>CM039673.1:180249430-180923609 GCA_022496015.1 Hordeum marinum
CACTGCTCGGAACCATGAGATGATCATGCAATTCTACTTCACTGCACATTTCTATGGAGATGGTAGGATTATCTGGATGATTGAAGGAGCTAGATATGAATCTTCTGTTGATGAGTGGACTACCGTCTTAGGAGTCTTGGAGGTTCAGGATGGAGATTTGGATGTCTACACAGAATCCAAGGAGAGCCACAATGCTATGAAGGACATGTAAAATCCTATCCCTGTAGATAAAGTGCAATCTCACAAGCTTGGTTCTATCTACTTTCTCCAGCCACGCCTCCGTACCATGAACACTATCCTAAGGCATACTTGATGCCCAAGTCTAGAGATGAGAAGATGATTCGTGGATACTCCATCAACATGCTTATCCATCTTGATCGCCACACCAGGATTCGAGTGATGGACTTGATAGTAGAGACTGTAAAGAGGGTTGCTGCTGATCAGAAGCACTCATGCTACTACGCACCCTATATCTAGATGCTCATCAATTCTCCGCTTGAGAAGCACATCTTTGCTCTGGACAGTCCCCATTTGCCACTTCAGCCGGACTTTGAGGATAATGTTGTGGCGATGGACCCAGACCATCCCACATCAGCTGCAGCTCAGGCACATGTAGAGGCAGAAGCAGAGGCAGCTGGAGCCACTAGTGCTCAGGTTCCCAGGTCCAGGAACGAGCAGATGGATCTTTTCATCACTATAGTCCTCGACATGAAGGACATCAAGACTATCATGGATACTCGTGAGAGCCTTGCAAACATCATTGATGATAGAGTGAAAATTCTAAATGACTAGGTTGATGGGATGACTAAGACAGTCAATGAGCTCAAGAAGGAGGTTGATGAAGCCCCAATCCGTCGCACCTCTTCAAAGTCTGAGTCTTCTGATGATGAGGAAGATAGTGCACCTGTCAGGACGACTGCCCAGTTCACGACTAAGGCTAGGAATCCTACAGTACCAGCTCTAGAGACGAGTCCTTCATCTTCTGCTCCAGCCACAGTATCTTCAGCACCATCAGCTCCAGTGCCTCCAGTATCTACTCCGGCTCCATCCAGGACTTCAGCAGAAGTCTTCGCCGACGCAGTTCTCTCGACTCTGCCTTCGACGACGGAGGAGATCAGCCACAGAACGATTAGCTATATCTCTTTGAACTTTTTGGTAACTTGTTGCCAAAGGGGGAGAAGTTGTATATAGATCTTAGGCTTCGAGTGAGAGAGCTTCTATTTTTATTTGTTGGTTTTACAAAACATTTGGTTCATTTGGTTTGACGTGAGATACTTTTGTGTTTGTGTTTCATCATATGTTGTTATGTGTGTTGCTACTATTCCTATCATTTGATGATTATGTGATGATCACTCACTTTGCTTGATGTGTTGTACTATGTTGTTAACTCTAATTATTCTTGCACAACACCAAGTTGTATGTGACATGGAAGAAGTGCCCCATGTACCTAATCGATTGCACATTTGCATTCAAATGCAAATTTAAATTTATGCACAAATTTAGGGGGAGCTCTTGCTTATCACATACTTCTCAAAGCGATGATTATATTCATTGATTATATCATATGTCGAAGCTTTGATCTATATGTTGTCATCAAATAGCAAAAAGGGGGAGACTGAAAGCACATTTGCTCCCTTGGTGGGTTTGGTAATTAATAACAACATATATGTCATTGAACTAATGTTTCCACTTAGAATGTTTCAGGAAAAGTTCAATGATGGGTTGGCAAAGAGACTGTGGAATACCCCAAGATGCAAGGAAATAGGCTGGCAAAGCTTCAAGCAAGATGATTCTACATTTTATATTTGTGAGAAATCACTTTGAGTCCATAGGAAAGCCAATACTATTAAAAGGGGGTAAGGTTTTGTTGGCGAACAAAATGCTCATACGTCCACAAGTGGTAGTCACCAAAGACACCCACAAACTCTCCCACCAAAGTTTGTCCAAAGCCAAATACTCAAAATCTATGCAACCAACATTCTACACTCGGTGCCACCGATTCCAAACCCTAGACAGACTCAGCCAAACCCTAGATTTTGGGGCAACCGATACTGCATTCGGTGCCATCGAGTTGGGCTGCCAACTTTCTATTATGCAAGTTCACAGTTTCGGTCCCTTCAAGATTGTTGGATCAGTGTTACCGAGATTGGACATTCTGACCATTGGTCACCTTATCGGTGCAACCGAGATTCCCATATCGGTCTCACCGAGATTCAAAAGTTGCTAACTTTAAGTCACTTCAGTACAACCGAGATTCACACATCGGTTCCACCGAGTCTGACTTATTGTGTGTAACGGTTGGATTTTTGGAGATACCTATATATACCCCTCCACGACCACCTACTCGACAGAGAAGCACTCAGAATTGTCCTCACTCATATCTACTAATTTTTTGAGAGAGAACCACCTATCCTTGTGATGAGGTCAAGATCTTCCACTCCAACCATATGGATCTTGATTTGTAGCCTCCCCAGGTTGCTTTCCACCTAATCAATCTCTTCTACCAAGCCATATATGTGAGAGAGTGATTGCATGTTAAGGAGTCTATCATCATGAAGCCCAAGAGCAAGGTGTTGATCGCACTATCGAGCCTATTACCTTTTGAAGGGTGGTGCCTCCTAGATTGGTTAGGTGTCGCTTGGGACCCTCCTACTTCGTGTTGTGGAGGGAACCAAGAAGTTTGTAAGGGCAAGGATATCGCCTACTTCATGAAGATCTACCCCGAGTAAGGCTAGTCCTCGGTGGACGTAGGCCGTCATGGTATAGTCAAGGTTGCTTCTTCGTGGAACCCTCCGTGGGTAGAGCCCTCTGTGGACTCTCGCAACCGTTATCCTCCGTGGGTTGAAGACTCCATGAACGTGGATGTACGATAGCACCACCTATTGAAACCATGGGAAAAATCATTGTGTCACCAATTGTGTTTGACCTTCCTACCCACTCTTTACTTTCATGTGCAATGTCTTTACTTTCCACTGCTATACTCTTAGACATGCATGTGTAGGGTGTACTTGACATACTATGAATGCTAAAATCTGCCAAGAATTAAAATTGGAAAAAGTAGATTTTATTCGGCAAGTAGTCTAATCACCCTCCTCTAGAACTACTTTCGATCCTACATCTATACCATGATGGCCTACGTCCACGTAGGACTAGCCTTACTCGGGGTAGATCTTCATGAAGTAGGTGATCTCCTTGCCCTTACAAACTTCTTGGTTCAACTCCACAACACGAAGTAGGAGGCTCCCAAGCGACACCTAACCAATCTAGGAGGCACCACCCTCCAAAAGGTAATATGCTCGATAATGATGATGAACTCCTTGCTCTTGTGCTTCAAGATGTTAGACTCCTCAACACTCAATCACTCTCTCACAGATTTGGCTTTGGTGGAAGAGATTGATTTGGTGGAAAGAAACTTGCGGAGGCTAGAGATCAAGATTCATATGGTTGGAGTGGAATGGCTTGATTTCAACACATGAGTAGGTGGCTCTCTCTCAGAAAATATGATGGGATAAGTGGGGATTTGTTCTGAGTGCTTCTCTTGCGAGTGAGTGGTGGTGGAGGGGTATACATAGGCATCTCCAAAAATCCAACCGCTACACCTTAAGTTACCAACTCGGTGACACCGAAGTATAAAACTCGGTGGTACCGAGTTGGTCCAAAGGCAACAACTTTTGAATCTCGGTGAGACCAATATAGAAGTCTGAGTAGTACCAAAAAGGTGACCAACAGTCAGATTGCAAAACTCAGTGACGCCGATCCAAAATCTCGGAAATTCCGATTTTAAGGAAAGAGGTAACATAATTTTGGCAACCTGAACTCGGTGGCATCAATGAAGAATCGGTTGTATCGAAGACCTAGGGTTTCGTTGGGATCTGTCTGAGGTGGAAATCGCTAGGACCAAGTGGGAAGATTGGTGGCACCGATTTGCATGATAGGCTTTCACAAACTTTTGTGGAAGAGCTTGTGGGTGTTTTTGTTGACTATCACTTGTGCACATGGAGCATTTTGTTCACCAATCATACCTTACCCCCTTTTAATAGTGTTGGATTTCCTATAGAATCAGAGTGATTTATCACAAAGTAAAATGCAGAGTCTTCTTGCTTGAAGCTTTGTCAATCCTATTCCTTGCATCTAGGGGTCTCTCCACAATCCTTTTGCCAACCCATCATTGAACTCTTCCTAAAATATACTTAGTGGAAACATTAGTCCAATGATATATGTTGTTATTAATTACCAAAATCACCAAGGGAGCAAATTTGCTTCAAAGGTGCAGAATATTGATGCTTGATACCATCATCACTAAGAAACTCTCCAAGGTTTAGTTCTTGAACTTGGTTCCACTGCCATTTCTAATGATCAATATCTTTGCATCATGTTGACGTTGAGATTCATTTGCAAAGTCAATCATCGTTTTTTGTGTATCACACTTCCTCTTGAAGAAATGTATCCAAGTGTATATTGAATAATCATCCACAATCACCAAGCAATACTTCCTCACACCAGTACTATGAAAAGATGGAGATCCAAAGAGATCCATGTGAAGGAGCTCCAAGGGTTTCTTGGACGAGATAATGGTTGTGGGACGATGAGCCTTCTCATGTAGATTTACTTCGATACAAGCATTGCAAGCTTGATCTTTAGCAAAAATAACATTTGTTAGTCCATGAACATGGTCCCCATTAAAGAGACTTTGCAAACATCTCGTATTGATGTGGGCTAAACAATGATGCCAAAGCCACCCCACGTCAACTTTAGCAATTAGACATGTTCTCAACATATCCAACATAGGCCACTTTAAGAGTCTTGCTCCTCAAAAGTGCCACGGTATTTAGATCAAAGAAAGTAGAGAAGCCCATGACTGCAAGTTGACAAACGGGAACTAAATTGTATGCAAGGATCTCAACAAGCATGACTTTCTCAATGGTTAGATCCAGCGAGATTACCACCTTGCCAAGACTCACTACCTTTGATGTTGAAGAATCACAAAATTGCAGATGAGTGAGCATGGATGAACTTGCTTCAACGTCCACCACCAAGTCCTTGCTTCCGTCATATGATTTGTTGCTCCACTATCGAGCAACCATGAACCTCCACCGGAGTCAATTCCTACATAAGATCAATGCTTGGATTTAGGTACCCATTCTTGAATGGGTCCTTTCATGTTAGTAACATGGGTCTTAGGAACCCAAATATACCAGTCAATGTACTCATAAGAAGAACTAACAAATTTGCATAAACATGCCCATCACTAGCACGACATAAAACATAAGATGCGTAAATCACCGACATCATTGGGTGAAGTGGTTTTGCCTCTCTTGGCACCACCACGAACCACCTTGTCCTTCTTTTCCTTAGGAGAACCCTCTTCCTGTTTGACGAAGGTAATTTGGACAGGGAGATCTTGCTTGGTCTTATCTTTCTTCTTGGTGTTCTTCTTCTTCTTTCACCTGGGTGCAAACCCAAGACCCTCCTTATCAACAACTTCCTTTTTATTGCTCAAAAGGTCATTGAGATTCTTCTCACCTTGAGTGCAAGTGACATGGCCTTTCTCAAGTTGCTCTTTCAACTTCGCATTCTCATCAACAACATGATCGTACTCACAACAAGGGTTAGTAGCATGAGCATTATCAATTAACAGAAAAGGAGGACAAGTAGCAATCTCCTTTGTTAGTTTCACTTGGAGTTGATTATGATACTCTTCGAGAGAGTTATCGGCACTCTTCAAGGCCTTGTGAGCCTTTTCAAGTATCTCAAACTCCTCCTTGAGTCTATCATGGCCAACCCCAAGTTCCACATTCTCGGATTTAATCACGAGAGCTAGGACTTGAGCATGATCATGATCTTTCTTTAACTTAGCAAGATCAATGTAGTGTGACTCCTCAAGAGCCATACGAAGACCTTGCTCTTCCTGAAGAGCATGAGAAAGATCCGCAATCTCATCGATATAGTCACAGCTCTGACCTTCCATCTTAGTGATGGTATATTCATGAGTCACAATGGTGTCATTGGCCTCACCTAGTTGTTCCAAGAGAGCAACGAAGTGTTTATTGGTCTCACCTTTGAGCTTAGCCAAGAACTTGTCAAATTCATTTTCATCCACCTTAACCACTTGTGTTTTATCTTAACAAACCATCAAGGAAGGATGAGTAGAGATAGTAGTTTTGATGTTGGAGGTTACCTTGTTGGTCGACTTGGCCATGAGGTACTTGGTGGGCCTATGAGCTTCTCATCGGGGGAGTCGAAGAGAAACACCGGGGTTGGGGAAGAGATGCCAATGGCGACGGAGGCTATTGCAATTCCTTCACCACTTGTATCATCATCATCATCATCAGAGGCATAATCTTCGAGCGCCACCAACCCCTTTTGCGGAACCCGCTTCGTGAAAGTATTCTTGTTGGGGAAGGACTTGGGCTTGTCTTTGCGAATTAGCTTGGCACCATTGTATTTTCTCTTCTTATACGGACAATCCACGATGAAGTTAGTCATGTTGCCTGATGACCCACAAGTACAGGGGATCTATCATAGTCCTTTTGATAAGTAAGAGTGTCGAACCCAACGAGGAGCAGAAGGAAATGACAGGCGGTTTCCAGTAAGGTATTCTCTACAAGCACTGAAATTATCGGTGACAGATAGTTTTGTGATAAGATAATTCATAATGAGTAACAAGTAACAAGTGTAGAAAAGATGCAGCAAGGTAGCCCAATCCTTTTTGTAGCAAAGGACAGGCCTGAAAAAACTCTTACACAAAGCAAAGCGCTCCCGAGGACACATGGGAATTTCCGTCAAGCTAGTTTTCATCATGCTCATTTGTTTCGCGTTGGTGATGACGATGGCTTCGATTTCCCCCTCTAGGAGGGAAGTTTCCCTGGCAGAACAGCCCTGCCGGAGCTCTAGATTGATTCTACCCAACTTCCGCCTCGAGACGGCGGCGCTTCATCCCGAAAGCTCTCTTCTGATTTTTTTCCAGGTCAAAACGCTTCATATAGGAGAAGATGGGCGTCAGGGGAGCCATAGGGACCCCACAAGCCTGCAGGTGGCCCCCTCTGGTTGATTCTCGTGCCAGTATTTTTTATTAATTCCAAAAATATTCTTCATAAATTTTCAGGACTTTTGGAGTTGTGTAGAATAGGTATCTCAGATTTGCTCCTTTTCTAGACTAGAATTCCACCTACCGGCATTCTCCCTCTTCAGGTAAATCTTGTAAAATAAGAGACAAAAGGCATAAGTATTGTACCATAACATGTAATAACAACCCATAATGCAATAAATTTCAATATAAAAGCATGATGCATAATGGACGTATCAACTCCCCCAAGTTGAGACCTCGCTTTCCCTCAAGCGAAAGCCGAGATCGCTGAATGTGTCCACATGTTTAGACATAGAGGAGTCGAAAAAATAAAATACGGACATGAGGGCATCATGATCAACTTTAAAACATCAATACTAATTGTATGGGAATCTTTATACTAGAGTAACAATTCATTCACAAGATAAAGTATGAACCAAGAACTCTATTGACAACCAACAAACTATGATCTCAGTCATTGAAGCAATTGACAATTTATCATAACATCGGAAAAAGTCAATATAAGAGCTCGTAAAGCAAATCCACATAATCAATTATTTTTTAGTCTTTAACAATTGCTAGCACTCATGCGGTACCCATGAGGTCAAAGCTTCAATCGAACACACAGAAAGATAGGGGCTTATAATTTTGCCTCCCAACTATTCACCTCAAGGGTGATGTTAACAATAATAACTCATGATCACCCACATCCGAGTGGATATATAAGTCTAGATTGTTCCCCAACACATAATTCTTTCCAAGAGAGACGGAGTATAGGAAGTGGTGAAAACCACCACGACTCTTGCATAAAGGTAAATACTAGAAAGTAAAAGAAAAAGTTAGGCCCTTCGTAGAGGGAAGCAGATGTTGTCATGCGCCTTTTATTTTGGATGCATAAGCTCTTAGTGCAGAGGAACGCCGTGTTGTATTGCCCTTTGTGATAGCAACTATTATTATGCAGTCTGTCGCTTTTATTTCTTTGCTATCACAATTTCATACAACACTTATTTCCCTCACAATAAAAGATCACACATATTTAGGAGCAATTTTTATTGCCTTTTTGCACCAATGACAACTTATTTGAAGGATCTTATTCAATCCATAGGTAGGTATGGTTGACTCTCATGGAAAAACTGGGTTGAGGTGTTTGGATGCACAAGTAGTATCTCTACTTGGAGTGGAAGTTTTGGCTATTATAGGTGGAAGCAAGCACAACATGTTGGAGGATCTAAAACCATATAACTTCTATCTGGATGCAAGAAAACATAACCTATTATGTTGTCTTCCTTGTCCAACATCAACTTCCTGTCATGTAATATTTTAATGAGTGGTCACAATCATAAAAGATGTCCAAGATAATATATTTATATGTGAATCTCTCTTTGTTTATCACTTCCTTTCAGTTGCACCAATGACCAATTACTATGTTTGTTAACTCCTAACAAATTTCAATCACCATACTTTTTATATGTGAAGTCATTACTCCCCATAAGATCACTATGTATTCTCTTTGTTTTTGTTCTATTATTCCATATTCATTACTTTCAAGAGCATAGTAGTCTAGCAAAGCCCTCTCATCAAAACTACCTTTTATTGTATAACTCTCGGACTTGCTTACATAAGGGGAGCAAAAGCAAAAACTAAAAGATGGATCATACTAAACACTTTTATTCTACTAGCTCAAAACAAAATAAAAAGGGATCAAACTAGGAAAGATAAAAACAAAAAGGAAATAGGAAAAAGGTGTGATGTGATAAGATACCGGGGCACCTCCCCCAAGCTTGGCACAATACAAGGGGAGTGCGCATACCCATGTGCTCAGGTGTTCGTCTTCGGAAGTGATGGTGCGATGTTCTTGGTGATGATGCCCTTCAGAATGAGATTCTCCTCTTCAAGCTTATTATTTTGCTGCCTAAGATTCATTACTTCCTTGTGCAATTTTCCATTGACGGATAGAAATCCCTTCACCTAGGGATGTCTTATTTCTGCGGGTGAAAAGATAACACTCCTTTTCAAGTTCTCATAAGTAAGGAATTTAGAATTGGGAGGAATAAGTGAATTCGGGAATGCTGTGCTCAGAAGTTCCTCCAACATGGCCCCAGGATGTGGATGAGAGTTAACTTCTTGGTCTTCCTCCATGGCATCTATCCTTCTTAAGTCAGCCTCCATATCCTCCTCCGTGGTTTGCCCAAAGTGGTTAGCTTCAATGCATGCCTAGGGCTCCTGTGCCGGGTGAGAAACACGACTCTCCCTGATCAACTCTTGGGACGACATCTTGCTCTAAATCTATTGCAGAAACAACTCAAAACGAAAACAGGAGGTATTGTCGTGATACGAAAGCTGAAACCCTCGGGAGATTATATAATGAATTTTTGCCAACCCGAAGGAGTGTTCCACAAGAAAACGGAGTCCGGGGGCGCAGGGGGTGGCCACGCCTAGCAGGCTTGTCGCCTCCCCATGCGTCCTTCAGACTGCTTCGATTTTTCCTATTTTTCTAAATATTCCAAAAATGAACAAATTGCTACTCGAAAACATTTGGAGTCGGTTTACTTATCATACCATGTACCTATCCCTTTTCAGAGTCTGGAACATTCTGATAAGTCTCCCTAATATGCTCTTCGGAAGTTATGGTATTGATAACATTGGTCTCAACATTAATGGGAGTACCTGAAATATAGTGTTTGATTCTTTGCCCGTTTACCACCTTTGGATTTGTGCGTTTGGTGTTGTTGATCTTGATGGCACCAGAACGATATACCTCCTCGACGATGTATGGTGCTTCCCACTTACAGAGAAGTTTTCCTGCAAAAAATCTTAACCAAGAATTGTATAGCAAGACATGATCATGTACATTAAATTCACGCTTTTGTATCCTTTTACCATGCCATATCTTAACTTTTTCTTTAAACAACTTGTCATTCTCATAGGCCTGGATTCTCCATTCATCAAGTGAGCTAATGTCAAATAACCTCTTCTCACCGGCAAGATTGAAATCATAGTTGAGCTCTTTGATCGCCCAATAAGCTTTATGCTCTAGCTCTAGAGGTAAGTGACATGCTTTACCATAAACCATTTTATACGGAGACATACCCATAGGATTCTTGTAAGCAGTTCTATAAGCCCGTAATGCATCGTCAAGTTTCTTAGACCAATTCTTTCAAGATCTATTGACTGTCTTTTGCAAGATCAATTTAATCTCTATTGCTTAATTCTACGTGACCACTAGACTAAGGATGATAAGGAGATGCAATTCTATGATTAACATCATATTTAGCAAGCAATTTACGGAAAGCACCATGAATAAAATGTGAACCACCATCAGTCATTAAATATCTAGGGACTCCAAATCTAGGGAAAATAACTTCTTTAAGCATCTTAATAGAGGTGTTATGATCAGTACTACTAGTTGGAATAGCTTCTACCCACTTAGTAACATAATCAACAGCAACTAAAATATGAGTATACCCGTTGGACGTTGGAAAAGGTCCCATATAATGAAAACTCCAACCATCAAATGGTTCAATGACGAGAGAGTAATTCATAGGCATTTTCTGACGTCTACTTATATTGCCAAATATTTGACATTCATCACATGACAAGACAAACTTACGAGCATCCTTGAAGAGAGTAGGCCAATAAAAACCAGATTGTAATACCTTATGTGCAGTCCTGTCTCCAATAGGGTGTCCTCTATAGGCCTCGGAATGACACTTCCGTAGGATCTGCTCATGTTCATGCTTAGGTACATAACGTCTAATAACACCATCTACTCCTTTTTTATAAAGGTGTGGGTCATCCTAGAAGTAATGTCTTAAATCATAGAAAAACTTTTTCTTTTCTTGGTATGTGAAACTAGGCGGTATAAATTTAGCGACAATGTAATTAGCATAGTCAGCATACCAAGGAGCATTACGAGAAGCATTTATGATAGCTAATTGTTCATCAGGAAAGCTATCATCAATAGGTAGTGGGTCATCAAGAATATTGTCTAACCTAGACAAGTTATCTGCTACAGGGTTATCAGCACCCTGTCTATCAACAATATGCAAATCAAATTGTTGTAGAAAAAGAACCCACCTAATAAGTTTAGGTTTAGCATCTTTCTTTTCCATGAGATATTTAATAGCAGCATGATCAATGTGAACAGTTACTTTTGAATCAGCAATATAGGGTCTAAACTTATCACAAGGGAACACAACTCCTAAAAATTCCTTTACAGTGGTGGCATAGTTTCTTTGAGCACTGTCTAGCATTTTGCTAGCATAATGAATAACTTTTAATTTCTTATCAACTCTTTGACCTAGAACAGCACTTACGGCATAATCACTAGCATTACACATGATTTCAAAGGATAAGTTCCAATCAGGTGGTTGAACAACAGGTGAAGTAATCATAGCATTCTTGAGAATTTCAAAAGCTTCTACACAATCATCATCAAAAATGAATGGAACATCTTTTTGCAAAAGCTTAGTGAGAGGCCTAGAAATCTTAGAGAATTCTTTAATAAATCTCCTATAGAAACCAACATGACCAAGGAAACTTCTTATACCTGTGATATCCGTAGGGCACGACATTTTTTCAATAGCATCAACTTTAGCCTTGTCAACTTCAATACCTCTTTTGGAAATTTTATGTCCCAAGACAATGCCTTCATTCACCATAAAGTGGCACTTCTCCCAATTAAAGACAAGATTAGTTTCTCCACATCTGTGCAAAACTCGATCAAGGTTGCTCAAACAATCATCAAAATAAGATCCGTAAATGAAAAAATCATCCATGAAAACCTCAACAATCCTTTCATAGAAATCATAGAATATAGCATTCATGCATCTTTGAAAGGTAGCAGGTGCATTGCATGAACCAAAAGGCATACGTCTATAAGCAAAGGTACCAAAAGGGCAGGTAAATGTGGTCTTATCTTTGTCCTCTTTTGACACACGTATTTGAGAGAAACCAGAATAACCATCAAGGGAGCAGAAATGTGTGTGTTCGGATAATCTTTCTAGCATTTGATCAATGAAAGGTAGAGGGTAATGATCTTTTCTAGTAGATTTATTCAATTTCTTAAAATCAATTATCTTTCTTAGGGACACAATGAATAGGACTAAACCATCTACTATCAGCAATAGGGTAAATGATACCTGCCTCCAGAAGCTTTAATATTTCATTTCTTACTAATTCCTTCATTTTAGGATTCAACCGTTGTTGATGATTAACAACTGGTTTAGCATCAGGAAACATTTTAATTTTATACTGACATAGAGTGGGACTAATGCCCTTAAGATCAACAAGAGTATATCCAATAGCAGCATGGTGCCTCTTGAGAGTTTTCACTAATCTCTGTTCACCATGCTCTGAAAGGTTAGCGCTAATAATAACAGGATATATCTTCTTTTCACCAAGATAAGCATATTTCAAAGTATCTCGTAATTGTTTAAGCTCAAACATGGGATAACCCTTGGGTGGAGGAGGATCCCCAAGTATTTGAACATGAAAGTTGTGTTTCAGGATAGGATGTTGATCAAAGAAAATCCTATCTATTTCATTTCTTTCATTCATATGCATGTCATTTTCATGGTCTAGCAAATATTGCTCTAAAGGATCAGTTGGAGGCACCGCAATAGAAGCAAGACCAATAATTTCATCCTTACTAGGCAATTCTTTATCATGGGGTTGTCTACGAAATTTGGAGAAATTAAAGTCATGAGACGTATCCCTTAAACTTACGGTATGCGTTTCCTTCTCACAATATACTCTAGCATTAACGGTATTGAAGAAGGGTCTACCAAATATAATGGGACAAAAATCATCTTGTCGGGAACCAAGAACAAGAAAATCAGTAGGATATTTTATTTTCCCACACAAGACTTCAACATCTCTAATAATCCCAACTGGTGATATAGTATCTATATTAGCAAGCTTAATTGTAACATCAATTTCCTCTAACTCAGCTGGTGCAATATCATAAATAATATCTTTATATAAGGAAAAGGGAATTGCACTCACACTAGCACCCATATCACATAAGCCATGATAACAATGATCTCCTATTTTAACAGAAACAACAGGTGTGCCAACAATAGGTCTATGTTTATCTTTAGCATCAGGTTTAGCGATTCTAGCGGCTTCATCACAAAATTGAATAACATGCCCATCAATATTGTCAACCAAGAGATCCTTAACCATAGCAATACTAGGCTCAAGTTTAATTTGCTCAGGGGTTGTAGTTGTTCTAGCTCAGCTCTTACGAACCACAGTTAAAGCTTTAGCATGATCCTTTATTCTCACAGGCAAAGGTGGTTTCTCAATGTAAGCAGTTGGAATAACAGGATCAACATTATAAGTAATAGTTTCCTCTTCAACTTTAATAGGGTCAACAACTTTCACTTTAATGGGAGGATGATATTTAAACCACTTCTCCTTGGGGAGATCAACATGAGCAGCAAAAGATTCACAAAAATAAGCTACTATCTCCGAGTCAAGTCCATATTTAGTGCTAAATTCACGAAAAGCATTGGTGTCTACGAAAGATTTAACACAATCAAACTTAAGGTACATGCCTGACTCCTTACCTTCGTCGAGTTCCCAATCTTCAAAGTTGCGTTTAATTCTTTCCAATAAATCCCATTTGAAGTCAATATCCTTCTTCATATAGGAACCAACACAAGAAGTATCGAGCATGGATTGATCATTACGAGAAAGTCGAGCATAAAAATTCTGAATAATAATTTCTCTCAAGAGCTAATGATTGGGGCATGAATATAACATTGACTTAAGCCTCCCCCAAGCTTGAGCGATTCTTTCTCCTTCACGAGGCCAAAAATTATAAATATAATTCCGATCATGATAAACTAGATGCATATGATAAAACTTTTCATGAAATTCCATCTTCAATCGGTTGTAGATCCATGATCCAATATCATCACATAGCCTATACCATGTCAATGCCTTATCCTTCAAAGATAAAGGAAAGACCATCTTCTTGACGTCATCCTCTGGCAAACCTGCAAGTTTAAATAATCCACAAACTTCATCCACATAGATTAGATGTAAAGCAGGATGTAGTGTTCCATCTCCTGCATAAAGATTAGCGAGCAGTTTCTCTATCATATCTGAAGGAATTTCATAATAAATATTTTCAGTAGGTTCAGTAGGTTGAGGGACAACTCTTTGTGTTTCCGGTCGAGGTGAAGATACCCCGAACAAACACCTCAAAGGATTACTTTCCATAGTAACAAGTGACAATAAATTTCAGCACACTATATAAATTTTTCCTTACCAAATTCCACTTACTAAAGGCGGTTCACTCCCCAGCAACGGCGCCACAAAAGAGTCTTGATGACCCACAAGTATAGGGGATCTATCGTAGTCCTTTCGATAAGTAACAGTGTTGAACCCAACGAGGAGCAGAAGGAAATGACAAGCGGTTTCCAGTAAGGTATTCTCTGCAAGCACTGAAATTATCGATGACAGATAGTTTTGTGATAAGATAATTCGTAACGAGTAACAAGTAACAAGTGTAGCAGAGGTGCAGCAAGGTAGCCCAATCCTTTTTGTAGCAGAGGACAGGCCTGAAAAAACTCTTATATAAAGCAAAGCGCTCTCGAGGACACATGGGAATTTTCGTCAAGCTAGTTTTCATCATGCTCATTTGATTCGTGTTCGTTACTTTGGTAATTATATATGTGGGTGGACCAGTGCTTGGGTGCTTCCCTTACTTGGACAAACCTCCCACTTATGATTAATCCCTATCTCAAGTATCCACAACTATGAAAGAAGAATTAAGGTAAACCTAACCATAGCATGAAACATATGGATCCAAATCAGCCCCTTACAAAGCAACACATAAACTAGGGTTTAAGGTTCTGTCACTCTAGCAACCCATCATCTACTTATTACTTCCCAATGCCTTCCCCTAGGCCCAAATAATGGTGAAGTGTTATGTAGTCGACGTTCACATAACACCACTAGAGGAGAGACAACATACATCTCAGCAAAATATCTAACAAATACCAAATTCACATGATTACTTATAACAAGACTTATCCCATGTCCTTAGGAACAAATGTAACTACTCACGAAACATGTTCATGTTCAAGATCAGAGGAGTATTAATTATCATAAAGGATTTGAACATATGATCTTCCACCAAGTAAACCAACTAGCATCAACTACAAGGAGTAATCAACACTACTAGCAATCCACAGGTACCAATCTAAGGTGTTGAGACAAAGATCGGATACAAGAGATGAACTAGGGTTTGGAGAGGAGATGGTGCTGGTGAAGATGTTGATGGAGATTGATCCCCTCTCGATGAGAGGATCACTGGTGATGACGATGGCTTCGATTTCCCCCTTCGGGAGGGACGTTTCCCCGGCAGAATAGCCCTGCCGAAGCTCTAGATTGGTTCTGCCCAAGTTCTGCCTCGAGACGGCGGCGCTTCGTCCCGAAAGCTCTCTTCTGAATTCTTCCAGGTCAAAATGCTTCATATAGGAGAAGATGGGCGTCGGAGGAGCCATAGGGGCCCCACAAGCCTGCTAGGCGCGGCTAGGGGGTGGCCGCGCCTAGCAGGCTTGTGGCCTTCAGGTGCCCCCCCTCTAGTTGGTTCTTCGCCGGTATTTTTTATTAACTCCAAAAATATTCTTTGTAAATTTTCAAGACTTTTGGAGTTGTGCAGAATAGGTATCTTAGATTTGCTCCTTTTCCAGTCCAGAATTCCATCTGCCGGCGTTCTCCCTCTTCATGTAAACCTTGTAAAATAAGAGAGAAAAGCCATAAGTATTGTACCATAACGTGTAATAACAGTCCATAATGCAATAAATATCAATATAAAAGCATGATACAAAATGGGCGTATCATTGCCACAATTGTAGCAGCTCACACATTGCTTGCCCTTGGTGCCACTTGAGTTTTTCTTGGAGAAGTTGGGCTTGGAGTTTCTTTTGTTGCCCCCAAATTGCCTTGACGCAAGAGCCATGTGCTCGTGGTAAGCATATTTGGTGTCTTTGGGGCAACTGTATTCTTCTCCTCTTATCCCTCTTTCGATATCGCCTTGGATTTCAAAGCTAGGTTGGCATTTTGACTGATGAAGATGAGCTAGAGCATTCGGCGGTCTTATTCGAGATGCTCAGTGCCACGAACTCATCCAACACTTCACGTGAGGTCAAAGTGTGGAAGTCTGGCCTTTGATGAATCATGAAGGACATGCATTTGTTTAATGGCATGTCGGCCTTGAGGAACTTGCGTTTGACCCCATTGTCACTTCGTGTCCTTGATCCCATGTTCTCGGAGTGAGACAACAAGAGTGGCCAATCTCCGACAAATATCAAGGGGATCTGATACGTCTCCACCGTATCCACTTTTCCAAACCCTTTTGCCCTTGTTTTGGACTCTAATTTGCATGATTTGAATGGAACTAACCCGGACTGACGTTGTTTTTAGAAGAATTGCCTTGGTGTTACTTTTGTGCAGAAATAAAAGGTCTCGGATCGTCCTGAAAATTTACGGAGAATATTTTTGGAATTAATAAAAAATACTGGCGCAAGAAGTAACCAGAGAGGGGCCACCAGCAGGCCACAAGCCTGCTAGGCGCGGCCACCCACTTGGTCGTGCCTAGCGGGCTTGTGGGGCCGTCGTGGCTCCTCCGACCTTCTCTTCAGCTCCATATAACCCTATTCGCAGAGAGAAAAATCAGAGAGAAGAGTTCATCACATTTCACGATACGGAGCCGACGCCACCTCCTGTTCTTCCTCGGGATACCAGATCTCGAGTCCGTTTTGGGCTCCGGAGAGGGGAAATCGTCGCCATTGTCATCACCAACCATCCTTCATCGCCAATTCCATGATGCTCTCCGCCATTCGTGAGTAATCCCATCATAGGCTTGCTGGACGGTGGTGGGTTGGATGAGATTTATCATGTAATCGAATTAGTCTGGTTAGGGTTTGATCCCTAGTATCCACTATGTTCTGAGATTGATGTTGCTATGACTTTGCTATGCTTAATGCTTGTCACTAGGGCCCGAGTACCATGATTTCAGATCTGAACCTATTATGTTTTCATGAATACATATGTGTTCTTGATCCTATCTTGCAAGTTGTAGACACCTATTACGAGTTATGATCCGCATCCCCCAGGGTGATAATAACTGGGATTCTTTCCGTTGATTATTGTAGTTTGAGGAGTTCATGTATTCACTAAGTGCTAATGATTTGGTTGGGTTCCCTATTAAAAGGAGGCCTTAATATCCCTTAGTTTCCAATAGGACCCCACTGCCTCGGGAGGGTAGGACAAAAGATGTCATGCAAGTTCTTTTCCATAAGCCTGTATGACTATATATGGAATACATGCCTACATTACATTGATGAATTGGAGCTAGTTCTGCGTCACCCTATGTTATAACTGTTGGACGATGAATGCTATCCAACATAATTATCCATCACCTATCCATTGCCTACGAGCTTTCCACATATTGATGCTTGCTAAGTTGCTTCTCTGCTGCTACTGTTACAATCACTATAAAACTGCTATTGTTACTTTTTCCATCGTTACTATTACTTCCATACTACCTTGCTACTGAATACTTTGTTTCAGATATTAAGTCTTACAGGTGTGGTTGAATTTACAACTCAGCTGCGAATACTCAAGAATATTCTTTGGCTCCCCTTGTTACGGACCAATAAATTTGGGTTGAATACTCTACCCTCGAAAACTGTTGCGATCCCCTATACTTGTGGGTTATCAAGACCTTTTTCTGACGCCGTTGCCAGGGAAGCATAGCTATATTCTTTGATTCACTTGGGATTTATATCTGTTGATCACTATGAAGAATCTGAAAGATCCAAAAACCAAGATCTATCCCTCCACTACGAGGGGAGGTAAGGAACTACCATCTAGCTCTGCACTTGATTCACCTTCTTTTATGAGTAAGTTTGCAATACCACCACCTCCTAGTAATTCTAATATGTCGAAAGGAATTGACGATGCCACTTCTGCTATGCATGATGCTTATGATGATACTTTTCTTGATAATACTATGCCACTAGGTGAATTTCTTGATGAACAAATTGCTAGAGTCAATGCTGAAAATTATGATACTTCTAAAATTGATGAAATTATTGATACTGAACACTTTGAATCACCTTCTAGACCTAGATCACCTAGATATGAATTTCCTAATATTCCTACGGGTAATGTTATGGAAGGAGAGGTAGCTAGGTACTTTCTTGCTTGTAATGCTAGAGATGATCTTAAGAAACTACTATGCAAGTGGAAAGAAAAATCTTTGAATGCTAGAATGAAATATGATCCTAAGTTTACTACTTCGCCTATCTTTGTTACTGATAAGGATTATCAATTCTCTGTCGATCCTGAGTTAATCACTTTGGTTGAATCTGATCCTTTCCATGGCTATGAATCTGAAACTGTTGTGGCACATCTTACTAAACTGAATGATATAGCCACCCTATTTACTCATGAGGAAAAAATTCGTTACTATTATATCCTTAAGTTGTTTCCTTTCTCGTTAAAGGGTGATGCTAAGATATGGTTCCAATCTTTTGCTCCTGGTTGTGTGCGTAACCCCCAGGATATGATATATCACTTTTGTGAAAAATATTTTCCTGCCCGTAAGAAACAAGCTGCCTTGCAGGAAATATTTAACTTCGTGAAAATTTAAGAAGAGAGTCTCCCACAAGCTTGGGGGGATTCTCCAATTACTTAATGACTTGCCTGTTCATCCTCTCAAGAAAAATGAAATACTTGATATCTTTTATAATGGACTAACCGATGCTTCTAGGGACCACCTAGATAGTTGTGTTGGTTGTGTTTTTAGGAAACAAACTATTGAACAAGCTGAAATACTATTGAATAATATATAGAGAAATGATAATGATTGGACTATTCCCGAACCACCTCGAAAGCGAACTCCGAAGAAAAGAGGTATTCTATTTCTCAATTCTGGAGATATGAAAGAGGAAAAGAAATCTATGAAATAAAAAGGTATTAGAGCTGAAGATGTTAAGAATCTACCACCTATTGAGGAAATACATGGTCTTGATAACCCAACACAGGTAGTAGAGGTAAATTATCTTCGTAGATTTGATGAAAGCGATATTCCTTATAATAAGTCTGCTAGCCAATGCTTGGATGAATTTGATAATTTTGTTGTTAAGCAAGAAAATTTTAATGCTTATGTTAGTAGACAATTGAAACATAATTCTTTCATGATTAATCACTTAGGTGATTATATGAGTAGAACTATCAATGTTCTTAAACTGATTAGTAAACATGCTTCTATGGTAACTACTCAAGTAGACAAGTACTTAAGGCACAAAATGATTTGCTTATTGAGATTAATAGTAAGAACAATGATCATTCTGTTAAAGTTGTGACTAGAGGTGGAAGAATGACTCAGGAACCTTTGTAATTTAAGGGCCATCCTAAGAGAATTGAACAAGATTCTCAAAGGGGTAATATTGATGCACCTAGTCATTCCAATAATAGGAGGAACAAGGATGATGATAGAACCTTGCATGCTGCTAGCGAACCTATTATAGATACACGTGAAAAACCAAATGATATTTCTGTTTTTGATGCTGAGACACAATCTGGTGATGAACATGAGCCTACTGATAATATTAATGATGATTTTCATGTTTATACTCAACCTAGTAATGATAATGATGTGGAGATTGAACCTGTTGTTGATCTTGATAACCCACATCCTAAAAATAAAAGATATGACAAAAGGGACTTTATTGCTAGGAAACATGGTAAAGAAAGAGAACCATGGGTTCAGAAACCCATGCCCTTTCCTCCTAAGCTATCCAATAAAAAGGATGAAGAGGATTTTGAGTGCTTTGTTGAGATGCTTAGACCTGTCTTCTTGCGTATGCGCTTGACTGATATTCTGAAAATATCTCCTTATGCTAAGTATATGAAAGATATTGTGACTAATAAAAGAAAGATACTGGAAGCTGAGATTTCCACAATGCTTGCTAATTATACTTTTAAGGGTGGAGTATGAAAGAAATTAGGAGATCCAAGAATACCAACTATACCATCCTCTATAAAAGGGAATTATGTGAAAACTGCTTTATGTGATTTGGGAGCTGGTGTTAGTGTTATGCCATTCTCTTTATATCGTAGACTTGATTTGAATAAGTTGACACCTACTGAAATCTCTTTGGAAATGGCTGATAAATCAACTGCTCTACCTATTGGTATTTGTGAGGATGTACCTGGTCGTAGTTGCAAATGCTACTATCTTGACCGACTTTGTTATTTTTAATATTCCCGAGGACGACAATATGTTGATCATCCTTGGTAGACCCTTTTTGAATACTGCAGGGGCTGTTATTGATTGCAACACGGGAAATGTCACTTTTTATGTTAATGGTAATGAGCATACGGTACACTTTCCGAAGAAACAACCTCAAGTTCACAGTATCAACTCCATTGAAAAATTCCAACGTTTATTATTGGATACTTTGAATTCCCTCTTCGTACTATCAAGAAGAAATATGATATACTTATTGTTGGGGACATACATATCCCCATTGAGATAACTTAGTGTTATTCGAAAATTCTTCAGTTTCATGTTATTCAAAAGAAGTTTGTTAATAAGACTTGATCAACCTTATTGATGGATTCCTTTTGATGAGCATGAGATGGATGAATTTAGAAAGCACAACTTCCTATACCCAACTTTTATTTTCTGTTACTTAGATTAAATTAAGTAAGAATGCCATGTTTTTCCTATTTTCTGAGTTTCCCGTGCAATAAAAAAGTGAGCTAAAAATAGAAGTTCTTCAAATGCCCTGAAAATGGAGTATGATTTTTGTAATATTTAAAAATTTCTAGCACGAACACACTGTAGGGAGGTGCACTAGTGGGCCACAAGCCCACAAGGCGCGACCACCCCTCGCTGTGCCTACCAGGCTTGTGGGTCCCACGTGCCCCCCTTCACTTATTCCAGCACCCATTCACTTCATCTTCCTCCAGAAAAAACCCCACCATTGCTCAAACATGTGTTCTAGCTCATTTTGCTTCCATTTCCGATCTCCTTGTGCAAAGCTTTTCGCAAAATTGTTTTGGGAGATTGTTCCTCGGTATGTGACTCCTCCAATGGTCCAATTAGTTTTTGTTCTAGTGCTTTATATATTGCAAATTTTTATTGATGTGGTGACCTTGTTCTTGAGCTTGCATGTCAAATTTATATGGTCCCAAGTAGTTTTGATGCATGATATAGCCTCTAGGCACTTGAGGGACTAGTTTCTATGAGTTTTGTTGAGTTTTGTTCACCTTTATTTTGAGTCACTAGAAATTTCAGAACTTTTCAGAAAAAAGAAAAAATATTGAGGAACGTGTTTCAAGGGGGTTCATAAAGCAAGAAGGCCCCGAGACTCGCGATTGTGAGCCCAACCTTGAACCACCGAGGGAAGCTCAAGTATGACCTTGTGAATGGCCATTAGATCAATTCATGAGTGACGCCGGTTTCAAGGAAGAATTCTACGCGTACACAAGAAATGTTGCCCTTGAGGAATTCGTGTCGGACAAGTGCAAGCAATACTATCAACTCACGAATTCTTTCGTGCGGAGGTTTGAATGTTTGCTCAATCGTAATAAACCTTCCGTCCTATTTTACCTTTATGACAAATCATATACTTTGAATATAGAGGATTTTAATCATGCATGCAAAATTCCACGATGGGGTAGCTATAGTGATCCGCACAAAACTGAATATAATGATTTTCTTGCTAGCATTACCGTCGGAGAAACTACAAATATTACACAGGCTACCATGAGGAGCAATCATTTTTCCTGCCATACATTATTTTGCTCTATTCATAGGTAATGTATAAATGGTAAAACTCATCATAGCCACCTTTGTGCAACCGATCTTAGTATTCTCAAGAGTGCAGTAATGGGTGAAAGGCGATATAACGTAGGAGCCATTATTTCTAGAAGGTTGCGTAATAATGCTAAGGATGGAGAGTTTTTTGGTGGGATTTATGCCACTCGTTTACCTAATTATCTTGGGGTACCCATACCGGAAATGATATTGAGTTACCACCTGCTTTTCTTGATTATGAGACTTTGGTACGTTTTCAATTTCTTGAAAGGAACGAACAATCTCTCCAGTACCGATTAATTTTTGATAGACAGCATGCTGTCCATGTTACCCTTCCTGCTCTTGCCTTCTTTAAATTTCAGGAAAAACAGAGATATATTATAACCAGAGAGGAGGCAGACGAGTACGAGAGGAGCGCGGAATCATCTCGCCTTCATGTTGCAATCATTCATGTGGTAGCCGCCGCAGCCCAGTACAACCCCAACTATGACTTCGAATAGTACCAGGTCCAACCATGGCCATAGACCAACTTAGCCCAAAATCCTAAGCTTGAGGGTGTACGTATTTCTCACTGACTTTACATTCATGTTCACACACTCATCTTAGTAGTCGGTGTTCATACTTTTCATTGTACCATCCATGGTAGTTAACTCTCTTGTTTCGCTTTCTTCTTGTGTGTTTATTTAACCTTGAGAAAAATACAAAAAATAGTTCTAGCTTTATTTCTAGTTTCTTAGTTATAGCATTAAAAAGACAACCCAAAAGGATTTTTCGTTGTTCTTTTGCTTGTTGGGAGCTTTCCCGTGTAAATAGTTTTCTCGTTCCTTTTTTGATGTTTCTTTCTTTGGGTCGTAAGGAGAAGACCACGATGAAATTGTCGAGTGGCTCTCATATGCATTATTGTTTACCTATTAGAGAGACCATATTACCTTGTCTTCTCCTTTGAGTTATTGGTTACAGATTCTAGCTTAGTCCAATGCACGTGCACTCTTATTATTATCCACAACATTCGGTCGTGCAAGTGAAAGGCAATAATCACGATATTTGATGAAAATATTGAGATGGAGAAAAGCTGCTATGAACTCGACCTATCTTGCTTTTGTAAATATGATTAGCCCATTGTTCTGAATTCAGTTCATCCTGGGTGAAACATATTTGCAATGGAAATTAGAGATTATAGTTATTCATGCCATGTCTAATTAGCTAAGAGTGGATAATGGTTTGTTTTGGGTGCCAAGATGCATATTAACATGGTTGTGATGTAGTATGATGGGATGGTATCCTCCTCTAAGCGATTCAAGTGCTTCGACTTGGCACATATCCATGCATGTAGTTGAAACAAAATCAACATAGCCTCCACGATATTTATGTTCATAGTGATTTATATCATACTCATGCTTGCATTCAATGTTGGTTAATCTCAAAGCATGTTGATGACTGTGTCGCTCTCTAGTTGGTCGCTCCCCAATCTTTTGCTAGCCTTCACTTGTACTAATCGGGAATACTTCTTGTGCATCCATTCCCTTAACCCCAAAGATGTTTCTTATGAGTCCACCATACCTACCTATATGTGGTATTTACCTGCCGTTCCAAGTAAATTTGCATGTGCCAAACTCTAAACCTTCAAATAAACATTCTGTTTTGTATGCCCAAATCGGTAGGTGGGTTATTCTCACAATATGTGTTGATTCACTATCATTCACGAGAAAGTGGCTAGTAATCAGGATGCCCAGTTCCATGCTCGAATTAAAAGCAAAATATAATTAAACAGAACTCCCCTAGGACTGTGTTTGTATGGACGGTACCCGTGGATTCAGCTCGCTGTGGAGTGTGACTGATTGGTGGAGGGGGAGTAAAAACTTTATGATTCTATTTGGGAACCGCCCATAATGTATCTAGCATGGAAGATGTTGAAAATCTCTTGGTCGTTATGTGAGCAATGAAAGCATACCACTCAAAAATCATTATTTATCTCTGTTTAAAAACTCGAGCTCTGGCACCTCCGCAAATCAATGCTTCCCTCTACGAAGGGCCTTTCCATTTACTTTATTGTTGAGTCACCATCTTCTTATAAAAGGCACCAGTTAGAGAGCACCACCGTCATTTGTATGATTGCTATTAAATGATATTGAGTATGAGCATGACTAGATCTCTCTCACCATGAATTACAATGTCTAGTCAGTCCTTGTTCTTTAGAGGTGCTCTGCATTTATGTTTTGCGGTCTCAGAAAGGGCTAGCGAGATACCACTTTGTCGTATTGTATCATGATTGTTTTGAAAAAGTTTTGTCATCCAAGAGTTATTATTATTGCTTGCTAGTTGATTATGTCATTGATATGAGTAAATGTGAGACCTAAATGTTATTGTGAACGTGGTTAGTCCATGATCTTTGCTCAAAATTTGAACATCAGTTAGACGTATTTACAACAACAAGATAAAACAGAGTTTGTAAATGTTTTTGTTTATCACTTTCAGTTTATCAACTGAATTTCTTGAGGACAAGCAATGAGTTAAGCTTGGGGGAGTTGATACGTCTCCATTGTATCCATTTTCCAAACCCTTTTGCCCTTGTTTTGGACTCTAATTTGCATGATTTGAATGGAACTAACCCGGACAGACGTTGTTTTTAGCCTAATTGCCTTGGTGTTATTTTTGTGCAAAAATAAAAGTTCTTGGATCATCCTGAAAATTTACGGAGAATACTTTTAGAATTAATAAAAAATACTGGCGCAAGAAGTAACCAGAGGGGGGCCACCTATAGGCCACAAGCCTGCTAGGCACGGCCACCACCCCTGGCCATGCTTAGCAGGCTTGTGGGGCCCTCGTGGCTCCTCTAACCTCCTCTTCAATTCCATATAACCCTATTCGCAGATAAAAAAATCAGAGAGAAGAGTTCATCACGTTTCACGATACGGAGCCGCCGCCACCTCCTATTCTTCCTCGGGAGACCAGATCTGGAGTCCGTTTTGCACTCCGGAGAGGGGAAATCGTCTCCATCATCATCACCAACCATCCTTCATCACCAAATCCATGATGCTCTCCGCCGTTCGTGAGTAATCCCATCGTAAGCTTGCTAGACGGTTATGGGTTGGATGAGATTTATCATGTAATTGAGTTAGTGTGGTTAGGGTTTGATCCCTAGTATCCACTATGTTCTGAGATTGATGTTGCTATGACTTTGCTATGCTTAATGCTTGTCACTAGGGACTGAGTGCCATGATTTCAGATCTAAACTTATTATGTTTTCATGGATATATATGTGTTCTTGATCCTGTCTTGCAAGTTGTAGACACCTATTACGAGTTATGATCCGCATCGCCCAGGGTGATAATAACTGGGATTCTTTCCGATGATTTCCGTTTATGTTATCATCATTATATCCATGTTTTAGATTTGATCTTGCAAGTTATAGTCACCTACTACGTGTTATGATCCGGTAACCCTGGAGTGACAATAACCGGGACTTCTTCTGGTGATTACCGTAGTTTGAGGAGTTCATGTATTCACTATGTGTTAATGCTTTGTTCCGGTTCTCTATTAAAAGGAGGCCTTAATATCCCTTAGTTTCCAATAGGACCCCGCTGCCATGGGAGGGTAGGACAAAAGATGTCATGCAAGTTCTTTTCCATAAGCACATATGACTATATATGGAATACATGCCAACGTTACATTGATGAATTGTTGCTAGTTCTGTGTCAACCTATGTTATAATTGTTCCATGATGAATGCTATCCAACATAATTATCCATCACCAATCCATTGCCTACGAGCTTTCCACATATTAATCCTTGCTAAGTTACTTCTCCGCTGCTACTGTTACAATCACTATAAAACTGCTATTGTTACTTTTGCCACCGTTAACGTTACTTCCATACTACCTTGCTACTGAATACTTTGCTGCACATATTAGGTCATACAGGTGTGGTTCAATTGACAACTCTGCTGTGAATACTTGAGAATATTCTTTGGCTCCCCTTGTGTCGAATCAATAAATTTGGGTTGAATACTCTACCCTCGAAAACTGTTGTGATCCCCCATACTTGTGGGTTATCAGGATCTTCATCTTTATACATCACAAACTCATCGGCTTCATCAGGCGCCACCTCATAGTGGGAACGTTGAATGCTTGAGATTCCTTTGTAAAAAGAGTTGATGTGTGCCCAAGCATCTTTAGCAATGGTGAAGGGGCGCAAGTGAGGAAGCTCTTCGAGTGGCATGGTATCTAGAAGAATGAACAATGTGGATGCATTAAGTTGGTTGTACACTTCTTCTCTTGGCATCACGTTTCTTGGATCATGAGGGTAGAAACATTGCTCGATCATCATCTAGTTGCGTTGAGGTGTGATCCAAATGAGACTTGATACGAAAAACCTAACTAGGAAAATTGGACAAATCAAGTTTGGTTGGATGCCCATGAGAGTTGATATGAGGTGAGGGGACCGCTCCACCATATGTTTGGGGAGTTGGTGCGACATGTGTGCACGTCCTGTTCTTTCTTTGAGGTGGCATAGGATTCAAAGAACTAACCAACTCCTTGGTGTAGTTGACATCCGCCTCCAAGGAGTACGGGTTACCATTTCTGCAGGAGCGGTAGGAGGTTTCAAGCTCTCGCGGAATTTTTAACGTGTCCTTGACCTCATCAACCACAAACGATTTGAGAGAGGTGTAATACGTCTCCAACGTATCTATAATTTTTGATTGTTCCATATTGTTACATTATCAATCTAGGATGTTTAACAATCATTTTATAGCAACTTTATATCATTTTTTTCGACTAAACTATTGACATAGTGCCAAGTGCCAGTTGATGTTTTTTGCTTCTTTTTTACCGCGCAGAATATCAGTACCAAATGAAGCCCACACAATGAAACTTTTTGGAGATTTTTTTGCAAGAAGACACCTGTAGGAGCAAAGAAGTACGAGAGAGGAGGGCCGAGGAGGCCACAACCCACCAGGGTGCGCCAGAGGACTCCAACGCGTCCTAATTGGTTCTCCCTCCTCGGGACACCTCTCCACCGCCTATCAGCTCTATAAATACCCAAATATTCCAAAAACCCTAGGGGAGTCGATGAAACACAATTCCGGCCACCACAAGTTCCAGAACCACGAGATCCAATCTAACACCATCATGGAGGGGTGCATCGTCTTCATGGGTGTCTCTCCGATGATGCGTGAGTAGTCCACCATAGACCTATGGTTCCGTAGGCAGTAGCTAGATGGCTTTCTATCTCTCTTTTGATTCTCAATACAATGGTCTCTTTGAGATCTAATTAATGTAATGACCTTTTGCGGTGTGTTTGTTGGGATCCGATGAATTTTGAGTTCATGATCAGTTTCTATCCATAAATATTATTTGAGTCTTCTTTGATCTCTTATATGCATGATTACTTATAGCCTTGTATATACTATTCAGACCTTTGGTTTAGTTAGGCAACTAGACCGATTTTTCTTGCCATGGGAAGAGGTGCTTTGTGATGGGTTCGATCTTGCGCTGTCCTCTCCCAGTGACAAAAGGGGTAGCGAGGCATACATGTATCGTTTGTATTAAGAATAACAAGATGGAGTCTATTCCTACATGAATAGATTTTGTCTACATCATGTCATCGTTCTTATTGCATTACCCCGTTGCTCCATGAACTTAATACACTACATGCATGCTGGATAGCAGTCGATGTGTGGAGTAATAGTAGTAGATGCATAATCGTTTTGGTCTACTTATATTGGACGTGATGCCTATATAATGATCATTTCCTTGGATATCATCATGATTATTTGATATTCTATCAATTTCCCAACAGTAATCTGTTTACCCACCGTGTGCTATACTCATGACATAAGCCACTAGTAAAACCTATGGCCCAGGGTCTATCTTCCAACATATTGCTTTCTGATCTATCTTTTTGCCGCTTTTATTGTCAGATCTATTATTCCAGGAACCCAAAGATATTTTGCTGCACTTTTTATTTGCTTCTTTTATTTTGTGCTCTTGTGCGATCTATCCATCTATATACTACAAACCAATTTATCTTTTTACCGTGGAGGGGTTGACAACCTCTCTTACGCGTCGGGTTGCAAGTATTTGTTCTTTGTGTGCACGTACCGTTTACATAGTGTTGCATGGTTCTCCTACTGGATTGATACCTTGGTTTCATAACTGAGGGAAATAATTACCGCCGTTGTGCTACATCATCCCTTCCTCTTTGGGGAAATACCGATGCAGTCTCAGGCTGAAAGCACATTTGCTCCCTTGGTGGTTTTCGTAACTCATAACAACATATAAGTCATTGAACTAATGTTTCCATCAAGTTTGTTTCAGGAAAAGTTCAATGATGGGTTGGCCAAAAGAGATTGTGGAATACCCCAAGATGTAAGGAAATGGATTGGCAAAGCTTCAAGCAAGAGGGATCTACATTTTATATTTGTGAGAAATCACTTTGAGTCCATAGGAAAGCCAATACTATAAAAAGGGGGTAAGGTTTTGTTGGTGAACAAAATGCTCAGACGTGCACAAGTGATAGTCACCAAAGACACCCACAAACTCTCCACAAAAGTTTGTCCAAAGACAAACACTCACAATCGGTGCAACCAACATTCTACATTCGGTGCCACCAATTCCAAACCCTAGCTTTTCGGTACAGCCAATACTGCATTCGGTGCCACTAAGTTGGGCTGCCAACTTTCTGTTACGCAAGTTCGCAGTTGTGGTCCCTCCGAGATTGTCGAATCGGCGTCACCAAGATTGAGCATTCTAACCGTTGGTCACCTTATCAGTGCAACAGAGATTCCTATATCGGTCTCACCGAGATCCAAAAGTTGCCACCTTTTAGTCACTTCGGTACCACCGAGATTAACACATCGGTGTCACCGAGTCTGACTTATTGTGCATAACGGTTGGATTTTTGGGGATGCCTATATATACCCCTCCACCACTACCTACTCGAAAGAGAAGCACTCACGACTATTCCATACCTATCCTATCAGTTTTCTTAGAGAGAACCACCTACCCTTGTATTGAGGTCAAGATCTTCCACTCCAACCATATGGATCTTGATTTCTAGCCTCCCCAAGTTGCTTTTCACCAATCCCATCTCTTATATCAAGCCATATCAGTGAGAGAGTAATTGTGTGTTGAGGAGTCTATCATCTTGAAGCACAAGAGCAAGGAGTTCATCGACATTATCAAGCCTATTACCTTTTGGAGGGTGGTGGCTCCTAGATTGGTTAGGTGTCACTTCGGAGCCTCCTACTTCATGTTCTGGAGTGAACCAAGAATTTGTAAGGGCAAGGAGATCGCCTACTTCGTGCAGATCTACCCCGAGTAAGGCTAGTCCTCCGTGGACATAGGCCGTCATGGTATAGTCAAGGTTGCTTCTTCTTGGAACCCTTCGTGGGTAGAGCCCTCCGTGGACTCTCGCGACCGTTACCCTCCGTGGGATGAAGACTCCATGAACGTGGATGTACGATAGTGCCACCTATCGGAATCACGGAAAATCATTGTGTCACCAATTGCGTTTGCTCTTCCTACCCTCTCTTTACTTACATGTGCAATGTCTCTACTTTCCGCTGCTATACTCTTAGACATGCATGTGTAGGGTGTACTTGACATACTATGAATGCTAAAATCTGCAAGAATTAAAACTGGGAAAAAGTAGATTTTAGTTGGTTAAGTAGTCGAATCACACCTACTTTCAATCCTACAAGTGGTATCAGAGCTTTTGTCTCCATTGCGTTGGTCTCATAACCTAGGAGAAGTATGGTGTATAGTGAGGGAAATTATCACCATAGAGGTCCATACTTTGATGGCACTAATTTTGCTAGTTGGAAGCACAAAACGAAAATGCATTTGCTTGGTCATAATCCGCTGTTTGGGTTGTTGTTCGTGTGGGCATGCAAGGTGAATTCTTTGCGGAAGGAACGGAACCCGATCGTGAAGCAACCGCGGATGAGTTGAAGATGTTCGAACTCAATGTTCAAGCATGTGACATTCTCTTCAATTGCCTATGCCCCGAAGAATTCAACAAGATCGGCCGTCTTGAGAATGCAAAAGATATTTGGGATACTTTGATTGATATGCATGAGGGTACAGAATTTGTGAGAGAATCCAAGTTGGATGTTCTTCAAAGTCAACTTGACAAGTTCAAGATGAAGGATGGTGAAGGAGTCGCTGAGATGTACTCTAGGCTAGCTCTCATCACCAATGAGATTGCCGGCTTAGGAAGCTAAGAAATGACTGACAAATTCATCATCAAGAAGATACTTCGAGATTTGGATGATCGATATGACACCGTTTGCACATTGATCCAAATGATGTCCAACTACAAAGATCTCAAGCCAATGGAAGTGATTGGTAGAATTGTTGCTCATGAGATGACACTCAAAGACAAGTAAGAGCTTCACCACAAGTCTAGCGGTGCTTACAAAGCCACAAGTGATGCTCCCGCTACTTCAAGCGACAACCTTGTCACAAATGAGGAGATAAGCCTCATGGTCAAGAAATTCAACAATTTCTACAAGAATAGAAGCAAAGATCGAAGCTCCTACTCAAGATATGAAGAGAAGCGTTCGTCAAGTCGTGATTGAAACTGCTACAATTGCGGAAAGCTCGAACACTACTCCAATGAGTGCATGGCTCCCTACAAACGAAGAGAAGAGTCACCAAGAAGACGAAGCTCAAGAGATGAGTTACCTCGAAGAGAGAGAAGGAGTAGAGATGATCCTTATGAACGAAGACCCTCAAGGAGAAGTAGGGACTCGGAGAATAAGGACAAGTACACCAAGAGCTACTCAAGAAGGAAACATCAAGCTCATGTTGGTGAATGGGTTTCCGGCTACGACTACGACAACCACTCCAAGAGAAGCTATCACTCCAACTTCGATTATAGTCAAGATGAAGGTGTAGTCGGAATTGCACTAGTGACTACCAACTCCTATGATCTATTCTATTCACCAAATGAAGGGAGTGGAAGTTGCTTCATGTCTAAAGGCCCCAAGGTATCACACCTCGAGTATCTTGATTTCAGTAGTGATGAAGATGACTTGTTAATTGAAGATGACTTGCTATTTGACAAAACTAGTAATGTTAGTCAAAATGAACTTGTTAGTACTCACTCTAGTGTGGATAAGTCGTGTGATGATGATAAGTTGGAAATAGAACGACTAACTCAAGAACTAAAAACTCTTAAGTTAGCTCATGAGTCTACTCTAGAAGATCATAGAGAGCTTGTAAGGACACATGAGAAGCTACATGTCGAGAAGCTCAATTTAGAACAAGAGCATGAGTTCCTTAAAGCTATCAATGACGATCTTTGAAAGAAGACTTCCTCTTATCTATCCAAATGACTTCTCTTATCTACATTCATGCCACAAGCTAAGTCTAAGCAAGCTCGTAACAAAGGAAAGAAAGGTTCTTCAACTAGTAGCAATAAAAATGATAAATCCAATGATATTGCTTCTAGTAGCTCTCTTGATCCTACTAACTCTTCTCTTAGCCAAGTTACACTTGAGCAAGAAAATAAACTCTTGAAAGGGATTATAGACAAAGGTATCAACAAGAGTCTTGAAGGGTGCAAACAATTTGAGGAGATTGTACGCAAGCATGGAGGATACCGGAAGAATCGTGGTGTTGGCTACTTCAACGGTAATGTAGTTGAATGGGAAGAAGGTCAATACCCCAATCCCAAGTTTGTTCCTCAAAAGGAGAAGTATGAAAATAATCTTCCCAAGGTAACAAAAGCTCAAGATGACCTTCCACCACAAGACACCAAGCTCAATGACAAGAACAAGCTTCAAGAGGACTTTGACTCATATGAAGATGAATCCCAAGCTTTGGTGAAGTGGGTTCCCAGGGCTACTACAAGCTCAACTTCAACAAGTGCTACTTCAACACCAAGGACCCCCATCAACTTGATGTGGGTCCCCAAGAAGAACAACTAGAGAGTTCTTGAGGGGTGACTCCGCCAATTAAATTCACTCATATTAATTATTAGCGATAACTACTTGCAAACAACATCAACATTCTGCAGTAGTTCAAGGAGTCACACATTCCCTCAAAGGTAAGAAAGAGACAAGGTAATCAACAAATCAATGGACATCATCACATATTTTTTGACTCCATGTCCATAGATATCCTTGTATTTGTCTCTTGTGTGTTGGGACTAACCCATGTAGGTGAGAAGAGTAATCAAACAACAAGGATGCTCCCAACTCTTGGTGATCTTGATCAACTTTGAGCATCCATCACTACCTCACCAACATGAAGTCTTCTTCGACAAAACCCAAGGTTAGTTTATCCCTCCTACGAGGGGATGTCACATCTAGGGGGGCTTTACTCTAAGACTTGAGTTAAAGCATCTCATAAGAATGTGACAACATTAAATGCTTTATGTTACACTGGTAACCCCACTTGTGCTTAGATTATGAGTATGACCTATGATCAAGTATTCTTACTTGGATCCTAAGTTAATATACTAATATATATATAGATGACTCCGTCATAGCCAAAGTGTTTGTTAGATGCTATTCTGTTTGTGCATGTTGTAGGATCAAAAGTAGGTCTAGAGGGGGGGTGATTAGACTACTTGACCAATTAAAAGTTTTGCCTATACCAAGTTTTAGGGTTGACAGTTTTTAACATTTCATGGCAAGTCAAGTACACCCTACACATGCAATTCTAAGAGTATATAGCAGCGGAAAGTAACAACAAGCATGTATAGAAGGGATAGGGTAGGAAGATCAAACACAATTGTAGACACGATGATTTTTCCCGTGGTTCTGATAGGTGGCGCTATCCTACATCCACGTTTATGGAGTCTTCAACCCACGGAGGGTAACGGTCGCGAGAGTCCATGGAGGGCTCCACCCAAAAGGGTCCATGAAGTTGCAACCTTGACTATTCCATACGGCTTCCATCCACGAAGGACTAGCCTCACTATGGGTAGATCTTCACAAAGTAGGCGATCTCCTTGCCCTTACAAACTTCTTGGTTCACTCCAAAACACGAAGTAGGAGGCTCCCAAGCCACACCTAACCAATCTAGGAGGCACCACCCTCCAAAAGGTAATAGGCTCGATAATGAAGATGAACTCCTTGCTCTTGTGCTTCAAGATGATAGACTCCTCGGCACACAATCTCTCTCTCTCTCACAGGTTTGGCTTGGTAGAATATATGGGATTTGTGGAAAGCAGCTTGGGGAGGCTAGAAATCAAGATCCATATAATTGGAGTGGAATATCTTGACCTCAACACAAGGGTAGGTGGTTCTCTCTCAGAAAATCTGATAGGATAGGTATGGAATAGTTCTGAGTGCTTCTCTCTCGAGTAGGTGGTGGTGAAGTGGTATATATAGGCATCCCCAAAAATCCAACCGTTACATACAAAATGAGCAACTCGGTGACACCGATGTGTTAATCTCAGTGGTACCGAAGTGACTAAGAGGTGGCAACTTTTGAATCTCGGTGAGAGATATAGGAAACTCGGTTGCACTGATAAGGTGACCAACGGTCAAATTTCCAATCTCGGTGACGCTGATCCAACATTCTCAGTGTGACCGAAAATGAGAATTTGCGTAATAGAAAGTTGGCAACCTAAACTCGGTGGCACCGGTATGGAATCGGTTGCACCGAAGTGGCTAGGCTTTGGCTTGAGTCTGTCTAGGTTCTGGAATCGGTGGCACTGAAGTGGGAAGGTTGGTTGCACCTATTTTGAGTGTTGGGTATAGAATAGACTTTGGTGGGAGAGTTTGTGGATGTTTTTGGGGACTATCACTTGTGCACGTTTGAGCATATTGTTCAGCAACAAAACCTTCCCTTTTAATAGTATTGGCTTTCCTATGACTCAAAGTGATTTCTCACAAATATAAAATGTAGGGTCCTCTTGTTGAAGCTTGTCCAACCTATTTCCTTGAATCTTGGGGTTTGTCCACAATCTCCTTTTACCAATCCTATCATTGAACATTTCCTGAAATATACTTGGTGGAAACATTAGTTCAATTATTTATATGTTTGTTATTAATTACCAAAACCACCAAGGGAGCAAATGTGCTTTCAACCTCCCCATTTTTGGTAATTGATGACAACATATAGATCAAAGCTTCGACATATGAATAAAATTAATGAAATTAATCGTCGCTTTGAGAGGTATGTGATAAGCAAGAGCTCCCCCTAAATTTGTGCCTTATTTTGAATTTGCGTTTGAATGCAAATGCACAATCGATTAGGCATATGGGGCACTTCTTCCATGTCACATACAACTTGGTGGTGTGCGAGAATAATTTAGAATGAATAACATGGCACAACACAAACAAGCAAAGGTGAATAATCATCTCATGAGCATTAAGATGATAGGAAATAGTAGCATCACCCATAACATAGTAGCATAACACACATGTATCTCACATCAAACCAAAAGAACCAAATGTTTTTGAAAAGCAATAAAAACCAAATCGCTCTCTCGATCGAAACCTAAAGATCTATATACACTTCTCCCCCTTTGGCAACAAGTTACCAAACAGTTCAAAGGCATATATCTAAGCATTCTTGGGCATATCTCCTCCGGTTGTTGATGAAGGAGTCAAGATGACAGCACCGGCAAAGATCTCTACAGATGTCGTGGATGGAGCTAGAGTGGTCACTGATGGAGCTGAAGTTGATAGAGCTAATGGAGCTGTTGGAGCTGGCACTGCGGCTGATCTGGCCTGAGTAGTGAACTGAGTGCCTAGACCTAGAGGTTATTCATCCTCATCATCATCATCATCATCATCTGAAGTAGAAGAGACCCAAGGGATGTTCACGGAGTCAACTTCATTGCTGAAGTTCTGTGACTATCTTTGTCACCCGTCCACCTTATTAGTAAGGGTCTTGATTCTGGTCCCAAAGATTCTAACAAGACTGTTCTGGTTGTCCAGAATCCCCTTAATGTCCTTTTGCATGCCTTGGACTGATGCAATCAATAGATCCATTTTCTCGTTCCTGGATCGTGGGACTTGAGCACTAGTGGCTCTCACTGCCTCTGCTTCCTCTTGAGCTGCAGTAGAAGTGGGATGATCAGCATCCATCACCACAACATTGTCCTCGAGATCTGGCTGTAGGGGCAAATGTGGTTGATCTAGGGCAAATATGTGCTTCTCTAGTTTTGAGTTTATGAGCATCTAGATGTAGGGTGCATAACAGCATGAGGGCTTCTGGTCAGCAGCAACCCTCTTGATTATCTCTACAATCAACTCCATGACTCTGATCCTGGTGTGACCGTCAAGGTGGATCAACATGTTGATGGAGTAGCCTCGGATCATCTTGTCATCTCTGGACTTGGGCATCAAGGTATGCCTCAGTATGGTGTTCATTGTGTGGAGGCCAGTCTGGAGGAAATAGATGGATCCTAGCCTGTGAGACTTCACATTTGCAGCAGGGATCTCCTTATACATTTTAGCCATAGCATTGTGACTAGCCTTGGATTCTGAGTAGACATCCAGGTCACCATCCTGTGCTTCAGGAACTCCTAAGATATCTTTCCATTCCTCAACAGTTGATTCATATCTCGCACCTTTAGTCATCCACATAATTCTACCATCTCCGTAGAAGTGTGCAGTGGAGTAGAACTGCATGATCAACTCATCATTCCACGTTGTGAATTCTCTGCCAACGAACTCATCCAGACCTATGCAATGGAAATAGTCCTGGACACTTGGAAAGTAGTCCTCATTCTCCTTGATGAACTTCCAATCAACGTAGCGCATATCACTCACAGCTAGAATCTTGTCAAAGAGCACAGTCTCATAGAAGTCCTGTTGCTCCTTGGTATAGAACCTGTAGTCCATAGCAGTCTTCTTTCTATGGGCATAAGGATCTATTGCTCTCCATGCCCTCAATCCAGAATCATTCCTCTTCTTCATGTCCTTAGCTAGTGGGTAGCTGGCATTATGAACTGGGAGGTGTGGTCTAAGATTCATCAGTGTTGTCAAGTCATCCACATCATCAACTTTGGAAGCAGTTCCTTGGTTCTTCTCAGAAGCTGGAATCTGCCTAGTTGTCCTCTTGGGCTTCTCAGCAGCCTTCATGGATGTGCTGGTCATAGGCATAGCATCAGACATCAGTTTCTTTGCCTTCTTCTTGGGAGGAGCCTTTGTAGCTAGCTCAACCTCCTCTTGCTCGGCAGCAGTAGCTTCTGGATCCTCAAACATGGAGGTAGGCCTGCCAGTCACATGGATGATCCTCTTCCTGGCCTTTTACTCTCCTGCCTTCTTAGGCATAGCTCTCTTGGGAATCTCAACAGACATTGTTTCTCTGGCAGTCTCATGAGCCTTGAAGGTAGAAGCTGGTGCATATACTTTGCTGACAACTCTTCTAGAGGAAGTAGTTTCAATTGCAGCCTTCTTGGCAGCCTTCTCTTGCTTCTTAGTGAGGATCTCCTTAGGCACAAAGTCTGAATCATCTTCATCTGAGTTCAACTTCTTCCTGGTTCTGGTGGCAGCCTTGGGTAACCCACGAAAACTGGGGGTGCGTGGATCTGAGAATGAACTGGGCTCTGGGCTTGTTCCTGAACTCATGTCTGCTCCCTACTCTGACCTGTTCTAACTGTCTTCGAAACCTGACATGCTGACCCTGTGAATAGAGTGTAGATGAGCAGAAGGAGATGAGTCATCACAAAATGAGGCTGTTTTTGAAATTTGAGCAGTGAGTATTTCAAAAGTTTTGCAATCTGTCACATACATATCGATACAGCCGAAATGAATTTTTCGATGGGGCCAAGACAGACCAACTCCTTAACAAGAACTTGGCAGCCTTTTCGGTAGGACCAAAAAGAGCCACTCGGTTCCACCGAGTCAGTTCTCAGCAACACAAAAAAGTATATCGGTGAGACCGATATTTCCGTTTCGGTTCCATCGAGATGTATCAGGAGGACAGCAAAACCCTAGAAAAATTCATCTAACTCGAGATTTTGCAAATTTGATTGGATGAATATATGAGCAAGGGGTGGCTTATAGAGAAAACTAGGTCCAATGCGCAAGAATCAGAATGGGAGCGCACTAGAGATCGAATCCGTACCAAAGCTTGGCGCGGATCCTCTACGGCGGCGACGTTGGTGTAGATTACGTCGACGGCGGTGATTCCCAGCGGTGGAGGAGCTCGGGAAGTCAAGGACGATGACCAAGGGTCTTGGGGCGGCAGCTTAGGGTTCTGAGGCGCGACGTTGAAGATAGAAATTTCAAAGCATCGGGGTCCACAACATATATACCCTTTACTATTGATGATATCAATTTTATGTTTTTGGTGTCACCGAGTTTGACAACTATCAGCTGACACAGAAACTCGGTGTGACCAAGAATATGAAATCGGTGTTACCGAGATTGAAAAACCAGATCAACCCTAGGCATTCGGTGAGACCGATTTTTTGGAATTGGTTCCATCGAGTTGCACTTGGTAGGTTTTAATGGTCAGTCCTTGTCGATTCGGAACTCCGAGTGCTCCACACACAGAGGGATCAAAAAGCACTTGTTCGAATTTTGTGATGTAGCATGAATGGAATATGAGGTGAGAAAGGATAGATAGCTAAAGAGTGGTCCTAGGCATTCTTGTCCATCCAATTGGCAGAAGATAAATCAAAAGCCAAATGGCAACAATTGGATGTCCTCGAATGAGAAAATAAATGCAGACCAACATGCTCCCACAATAAGATGTCGAGGGAAATCATGACGAACATGAACAAACACACTAGCATCTAACAAGCACTTGGGCAATGACAAAGTCATCTATATATGAGTATTTGACTTAGGATCCAAGTAAGAGTACTTGATCATAGGTCATACTCATCGTTTAAGCACAAGTGGGGTTACCACTTTTACATATAGCATTTAATGTTGTCACATACTAAGAGATTCTTTTACTCAAGTCTTAGAGTAAAGCTCCCCATTAATGTGACATCCCCCCATAAGAGGGATAAAATAACCTTGGGTTTTGTCGATGAAGAATTCATGTTGGTGAGGTAGTTGTGGATGCTCAATGTTGATGAAGATCACCAAGAGTTGGGAGCCTCCTTGTTGTTTCCTTACTCCTCTCACCTGCATGAGTTAGTCCCAACATACAAGAGACAAATACAAGGATATCTATGGACATGGAGTGCAAAGCATGTGTTATGATGTCCATTGATTTGTTGATTACCTTGTCCCTTGCTTACCTTTGAGGGAATGTGTGACTCCTTGAACTATTGCATTGAGATGATGTTGAGTGCAAAAAGTCCTTGCCAATAATGAATGTGAGTGAATTTCATTGGCGAAGTGATCCCTCAAGAATTACTAGTTCTTCTTCTTGGGAACCCACATCAAGTTGATGGGGATCCTTGGTGTTGGAGTAGCCTTTGTACTAGTTGACCTTGAAGTAGCCTTGGGAACCCACTCCACCAAAGCTAGGGGTTCATCTTCATATGAGTCAATGTCCTCTTGAAGCTTGTTCTTGCCCTTCAGCTTGTGGTCTTGTGGTCGAAGGTCATCTTGAGTGTTTGTCCCCTTGAGAAGAGCATTTTCACACTTGTCCATTTGAGGAACAAACTTGGGCTTGGCATATTGACCTTCTTCCCACTGAACTCCATTAGCGTTGAAGTAGCCAACACCACGATTCTTCTGGTATCCTCTGTGCTTGCGTACAATTTCCTCAAATTTCTTACATCCAGCAATACTCTTGTAGATACCCTTTTCTATAATTCCTTTCAATAAAACATTTTCTTCCTCAAGTGTAACTTGGCTAAGAGAATCATCATTATTGGAATCAATAGAACTACTAGAAGCAACATCATTGGGTTTAGCATTTTTATTGTTGCTACTAGATGAAGAACCTTTCTTGCCTTTGTTACTAGATTGCTTAGTTTTAACTTGAGGCATGAAAGTATACAAGAGTAGTCGTTTGGCTAGATAAGATGAGGTGTTCTTTCGGAGATCATCATTGATAGCTTTGAGAAACTCATGCTCTTGCTCCAAGTTGAGCTTCTCGAAGTGTAGCTTATCATGAGTTCTCACAAGCTCTCTATGATCTTCGAGAGTAGATTCATGAGCTAACTTAAGACTGTTTAGTTCTTTAGTTAGTTGTTCTATTTTCATCTTATCATCATCAAATGACTTATCTTGACTAGCATGATAATTATCAAGTTCATTTTGATCAATATCACTAGTTTTATCACAATCATCAGAAAGTAAATCATCTACATCACTATCAAAATCAAGATATTCGGGGTGTGATACCTTGGGGCCTTTAGCCATGAAGAAACTTCCACTCCCTTTGTTTGATGAATCAAATAGATCGTAGGAGTTGGTAGTCACTAGAGCAATTCCGGCAACACCTTCATCTTGACTATAGTCGGAGTTGGAGTCATAGCTTCTCTTAGAGTGGTTGTCGGATTCGGAGCTGGAAACCCATTCACCAACATGAGCTTGATGTTTTCTTCTTGTGTAGATCTTGGTGTACTTGTCCTTCTTCTCCGAATCTCTACTTCTCCTTGAGTGTCTTTGTTCATAACGATCATCTCTACTCCTTCTCTCTCTTTGTGGTGATTCATTCATTAAGCTTCATCTTTGAGGTGACTCTTCTCTTCTTATGTAGGGAGCCGTGCACTCATTTGAGTAGTGTCTAGGCTTCCCACAATTGTAGCAATTGCGGTCATGACTTGACGAACGCTTATCTTCATATCTTGAGTTGGAGTTTCTTTCTTTGCTTCTATTCTTGTAGAACTTGTTGAATTTCTTGACCATGAGGCTTATCTCTTCATTGGTGACAAGGTTTTTGCTTGAAGTTGCGGGAGCATCACTTGTGGCTTTGTAAGCACCGCTAGACTTGTGATGAAGCTCTTCTTTATCTTTGAGTGTCATCTCATGATCAACAATCCTTCCAATGACTTCTGTACGCTTGAGATCTTTGTAGTTTGGCATCATTTGGATTAATGTGCACACGGGGTCGCATCTCTCATCCAAAGCTCTAAGTATCTTCTTGATGATGAATTTGTCGATCATTTCTTTGCTTCCTAAGCCGGCAATCTCATTGATGATGAGAGCTAGCCTAGAGTACATCTCTACGACTCCTTCACCATCCTTCATCTTGAACTTGTCAAGCTGACCTTGAAGAACATCTAACTTGGATTCTCTCACGAACTCGGTTCCTTCGTGCATATCAACCAAAGTATCCCAAATCTCTTTTGCATTCTCAAGACGGATGATTTTGTTGAATTCTTTGGGGCATAAGCAGTTGAAGAGAATGTCGCATGCTTGAGCATTGAATTGCAACATCTTCAATTCATCCGCGGTCGCTTCACGATCCGGTTCCCGTCCATCCACAAAGAACTCACCTTGCAAGCCAAGACGAACAACAGCCCAAACGGCGGGGTTATGACCAAGAATATGCATTTCAATTTATGCTTCCAACTAGCAAAATTTGTTCCATCAAAGCTACGGTCATAACTTCCCTCACTAGACGCCATACTTCCCCTAGGTTGTGAGACCTAAGCAATGGAGACCAATGCTCTGATACCACTTGTAGGATCGAAAGTAGGTCTAGAGGGGGGTGATTAGGTTACTTGACCAATTAAAAGTTTTGCCTATACAAAGTTTTAGGGTTGACAGTTTTTAACATTTCATGGCAAGTCAAGTACACCCTACACATGCAAGTCTAAGAGTATATAGCAGCAGAAAGTAACAGCAAGCATGTATAGAAGGGATAGGGGAGGAAGATCAAACGAAATTGTAGACACGATGATTTTTCCCATGGTTCTGATAGGTGGCGCTATCATACATCCACGTTTATGGAGTCTTCAACCCACGGAGGGTAACGGTCGAGAGAGTCCATGGAGGGCTCCACCCAAAAGGGTCCACGAAGTAGCAAGCTTGACTATTCCATACGGCTTCCATCCACGAAGGACTAGCCTCACTATGGGTAGATCTTCACAAAGTAGGCAATCTCCTTTCCCTTACAAACTTCTTGGTTCACTCCACAACACGAAGTAGGAGGCTCCCAAGCGACACCTATCCAATCTAGGAGGCACCACCCTCCAAAAGGTAATAGGCTCGGTACTGACGATGAACTCCTTGCTCTTATGCTTCAAGATGATAGACTCCTCAGCACACAATCTCTCTCACACAGGTTTGGCTTGGTAGAAGAGATGGGATTGGTGGAAAGCAGCTTGGGAGGCTAGAAATCAAGATCCATATAATTGGAGTGGAAGGTCTTGACCTCAACACAAGGGTAGGTGGTTCTCTCTCGGAAAATCTGGTAGGATAGGTATGGAATAGTTCTGAGTGCTTCTCTCTCTAGTAGGTGGTGGTGAAGGGGTATATACAGGCATCCCCAAAAATCCAACCATTCCACACAAAACGACCAACTCGGTGACACCGATGTGTTAATCTCGGTGGTACTGAAGTGACCAAAAGGTGGCAACTTTTGAATCTCGGTGAGACCGATATAGGAAACTTGGTTGAACCGATAAGGTGATGAACGGTCAGATTTCCAATCTCGATGACGCCGATCCAACATTCTCGGTGGGACCAAACATGTGTATTTGCGTAACAGAAAGTTGGCAACCTAAACTCGGTGGCACTGGCATGGAATCGGTTGCACCGAAGTGGCTAGGGTTTGGCTTGAGTCTGTCTAGGTTCTGGAATCGGTGGCACCAAAGTGGGAAAGTTGGTTGCACCAATTTTGAGTGTTGGGTATAGAACAGACTTTGGTGGGTGAGTTTGTGGATGCTTTTGGCGACTATCACTTGTGCACGTTTGAGCATATTGTTCACCAACAAAACCTTACCCCCTTTTAATAGTATTGACTTTCCTATGACTCAAAGTGATTTCTCACAAATATAAAATGTAGAGTCCTCTTGCTTGAAGCTTGGCCAACCTATTTCCTTGAATCTTGGGGTTTGTCCACAAACTCCTTTTGCCAGTCCTATCATTGAACATTTCCTGAAATATACTTGGTGGAAACATTAGTTCAATGATTTATATGTTGTTATTAATTACCAAAACCACCAAGGGAGCAAATGTGATTTCACATGTTTGCCATGATTTCATTTGACATCTTATTGTGTGAGCATGTTGGTCTGCATTTATTTACTCATTCGAGGGTATCCAATTGTTGCTATTTGGTTTTTCATATTTATTTGCCAATTGGATATACAAGAATGCCTAGGACCACTTCTTTAGCTATCTATGCTTTCTCACCTCATACTCTATTCATGCCGCATCACAAAATTTGAACAAGTAATTTTCAATCTCTCTGTGTGAGGAGCACTCGGAGTTCCGTATCGACAAGGATTGGCCATTAAAACCTCCCAAGTGCATCTTGGTGGAACCAACCCACAGTTCTCGGTCTCACCAAATGCCTCGGGTTGATCTGGATTTCTTGCCTCAGTACTACCGATTCCATATTCTCGGTTACACCGAGTTTCCCTGTCAGCTGACAGTAGTGAAACTCGGTGACACCAAAAATTTAGAATCGGTGTCACCAACAGTGTAGGGTATATATTCGGTGGTCCCAACGGTTCGAAAATTCATTCTTTAAATCGTCGCGCCCCAAGACCTAACTTGTTGCAGAAGGAACCCTTGGTCATCTCCCTTGTCTTCCCGCACTCCTCCATCGCTGGGAATCATTGTCGTCGACGGAATCTTCGCCCCCATCACTGTCGTAGTGGATCCGTCACCGATCTAGGGTACGGATTTGGCCCCCTCTTGCGTTCCAACCTCCGAATCTTGCGCATTAGGGTTTACCATTATCTAGACACCATGTGAGATTGTTCTATCCACAAGATAAACTCCATAGTCAAGCGAATCCAAATTTTTTAGGTTTAGTTGCCCGTGAAATTGCATCTCAGCGATACCAAGTCAGAAAAATTGATTCCACCGATTGCCTTTTTGTGCTACTGAGGACAGGACTCGGTGAGACCGAGTGACAGTTTTCAGCCTTACCGAAACTGTTGCCAAGTTTCGGTTAAGGGTTTTGTGAGTCTTAGCAGCACCAAAATGTTTGACTTGGTGACACCGAAATCCAATTTTTCAGTGAACTACATCTATAATTTTTCTATTCAAACTTTCAAAAACCAGTTGTATTTTGTGATGACTTATTCTATTCCACTCTTCTATACTCTATTCACAGGGTCAGCATGTCAAGGTCAGACGGTCAGAATTTACCAGAGCAGGGTGTTGACATGAGTTCAAGCACTAGCCCTGAGCCTAGCTCTTTTTTAGATCCAAGCACCCCCAGCTCCCATGGGTTTCCCAAGGCTACCACTAGGGCCAAGAAGAAGCTGAATTCATATGAGGAAGATTCATATTTTGTGCCAGAGGAGCTTCTTGCCAAGAAGCAAGAGAAGGCTGCCAAGAAATCAGCAAATGAGGCCACCTCTTCCAAGAGGGTGGTTAGCAAATCATATGCACCTCCTGAAGTTATGAGAGCACCTGAGAGTGCCAGAGCTACAATGACCATTGAACCCCCAAAGAAGTCTATGCCTAGGAAGGCAGGGGAGAAGAAGGCCAGAAAGAGGATAATCCATGTTACTGGCAGGCCTACATCTATGTATGAAGATCCAGAGGAGGCAGCTGCTGCTGAACAGGAGGAAGAGCCAGCTGCAAAGGCTCCTCCCAAGAAGAAGGCCAGGAAACTTCTAGCTGATGCTATGCCCAAGTTTGGCACATTCAAGAGCACGAAATCCTAGAAGGCTGCTGCTAAAAAGCCTAAGAGGACATCCACGCAGATTCCAGCTTCTGAAAAGAACAAGGGAACTACCTCCAGAGTTGAGAATGATGATGACTTGACAACCTTGATGAAACTTAGACCACACCTTCCAGTACATAATGCCAGCTATCCACTTGCTGGACATATGAAGAAGAGGAAGGACTCGGGTTTGAGGGCATGGAGAGCTATTGATCCATATGCCTAAAGGAAGAAGATAGCTGTGGACTGCAGATTCTATACGAAAGAGCAACAGGATTTCTATGAGACTGTGCTTTTTGACAAGAGTCCAACTATGAGTGACATGAGATATGTTGACTGGAAATTCATTAAGGAGAATGTGGACTATTTTCCAAGTGTCGAAGACAATTTCCACTACATTGGTTTCTATGAGTTTGTTGGCAGAGAATTTACTGCATGGAATGATCAAATGATCATGCAGTTCTACTCCGTTGCACATTTCTATGGAGATGGTACGATTGTATGGATGATAGAAGGAGCAAGATATGAATCCACAGTTGATGAATGGGCTGCACTTCTAGGAGTCCCAAAGGTTCAGGCTGGAGACTTGGATGTGTACACAAAATCCAAGGCAAGCCACAATGCCATGAAGGATATGTATAATCCTATCCCTGCGGACAAGGTGAAATCTCACAAGCTTGGATCCATCTACTTTCTTCAAGCTGGCCTTCGCACCATGAACACCATTCCGAGGCATACTTTGATGCCCAAGTCAGGAGGTGACAAGATGATCCAAGGCTACTCCATCAACATGTTGATCCACCTTTACAGACACACCATGATCAGAGTCATGGACTTGATTGTTGAGACAGTCAAGAGGGTTGCTGTTGATCAGAAGCTCTCTTGCTGCTATGCACCCTATATCCAGATGCTCATCAATTCTCAGCTTGAGAAGCACATATTTGCTCTTGACAGTCCCCATTTGCCCCTATAGCCAGATCTTGAGGATAACATTGTGGTGATGGACCAAGATCATCCCACGTCTGCTACAGCTCAGGCAAAGGCAGAGGTAGCTTGAGCCACTAGTGCTCATGTCCCTAGATCTAGAAATGAGAAAATGGATCTATTGATATCATCAGTTCAGGGCATGCAAAAGGATATTAAGGGGATTCTAGACAACCAGAATGGTCTTGTGAGGATCTTTGAAACTAGGCTCAAGACCCTTAATGATAAGGTGGACAAGCCGACTAAGACAGTCATAGAGCTCCAGAAGGAAGTTGATTCAGTGCCTCTTCCTCACACTACTTCAGATGATGATGATGAGGAGGAGGAGGATGGATCAGCTCTCAGGACAGGCACATAGTTTCCTACTCTGGCCAGATCATCTAGTGTGCCAGCTCCAGACTTGAGGCCCTCTTCACCAGCTCCTGCTGATGTCACTTCAGCTCCTGCTCCATCAGCTCCAGTTCCTCTACCTGCCACTCCAACTACATCCATGACATCTGCAGAGATCTTTGCGGACGTTGTTCTCTCGACTCCTTCATCAACAACCGAAGGAGATTAGCCCAAGAACGCTTAAACATATGCCTTTGAACTTCTTGGTAACCGTTGCCAAAGGGGGAGAAGTGTATATAGATCTTTAGGCTTCGAGTGAGAGAGCATTTTGGTGTTTATTGCTTTTCAAAAACAATTGTCTTTTGGTTGCTTGTTGGTTGCTTGTCATACACTTTTTGTGCGATGCTACTACTTCCTATCATCTTAATGATTTATGAGATGATCTTTATACATTGCTTGATTGTGTTGTGCTATGATGTTCACTCTAATTATTCTCGCACACCACCAAGATGTATGTGACATGGAAGAAGTGCCACATGTACCTAATCGATTGTGCATTTGCATTCAAGCGCAAATTCAAAATAATGTACAAATTTAGGGGGAGCTCTTGCTTCTCACATACTTCTCAAAGTGACAATTACATTCATTAATTATATCATATGTCGAAGCTTTGACCTATATGTTGTCATCAATTACCAAAAAGGGGGAGATTGAAAGCACATTTACTCCCTTGGTGGTTTTGTTAATTCATAACAACATATAAGTCATTGAACTAATGTTTCCATCAAGTATGTTTCACGAAAAGTTCAATGATGGGTTGGCAAAAAGAGATTGTGGAATACCCCGAGATGCAAGGAAATGGATTGGCAAAGCTTCAAGCAAGAGGACTCTACATTTTATATTTGTGAGAAATCACTTTGAGTCCATAGGAAATCCAATACTATTAAAAGGGGGTAAGGTTTTGTTGGTGAACAAAATGCTCATACGTGCACAAGTGATAGTCACCAAAGACACCCACAAACTCTCCACCAAAATCTGTCCAAAGCCAAACACTCAAAATCGGTGCAACCAACATTCTACATTCGGTGCCACCGATTCCAAACCCTAGATAGACTCGGTCAAACCCTAGCTTTTCGGTACAGCCGATACTGCATTCGGTGCCACCGAGTTAGGCTGCCAACTTTCCATTATGCAAGTTCACAGTTGTGGTCCCTTCGAGATTGTCAAATCGGCGTCACCGAAATTGAGCATTCTGACCATTGATCACCTTATCGGTGCAACCGGGATTCCTATATCGGTCTCACCGAGATTCAAAATTTGCCACCTTTTAGTCACTTCGGTACCACCGAGATTAACACATCGGTGTCACCGAGTCTGACTTATTGTGTGTAACGGTTGGATTTTTGGGGATGCCTATATATACCCCTCCACCGCCAACTACTCGAAAGATAAGCACTCAGGACTATTCCATACCTATCCTATCAATTGTTTGAGAGAGAACCACCTACCCTTGTGTTGAGGTCAAGATCTTCCACTCCAACCATATAGATCTTGATTTCTAGCCTCCCCAAGTTTCTTTCCACCAATCCCATCTCTTCTACCAAGCCATATCTATGAGAGAGTGATTGTGTGTTGAGCAGTCTATCATCTTGAAGCACAAGAGCAAGGAGTTCATCGACATTATCAAGCCTATTACCTTTTGGAGGGTGGTGCCTCCTAAATTGGTTAGGTGTCGCTTGGGAGCCTCCTACTTTATGTTGTGGAGTGAACCAAGAAGTTTGTAAGGGCAAGGAGATCACCTACTCCATGAATATATACCCCGAGTAAGGCTAGTCCTCCATGGACGTTAGCCGTCATGGTATAGTGAAGGTTGTTTCTTCGTGGAACCCTTCATGGGTAGAGCCCTTTGTGGACTCTCGCGACCGTTACCCTCTGTGGCTTGAAGACTCCATGAACATGGATGTACGATAGCGCCACCTATCGGAACCACCAGAAAAATCATCGTGTCACCAATTGTGTTTGCTCTTCCTGCCCTCTCTTTACTTAAATGTGTAAATGTCTCTACTTTCCGCTGCTATACTCTTAGACATGCATGTGTAGGGTGTACTTGACATACAATGAATGCTAAAATCTGCCAAAAATTAAAATTGGGAAAAGTAGATTTTTGTTTGTTCAAGTAGTCTAATCACCCCCCCTCTAGACCTACTTTTGATCCTACACAAGCCACGTCAAAGGAATTTCTAGCCCCGTTGCCGGGGAGGAGGTACGAAAGTAGTCTCCCGTCAACTTGCCAATTTCTAGCGCTGTTGCCGGGGAGATATCATCAAGATCTATCAGGTTCCTAACCACAAATCTCATCTCCTTGCAATTTACATTATTTTCCATCTACATCTCGTTTTCCTCTCCCCCTCTTTTCAAAATTTGCCATTTTATTCGTCGTCTTTATCGTATGCCTTTTTCTCGTCAGATCTCTTGTTTGCTTGCAATCTTTTTTGCATAGTCACAATGAATCAAGAAAATACCAAATTGTGTGATTTCCCAATACCAATAATAATGATTTTATTAGCACTTTGATTGCTCCTCCCGCCACTAGTGCGGAGTCTTGTGATATTAATGTCGCTTTGTTGAATCTTGTCATGAAAGATCAAATTTTTGATACTCCTAATGAGGATGTCGCATCCCATCTAAACAAATTCATAGAATTGTGTGATATGCAAAATAAAAAATATGTGGACAATGATATTGTGAAGTTGAAATTATTTTCTTTCTCCTTGTGGGATCATGCAAAGATCTAGTTTTCCTCCTTGCCTTGCAATAGTATCGATTCTTGGGATAAGTGCAAGGATGCTTTTATTACTAAGTATTTTCCGCCCGTGAAAATTATTTCCCTTCAAACTCAAATCATGAATTTTAAGCAACTTGAGCACGAACGTGTTGCACAATCTTGGGAAAGTATGGAGTTGATGCTAAGAAATTGTCCCACTCATAGTTTAAATCTTTGAATAATCATAATTGTTTTTGTATGCGGGATAGAAATTTTGTCTCCAGAAATCTTTTAGATTCCACCATGGTTGGTAATTTTATGGAAATTAATTTGGGTGAAGGTAATAAATTGCTAGATAATAGTATGGCAAATTATTCACAATGGCATGCTGAAAGAGCACCTACTAGTAGAAAGGTTAATTCGATTGAAGAAATTAGTACTTTGAGTGAAAAAGCTGATGCTCTTATGAAGTTGGTTGCTACTAAAAATGCTCCTTTTGACATTAATGATGTGCCTTTGTCTACTTCGATTGATCAAAATAGTGATTCGTAGATGTGAATTTCATCTCGCGAAACAATTTTAGTAACAATGCTTATAGAGGTAATTTTAATCCTAGGACTTTTCCAGGAAATTCCTCTAATAATTATGGTAATTCCTATGGTGATTATTCTTACAATAATAATAGGAACCCCTCTGATCTTGAGAGTAATTTTAAAGAATTTATCATAGCTCAAAAAAAATTCAATACTACGATAGAAGAAAAGTTGAATAGGATTGATGATGTGTCTAGAAGCATTGATATAATTTCCATGATGTAGAAAATCTCAAGTTTCAAGCATTTTCACCTAAGATTAATCAATTAATTAAAGATTTATATGTTTCTATGGATGAAAGTAAGAAAAGAACCGCTATGCTTAGAGTTAAAAGAGATTTTTTAGAAAAAGCGTTTTCTAGTGATTGCTTTCATAAAAATGATGACGACCTTAAAATGATTGGTGTTTGTTCTTAAAATGATTCATTGTTTAGTAATTTTAAAATTGTTGATAAAGGGACTAAATAAGATTCAACTTTAGCTAGAAGGCGTCCCAATAATTTGGAGGGTGAAAATCTTAATGAAAAAAATGATGAAAGTGGGTTTGGAGAGGTCAAAACTTTAACTAGTGATGCGCCCACTATTTTGGATTACAAAGACTTTAACTATGATAGTTGCTATTTGGTTGAATGTATTTCTTTGTTGCAATCGATAATAAATTCACCCCATGCTTATGAACAAAATAAAGCTTTTACTAAACATATTGTCGATGCCATGATGAAATCCTTAGAAGAAAAGTTGGAATTAGAGATTTAAATTCCTAGAAAATTACATGATGAGTGGTAATCCACCACTAAAGTCAAGATTAAAAATTATAAATGCTTTGCTTTATGTTATTTGGGTGCTAGTGTTTCCACAATTCTGAAATCTCTATGTGATGTTCTTAGTCATACCAATATTGAAGAATGTTCTCTTAATGCACTTGGTGGATTCTACTATTAAAAATCCTTTGGGAAGAATTAACTTGCAAATAAGAACTATGTGCCCATAGATTTTATTGATCTTGATATTGATTTCAATCCGTCTTGTCCCATTATACTTGGTAGACCGTTTGTATGCACTATAGGCGTCGTGATTGATATGAAAGAAGGCAATATTGAATTTCAATTTCCACTTAGAAAGAGTATGGAACAACTTTATAGAACAATAATTAATCCACCATATGAATCAATCATGAGGGCCTCCTATGAAGCAAAAACTAAAGATGACTATACTTGAATCTATGCATTATGCCTAGCTCGGGGCGTAAAACGATAGCGCTCATTGGGAGGCAACCCAATGAATAAAATTTACTTTCCCTTTTTCTTTATTTTGAGTGTTTACAAAATTATTCTACTGTTATTATTGTATTTTTCGTGTTTTAATTTTTGCCGAGTAAAGCCTTTAGGATCATGTTTAGTGATAGTTGATTTTATCTTGTTGAAAACGGAAACTTTTACGCCCAGTAAAAGAATTTTTGAAAATCACAAAAGCGACCTAAAATTCTGGATACTTTTTACACAAGATTGACATACAAATTGCTGACGTTTTCCTAATTTTTCAGAATTTTTTGAGTTACAAAAGTATGGTTAGAGTACAAATTACTACAGATTTTTCTGCTTTTGACAGATTCTGTTTTCGTTGCATTGTGTGCTTGATTTGATGAATCTATGGCTTGTATTGAATGGTATAAGCCATGGAAAAGTTAGAATAAAGTATATATAATGCAATAATAAAATATGAATGGGTTTTCAACAGTACTTAGAGTGGTGATTTGCTTTATTATACTAATGGATCTCACGGAGATGTTGTTTAGTTTTGTGTGATTGAAGTATTCAAGTTTTGGGTGAGATCACGATGGATGAAGGAATAAGGAGTGGAAATAACCTAAGATTGTGGATTCTACATCACCCCAAGATAATATCCAAAGAGGAACAAGCAACTAAGCTTGGGGATGCCCCGAGTGGCATCCCCTGTTTCCTCTAACGGCCATCGGTATTTTACTTGGAGCTATATTTTTATTTGTCACATATCATAAGTTTTGCTTGGAGCGTCTTGTATTATATGAGTCTTTTCTTGATTTTCTTTTTAGTTTGTCACAAGTATCCTTGCTGAACACACCTATTTGAGAGAGGCAAAATCATTCTATGATTTGTTAGAATTGCTCTACATGCTTCACTTAAACCTTTTGAGCTATGGAATTGCTCTTTATGCGTCACTTATATCTTTCTAAGAATGGCATGCTTTAAATTTTTGAATAAATACTCTAATGCTTCACTTAGATTAATTTGAGAGTTAGTGCATTTTGAAGAAATTCTCTCATGCTTCACTTATATTATTTTGAGAGATAATTTTTTATGCTCATGTTCTTCACTTAAATCTATGTGATCTTGCCAAAATAAATGGAAACATATTGAACTAGTCCCAAAGTGACAGATATTCAAGAGGAATATAATAAAAACTTTCATGAAGATCATTGGACAAATTAATCTTGATTCCTTGTAATAGTTTTGAGACATGAAGATAGTAATATGTGAGTTATTTTGGTCAGGAATTATGCTTTAGTAAGAATATTGGTGTTAAGGTTTGTGATTCCCTATGCAAGCACAAAAGTCAATAGTTATGCAATGAAATTACATCCTACTTATGGTGCATTATTCAGTGTTAGTTATGCTTAATGCTTGCTTATTTGAATCTTTGTTTCTTGGTTGGTTGCTTCTCAATCTATTTGCTAGCCTTCACTTATACTAAGTAGAAATACTACTTGTGCATCCAAAATCCTTAAAACTAGTTTTGTCATATGAGTCCACAATACCTACCTATATGCGGTATTTCCATGCCCTTCCAAGAAAAATTGTATGTGCCATCTGTAATTTTCAAAGTGATTTTCCTTTTTGTGTGCTTGTGCCACTCATGAAGCGGAAGGGGGCGACCGATATTTTTCCATGCTAGATGTTTTATTCTCAAGATGAGTGTTTAATCACTTGTCATTGCATGAGAGTATGGTAGTAATAGGGATGCCCAGTCCCAAAGTGAAAAAGAAATTTACTTTATGTTATGAAATAATAAATTCCTTGGAAAGTGTTGGTATGGAAGGCAACCGTGGATTCTAATAGCCATAGCTTGTGAAAGCATGGTGGAAAAACAAATAAACTTTATTTTTTATTGTTCCATGTTGTTATGATATCAATCTTGTATGTTTTACAATCATTTTATAGCAAATTTATATCATTTTTTGGTACTAACCTATTAACATAGTGCCAAGTGCCAGTTTTTGTTTTTTGGTTGTTTTTTACTTCGCAGAATATCAGTCCCAAATGAAGCCCAAACACCATGAAATTTTTTGGAGAGTTTTTTGGCCAGAAGACACCTAGAGGACCAAAGAAGTACGAGAGAGGAGGGTTGAGGAGGCCACGACCCACCAGGGCACGCCAGAGGCCCCCGGTGCGGCTTGATGGGTTGTGCCCTCTTCGGGACGCCTCTCCACCGCCTATCATCTCTATAAATACCCAAATATTCCAAATACCCTAGGGGAATCGACGAAACACAATTCCAGCCGCCGCAAGTTCCAGAACCGCAAGATCCAATCTAACACCATCATGGAGGGGTGCATCGTATTCATGGGTACCTCTCCGATGATGTGTGAGTAGTCCACCATGGACCTATGGGTCCATAGGCAATAGATAGATGGCTTCCTCTCTCTCTATTTTGATTCTCAATACAACGGTCTCTTGGATATCTATTTGATGTAATGACCTTTTTGCGGTGTGTTTGTTTGGATCCAATGAATTTTGAGTTCATGATCAGTTTCAATCCATGAATATTATTCGAGTCTTCTTTGATATCTTATATGTATGATTACTTATAGCCTCATATTTCGTCTTTGAATCTTTGGTTTAGTTAGGCCAACTAGATCGGGTTTTCTTGCCATGGGAAGAGGTGCTTTGTGATGGGTCGATCTTGCGGTGTCCTCTCCTAGTGACAAAAGGGCAGCGAGACACGCATGTATCGTCGCTATTAAGGATAACAAGATGGGGTATATTCCTACATGAATAGATCTGGTCTACATCATGCCATCGTTCTTATTGCATTACTTTGTTTCTCCATGAACTTAATATACTAGATGCATGCTGGATAGCGATCGATGTGTGGAGTAATAGTAGTAGATGCAGCATCGTTTCAGTCTACTTATCTTGGACGTGATGCCTATACAATGATCATTGACTTGGATATCAACATGATTATTTGATCTTATATCAATTGCCCAACGGTACTTTATTTACCCACCATGTGCTATACTCATGAGATAAGCCACTAGTGAAACCTACGGCCCCGGGTCTATCTTCCAACATATTGCTTTCCGAACTATCTTTTTGTCGCTTTTGTTTTCACATGTATTATTCCAAAAACCCAAAAATACTTTTCTGCACTTTCTATTTGATTCTTTTATTTTGTGTTCTTGTGCGATCTATCCATCCAATCTACTACAAACCAATCTATCTTTTTATCGTGGAGATATTGACAACCTCTCTGACGTGTCGGGTTGCAAGTATTTGTTCTTTGTGTGCACGTACCGTTTACATATTGTTGTGTGGTTCTCCTACTGGTTCGATAACCTTGGTTTGATAACTGAGGGAAATACTTACTGTTGCTGTGATCCATCATCCTTTCCTCTTTAGGGAAATACCGATGCAGTCTCAAGCCACGTCAAGGTCATGGACTCATTCAAATCACCGTGGGTGACTACGGTCTCTGAACTGACCTTGAAGTTCTAACCCTCATTAATCCCATCGCCAAACATACTCTTTAGGCGGTTAAGCCCTTAAAAGATACGTAGCTCTGATACCAATTGAAAGGATCGATATGGTCAACAAGAGGGGGTGAATAGGTAACTAACAATTTTTAGCTTATTTTTAACAAGTTAGGCTCAATAATAAAATAGGTTGTCTAGAAATGCAGCTAGGTGGAGAACCTATATGATGATCACAATAGCAACAACAATAGAAAGCACAAGATATGCACATAATAAAGCTTGTACAAAATGAAGGTAGGAAGTAACTACAAGTGGGGTCAATGGAGATGAGGATGTGTTATTGAAGTTCCTTCCCTTTGAATGGAAGTATGTCTCTGTTGGAGCAGTGTGGAGGATCAATGCTCCCAAGAATCCACTAGGGCCTATGTATTCTCCTCACGCCCTTGCACAATGCAAGCTGTCGCGATTCCATTAGTGGTGCCCTTGAAGGCAGTAATTGGACCTTCTACAAACTAGGTTGGGGCAATCTCCGCAACTTAATTGGAGGCTCCCAACAGTACCCTAGAGCTTCACCATAATGTAGTGTGGTTTCGAAGTGTCCTATTTCGTCTAGGGTGCTCAAACACCCAGGAGTAACAAAATCCGCACAATAAAGTATGGGGGAATCAATTTTCCTTTAGTGTAGATCTAGGTCTCCTCCTTCAATACCTAGCAAATCAACAAGTTTGAGTGTCTAGAGAGAGACATCGAGCAAGAAAGCTTGTAGGGCATTAATGGAGGAGAGAGAGGTTAGAGGTAAGTGGGAGGAGGAAGAACCACCAACTTATAAAGGTGGTCATAAATCCAAATGTTATGCCTGTTTTTACATTGCACCGGTACAACCGCTCAAACCACCGGTACAACCAGAGATCACGGTGTACCCTGCAGGAAACCACTAAGCGGGACAACCACCCGATGATCCGATAGTACCAGAAGAACCGGAACTACCGGTCCACCACTACCCAACAACCAGACCAACAACACAGGTATGTGGTGAACCACTCACACATCATCATGAGGGCAGCAGGGTTGATGAAGAGGCCCTCCGTCATCGATCCCCTCTCAGGCAGGGTGCCGAAACGGAGCTCCGGGTGAGATCGTGGTGGAACAGAGACTTGCGGCGGCGGAAAAAGTGTTTTGGGACGCCCTCTAAGGTTTTCGGAATATATGTGAATTTATAGGCCAGAGAACGGGGGTCGGGAGACCTGCCAGGGAGGCACAAGCCATCTGGGCGCGGCCACCCCCTAGACGCGCCCTATTGTTTTGTGTCTCCCTCATGCGGCCTCCGGTCTTCTCCCAAAGCTTCCAGTTCTTCCTTTGATCTACAAAAATCATAAAAAAAATTGGGGCAATTGGACTTCGTTTGGTACTGTAAACCTGAAAAGTAAAAAAACACGCAGAAAACAACAACTGGCACTGGGCACTGGGCCGGTAGGTTAGTGCTAAAAAATAATATAAATTGGTAAATAACTACTCAAAAAGTATCCTAGAATAATAATATAATATCATGGAACAATCAAAAGTTGTAGATACATTGGAGACGTATCAAGCATCCCCAAGCTTAATTCCTGCTCGTCCTCGAATAGGTAAATGATAAAAATAGAATTTTTGATGTGACATGCTACCAATATGTAATCTTTTGAATGTATGCCACTGAGAAACTAAGAATTAACAAACATTAACATAGAAATACTTATAAGCATAAGCAACAAAATCATCAATCTTTCAAAGTATACAATCCTCGAAGAATGTTTACCACCATTCATCTTATTATACTAGCAAGTCATGGATCCATCTTCACCCCATTAATACAAATTTTAAGCACCATGGTTTCCAAGTTAGGAAATTGGATTGTAACTTTTCGATATGCATCAACTTTCTATTCTTCGCGCAATACATGAGCGCGGACCATGAACATAGCATACATGTGGAATACAATATGGTGGTACATATCAAAGGGGTAAAAAGTGGAGAACAAAATATCACATCAACTAGGCATTCTGATGGGATATGAAGATGCCCAACGATAGATGTCAATGCAAGGAGTAGGTATTGCCATGCAAATGATGCACTAGATCTATAAGTGTATGAAAGCTCAACTAAAGCTAAGTGGGGTGTGCATCCAACTTGTTTGCTCATGAAGACCTCGGGCATTCGAGGAATCCTGTCATTGGAATAGACAAGCCAAGTTTATAATAATGAAAAAGTGATTCCCACTAGCTTATTGAAATGACGTAACATGATACTCTCTATACGAAAACAAGGTGCCACTTGGAGGCACAAGTGTGGTAAAGGATAGTAGCAAAGTATCTTCTCTCTTTTTCTCTCATTTTTTCATTTTCTTCATTTTTTGAATGGCAGGCTCATTTGGACACCCCCATTTTTCCTCACTGGGACAATGTCGTAATAATGATGATCATCACACTTTTATTTCCTTACAACTCAATATGAAGAACTATGGAATAATATGACTCAATATGAATGCCTCTGACAGTGTACTAGGATGTGCAATGATCTAGCGTGACATGTACAAAATACGATGAACGATGGCTTTGCCACAAATAATATGTTATCTCTATATGATCATGCAAATCAATATGATGATGAACGAACTAGTCATATATCGTGACGATGGAATTTGCATGGAAATATATCTCGGAATGGCTATAGAAATGCCATAATGGGTAGGTATGGTGGCTGTTTTGAGGAAGATATAACGCGGCTTATGTGTGACAGAGCATATCATGTCATGGGGTTTGGATGCACCGGCGAAGGTTGCATCGATCCTTGAGGTGAGAATGGGAAAGGCACGGTACCAAAGAGGCTAACAAAATATGAGGACGTGAGATTACGTATGCCCATGGTTTCACATTAGTCATAAAGAACTCATATACTTATTGTAAAGTTGTATTAGTTTTATCACAAATCAAGGTACTACTCGCATGCCCCAAGGTAGGAGGTTTGTAGGAGTTAACCAACGTGCGCCTTTGACCGGAAACAACACTAGGATTTTAACGCAGAATAGAAATGCTCATACATCCTCACCATGCCTTCTAAATTTTTGGACAAACAAGAAGTTAACACCTCTTAATACCGATAATTATATGAATCAATAATGATGCACTCACACCTTTTCATATTACCACATTAATATCATTAACCCACAATTTCTCTTTTATGTGCTACATGATGGTTTTGATTATCACTCATTGAATACCTATTATTTTTGGCCTAGTATTATGACTCATGCAAATTACTGTCACTATTTATTAACTCTCAAAAAAATACATGAATAAGTGGAGTGCAATTATTTCTATAAAATCTATATGCCCCCGTGCTCGAAAAGATATAAGTGAAGTACTAGAGCAACTGCTAAGGTCAAATGATATAAGTGAAGCACATAGAGTATTCTAACAAATTATGATGAAGGTGTGTCTATATCAAATAGGAGTGTCCAGAAAACCATGATTGTGGCAAACTAAAATTAAAAGCAAACAAAAGCAAATGACACTCCAAGGGAAACTCATATCATGTGACGGATAAAAATATAGCTCCAAGTGTCATGGCGATGGATTGAGACGAAAGAGGGGATGCCTTCCGGAGCATCCCAAAGCATAGAAACTGGAGGCTTCCTAGAATATTGCCTTGGGGTGCCTTCGGCATCCCCAATAGTAGGCTCTTGTGGCTCCTTATTCCATTGTCCATCGTGATAGCACCAAAAATTTGGAAACTTCAATCACACAAAACTCAACAAAACCTCGTGAGATCCGATAGTATAAGCCACATATCAAATACTTTAGGTAATGTTATAAATTGATTCATATTTCATTATTGCATAATAGGTATTGTATTATAACTTCTCCATGTCTTATACCCCCCGATACAATCCATAGCATCATCAAAACAAGCAAACTATGCAAGCAAAAACAGAATATGTCTAAAATTGAACAATTTGTAATGATATTTAGAGAACCTATACTTATGTAACTCTAAAAAATATGAAAAAAGGAAAACCTGAATAATTTGTATAGCAATATTTGTGAAAAATTCAGATCAAAAAGACGTTCCAATCAAATCAGAGAGATTCTCCACTAGACGCTAAAGTTTCAGTTTTTGCAGTGTATCAATTCTAGTCATTTTGTGAGTCATCCCAAAGGATTTATTTGGCACAAACACTAATTACAGGATAAAACACAATAATTACAGAGGAAATAATCATTTTATCACACCAATACATAAAATAAAAATAAAAAATAAAGATAACTATTTTGTTGCCTCCCAAGAAGCGCTATTGTTTTATGCCCCTAGCTAGGCATAATGCATAGTTTCAAGTGTTGTCATCTTTGACACTCCAACCATAAGTACCTATCATAATTGATTAATATGGTGTTTTAATTCTCTTCCTAGTGAATTTTTCCATCGCTTTCTTTAATGGAATTTGGAACCTTATGTTTCCATCTTTCATATCAACGATTGCACCTATAGTCCATAAGAAAGGTCTTCCAAGTATTATTTCATATCAATGATTGCACCTATAGTCCGTAAGAAAGGTCTTCCAAGTATTATTGTACAAGTAGGATTACAATAAATATCAAGCACAATGAAATCTACAGGCACATAATTCTTATTTTCAATAAAAAGAACATCATTAATTCTACCTAAAGGTTTCTTGATGGTAGAATCCGCAAGATGCAAGTTTAGGGAGCATTCTTGTATATTAGTGAGACCAAGCACATCAGAAAGAGATTTAGGTATAATTGAAATACTAGCACAAAGGTCACAAAAAGCATTGTGTTCATATTTATTTATCTTTATTCTGATAGTAGGTTCCCACTCATCATGCAATTTTCTAGGAATGGAAACTTAAAGTTCAAGTTTCTCATCGTAAGCTTTTATCATCGCTTCCACTATATGGTTAGTCAAAGCCTTGTTTTGTTCATAATCATTGAGTGAGCTAATAATGGTTTGTAACAAGGAAATACGTTATATAAAAGAGCAACTTTCATAATTAAAGTCCTTGTAATCAAGGATAGTGGGCACATCACTATTTAAAGTTTTGACCTCTCCAAACCCATTTTTCAATTTTAGCATCAAAATCATCACCCTCCAAGCAAACGGGACGCTCACTAACTAAAGTTGACTCATCTCTAGTCCCTTTATCATTTATATTTAGAGAGGTAAATAAATATTCAATATGAGAAGTACCAATCATTTTAAGATCTTCATCGTTATTATTAATAGGAAAGGATTCCGGTTTAGCGGCCATCGTATTTACTAGAGGTGTTTGCTTATCAGAGATGTTTCCTAAAAACTCTTAGGTTTCATAAAATTGTGATTGGAGATTACACACTTCCTTATTGACTTCATCAAGTTGCTTACTAATAGCGTCTAACAAAGTTGAATGTTCCTCAATTTCAGAGGCAGGGGATTTATTATGCTCAAATTGTCACGTCATGAAAGTTTTCATATAACCTTCTACTTCCAACATTCTTTGGTAGTAAGAGATATTGCGGAATCTATCTTGAGACATGGTGACCGAACAGGCGAAGTAACAAGCAGGACAGGTAAACTAAGAAGCAAAAGAGTAAACTAGTAACTAGCAAAGATAAATATTTTTGATTTTATGATGTTTATGAGATAGACTAAATATAACAGCAAATAAAAATAAGAACAAGTGAATGATAATTGGTGTGAAGTTACTTGATAGCTGGTGATGATATTCCCCGGCAATGGCGCTAGAAATCCTTCCTCATACTTGTGACATGTGTTGGGTATTCCGTGAAGAGGAACGGGTAATTACAGCACAATACATGTAAGTATTTCCCTCAGTTATGAAACCAAGGTTTATCGAACCAATAGGAATATAAATCCACAACCGTCTTCAACAGTTGCACACAAAAGAGCAAACAACTTGCACCCAACGTGGGCAAGAGGGTTGTCAATCCCCTTGATCTTGTTATTTGCAAGCAAGTGAGGTGTGCAGATAATAGTAGATAATTGTAAATTTTAAAATAAAATAAAAGGTAAATAATAACAGTAAGTTATTGATAAGTTTGTAAATATATAAGTGAATAGATCTGGGGCCATAATTTTCCCTAGCGGTACCTCGCATGAAAATAAGAATACGGTGGGTAAACAAATTATTGTTCGGCAATTGGTAGAAAAGTGGATAGTTAAGCTATGTCCACGGCAATGAACATATGTATATATGCATCATGTCCAAGAAAAATTGGTCGAATCCTACCAGCACCTATTACTATTACTCCACTTCAAGAGCGCTTCTATGCTTGCCTTTCCACGTATTAAGTTCATGACAAACAGAGTAATGCATGGAGAACGATGACATGATGTAGACAAAGTAAACTCAAGCAATATGAATAAACCCAATTGCTTTATCCTTAGTGGCAACAACACAAAGACACAACTTGTCCCCTTTTGTCACTTGGATATAGAAGTTGCTCTAGCTACAGTTTCAGATACTCCCCCCATTTCATAAAGTATACGACCTGGTTTAACAATGGCTACCCAATATTCGGGGGACCCCTTTCCCAAGCCCATACGTGTTTCCGTGGGTCTTAGTGTAACCGGTTTGTCAGGAAATATATGTACCCATATTTTCAGGTTGAACCCACTACAACACACCTCTCTCACTAAAGAAACATCAATCTACTTGGCCAAAGCAAATCAATATATCAGAGAGAGTTATGAAGCTATAATGATCATGCAATTAAGAATCATAATAATTTCATAGAAGACTCAAATACTTTTCATGAATAATCTGAACATAAACCCACAATTCATCGGATCCCAACAAACGCATCGCACAAAGAGTTACATCGGATGGATCAAAGCGAAGATGCAATGAGCATTGTGTTGAAGATCAAAAGAGAGAGATAACCATCTGGATACTAACCACAGACTCGTAGGTCTATGGTGAACTACTCACACATCGTCATGATGGCAACAAGGTTGATGAACAGGCTCTCCATGATCGACCCCACTCTGGCAGGATGCAGAACGGAGCTCCCGATGAGATTGCGGCAGAACAGAGACTTGCGGAAGTGGAAAAAGTGTTACGGGATGCCCTCTAGGATTTTTGGAATATATGTTAATTTATAGGTAAGAGAATGGGATCGGGAGACCTGTTAGGGAGGCACAACCATCTTGGCAAGGACACCCCCTTGGCGCGCCCTGTTGGCTTGTGGCTCCCTCGTGAGGCCTCCGGTCTTCTCCCGAGGCTTCCAAGTCTTCTTTTGGTCCATAAAAAATCATAAAAATGTTTCGGGGCAATTGGACTTTGTTTGGTAGTGTAAACCTGAAAACTAAAAAACACGCAGAAAACTGTAACTCGCACTAGGAACTGGGTCAATAGGTTAGTGCTCAAAAATAATATAAATTGGTAAATAATCACTCAAAAAGTATCCTAGAATGATAATATAATAGCATGGGACAATAAAAATTCATAGATACGTTGGAGACGTATCACTCACAAAAGTTTCTTAATTGTTTACGAGCAGTTACCCATTTTCTTAATCTTCCAATGATGTTCTCCAAGACATGTTCTTGACGTTGTAGAGTGGAAGAAATCTTGGCAGCATGGTGCTCCAATTTCTCTTCAAGTGAGATTTGAGGAGCTATATCTTGATGATTTTGAGCGTCTTCTTGAGCTTGCTCATCACCTTGAGCTTGCTCTTCATCGTGATCTAGATCTTGGTCATCATTAGGTGCATCACCGTCATCATGGGGTTGATCTTGACCTCGATCTTGATCACTTGATCGAGGGACTTCACTTTGTTCTTCGGAAGTGTGTGGGTCAAGTGTTGGTGATGGTTCCACTTGAGTAGAACATTGTACTTCTCCTTCCATCGCAAGGATTTCCTCAATGGGTAGGAAATGTCCCACACCCATTCTTCTTATGTCTTGAGGAGGAATTTCATCACCTACATCACAAAGACAACATTGCTCCACTTGGGAGCCATTATTTTCATCAAACTCTATGTTACATGTCTCCTCAATGAGTCCATTGGACTTGTTGAGGACACAGTAAGCATGAGAGTTTGTAGCATAACCAAAAATATGCCCTCTTGATCTCTAGTTTTGAATTTAAACAAATGAGCACCCTTTTTGAGAATGAAACACTTACACTCGAACACCCAAAAGTACTTGAGGTTGGGATTGTTACCGGTAAGTCTTTCATATGGAGTATTGTTCAAGCCTTTGCGGAGGTAGAGCCTATTGGATGGATGACAAGCAATGTTGATGACTTCGACCCAAGAGTTATACGGAGATTTGAATTCCACCATCATGGTCCTTGCCACGTCCATCAAACTCCGGTTCTTCCTCTCAGCTACACCAATTTATTGAGGGTTATAAGGTGCGGAGTATTGATGCTTGATCCCCTCATCACTAAGAAACTCATCCAAGGTGTAGTTCTTGAAATCGGTACCATTGTCACTTCTTATGATCAATAACTTCGCTTCATGTTGACGGTGAGCTTCATTTGCAAAGTCAATCACCGTTTGTTGGGTCTCACTCTTCCTCTTCAAGAAATATACCCATGTGTATCTTGAATAATCATCCACAATCACCAAGCAATACTTTCTCCCACCAAAACTATCAAAATATGGAGGTGAAAGATATCCATGTGAAGGAGCTCCAAGGGCTCTTGGAAGATATAATGGTGTGGGATGATCAGGCTTCTCATGTAGCTTTCCTTTGCAATCACTGCAAGCATGATCTTTAGCAAAAAATAACATTTTTTAGTCCATGCACATGGTCCCCATTGAGGAGACTTTGCAAATATCATATATTTACGTGGGCTAAACGGCGATGCCAAAGCCACCCACGCCATTAGACATGTTGCAGCCTTAGTGGGCCTCTCATAGAAGTTGACAACATAGACACTGTTCTCAACATGTCCAACATAGACCACTTTAAGAGTCTTGCTCCACAAAAGGATAGCGGTATCAAGATCAAAGAAAGTAGAAAATACCATAAGTGCAAGTTGAATAAGGGAAAGTAAATAGTATGCAAGGGTTGCAACAAGCATGACTTTCTCAATGAATAGACCCAAATAAATTACCACCTTGCCAAGACCCACTACCTTCGACATTCAAGCATCGCCAAATTGGACATGAGTGGGTATGGATGGACTTGCTTGAACGTCCACCACCAAGTCCTTGCTTCCGGTTATATGATTTGTTGCTCCACTATCGTGCAACGATGAACTTCCACCAGAAGCAAACTCCTGCAAGAGATCGATGCTTGGATTTAGGTACCCATTCTTGCATGGGTCCTTTCATGTTAGTAACAAGAGTCTAAGGAACCCAAATAGACCACTCAATGTACTTATAAGGAGAACCAACGAATTTGGCATAAACATGCCCATCGCTAGCACGACATAAAACATAAGAAGGGTTAAAATCTCTAGCATCGTTGGGTGAAGTGGTTTTGCCACTCTTGGAAACACCATGAGCCATCTTGTTTTTCTTCTATTTAAGAGCACCCTCTCCCTCTTTGACAAAACTAGTTCTGAGAGGGAGATCTTGCTTGGTGTTATCTTTCTTCTTGGTATTATTCTTGTTCTTTTGATTGGGTGCAAACCCAAGTCCCTCGTTAGCCACACCTTTCTTTTGATTGCTCAAAAGGTCATTGAGGTTCTTCTCGTCTTGAATTCAAGTGATAAGGCATTTCTCAAGTTGCTATTTCAACTTAGCATTCTCTTCAACAAGATAAGCATGCTCACAACAAGGGTTAGTAGCATGAGCTTTATCAGTTAATACAAAAGAAGGACAAGTGACAATCTCCTTAGTTAGTTTCACTTGGAGTTGATCGTGAGACTCCTTGAGAGAGTTATGGGCACTCTTCAAGGCCTTGTGATCCTTTTCAAGTAGATCAAACTCCTCCTTGAGTCTAGCATGGCCAACCCCAAGTTCAACATTCTCGGATTTAATCACATGAGCTAAAACTTGATCATGATCATGATCTTTCTTTTACTTAGCAAGATCTACATTGTGTGCCTCCTTAAGAGCCAAACAAAGACCTTGCTCTTCCTCGAGCGCATGACAAAGATCAGTAATCTCATTGGTATAGTCACGACTATGACCTTCCATCTTATTGATGGTATATTCATGAGACTAAATGTTGTCATTGGCCTCACCTAGTTGTTCCAAGAGAGAAACAAAGTGCTTCTTGGTCTCACCTTTGTGCTTACCCAAGAACTTGTCAAACTCATTTTCATCCACCTTAACCACCTCCATTTCATCTACACCCTCTCTCACAGAAGGATGAGTAGTGATAGTAGTTTTGATGTTGGAGGTAACCTTGTTAGTGGATTTGGCCATGAGGCACTTGGCGGGGGCGACGACGTTCTTGTTGGGGGTCGAAGAGAGACATTGGGGTTGGGGAAGATATGGCAATGGTGATGGAGGCCATTGCAATTCTTCCACCACCTGTATCATCATCGTCATCATCAGTGGTGTACTCTTCGAGAGTCACCAACCCCTTTTGTGGCATCCGCTTCATGAAGTTGTTCTTGTTGGGGAAGGACATTGCCTTGTCTTTGCAGATTAGCTTGCCACCATTATCTTCCCTCTTCTCATACGGACAATCCATGATGAAGTGGCTCAGGTTGCCACAATTGTAGCATGTTCTCACACGTTGCTTGCCCTTGGCTCCACTTGAGTTGTTCTTGGAGAATTTGGGCTTGGAGTTTTTCTTGGGTATCAAGGAAGGGCGCCAGGATAAGTTTTCTGGTTTATGGGCAATTGGGCCATCCAATACTAGCGTCACTTATGGCATCAATGCAAGGATACTTATCATGCGCTTGGATTTTTTTGTCTCAGAAGACGCAACACTGAATGCATTTGTCGGCCTTTAACGTTAGGGAGCGCTTACATGACTTTTTAATTCCATTGTATTTATTTTATTTCCCTAAGCACCTTTACAAGTGTCTTGCGTTGAAGATGCCCGAAAGTTGCAGCTTTGGCATGTGATTCATGCTCAATTTATTTAGTTTTCTAGTTTGATTAAATTGTCTATATACATGTTGTCATGATTCAGTATCGATTTGATGTTTAGTACACTCGTGCCGCTACCTTTGTTAAGGCTTTAATGACATTAGCATTCTTAGTTTTTCCTGCAATACTAATGCCTATAATTCAGCTAGGCTTACACCTCCCAAAATACCAAAATACTATTTGGTGTTCTGCTTTTTCTCATGCATGGATGAGCCATACTGGTACCAGCTTGACCGTAAGATCCTGGACAATGATAAACTTGCCTTTCTTTTATGTTCAGTTGTATATTTTTTGTAATGGTAATGCCTTGAAGCCATGTACCCTTTATTAACATGTATACACTCAGGCTCATTGAGGGATCTTTTCCCTTCGCATAAAAGGACTCAAATCTATTACAAAGGTTCATAAGAAGTACAAAAGCATCCTAAAAATGATAAACATGGCATCGAGGACCATCCATCAGAACAACCCCTACAGTCACCTTAACGAGCCGTCGACATGCCATTGTCACCTCTTCCCTACCAAAGCCAGCTAGACGTTATCAATGATAACTGGAAAGTCTCTATGGACGTGCCCCAAAGGACAAGGGCCCTAGAGTCGCAATTGTCGCCATTGAACCCTTCAATATATATAAAGTGTTTGACACCAAATCTTGTCATCGTGTATGCACGATGAGAAATGCTAACCCTGCCGCCCTAAGGAGACAACATGAATTTATGCCAAAGCTCCATCGACTCTGTCCTGATGGATGACCTCAAGGAGGATGGGAGTTCGTAAGACCTATTTGATGATGAAGTGTCGCCATAGAGCCAAAAGCCGCTCGTATGAGAAAAAACCGTAACATAAATTACTAACCAGAGCTGAGGCACCAGGGCATCAGAATCCTCCTCCCCGCCATCGGCCACTTGAGCAGTAGGCAGAGGGAAGGTAGGTCCACGGACTCGCCAGAGAAGCTTGCAGGGAGCGATCTCCCTATCCACCACAGTCGCGAGAAAGTGAAACCCTAACTTGGAGGATCAACTATGCCTGAAGGATCTACCTACCAAAAAATATATTATTTGTGGTCCTCTTGAGGCACGTTCTTTTCTCTTGCACCATTAGAATTTTGTTGTCTGCTTTTGGTTCGTCGTCGCTCCATTACCTTACCATGTTTGTTTTTGTTATTAAGAACAGTAAAACCGAGCCTAAAGCGAGCCTTCTCAATGTTTCAATTAAATTGTTATTTCTTGATTCCATTTGAATTGAATGTTCAAGGAAAAAGTGTATCGTCTCCTAGAAAACACTCAAAATAAAAAAGGACCTTCAAGCTTATTTTCTAGAGCTGGGGTCCCTTGGGGATTCTTGATTGTTGCTGAGCTAACAATATCTCAAAGTCTCTATATTAATGAAAGTTGAAGTGTTACCACCTTCAGAAGAAGAGAAAAGGTACAATGGGTATTTCTTAGTTGATAGCATTTGTTGGTGCACTAGAGTTTTCGGGCCATCTAGTGCCCCTTTACTCGTGTAGGGGAAGTAGTAGCCGCCCTGGCGGCCAGGCCCAGAAAAGACTTGTCAACCACCAGCACAGAAGACTCAAGAATACCAGCAAGACCTTGTCGGGAGAGATGTAGAGCCTCCAGGCGGAGCAAGGCCCCTAGCAGGGCAAGGTCCCGGCAAGGCAAGGCCCCGGCAAGCACCGCCAGCACACATGCCAGGTGTCGATTCACTTGGACGCATGTCGCGGCGTCAACGCTGGAGGGAGCTAAGTGGCACCAATGGGATGGACCCCCGTCCCGTCCCACTGACGGACTGAGGCGCCTGACGATGCATTGAATGCTCTTGTGCTACTCCATCAGAGTTGGGTACGATAGCACTATAGCACTGTGCATCCCGTGTGCACATTGTACGCCGCTATTGGGATCCCCTTAGGTATAAAAGGAGGCCCAAGGCGTTACAGAAAAGGGCTTTTGGAGATCAGATAGTTGGGCAGTTAGACAACCGGAGCCCGACAGTTAGACAACTAGAGGTTACCTAGCTCACGTAGCAGCCGTTCATGGCGCTCCTGTAGCTAGAACCCTAGAACACAATCAATATAACCAAGCAGGAGTAGGGTTTTACGCATCCGTGCGTCCCGAACCTGGGTAAAAACTCCCCGTGCGCTGCTTACCAGACTGGCTTTTTGTGTGAGTCCGCCCCCTGCCGAACCGAAAGGGATCCCCAGGATCCCATAGGTGCTCGTTCCCACGACATCTTTGGCGCGCCAGGTAGGGGCGACGCGTGAGTGGTGCAAACCCATTCTGGTAATCCGCACCCCAGCTCCATCATCGCCATGGCCCCCAAGAAGAAGGGCCTGACAGTAGTTGGCTCATCCGCGTCTGCCGTCCCTGTATCTACGCAAGCGGAGGACGGCGGGGACGCTGGTGGAGGAGGAGGAGGCGGAGGTTCAGAACTTCCACGATGCTCCGGTGACCAAGGCCAAGCAAGCGGTGACGCCCGCCGCGGAGACGCCCATGGCGAAGGTGGGAACCCTCGTGCCCCTGGGTCCCAGGATAGAGCAGTACCGCATATGGGTGGTACGACGCACTCCAAGGGGCAGAAGAGTATCTTCCTGGTCACCCACGTCAGTGCCAACACCGCAACCTTCTTAGGACACGCATGGAGATCCGTGCCATCGCGCCCGCAGTTCTCAACGTCCCCATGGAAAAGCTCCTACACATCATTCCCAAGATGCGCGGGACCAGCATGCTCACCAGCATGCAAGCGGGAGTGGCATGCCGGCGCAGGACCGCGGCGGTGCTCCTTCTAACACGGTTAGGAGTCAGAGCACCTCGTGTTCCTCCTGCCATTCGCTACCGACCACGGTGGAGGAAGCGATGGCACGAGCGCAACTACTCGTGAACTTCCCTTCTGTTGCGGATAAATTCGATGAATGGAGAGCCACCATTCAGAGCCTCCTCGGCCTCAAAGATAAGCTTCGGCCCACATGGCCGTCTCAGACCAATGGTGAAGTGCCCGGAGTCGGCGCGACCTCGACGCACTCTCCTCCGCAATAGCATTGTCGACCGCCAACACGACAGACCGATACCTACGACAGTTACTCAACAGCGTTGACCGACCCAGGACGCGCCACGATCAGCGTCATGTTCTCCGGGAACGTGGCAAGGAAGACACCCGAACTGCGACCGAGCGGCAACAGGAGGCACGCCTCCAGTCAGACAGGTGCACGGGGCCTACTATAGGCAAGTCCGTGCCGGGGTACCCTGTCAGCCTACCTTACGAGGTGGGATGTCCAGCGTTTACCCATGAGCTACGGCAAGTCCGGTGGTCCAACTCCTGCACGTTCAAACTAGAAGTCCCGGAGAAGTATGATGGCAAGACCCATCCGTCAGAGTTCCTAAGCGTCTACACCATTGCGGTGCAGGCTGTCGGGGGCCGCGACAACAAGATATTGGCCAACTACTTCCCGTTGGTGCTTAATCCCAACGTCAGGTCATGGTTGATTCACTTGTCGAAGGGGTCCATCGCTTCCTAGGCGAACTTGTGTCATGAGTTCGTTGGCGCCTTCACAGGAGGTCATCAAGCTCCTGGTCAGGAGAGCGATCTGCACATCATCCCCTAGAAGGAGGGCGAAACTCTACGCAATTACATTCAGAGGTTCAGCCGCATTCACCACAACATCCTAGACGTTCACCCTGCCGTTGTTATTAGCGCGTTCCATCAGAACATACGCAACCGCAGGATGCGGGAAGAGATGGCGATGAACAGAGTCAGGGACATCACCGAGCTTTATGCTTTGGCAGACAAGTGTGCTCGGGCTGAAGAAGGGAGAAGACTCCCTGACGATGATGCCGGCGCGGAGGTCCACTCTGAAGATGAGGATACTGCTGTCTTGGCAAAGAAGGGCTAGTGACAGAACAAGAAGTGCAAGGGCAAAACCGTGTTGGCCGTTGAGGCATCAAGCAACCCCGGTGCCGCCAAGAAAGGCAAAGTCGATGACCCCGGCAACGATGTTGCCAGGTGCACCTCCTGCCACGACTTGGTGGCTGCCGGCAAGCCGGAAGACTCCGGTAAGCAGTATTGCAAGATCCATCGCACCAAAGGCCATGACCTCCAAGACTGTCGGCAAGTTGAGCAACTTGCCGAGAAGCAAAGAGCCGAATATGAGAGGCAAGACAAGGAGAAGGATGAGGATGGTGCTGAGGGGTCCGGCAAAAAGCGAGTTGGCCGAGGAGGTCGACCTGGCAAGCCCAAGCAACAGAAGGACCGGCCCGCCCGTTGTCGCGACAAGCAAGAAGAGGATGATGACGCTGAAGATAATGACGAATTTAGTGGGAATGAGTTTCAGAAGGCTACAAAGATGATGTGCATAGAGAGAGGCGCCTCGTCACGCTCCTCTCACTGCCAACTCAAACATTGGGTGCACGAGCTTAACGCGACGGAGCCCTCTATCGGTGCCCAAAAACCTCTGAAATGGTCCAACACTCCTATAATCTTCGACGCTGAGGACCACCCAGGTTGCATAACTGTGGTAGGGTGCTTGCCATTGTTGGTTTCGCCAACAATCCGCAACCTCAAGGTGACAAAGATGCTAGTTGATAGTGAGGCCATCCTAAACTTGATCTCGCCCAGTATCATCCAAAGGCTGCAAATTCCTGATGAAGATCTCGAGCCGACACACGTCTTCCAAGGGGTGAACTCAGGAAGGACTCATCCGAAGGGCAAGATCACGCTTCTGGTGACATTCAGCAGCAATATCAACTTCAGAACAGAGAATATTGTCTTTGACATTGCCGAGATCTCATTGCCGTACAACAGCATTCTCGATCGTCTGGCACTGGCCAAGTTCATGGCGGACGCCCACTTCGCTTACAACGTGCTGAAGATGCCTGGACCAATGAGCGTCATCACCATCAACTCCGACAAGAAAAGTGCGCTTATCTGCGGGACCAACTCTACCAGGGCATAGTTGCAGCACCTGCCACCAAGGCACTTGCTCCTTCCGCTGAAGCTCCCGAGGGGAAGAAGACCAGTAAGGCCTCTGGCGCACATTCCAGCAAGCACACCTCTTTGGGGTGTTGTGCTACTGTTGAAGATGTGCCAGAGAGCTCCACCGGCAAGAGCAAAAAGTCCAAGGCTGCCCCGCCAGAGACAAAGAAGGTTTCCGCCAAGGAGGATGGCACGAGAGGAACTTTCACCATAAGTTCCACCCTTGACGACAAATAGGAAAGCACGCTCGTCGCCTTCCTATGGGTGAATGTCGATGTGTTTGCATGCCAACCATCTGATATCCCTGGTGTTCCCAGGAAGGTGATTGAGCACCACCTTGCCATCTGCCCACACGCGCGGCCCGTCAAGCAAAAGGTCCGGAAGCAAGCTTTGGAGCGGCAACAATTTATTGCCGAGGAGATCAAGAAACTAGAGGTAGCTGGCTTGATTAGAGGAGTACTCCATCCGACATGGTTGGCCAACCCGGTTGTAGTGCACAAGGCAAACGATAAATGGAGGTTTTGCATTGATTTTACAGACATCAACAAAGCCTGCCCCAAGGATCCTTTTCCCTTGCCACACATCGACCAGATTGTGGACTCCATCATCGGTTGCGATCTGTTGTCTTTCCTTGACGCCTATTCTGGTTATCATCAGATTTTTATGGCCAAGGAAGACAAAGAGAAGACTGCATTTATCGCCCCATGTGGTACGTACTGCTTTTTGCCTATGCCTTTCGGGTTGAAAAGCACTGGATCCACCTTTGCAAGAGCAATCCAGATTGGTTTTGAGCCCCAGCTACATAGAAATATGGAGGCTTATATGGACGACATAGTGGTCAAAACCAAGGATAAGGCTATGCTCATATCAGAACTAGAAGAAACATTTGCAAATATGCACAAGATCAACATGAGTCTCAACCCATAGAAATGTGTATTCGGTGTTCCATATGGCAAGCTTCTCGGGTTCTTTGTGTCTCAGCGAGGGATCGAAGCAAATCTTGACAAGATCAAAGCAATCGAACAAATTGAGGCACCAAGACGAGTCAAGGACGTGCGATGCCTTGCCGGTTTTGTCGCTCCTTTGAGTAGGTTCATCTCAAAATCTGTCGAGCGCGCCCTGCCCTTTTTCAAAATCTTGAAGAAGGAAGGTCCAATGAAATGGACTCCGGAAGCGGAGGCAGCGCTGCAGGATTTGAAGAAGTACCCTTCCTCTCCGCCAGACCTAGTCATGACAAAACCACAAGAGTCATTGTTGCTGTATCTGGCGGCAACAAATCAAGTGGTGAGTACTACATTGGTGGCTGAAAGAGAAGTTGACGAAGAAGCGGCAACAACGGTAGGACCGCCGTGCGACGAACCGGGACAGTCTCCGGCAGGGTCTGGTGCCGGCAAAGAAGGATCTACGCAGTTGAAAGAGATAGTCTAGAAGAAGAAAGTGGTGCAGCGACCAGTCTATTTTGTCAGCTCCTTGTTGCAGGGGGCTAGATCAAGGTATTATGGTGTGCAAAAGTGCTCTTCGGCCTTCTTATGGCCTCGAGGAAGCTGCATCATTATTTCCAAGCACACGAGGTCACCGTTGTCACCCGTTTCTCGCTACAGCGGATATTGCAAAACCCAGAAGCTACCAGCAGCATTGTGAAGTGGTCCCTAGAACTATCAAGCTTTGGTCTTGTGTTTGAAAGCACTTTGACCATTCAGAGCAAGGCCTTGGCAGAGTTCATTGCAGAATGGGCCCCAATGCCCGATGAAGATATTCCAGAGTCAACTCTCCCCGTCAAAGAGACTGATCAAGAATGGATAATGTATTTTGATGGAGCTTTCTCGTTGCAAGGCATTGGTGGTGGAGTGCTGCTTGTCGCAGCCACCAGAGAGCACCTCAGATATGTGGTCCAGATGCACTTTCCCCGGGAGAGATCAATGAACAACATTGCTGAGTATGAAGGGCTTCTTGCCGGTCTCAGGATTGTGGCGGACCTTGTGATTAATAAACTTATTGTCAGGGGTGATTCTCAACTTGTCGTTAGGCAAGTGAACAAAGGTTACTAGATCCCATTGATGGAAGCCTATGTAGATGAAGTGAGGAAGTTGGAAGAATGCTTTGACGGCATACAAATGGAGCATGTTCCACGTGCAGAGAACAGCGTTGCCGATGGGCTGTCAAAGTGTGTTGCCCTTAAGTTACTTGTGGAACCAGGAACTTTCGTGCTCCAACTAACTCAACCCTCCGTGACACCATCAACTGGATAAGAGAAGAGAAGAAAGTTAAGTTCCGACAAGTATTTCTCGGCAGAGCTCCTCGAAGCCGCTGATGAGGAAGTTGTCGAAGGGAACAACAGGCTTGTCGGTGAGTACTATGCTCTGACAGGGCCCCCGGCTCTTGCCGTAGAAGCATACGCTCCTGCCAGGCTTGCCGCCCCGGCAAGCCCTCGGGCCCTTGCCGTCGAGGCAAATGCTACCTCGGCAGGGGATGCGCCTTTAGTCCTTGTTGTCAAGCCCTAGTCTCCAATATGGGCACAACACATTGTCCAATTCCTCCAAACAGGAGAGCTCCCCAAGGAACAAGAGGAAGCAGAGAAAGTAGCCTGCCGGTCTAATATGTACCCGTTCGTAGACAACGTCCTGTACAGAAAAAGACCGAATGGCGTGAAACTCGAGTGCATTTCTCGGGAGGATGGACTGGAGCTGTTGGCAGAAATACATGGAGGCATATGTGGCTCCCACATAGGATCAAGAGCACTTGCCGGAAAGGCATTCCAGCAAGGTTTCTTTTAGCCCACTGCCCTCCAGGATGCAACTGCATCAGTAACCAAGTGTGAAGCATGCCAGTTTAATTCGAAGAAACTACATCAACCAGCTCAAGCCCTTCAAACAATCCCTCTCTCCTGGCCATTTTTGGTCTGGGGGCTCACATCTTGGGCCCCTTCCCCGCGCTGTCGAGGGCTTTGAGTACTTGTATGTGGCAATCGACAAGTTCACAAAGTGGCCGGAAGTGGAAGCGATGAGAAAGGTGACAGCACAGTCAGTCGTCAAGTTCTTCAAAGGACTAGTCTGCCGCTTTGGCGTTCCCAATAGGGTCATCACTGACAATGGCACACAGTTCACGAGTCGCGCCTTCAAGCAATATGTCCAAGACCTTGGCGGAAGAATCTGTTTTGCTTCTGTTGCCCATCCAAGGAGTAACGGCCAAGCGGAAAGGGCTAATGCTGAAGTGCTACGAGGCCTCAAGACGAGAACTTTCAATAGGTTGCACAAGTGCGGAAGGAACTGGATTGATGAGTTGCCAATGGTTCTTTGGTCAATCAGGACGATAACAAATCGAGCTACCGGTCAGACACCCTTCTCCCTTGTCTATGGGGCGGAGGTAGTTCTCCCCACGAAACTCATATACGGGTCTCCTCGAGTGCTTGCTTATGATGAGCTGGAGCAAGACCAGTTGCGGCAAGATGACGTGACGCTCCTTGAGGAAGACCGTCTTCAGGCTACTATGAGAGTTGCGCGCTACCAGCAAGCTTTACGCTGCTACCATAGCCGCAAGGTCAATGCCAAAAGTCTTGAGGAAGGCGACCTTGTTCTTCGACGAGTTCAGTCCGCCAAGAATCTAAACAAGTTGATGCAAAAGTGGGAAGGCCCTTATCAGGTAGTATGAGTCACTAGGCCCGGCGCAGTCCGCCTGGAGACCGAGGATGGCATTCTGGTGAGCAACACCTGGAATATCGAACATCTTCGAAAGTTCTACCCATGAGGCACGGTTGTCCGGCCAGCCCCGGCAACCACCTTTTGTACAAGTCTTGCCACTGAAGCATGTAATCCTTGGTACAAAGCTAGGCTCGGGCCCTATGCGTAGTTAAATAAAGATAATTATTTCGCAACCTTGGTTGATTCTCATGTTTGTTTACGTACATGTCTATCTGAAGCGTTGCACTATACTTAATCCTAGCAAGGACTGACGGACCGCCAAGGTTCCATACCCATATCTTCTCTTCTTTCTTGTTGTAAAGGACGGAAGGACACCTCGCATGCAGCTTTGCCAGGGGGGATGGGAGTTCGGATACCTATGGACGACGTGTTGGAAATATGCCCTAGAGGCAATAATAAATTAGTTATTATCATATTTCCTTGTTCATGATAATCGTTTATTATCCATGCTATAACTGTATTGATCGGAGACTTAAATGCATGTGTGGATACATAGACAAAACCATGTCCCTAGTATGCCTCTAATGGACTAGCTCGTTGATCAAAGGATGGTTAAGGTTTCCTAGCCATGGACATGAGATGTCATTTGATAACGGGATCACATCATTAGGAGAATGATGTGATGGATAAGACCCAAACTACAAACATAGCATATGATCGTGTCAGTTTATTGCTACTGTTTTCTGCATGTCAAGTATATGTTCCTATGACCATGAGATCATGCAACTCACGGATATCGGAGGAGTGCCTTGTGTGTATCAAACGTCGCAACGTAACTGGGTGACTATAAAGGTGCTCTACAGGTATCTCCGATGGTGTTTGTTGAGTTGGCATGGATCGAGACTGGGATTTGTTACTCCGTGTGACGGAGAGGTATCTCAGGGCCCACTCGGTAATACAACATCACAACAAGCCTTGCAAGCAATATGGCTAAGTGTTAGTCACGGGATCTTGTATTACGGAACGAGTAAAGAGACTTGCCAGTAACGAGGTTGAACTAGGTATGGAGATACCGACGATCGAATCTCGGGCAAGTAACATACCGAAGAACAAAGGGGACGTTATACGGGATTAACTGAATCCTTGACATAGAGGTTCGACCGATAAAGATCTTCGTAGAATATGTAGGAACCAATGTGGACGTCCAGGTCCCGCCATTGGTTATTGACCGTAGAGGTGTCTCGGTCATGTCTACATAGTTCTCGAACCCGCAGGGTCTGCACACTTAAGGTTCGGTGACGTTTCGGTAGTGTAGAGTTATGTATGGTGGTGACCGAAGGTTGTTCGGAGTCCCGGATGAGATCCCGGACGTCACGAGGAGCTCCGGAATGGTCCGGAGGTAAAGATTCATATATAGGAAGTCCCAGTTTGGTTTCCGGAAAAGTTTCGGGCTCATCGGTAGTGTACCGGGAGTATCGGTATTGTACCGGGAGTGCCGGTAGTGTACCGGAGGACCTCCGGGAGGGGTATTTCGACCCCAAGAGGTCCATGGGCTGTGGGAGAATAATAACCAGCCCTTAGTGGGCTGGGAAAACAGCCACAAAGGCCCATGGCGCAGGAGAGAAAGTCCTAAAGCAAAAAGTGGAAAATCAGCCAATAGGAGGCAATCCTACTCCAACTAGGATTGGAGGTGAAGTAGGATTGCTCCCACCTCCTATTTCGGCCGACCCAAAGGCCTTGGCTGCCTCTCCTCTCCTCTCCTCCTATATATACTAGTGGATTGGGTGGTTTTTGGACAGAATTTCCGGCCACGTGCTACCCGTTCCACCGGTGCATAGTTTCTCCTCTAGATCGTAGTTCCGCAGTGCTTAGGCGAAGCCCTGCCGGAATTGCTCCACCACCATCACCGGAGCGCCGTCACGCTGCCGGTGAACTCTCTCTCCTCTCCACCCCTCTTGCTGGATCAAGACGGTGGAGATCGTCATCAAGCTGCACGTGTGCTGAACGCGGAGGTGCCGTCCGTTCGGTACTAGATCGGAAGGATCGTGATCAAGGCCACGAGACGTTCGTGATTGGATCGTGGGACGGATCGTGACGAGATCGTGGGACGGTTCGTGATTGGTTCGCGGGACGGTTCGTGATTGGATCGCGGGACGCTCGGCGATTTGGATCGCGAAGAAGTTCGACTACACCAACCGCGTTTCTTAACGCTTCCCGCTTAGCGATCTACAAGGGTACGTAGATCCACTCTCCCTCTCGTAGATGCTCATCACCATGGATAGGTTTGCGTGTGCGTAGGAAAATTTTTGTTTCCCATGCGACGTTCCCCAACAGTGGCATCATGAGCTAGGTTGATGGTTCGATGAGATCTCGAGTAGAACACAAAAGGTTTGTGGGCGTTGATGCTTAGATTGCTTCCTCCCTTGGTTGGATTTTGGTTCAGCGGGATTGTGAGATGAAGCGGCCCGGACCAACATTACTCGTACGCTTACGAGAGACCGGTTCCCTCGACGCAACTTGTTGCTTAGATGGCTTGCGGGTGACAGTTTCTCTCACTTTAGTTGGATCGGATCCGACAAAGGCGGTCCTTGAGAAGGTTGAAAAGCAATCTATGTATCACCGTTGTGGTTTATACGTAGGTGAGAATCGTTCTTGCTAGATACCCGTAGCAGCCACGTAAAACATGCAACAACAATTAGAGGACGTCTAACTTGTTTTTGCAGGGTATGTTGTGATATGATATGGCCAATTACATGATGAGATATATGTGATGTATGAGATGATCATGTGATGTATAGATTATCACGACTTGCATGTCGGTGATTACGGCAACCGGCAGGAGCCATAGGGTTGTCTTTAATTATTGTATGACCTGCGTGTCAATCATTAAGCGCTATGTAATGCTTTACTTTATCGCTACGGTAGCAATAGTAGTAGAAGAATGCAGGGCGTGACAACCCCGATGGCGACACGTTGATGGAGATCAAGATGATGGAGATCATGGTGTCATGCCGGTGACGATGGAGATCATGCCGGTGTTTCGAAGATGGAGATCTTAAACACAAGTTGATAGCCATATCATGTCACTTATGAATTGCATGAGATGTTAATCCTTTTATGCACCTTGTTTTGCTTAGTACGACGGTAGCATTATAAGGTGATCCCTCACTTAAATTTCAAGATGAACTGTGTTCTCCCCGAGTGTGCACCGTTGCGAAAGTTCGTCGTGTCGAGACACCACGTGATGATCGGGTGTGATAGACTCTACGTTCACATACAACGGGTGCAAGTCAGATTTGCACGTGCAGAACACTCGGGTTAAACTTGACGAGCCTAGCATGTACAGACATGGCCTCGGAACACAAGAGACCGAAAGGTCGAACATGAGTCATATAGTAGATATGATCAACATAATGATGTTCACCATTGAAGCCACCTTAACTCACGTGATGATCGGACTTGAGTTGGTGAATTTGGATCATGTGACACTCAGATGACCCGAGGGATGTCAATTTGAGTGGGAGCTTTAGTAATTTGATTAACTAAACTCATTATCTTGAACAATAGTCTAAGTAACCTTTGCATATTTATGTTGTAGATCAATGGCTCGCGCAGTAGCACCCCTGAATTTTAATGCGTTCCTAGAGAAAGCTAAATTGAAAGATGATGGAAGTAACTTTGTTGACTGGGCCCGTAATCTGAGGATTATCCTCACGGCTTCCCAGAAGTCATATGTCCTTGATGCACCGCTTGGTGACCAGCCAGAAGACATGACCTCCGAAGACGTTAAGAACGCTTGGGAGGCTCGTGCTGGAGACTACTCAATAGTTCAGTGTGCAATATTGTATGGCTTAGAACCGGGACTTCAAAGACGTTTTGAACGTCATGGGGCATATGAGATGTTCCAGGAGTTGAAGTTTATCTTTCAAAAGAATGCCCGGATCGAGAGGTATGAGACCTCCGATAAATTCTATGCTTGCAAGATGGAGGAGAATGGGTCTATTAGTGAGCACATACTCAGAATGTCTGGGTACTCAAACCGTCTAGCGGAGTTGGGAATTACCCTTCCGCCGGAGGCGATCACTGATAGAGTTCTTCAATCGCTGCCACCTAGTTACAAGAGCTTTGTGATGAACTATAACATGCACGGGATGAACAAGTCAGTCGCCGAGCTGTTTGCGATGTTGAAAGTCGCTGAGTCTGAAATCCAGAAAGAACATCAAGTGTTGATGGTCAATAAAACCACTAGTTTCAAGAAAAACGGCAAAGGCAAAGGCAAGAAGGGTAAAACCAAGAAGGATGGCAAAGCAGTTGCTACTCCTACAAAGAAGCCTAAGCATGGACCTAAGCCAGAAACTGAGTGCTTTCATTGCAAAGGAACTGGTCATTGGAAGCGGAACTGCCCCAAGTACCTGGCTGGCAAGAAGGCGGCCAACGACAAACAAGGTATATATGATATACATGTTATTGATGTGTACCTTACTAGTTCTCGTAGTAGTGCCTGGGTATTTGATACCGGTTCGGTTGCTCACATTTGCAACTCAAAACAGGAACTACGGAATAAACGAAGACTGGCAAAGGACGAAGTGACGATGCGCGTGGGAAATGGTTCCAAGGTTGATGTGATCGCCGTCGGCACGCTCTCTCTTCGATTACCATCAGGATTAGTGATGAACCTAAATAATTGTTATTTAGTGCCTGCGTTAAGCATGAACATTATATCTGGATCTTGTTTATTGCGAGACGGTTACTCATTTAAATCAGAGAATAAAGGTTGTTCTATTTATATGAGTAATATCTTTTATGGTCATGCACCCAATGTTAGGGGTTTATTCATATTGAATCTTGATAGTGATGACACACATGTTCATAACATTGATGCCAAAAGATGTAGAGTAGTTAATGATAGTACCACTTTCTTGTGGCACTGCCGTTTAGGTCATATTGGTGTAAAACGCATGAGGAAGCTCCATGCTGATGGACTTTTGGAGTCACTTGATTTTGAATCACTTGACACATGTGAACCATGCCTTATGGGCAAGATGACCAAAACGCCGTTCTCTGGAACAATGGAACGGGCGAGTGACTTATTGGAAATCATACATACTGATGTGTGCGGTCCAATGAATGTCGAAGCGCGCGGTGGTTATCGTTATTTTCTCACCTTCACTGATGACTTGAGTAGATATGGGTATATTTACTTGATGAAGCACAAGTCTGAAACATTTGAAAAGTTCAAGCAATTTCAGAGTGAAGTTGAGAATCATCGTAACAAGAAGATTAAATTTCTTCGATCTGATCGAGGAGGTGAATATCTGAGTTATGAGTTTGGCAATCACTTAAGACAGTGTGGAATTGTTTCACAGTTGACACCGCCCGGGACACCACAGCGTAATGGTGTGTCTGAACGTCGTAATCGGACCTTATTGGATATGGTGCGTTCTATGATGTCTCTTGCCGATTTGCCACTATCGTTTTGGGGTTATGCATTAGAGACAGCTGCATTCACTTTAAATAGGGCACCATCAAAATCCGTTGAGACGACGCCATATGAACTGTGGTTTGGCAAAAAGCCGAAGTTGTCGTTTCTTAAAGTTTGGGGATGTGATGCTTATGTCAAAAAGCTTCAGCCTGAAAAGCTGGAACCCAAAGCGGAAAAGTGCGTCTTCATAGGATACCCGAAAGAGACAGTCGGGTATACCTTCTATCTCAGATCCGAGGGCAAAGTGTTTGTCGCTAAGAACGGAACATTTCTTGAGAAAGAGTTTCTCTCGAAAGAATTGAGTGGGAGGAAAATAGAGCTTGATGAGGTTATTGAACCTTTACTTCAACCAGAGAGTAGCGCAGCACAGAAAGATGTTTCTGTGGAACCTACAACGGTAGAAGAGGAAGTTAATGATGATGATCATGAAGCTTCGGATCAAGCTGCTATTGAACCTCGTAGGTCGACAAGGACGCGTACTACTCCCGAGTGGTACGGCAACCCTGTCTTAGAGGTCATGTTGTTGGACAACAATGAACCTACGAGCTATGGAGGAGCAGTGATGGGCCCGGATTCCGAGAAATGGTTAGAGGCCATGCAATCTGAGATGGGATCCATGTATGAAAACAAAGTATGGACTTTGGAAGTACTACCTGAAGGGCGAAAGGCCATTCAGAACAAATGGATCTATAAGAAGAAGACGGACGCGGATGGTAATGTCACCGTCCATAAAGCTCGACTTGTGGCAAAGGGTTTTTCACAAGTTCAAGGAGTTGACTACGATGAGACTTTCTCACCCGTAGCGATGCTTAAGTCTGTCAGAATCATGTTGGCAATAGCTGCTTATTTCGACTATGAAATTTGGCAGATGGACGTCAAAACGGCGTTCCTCAACGGTTTCCTTGAGGAAGAGTTGTATATGATGCAACCCGAAGGTTTTGTCGATCCAGAGAATGCTGACAAAGTTTGCAAACTCCAGCGATCCATTTATGGACTGGTGCAAGCATCTCGGAGTTGGAATAAACGCTTTGATGAGGTGATCAAAGCGTTTGGGTTTATACAAGTTTATGGAGAAGCTTGTATTTACAAGAAAGTGAGTGGGAGCTCTATAGCGTTTCTAGTGTTATATGTGGATGACATATTGCTGATCGGAAACGATATAGAAATGCTGGAAAGCGTGAAGGAATATTTGAATAAGAGTTTTTCAATGAAGGACCTAGGAGAAGCTGCTTTCATATTAGGCATTAAGATCTATAGAGATAGGTCGAGACGCTTAATAGCACTTTCACAGAGCACATACCTTGATAAAGTTTTGAAGAAGTTCAAAATGGAACAGGCCAAGAAGGGGTTCTTGCCTGTGTTGCAAGGTGTGAAGTTGAGTAAGACTCAATGCCCAGTGACTGCAGAAGATAAAGAAAAGATGAGCGTCATCCCCTATGCTTCAGCCATAGGCTCTATCATGTATGCAATGCTGTGCACAAGACCTGATGTCAGCCTTGCCATAAGTATGGCTGGAAGGTTTCAAAGTGATCCTGGAATGGAGCACTGGCAAGCGGTCAAGAATATCCTTAAGTACCTTAACAGGACTAAGGACATGTTTCTCATTTATGGAGGTGATGAAGAGCTCGTCGTAAAGGGTTACGTCGATGCAAGCTTTGACACTGATCCGGACGATTCTAAATCGCAAACCGGATACGTATTTATTCTTAACGGGGGAGCGGTAAGCTGGTGCAGTTCCAAGCAAAGTGTGGTAGCTGATTCTACGTGCGAAGCGGAGTACATCGCAGCCTCGGAGGCAGCGAAGGAAGGTGTCTGGATGAAGCAGTTCATGACAGATCTTGGAGTAGTGCCTAGTGCACTGAATCCAATAAATCTGTTCTGTGACAACACTGGTGCCATTGCTCTAGCCAAGGAACCAAGGTTTCACAAGAGGACCAGACACATAAAGCGACGCTTCAACTCCATCCGGTTCTACATCGAGGAGAAGGACATAAATATTTGCAAAGTGCACACAGATCTGAATGTTGCAGACCCGTTGACTAAACCTCTTCCAAGGGCTAAACATGATCAACACCAGAACTGTATGGGTGTTCGATTCATTACCATGTAAATCACATAGTGATGTGAACTAGATTATTGACTCTAGTGCAAGTGGGAGACTGTTGGAAATATGCCCTAGAGGCAATAATAAATTAGTTATTATCATATTTCCTTGTTCATGATAATCGTTTATTATCCATGCTATAACTGTATTGATCGGAGACTTAAATGCATGTGTGGATACATAGACAAAACCATGTCCCTAGTATGCCTCTAATGGACTAGCTCGTTGATCAAAGGATGGTTAAGGTTTCCTAGCCATGGACATGAGATGTCATTTGATAACGGGATCACATCATTAGGAGAATGATGTGATGGATAAGACCCAAACTACAAACATAGCATATGATCGTGTCAGTTTATTGCTACTGTTTTCTGCATGTCAAGTATATGTTCCTATGACCATGAGATCATGCAACTCACGGATATCGGAGGAGTGCCTTGTGTGTATCAAACGTCGCAACGTAACTGGGTGACTATAAAGGTGCTCTACAGGTATCTCCGATGGTGTTTGTTGAGTTGGCATGGATCGAGACTGGGATTTGTTACTCCGTGTGACGGAGAGGTATCTCAGGGCCCACTCGGTAATACAACATCACAACAAGCCTTGCAAGCAATATGGCTAAGTGTTAGTCACGGGATCTTGTATTACGGAACGAGTAAAGAGACTTGCCAGTAACGAGGTTGAACTAGGTATGGAGATACCGACGATCGAATCTCGGGCAAGTAACATACCGAAGAACAAAGGGGACGTTATACGGGATTAACTGAATCCTTGACATAGAGGTTCGACCGATAAAGATCTTCGTAGAATATGTAGGAACCAATGTGGACGTCCAGGTCCCGCCATTGGTTATTGACCGTAGAGGTGTCTCGGTCATGTCTACATAGTTCTCGAACCCGCAGGGTCTGCACACTTAAGGTTCGGTGACGTTTCGGTAGTGTAGAGTTATGTATGGTGGTGACCGAAGGTTGTTCGGAGTCCCGGATGAGATCCCGGACGTCACGAGGAGCTCCGGAATGGTCCGGAGGTAAAGATTCATATATAGGAAGTCCCAGTTTGGTTTCCGGAAAAGTTTCGGGCTCATCGGTAGTGTACCGGGAGTATCGGTATTGTACCGGGAGTGCCGGTAGTGTACCGGAGGACCTCCGGGAGGGGTATTTCGACCCCAAGAGGTCCATGGGCTGTGGGAGAATAATAACCAGCCCTTAGTGGGCTGGGAAAACAGCCACAAAGGCCCATGGCGCAGGAGAGAAAGTCCTAAAGCAAAAAGTGGAAAATCAGCCAATAGGAGGCAATCCTACTCCAACTAGGATTGGAGGTGAAGTAGGATTGCTCCCACCTCCTATTTCGGCCGACCCAAAGGCCTTGGCTGCCTCTCCTCTCCTCTCCTCCTATATATACTAGTGGATTGGGTGGTTTTTGGACAGAATTTCCGGCCACGTGCTACCCGTTCCACCGGTGCATAGTTTCTCCTCTAGATCGTAGTTCCGCAGTGCTTAGGCGAAGCCCTGCCGGAATTGCTCCACCACCATCACCGGAGCGCCGTCACGCTGCCGGTGAACTCTCTCTCCTCTCCACCCCTCTTGCTGGATCAAGACGGTGGAGATCGTCATCAAGCTGCACGTGTGCTGAACGCGGAGGTGCCGTCCGTTCGGTACTAGATCGGAAGGATCGTGATCAAGGCCACGAGACGTTCGTGATTGGATCGTGGGACGGATCGTGACGAGATCGTGGGACGGTTCGTGATTGGTTCGCGGGACGGTTCGTGATTGGATCGCGGGACGCTCGGCGATTTGGATCGCGAAGAAGTTCGACTACACCAACCGCGTTTCTTAACGCTTCCCGCTTAGCGATCTACAAGGGTACGTAGATCCACTCTCCCTCTCGTAGATGCTCATCACCATGGATAGGTTTGCGTGTGCGTAGGAAAATTTTTGTTTCCCATGCGACGTTCCCCAACACGACGTCCCAAAAAAACTTGCCGGAAGGAGAAAGGCAACAAGAAGATAAGTTGCGAAAACCCCATGTGAATCATTGCCGTAAAGTTATTTTCCTTGAGCGATTTCGACTTGTGTATGGAAAACCTACAGGCGCGGGAACCTTGCCACGACTGGATGTGCCCTCACTACGTTCGGGACCACTCAACGGCTTAAGTGGCTTCGCCCGTGCTCCTTGTTTCGTTTCGAGTCCGCTCAACGATCCAAGCGACAGCGCTCGCGCCCTTATTCCATTTTAGAGTAAGGCCGACGCCTTGAACGGATGCGCCAAGGACGCCAAGGTATCTTGCTGGCAGTGGCACCGCTAACAGGCTGCTAAGGACTCGTTCCTCAAAGCGCTTGCGATAGGGCTACACACGTCGGCAAGATTCTTCTAGAAAGGGCGTAGGGAAAATTCCATACACGGAAGCAGTCTAACAAGGAAGATAATACACATTCATTCAAAATGGGGTGAAATTTATATAAGATATCGCTTTTTTCTATGTACATATTTATTTGACTTTCTCCCCTAGGGGAGATTACAAGAAGAAAAAGATGAAAAGGAGAGGCAGATTACAAGAAGAAAAAGATGGCGAGAAGCCCCCGATAGAAGCCCAGTCTAACCCCTCTGGACTAGCACTGCGTGGAGGAGCAGGGCGGCCAGATGGGCAGACAAGAACCTAGCCCCTCCTAGGCCAGCATTGCGCCGAGGAGAGGGCCAGCAAGGAGATGGGACCGGGAAGCCGAAGTCCGCAGTCCCACCGGAGAGCCCAACTGGAAGAGGAGGAGGCGTCCGAGACAAGGACCCCCGGCAAGACCGTCTTGCCGTGAGGGGGAAAGGCGTGAGGCTGGCGATGATGGAGCGGTCGGCGGTCAGTTCGAGTTGGAATCTTCGGGCTCTGACTTGACCGCCCGAGGACCGGACTCATTGTCGTTGTCTTCGCTGATGTCTTCCCCGTCACTCTCACCGGAGGACAGGCTTTCGGCGTTGCTCGCGCTCTCTTCGCAGCAGATGAGGCGGATGCCGGAGCTCCCATAAATCTTGATGGAGAGCGTGTTGGCCTCCGTCATTTTAAAACGAAGAGTGTGCCCCACCTGGAGATTGTGGGCACGGGCGAAGGTCTTCCAACCACGCCTGAGGAACGTGACGCGACGCGCTGGGCACTCAACGTCCACCCGCGTTGCGCCATTGCAACACCCCACCACCCACAGCCATAGGAAGGGTGGCTCGTCGTCCTCCACCGCCTTGGCGAAGAGATGTGGGAGGCGCAGATGGCTCCGGAGGGGGCTACCTAGTTCGAGGACGAAGTCCAACTCCGTCCCCTTAGCGTGGGCCTCTTCATCAGAGATGCCTGGCGGCGGCGAAGGAGGTGGTGCAGCGCGGCGGCCACGACCCCTCATGCCTCCTCCACCATGCGAGCTCGGGCCTCCCTCCGCCTCCGCGGCTGAAGTGGCGAAATGATCCAGACGAGAGCTCCTCCTCGTAGTCGAGGAAGGTGGTCGCCCCTGCCCCCTGTACATGGCGAAGGGCAAGCGCTACCTGAAGGTTGAGGAGAAGAGGGGGAAGGCGGACTGCAGAGGTTTGCACTCGAAGGATGGCAGAAGGATGGATGAGCTCCGCCCCCGTTGTCCCAAATTTATAGGAGGAAGCGCAGGGGCTAGCACTCCCCCACTCCAAAGAACGCCGCCCACCTCCTCCAATAGCGGCGCCCTTGATCACGGGGCGAACAGCAACCGCCCCGTCGCCCCAATCCATGGCACCGCAGTTACTGCCTTTTCTCAAGGACTTTAAATCACGGGCGCCCGTTGCTAGCTCCCCGCTATGCATGCGGCGGGCGTGGCGGAAAAGACCTGACATGGTAATTGAAAACTCGGCGGCCGCGCCGCGTGCGCATCCCACTACCTGCATTCAATGGGCATCATGGGGAAGCGCAGCGAGCGCAATGATCACAATTGCAAGGCCCTGCCACGCGTGCCCGTTCACTTGTTGGCCTAGCCACCAACGCCTCGCGACGTGTATGGCCCAGGCCTGGGGGCTCCTGTCGATGCACTAGAGTTTTCGGGCCATCTAGTGCCCCTTTACTCGTGCACGGGCAGTAGTAGCCGCCCCGGCGGCAAGGCCCAGCAAAGACTTGTCAAGCACCAGCATAGAAGACTCAAGAATACCGGCAAGACCTTGTTGGGAGAGTTGTAGAGCCTCCAGGTGGAGCAAGGCCCCCAGCAGGGCAAGGTCCTGGCAAGGCAAGGCCTCGACAAGCACCGCCAGCACACATGCCAGGTCTCGATTCTCCTGGACGCGTGTCGCGCTGTCGATGCTGGATGGATCTAAGCGGCGCCGATGGGACGGGCCCCTGTCCCATCCCACTGACAGACTGAGGCGCCTGGTGATGCATTGAATGCTCTTGTCCTACTCCGTCAGAGTTAGGTACGATAGTTCTGTAGCACTGTGCATCTCGTGTGCACACTATACGTCACTGTTGGGATCCCCTTAGGTATAAAAGGAGGCCGAGGGCGTTACAGAAAAAGGCTTTTTGGAGATCGTACAGTTGGGAAGTTAGACAACCAGAGCCCGACAGTTAGACAACTGGAGGTTACCTAGCTCACGTAGCAGCCGTTCATGGCCCTCCTGTAGCTAGAACCCTAGAACACTATCAATATAACCAAGTACGAGTAGGATTTTATGCATCCGTGCGGCCCGAACGTGGATAAAAACTTTCCGTGCGCTACCAGACCGGCTCTTTGCACGAGTCCATCCCCTGCCGAACAGAAAGGGGTCCCCAGGATCCCATAGGTGCTCGTTCCCATGAAAGCATTTGATATGATAATTAAACTTGGATACCACTATTCTATGCTTTGATGCACAATACAATATTTTATAGCAATGTGAGATAATGAATGCTCATATTCCTCTTCGACCCACAATGGTAAGCATATGCATGCATGCCCAAAGTTTTGTAATCTATTCAATATTTGTGTATCTTCATTCGTACATTTTTACTGTCTTATAGTCAAAATAAAAGGGCGCAGCAACGCGCGCCATCAATGATCTAGTTAAGGATAGTAAAACCGAGGCTAAAGCGACCTTTCTCAACGATTTGCATTTTTTGCCATGCGTTTTTTAAGATCTAAGTGTTTCTGGTCGTTGAATCTTTGTCTAAAGGAATACAGTATATCCCACATGTGGTAAATATTGGGCCTACTGTCCTATGGTCAGCTGCTCCACGGGCCAAAACGTCGCCCCGTGGTTAACTGGGCCATAGGCCAGACCATTCTAGTCATGTGCTTCGGTGAATGAGGTCGAGTGGTGCGGATCGTTATCAATCAACGAGGGATAGAGAGGAGCGCGACCGGTGAGCGTTTATCCATCCAGTACAGGCGGCCGATGGGAGGTCGATTGGATCAAACGGAGGAGGTGCGGGATCGGGGCAAGGCGCCCATGCGCTTCAGTGAAGAGGATCGACCGGAGGAGCGGGTTCCGGGTGGTCCAGCCGACCGAGCTGCGCGAGGGGATCAGCGAGAAGGCTTGCGATTTAGGGCATTGGTGCTTCACCTCGCGACCGACCAGGTGCCTTCCGGGCGATGTCACGAGGCGGTGCCCAGGGCAGCAGACTGTCCGTTGTCGATCCGACTCTGTCCATTCAGTAATTGAATCACGGTTACAAGAGGCCAGTAATGGCAATCTATGTGTTCGGGTCAATTACGTTGTCGATTCACGCTCCTTTAATCTCGCGTCCATATAATGTCCACTATCTAGCTTTCCTTCCTCATTCCCCTCCTCGCTCCCGCAAAACCTTATACAGCCATGGTTGACACACTGGTTGCTGTTTCGTCTTCCGTCTTCTGCCAATGGTCCCTCCACCATTCCCCCAATTCTGCATCGAGTTATAGTTTTTTTATTGATATTATTCTTCGTGGTCTCAAATAAACGCAGGTTCTCCAGCTTGATTAATAGACCTCGGTTCGGATAGGTTGGCTGATTCTGTTGCATTGCAGGGTGAGTCACTGCTTTCACTTTCAATGATTTTTTGCCTGAGATTAATATGCTTAAATACAAAATCTTCCAATTGCTCATAGTGCTAATTGTTACAGTGTGAGATTATTTGCTCGGGTCCAATATTCTTTAACACAGTGAAGAGTTGACTTAGAGTAACCGTGTTCAGCTTTTCTATTCTGAATAAAATGACGCGAGGACGGTGCATATCAGAGTCTTATATTTGAATTTATTTCTTTTAGACAGATAAATTCTTGTTTGTCCTATAATTTTCAAGTCCCCTCTGTATTTGGGCATGCCTCATTCATCAGAACCAGCACTTGTTAATGGTATTTATGTTGGTATAAGCCCAACGTTTAAAATGAGGAAATAGAAAAAACATAGAGCAAATCACTTGTTATAATGGTACTTATGTTGGTAAATTTGTTTAACATCATTTCCCCTTTGTTCATGTTCATTGTAATCCACACACATCACCTATGGTGTTCGAGCCTGATTCAGGTTGATTGATTCGGGGAATTGCAATGGTTGTTGAACCAGGTTAGTACGTATCCACTGCAATACGTCATCTTCCTACTTCAAGATCTCTCGGTGCGTGCATGCGATTGGGTAGATAAATTTTATGCTGTCGTTTATGTGTTGTTCACACCATGCTATTGCAGGTTCGCAACTTTGGTTGCCATTTGTCAGCAACGCTGCTATGTGGCGAGAGCACATCCTGATTTCCTTTTGTTGGATCAATGACTATATATGCGAGTTTGCAGGCAAACTCTCTTTGTGTGTGTGTGTGCGTGTGCGCTCACCAACATCGCTTAAAATTATTTTCTCACTAACTTGATGTAAATTTCACTTGCTTCAGGTATAGATTTTTTTTCCAAGCTTGTTCAGCCAACAAAAAGGCTCGGCATCGTGCATATAATGTGGTAGTCAGGATGGTCATTTGTCTTACTTAGCTACCTTTCCCTTATTTTTTACATTTATCGGGTCATGTGTATTCTAAATGTAATGTGCATTTTCTTTTTCATTCGCCAATATACTGTGAATTGGAATCCGTGACTGAATTGTTGATGTACACACACTGGTGTTAGTATCTCCACATACATTCTCTTTTACTCCCTCTGTCATAATAGGCATGCACATGTACCTAGGTCATCAATTCCATTTATATAACTATATTGTTTAACATAAAAATTATTTCATTATAACATAAAACATCTAAAGTTTTCAATGATATATTTTTTGTAATATATGCCTCTTATTAAGTTGGTCAAATTGACGACTTAGATGCACGTACATAACTTGTAAACTGAAATGGAGGGAGTATCATTTTTGTTTCATGCATCAGCTGGCCATGACAAGTGTTCTCTTTGTTTGCACAACGTCCATGTCAATAGGGCAGAAAAAATAAAGTCATCAGATTAATTGACAATTGATCATGTGGACAGATTCAGTGTATATGTTCGTCAAAAAGTTAAATTTATAATTTCTCTATAGCCAAGTACCCGTAGGCAAACTGGGAGATAGTGCGAAAGGAATCAACAAATAATTTATGTACTGAAATTTACCTATAGATCAAGGGTTATCAATTCACTTATCCAGAAAGAAGTTATTCAATTTGAGGCACTGCTTCCGATTGGGCTGACTGCATGTGCAGTGCATACAGAAAAGACCCATGCCAGCCAAACTGAAACAATGGAACTTCTATTCTGGGATTTGTAATAACTAAAAAAAATTAAAAAAATTGCCCGCAAAAAAAAGTAATTACTTAAAAATAAAATCAACTACATGCTTTTACAAAGCGTTGCAACTTTCATTCAACATTCCTAATTAACGGGCGTTGCAACGCGCGGCATTAATGATCTAGTATTTTGTTGTACCCCGTATCCGGTTTTGCATCCGCATTGCGTTGGTGTGAATTCTGATTTGAAACAAAGTAGAATATGGTATGGCATGACCATTATCATTCTGAATCCGGTCCGGTTTCATAAAGGAACATTTGTTTTAAACTCACTGATTTTCTAGCCATGTCAACAGCGTGAGCAACCGTCGGATCAAAAGAAGATCAACAAGATCATACGGTGCACAAGTGATACAGGATGCTTCCTCACATGTATGAGCATGAGAACAAGAGGGACATACACGCGTGCTCCTCCTTTGCCGGGAATGAGCCGAGCCGATGTCTATTTTTTTTTTGCTTTGCCTCCCATCACTGCCTGTTCGCCTCCTTCTCATGTGCCTATAAAAGGGAGGTCGCTCCTCTCCAGAGAGATACACAAAAACTTCCTCTTCCTCATGCCATCGAGTTCCAATCCCTGAGCTGCTACAAGGTTCTTCCCCATCCCGGCTTGCGGCGTGCACCGCAGGTAAGGACAGTAGGCCTCTGAAACCCCACCACTTTGAGTCCTGTACGGGAGAAGGGTGATAAGGTTTTTGGGGAGCGCTCTGCGCGACTACTGGATTCTTCATCACGGACGCCATGGACGTCGACGATCACTTCCCAAACGATGACTTCTTCCCCGATGTCAACAACCTCTTCGACGACATGGCCAGTGACGACGTCAACGTCAATCCTGCTGCTGCCACCACTCAATAGGTATTCATATTTTCCTGTTCGAGGTTCTGCTAGAGATACTTGGTCTAGTTTATTTTCTACATACGTTTCAGTATAGTTCACATGTTCACATAATATTCACCTACTATCCTTTAGTTTACCTGATAAGTTTTGTTCCTCTTATTGTGGCATACTGTCCTCTAAGTCACATGACTAGTGTTGCCTCTTTTACTATGATATTGTTTTATCTACTATTTATTTTGTTTAAATCATTCGGTAAATTGCTCATATTTCCAACAATCCAAAATCCTTATCATAGGCAATTTACCCTGAGTGGTTTTGTTGCTTCCATGAAGCCTCCTATGTTTGAGGGTGTGCACTATAGGAGGTGGCGTGTGAGGGTTGTTCTATGGTTTCAAACCATGAGCTGCTATGACGTCACTCTTGGCAAACTTGAAGGAGATCTTAATCCTCAAGAGGAACAAGTTTTTCAGAAAACGGATACCATGTTTAAGGCTGCTCTTTTGAGTGTTCTTGGTGAGAACATAGTTGATGCTTATGTGTCAACTGATAATGGAAAAGATATGTGGAATGCACTCGAGGACAAGTTTGGAGTCTTGGATGCCGACACCGAGTTGTATATCATGGTACAATTCTATGACTACAGGATGACTGATGAGCACTCCGTGGTTGAGCAAGCTCACGAGATACAGTCATTTGCTAGAGAACTTGAGCACTTCAATTGTATGTTACCAGACAAGTTTGTTGTCGGAGGTATCATTACTAAGCTCCCTCCCTCGTGGAGGAACTTTGCTACCTCTCTGAAGCATAAGAGACAGGAGTTCTCCATTTCCGGATCTTATTGGTACTCTTGATGTGGAAGAAAAGGCGAGAGGAAAAGACATACGCGCTCGAGGTATTGAGGGAGGTTGTAATGCCTCTGGTACGGAAGAAAAACTTCCAGCCCCGCAAGTTCAAGAACAAGGGCAAGTTTGATGGCAAGGGAAATTTTGATGGGAAGAACAAGGCTTCGTAGCACACCAACTTCAAGGATAAGACTAGCAAGAAGAAAAGTGTATGTCATGTCTGCGTAGATCCTGATCATTGGGCCTCTAGCTGCCCTAACCGTTATGGCAAGCGTCAACATGGGAAAGGCGACAAGATCGCCAATGTTGTCATTGGTGAGGCTGAGATGAAGGATGTTGGGTATGGTATACTTCCCACTATTCTCTCAGTATGTCTTTCTACTGATTGGTTGATTGACACGGGTGCTAATGTGCATGTATGCGGTGATATTTCCATGTTTTCTTCCTATCAGGTCACAGGAACTACTTCCGTTCTGATGGGCAACAGTTCAAGTGCTTCTGTTCATGGTGTTGGCACGGTCGATCTGAAGTTTACTTCGGGGAAGATTGTGTGGTTGAAGAACATGGATTATGTCGCCTCCGTCAATAAAAATCTTGTTAGCGGATCTCTTCTGTGTAGAGATGGCTACAAGCTTGTCTTTGAGTCCAATAAATTTGTAATATCCAAGTATGTAACTTTTGTTGGTAAAGGTTATGAGTCAGGAGGCTTGTTCAGACTATCTCTGTCAGCTGTTTGTAATAAAGTTGTTCATCATGTTTGCAACAATAGTGAATCAAATGGTCGGCATTCGTCTCTGTCATGTTATTTTCGGTTGTATGATGCGGCTAGCCAAGTTGAATTTAATCCCTAATTTCACCATTGTCAAGGGATCTAAGTGTCAAGTTTGTGTGCAAGCTAAGAAACCTCATAAGTCTCATACAACTATAGAAACAAGAAATCTTGCACCACTAGAACTCATACATTCAGAACTTTGTGAAATGAATGGTGTTTTGACAAAAGGTGGAAAGAAATATTTCATGACATTAATTGATGAATCCACTAGATATTGCCATGTGTATCTTTTGAAATCAAAAGATGAGGCTTTGAATTTTTTTCAAGAACTATAAAGCTAAAGTGGAAAACCAACTTGATCAGAAAATCAAGAGGCTTAGGTCCGATCATGGTCGAGAGTATTTTTCCAATGAATCCTATTCTTTTTTTGCGGAACATGGAATAATCCATGAGAGAACGCCTCCCTATTCACCTCAGTCAAATGGGGTAGCCTAAAAAAAGAACCGTACTCTAACTGATTTGGTTAACGTCATGTTAGACACATCGAGTCTCTCCAAGGCATGGTAGGGGGAGGCGATATTGACTGCATGTCATGTCCTAAACTGAGTTCCCACAAAGAACAAAGAGATAACTCCATTCGAGGAATGGGAGAAGCAAAGGTTAAAACTCTCTTACCTACGTACTTGGGGCTGCTTGGGAAAAGTGAATATACCAATTCCAAAGAAGCGAAAGCTTGGACCAAAAACCGTGGATTGTGTTTTCCCGGGCTATGCTTTTCATAACATTGGTTATAGATTCTTGATTGTAAAATCTGAGGTATCGGACATGTACGTCGGTACAATCATGGAGTCGAATGATGCGACTTTCTTTGAAGATATCTTTCCCATTAAGGATATGGGTAGCTCATCAAATCAAGACTTGCCTAGTTTATCGAGTCAAGATGTAGTTAAAATTTATGAACCTATCATTTCGATACAACATCTTGAAGATCTCATGGAGGACAATGACGAGACTCCTAAAAGGAGCAAGAGACAGAGGATTACAAAGTCCTTTGGTGATGATTTTATTGTATATCTCATAGACGACACTCCTAGCTTTATTTCAGAAGCCTATGCATCTGAAGACACTGACTACTGGAAGGAAGCGTTCCATAGTGAGATGGATTCCATCTTGGTCAATGAAACTTGGGATATAACAGATCGACCTTATGGGTGCAAACCTATAGGGTGCAAATGAGTATTCAAGAAAAAGCTTAGGCCTGATGGTACTATTGAGAAGTATAAGGCACAACTCGTGGCCAAGGGTTATACCCAAAAGGAAGGTGAAGACTTCTTTGATACTTATTCACCTGTGGCTCGACTGACCACTATTCGAGTGTTACTTTCACTAGCTTCCTCACATGGTCTTCTCGTTCATCAAATGGATGTTAAGGCTGCTTTCCTAAATAGAGAGTTGGACGCGGAAATTTACATGGAACAACCTAATGGGTCTATAGTGGACGGTCATGAAGGAAAAGTGTGCAAATTGTTGAAGTCTTTGTATGGACTTAAACAAGCACCTAAGTAGTGGCATGAGAAGTTTGTAAACAAAGCTGACAAATGTGTGTACTATCGCCATGGTGGGGGCGAGGGAGTTATTCTTTGCCTGTATGTTGATGACATAATGATTTTTGGAACCAATCTAAACGTTATTAAGGAGGTCAAGGATTTCCTATTTCATTGTTTCGAGATGAAGGATTTAGGAGTAGTTGATGTTATTCTGAATATCAAGCTGTTGAGAGATGATGATGGTGGGATTACATTGCTTCAATCTCACTATGTGGAAAAGATCTTGAATCGCTTTGGTTATAGTGACTGGAAGCCCTCTGCAACACCTTATGATGCTAGAATTTTACTTTGAAAGAATCGAAGAATTGCTAGAGATCCATTGAAATACTCTCAAATTATTGGCTCACTTATGTACTTAGCCAGTGCCACGAGACCTGACATCTCTTTTGCTATTAGCAAACTGAGTCGGTTTGTCTCAAAACCAGGAGATGATCATTGGAAATCTCTAGAAAGAGATATGCACTATTTGAAGGGCACTACGAGCTATGGAATTCACTACACTCGGTACCTAAAGGTGCTTGAAGGGTATAATGACTCAAACTGGATCTCTGATGTTGATGGGATAAAGGCCATGAGCGGATATGTAGTCACTCATGGTAGTGGCGCTGTTTCTTGGAAGTCTTACAAGCTAACGAGGTCAACAATGGAACCAGAACTCACAACACTAGATACAGCTACGTCGAAGCAGATTGGCTTCGTCGTCTCTTGAATGATTTACCGGTTGTGGAGAAACATGTATGGGGTGTTCTTATGAACTGTGACAATCAAAATGTGACCGCCAAAGTGAGTAGTTCAAAGGATAACATGAAGTCATCAAGACATGTTCAGAGAAGGTGAAAATCTGTCAGAAAAATGAGAAACTCCGAAGTTATTGCATTGGATTATATCCAAACGTCCAAAAATTTGGCAGATCCTTTTACCAAGGGTCTATCACATAATGTGATAGATAATGCATTAAAGGAGATGGGTATGAGACCCACAACATGAGTTGTTCATAGTGGTAACCTATTCTATGTGATCAGAGATACCATGAATTAGATGTGGAAGACAAGTTGTTGGTCAATTGAGAGGAAAGTATCCTTACTATTAATAATACCACTCCATGAAGATGCAATACTTTCCTAATATGCATGGCAGGTTGATATATATCTTAATGTGTTCTAAGTGGCTTATTTAAGCAGAGATGTTGTCCTGCAGAACATCTTTTGAAGAACACACCTATATGAGTCTGATTGTTAATGTCACAATCTATGAGAGTAGGGTGCTCTCTAGTAAACGCATGAAAGGCCTCGAAGTATGACGCATAAGCTCCACCCGCGGGGAAGTCCCACGGCAGCCTAGTATCGGTCAAGGCTTTGTGTGAAGCTAGATTCATAGAAAACTTGCAGTTCAAGGCATAGTCCACTATTCAAGTTGCTTACTAGTGTAGCATAGAGTTCTAGGTGGAAGTTCAACTTAACAGTCTCCACTGCAGTACTAGTATATAATAGTGTTTTGGAACCAAAGGTAAATCTTGTGTGCCTCTTGGATCTAGTGGGGGATTGCTAGAATTTGATCTAAACATGGGCCAACCAAATAGCATTTTTAAGAATTCCTAATAAATCCTAGAGGCCCACTAAGCCCATTCGTGCAAGGAAAGAGGTGGGACAAAAGTTTAGTCCCACATTGCTAGTTTAGTAGGAGTTGGACCTCCTTATAAGGGAGGATGTTTCCCCACATGTATGAGCATGAGAACAAGAGGGACATACACGTGCGCTCCTCCTCCTCCGCCCATCGCGTCACGCCGTGGGTTGCGGGAATGAGCCGAGATGATGTCTAAATTTTTGCCACGCACGACTGGTATAGGAAAGGTCACTCGGGAACTGATATGTCTCCAACGTATGTATAATTTTTGATTGTTCCATGTTTTTATATTATCAATCTTGGATGTTTTATAATCATTTTATAGTCATTTTATATCATTTTTTGTTACTAACCTATTGACATAGTGCCAAGTGCCAGTTGTTGTTTTTTCCATGTTTTTTACATCGCAGAAAATCAAAACCAGACGAAGTCCAAATGCCATGAAACTTCATGATGATTTTCTATTGGCTAGAAGGAACATAACGGACCCTGGCTATGCCTGGGGCATGCCCCGAGGGAGGCACAACCCACCAGGGTGTGCCAGGAGGCCCAGGCGCGCCCTGGTGGGTTGTGCCCACCTCGGGTGCCCTCCGGACCGCCTCTTTGCACTATAAATTCCCAAATATTCCAAAACCCTTCGGGGTAGCCCTAGACCAGAAGTTCCGCCTCCGCAAGGCTCTGTAACCATCGAAAACCAATCTAGACCCCGTTCCGGCACCCTGCAAGAGGGGGGAACCATCTCTGGTGGCCATCTTCATCATCCCGGGTGCCACCATGATGAGGAGGGAGTAGTCCACCACTACTGGAATCAGGATCTTTGCCGTTAGCCAGCTCTTTGTCGTCTGCTAGCTGATGGCAAAGAAGGTCTGTGCCATCAACTTAAATAAAACTGATGGCAAATAGAGACCTCACGGCAAAGATCATGTTTGCCGTCAGCCAGCTCTTTGACCTAACAAAAAAAAGGTCAGCGCCCTTGCCCCACCCCTCTCTCTATCCCCTCTGTCTCTCTCCCCATGCTCGAGCCGCCCCCGTCGCCGACCACCACTACCCCCGCCGCCCCCGACCCTCACCGCCACCGATCCTCAAGGCCGCCCGCCGCCCCGCCCAGGCCTTGTGGCTGCCCCGCCGCCCCGATGCCCTGCCCAAGCCTTGCGGCCGCCCCCCCCCCCCCCGCCCCCTGCCGCCCGGCCCCTCTCCGTCCAGCCGCCCCTACCGCCGGGCGTCGCCTCACCGCCTGCCGCCCGTCCCCTCTCTGTCCAGCCACCCCCCGCCACCTGGCACCGCTCTTTCCAGCCGCCCCCTGGTGAGGTACGGTTCTTTCCCTTTTTTACTTACTTTTTTTCTTGCTGTTTTTGGTTTAGGTACTGTTAGTAATTTAGGTTAGTTGATTTAGGTTGTACTGTTAGTAATTTAGGTTAGTTGCTTTTTTAGGTTAGTAGATTTTTTGTTAGTAGATTGTAGGTTAGTTTTTTTATATTTAGTCATATTTTAGGTTAGTCATATTTTAGGTTATTAGTACGTTTTGTGAGATGAAAAAAATAAGAAAAGAAGAAAAAGTAGAAGTGGAGAGGAAAGAGGAAAATAAGGAAAATTAAGAAGAAAAAGAAGACAAGAGGAAGAAGGAAAAGAAGGAAGAAGAATAAAAAGATGGAGAGGAAAAAGGAAAATAAAGAAGAAGAAGAAGAAGAAGAAGAAGAAGAGGAGGAGGAGGAGGAGGAAAAGAATAGAAGAAGAAGAAGATGAAGAATCACGAAGAAGATGAAAAAAAGAAGTAGAAGTAGAAGATGAAAAAAAAGTAAGAAAAGTAGAAAAGGAGGGTCGCCGAGGGAAAAGAGGGTCGCCGAGTGGTTGAGGGGTCGAGGATCGAGGGGAAAAGGAGTCGAGGGTCTAGGGGTCGAGGATCAAGGTGTCGAGGGGTCGAGGGTCGAGGGGGAAAGGGGTGCAGGGGTCGAGGGTTGCCGAGGGGTCGAGGGGTCAAGGATTTGCCATCCCGACCCTGACCCCCTAACCCCGACACGACACCCCAACCCCAACACGACACCCCGACACCGCAACCCCGACACACCACCCCGACTCCGACACGGCACCCCCCCAACCCCGACACAGCACCCCAACCCCGACACAACACCACAGACACCCCGACCCCCGACACAACACCCCGACACGGCACCCCTGACCCCGACACAGCACCCCTACCTCGACACGACACCCCCGACACCCCGATCCTAAAAAAGGTGCTCTTCGGCCTTCTAGAGGGCGACAGGTCATATATTTGTGAATTATGAGTTAAGTCATATATTTTCTGATTTTTTATACAGAACATCATATTTATGTTGATCAGGTGGACTTAAATGGGGAGTTGTTTTGTCGCTGCGAGGGTCTAGTGTTTGACGACCTCCCCGTGCGTTCGACGAGCTTCGCCCCTATGTGCATGGGTGAGCACAAATGACATCTCCTCTTGCCCCCTTCATTTCCTCTGTTCTAGTCTTCGTGCCGATGAAACTTGCTAGCTATAGGTGTCTTCAATCATCAGTATGCGTGACCACTATGCGCCTCCCGTTCGAAAGGGTTGCATCTATAAATATGCATTCATTAGCATATTTATAACCGTGATTCTTTTGAATTGTCCAACGTTATCCATGGACATCCCGAGTATGTGTAGATTGGGTTCGTTTTCCTATATGCTCTGCTCCGGATCCGATGCAGAATTTAGTCAGTGCCTCCCTGTTGTTCTCTGGGTACACATCCTCTCTGCTTATTGCCGAGACGTGTATCAGGAGAGCAGCGGGGAGGTGCTGCCGAAATTGTGCATCGGAACCGGAGTAGAGCATGGGAAAACGAACCCAATCTACACATACTCGGGTGGGATTAGGACCTATCTTTACCTACTAGCGTCTAGGTTGCATCGACGTAATAAAATGACATATACTTAGCTAATTTTCCTCAAAAATTACATAATAACCTTACTTACCTCCAAAATGATATATTCTACCTAGGATAGCTATAATGACCTATACTTAGCATTTTTTTCCTCCAAAATGACTTGATATGCTTAGTTAGCTAGAAAATGGCATTACTACCTTGGAGAAGAGGAGAGGAGAGGAGAAAAAGAAAGAGAAGATAAATTCTTCTTCTTCTTCTTTTTCTTCTTCTTTTTCTAGCTAGTCTTCTTATTCTTCTTCTAACTTTCATCTTTCCTAATTTGCAGATTTGCTATAGATGAGGAAGCTTGCATTGATGGAGTGTACTCTTCTACTTGTGCTTCCTTTTTGTTTATGGAAACTTGTTGGAAACTTGTTTTGGATATGTATGTATGGATATGTTGTTGGAAACCATTGTATGTTGGATATGTTGTTGGAAACTTGTATGTTGGATATGTTGTTGGAACTTATTGTTGGTATGCTTGTTGAAACTTATTGTTGGTATGCTTGTTGGAAACTTGTATTGTTGATATGTTGGATATATATGTGATATTCTGTCAAATTTAATGATTTTAAGAAAAAACAGAAAAAACAGGGGCTATACATCCACTTTGCCGTCTGCTGGCAGACGACAAAGTTCTTTGCCGTCAGCTAGCAGACGGCAAAGCTGCCACGTGGCAGCTACCTATGCAACCTGGGGTAGCACTAGGCTGGCCTAGGTGGGTTCTTCGCCGTTTGCCAGCGGACGACAAAGAACCCACCTAGGCTAGCAAATAAATAGGTGCTTTGCCGTCTGCTGGCAGACAACAAAGAACTAAGGTCTTTGTCGTCTGCCAGCTGACGGCAAAGCACGCCGTTAAGCCCTTAACGGAGCTAAGTTGCCACGTGTGTCCTCCATGCCCTTTGTCGTCCACTGGCAGATGGCAAAGATTCAAAGGTCTTTGCCGTCCGCCAGCAAACGACAAAGCGCCCTTTACCATGGCTTATTCAGCCAGACGGTTGGCCATCTGCTAGCGCACGACAAAGCCTTTGCCGTCTGGGATGCATGGCTTCGCCGTCCGGGATGGCTGACGGCAAAGTGCCTGATTCCTGTAGTGCACCCTCAGGGCTGAGGGTTTGTACCAGTAGCTATGTGTTTAATCTCTCTCTCGTGATCTTGAGATGTCACGATCTTGATATATCATGGGCTTTGTTAACATAGATGGATCATATGATGTTTCTCCCCTCTATACTCTTCTTGTGATGAATTGACTTTTCCCTTTGAGATTTCGTTGTTATCGGATTGAATACTTTAATGGATTTGAGAACACTTGATATATGTCTTGCAATTGAATACTCGTGGTGACAATGGGGTATCATATTGATTCACTTGATATGTATTTTGGCATTGAACTTGCGGATTCTAGCGGTGACATTAGGGTAATCTATGCATAAGGGTTGATGCACGTTCTTGTCTTTGTTTCTTCAGTAGAAATCTTGGGACACTCCTTGAAGTTCTTTGTGTTGGATTGAGTATTATGAATCTGAAATTATTTGGTGTTGTTTTAGTACGAACTCTTGATTAGATCGATAAGAAAGAATAGCTTCTGTTATTTCAGTACGAACTCTAGGATAGATCGAACGGAGAGAATAGCTTTGAGGTGGTTTCGTACCCTACAAACAATTTCTTCTTATGTTATCCGCTAGATAGGAACTTTGGAGTGAATATTCATTGCACGTTGAGGGATGGTTATATGATCCAACTATGTTAGCATTGTTGAGAGATTCCACTACGAAAGTACGGACCCTAGGCCTCATTTTCAATCATTGCAATATCGTTTGTGCTCACTTGCCATTGTCTTGGGTGTGTTGGGGACACAAGAGATTTCTTGTATTTGGTTGCAGGGTCATTTGAGAGAGACCATCTTCATCCTACACCTCTCACGGATTGATAAACCTTCAGTCATACACTTGAGGGAAAATTTCTACTGTCCTACAAAACTCGCTTGGAGGCCCAACACGTGTATACAAGAATAAAGTTGCGTAGTAGACATCAAGCTCTTTTCTGGTGCCGTTGCCAGGGAGGTGAGTGCATGAAGGTATATCTTTAGATCTTGCAATCGAATCTTTTAGTTTCTTGTTTTATCACTAGTTTGGTTTATTAAAGAAAACTGCAAAAACATGGAATTGAAGTTGCATCATATTATTGATCATCTTTATAATATCTTTCTTGGAAATGATGGATCGGAAAATTGTGCTCAATTGATATAAGAAGAATTCAATAAAATGATTGGAATGAATGATGAGCATGATTGCAATGTTGTTAGTATGAATTCTTTGAATATCCATGGTGCTAATGATATGCAAAGCCATAAGCTTGGGGATGCTATGTTTGATGAAGATGATATTTTTTGTCCCCCAAGTTTTGATGTGGAATTTTTTTATAACAAAAGCATGCCTCCTATCTATGATGATTATATTGATGAGAGTGGATTTGGAGAGGTCATGACTTTATTTAATGATGAATCCACTATTTTGGAAGAGGTTGCTATTGATTATGACAACAAAGTTCCTATATATGATGATTATGGTGATGACATGTATTCTATAAATAATAATGGTAACCATGAAACTTGTCATCATGATTTTAATTTTCAATCACATGATAGTTATTTTGTTGAGTTTGCTCCCACTACTATTGATGAAAATAAATTTGCTTGTGTGGAGAGTAACAAAATCTCTATGCTTATGCATCATGAAAAGAATGATTTATGTGATATCTATATTGTTGAATTCATTCATGGTGCTATTAGGAGATTGCAACATATGCTTGTAGGTATTGCAATAATATCAAGCTTCCTCTCTATGTGTTGAATCTTGAAGCTATGCTTGTTTTGCCTTCCTATGCTAGTTGATTCTTGCTCCCATAAATTGTTTGCTCACAAAATCCCTATGCATATGAAGTGGGTTAGGCTTAAATGTGCTAGTCATATGCTTCATGATGCTCTCTTTATGTTCCAATTCTTTAGTTTTATGCAAGCATCATTCAAATCATCATGCCTAGCTTAAAAGGCATAAAAGAAAAGAGCTTGTTCGGAGACAACCCAACACTTTTACCTACTGTTTTTGTGTGTTCACATGATTAAGCTACTGTAGTAATCATGTTTCATTGCTTTTGTTTCAATAAATTACCAAGTAAAGCCTTTGGGATCATGTGGGGTGATAATTGACTTGATCTTGCTGAAAAACAGAAACTTTTGCGCTCACGAAAATAATTCTAATTTTTAACAGAAGAGTGATTTTGAGTTGATTCTTTTTGCAGAAGATTAATATACAAATTTATCACATGGTCCTAATGTTTCAGAATTTTTAGAGTAGAACAAGTATGGTTGGAGTACAGATTACTACAGACTGTTCTATTTTTGACAGATTCTGTTTCAATGCATAGTTTGCTTGTTTTCTACTACCTCTGTACACTTTTATAAGACGTTTTAGATCACTAAAGTAGTGGTCTAAAACGTCTTATAAAAGTTTATGGAGGGAGTAGTTTCTATGGATTATATTGCTCAATATAAAATGTGGAAATGATATGATACATTAAGAATTGTGTGAGAACAATTATGGATCTTGTCTTGACAGTACCAAAGTGAAATGGTTTTCTCTTTATCATACTAACCCATCTCATGAAGTTCCGTTAAGTTTTGTGTGATTGAAGTTTTCATGTTTTGGGTGAGATGTCGATATGAGGAGAATTAGGAGTGACAAGTCGCTAAGCTTGGGGATGCCCAAGGAAACCCCAAGGTAACATTCAAGGAATATCCAAGCAACTAAGCTTGGGGATTCCCCGGAAGGCATCCCCTCTATCGTCTCCAACATTATCGGTAACCTTACTTGGACCTATGTTTTCATTCGTCACATGATATGTGTTTTACTTGGAGCGTCAATTTATTTTGTTAGTATTTGTTTGATGTTATTTAGAATAATATTTTGCATCTATTATTTCAATAAAAATGTCAAGGATAGCCCTCACCATGCTTATTTTGCAAGTATACATGTTGCTGTTTCAAAACAGAAAGTTTACCGCTGTTGTGAAAATTCCCTAGAAAAGTCAGAATGTGATAAAATGTTGAGACTTTTTTCATAATAAGCTCTGATAAATTTTCTACAGTGTGGTAAATTTTCATAACATTTGGAGTTTAAGAAGTATTGATACTCTTGCATTCTTTACAGACTGTACTGTTTTGGCAGATTGCTGTTATGTTTGCATTGTTTTCATATGTTTGCTTGTTTAATGATTCTATTTGAGGATAGGAGTATTAAATATGAATATTCATTTAGTATGCAATGTTGAATAATAATTTTAGTGATTTGCTATAGTAGAGAATGATAAGGTTTTTGCATTAGTTTATACTAACTTATCTCACGAGTTCTTGTTGAGTTTTGTGTGGATGAAGTTTTTAGTATTAGGAAAACCGTGATATGGGAAGAATTAAGGAGACACAAAAGCTAAATATTGGGGATGCACAAGGAATACCAAGATAATATTCAAGAAGTATCAAGCATCTAAGCTTGGGGATGCCCCGGTAGGCATCCCACCTTTCTTCATCAACAATTATCGGTCAGTATCAGTTGATCCTAAGTTTTTGCTTCTTCACATGATGTGTGCTATTCTTGAAATGTTATTTTGTTTTTTTTACTTTCTGTTTTAATAAAATACTTAGATCTTAAAGTTTTAAATAAAATAGAGTCCTCAAATAGTCGCCAAGGAGGCTAAGTAAGCGGCATTCACATCCCGTCAACGAAGCTCTTTTCAATGGACTAGCTCTAGTGCTTCACTTATATATTTTTGAGCATGGTGTGCTTAGTATTTTTCAAGAAATTATATCTTGCTTCACTTAAATTATTTTGAGATAAAGAAGAAAAATTATGCTCTTGATCTTCACTTATATTTTTTTGAGCTTATGAAAAGCAACACATGAAAATTAGTCCCAAAGTGATAGATATCCAAGAAGGATATAATAAAAAAATTCACGAAGATCATTGGACAAACTAAACTTGATTCTTAGTAATAGTTTTGAGATATAATGATGTGATACGTGAGTTATGTTGATGAGTAATTATGCTTTAGTAAGAATATTGGTGTTAAGGTTTGTGATTCCCTATGCAAGTATGAAAGTCAACAGTCATGCAATGAAATTATATCCTACTTGTGGTGCATTATTGGGTGTTATTTATGCTTAATGCTTGCTTCTGAGATTATCTGTTTCTTGGTTGGTCTCTTCTCAATCTTTTGCTAGCCTTCATTTTGCACCAAGTATGCGCTCTACTTGTGCATCCAAATCCTTAAACCTAGTTTTTGCCACATGAGTCCACTATACCTACCTATATGCGGTATTTTCGTGCCATTCTAAGCAAATTTGTATGTGCCATCTCTAATTTTCAAAATAAACTTCTCTTTTGTGTGTTTGTTTCGCTCACGGAGTGGTGAGGGTGGCTAATGTTTTCCATGCTAAATGTGTTATTCTCATGATGAGTGTTTATTCACTTGTCATTGCACGAGAGTAAGGCAAAGGTATTAGGGATGCCCAGTCCCGAAATGCAAAAATGAATTTACTTTATGTTGTCAAATAATAAATTCCTTGGAAAGTGTTGGTATGGAGGGCACCCGTGGATACGGTTAGCCATGGAAAGTGAAAGTATGGTGGAAAAGGAATAAACCTTATTTTCTGTTCGGGAACCGCCTATGATATATTGAGCATGGAAAGTGTTGGGAACTCTAAGTCGTTTTCGTTGGTCAGATGGATACACCTCCCAAAATGTTTTTATCTCTAAGTTTTTCTCTTTGAGCTCTGGCACCTCTACAAATCCCTACTTCCCTCTACGAAGGGCCTTTCTTTTACTTTATGCAATTCTTATTTTTGAATTTGAGTCTCCATATTCTCTTACCAAAGCACCAACTAGGAGGCAATCTGATCGTACTTAAGTATTGGGTGTAGCTAATATTTGAGTGTGTTTCATGAATGGATCAATGTTTGAGCATGATGGGCTAGGGATAACTTATTTTAGCATTGATATTTTCAAACACATGGTTGCTTGTTGATATGCTTGAGTATCTAAATTATTATGTCAAAACTAGAGTATTGCTTTGAACAACTAAAAGTCCAAATGTCCATGCTATAAGGAAAACAATATGATATGACATGCTAGGCAGCATTCCACATCAAAAATTCTATTTTTATCACTTACCTACTCGGGGACGAGTAGGAGTTAAGCTTGAGGATGCTGATACGTCTCCAACGTATCTATAATTTTTTATTGTTTCATGTTGTTATATTATCAATCTTGGATGTTTTATAATAATTTTATATCATTTTTTGGTACTAACCTATTGACATAGTGCCAAGTGCTAGTTGTTGTTTTTTCCATGTTTTTTACATCATAGAAAATCAATACCATACGAAGTCCAAATGCCACGAAACTTCACGATGATTTTTTATGGGCCAAAAGGAACACAATGGGCCCTGGCTGTGGCTGGGGGTGTCCCGAGGGAGCCACAACCCACCAGGGCGCGCCAGGAGGCCCAGGCGCGCCCTGGTGGGTTTTGCCCACCTTGGGTGCCCCTTGGACCACCTCTTTGCACTATAAATTCCCAAATATTCCGAAACCCTTCGGGGTAACCCTAGATCAGAAGTTCTGCCACCGCAAGGCTCTGTAGCCACCGAAGACCAATCTAGAGCCTGTTCCGGCACCCTGCCGGAGGGGGGAATCATCTCCGATGGCCATCTTCATCATCCCGGCAGCCACCACGATGAGGAGGGAGTAGTCCACCCTCGGGGTTGAGGGTTTGTACTAGTAGCTATGTGTTTAATCTCTCTCTCGTGATCTTGAGATGTCACGATCTTGATATATCATGGGCTTTGTTAACATAGATGGATCATATGATATAACTCCCCTCTATACTCTTCTTGTGATGAATTGAGTTTTCCCTTTGAGATTTCGTTGTTATCAGATTGAATACTTTAATGGATTTGAGGACACTTGATATATGTCTTGCAATTGAATACTCATGGTGACAACGGGGTATCGTATTGATTCACTTGATATGTATTTTGGCATTCAACTTGCGGATTCCCGCGGTGACATTGGGGTAACCTAATCATAGGGGTTGATGCATCACGAGGATATGTACCTACGGTAGGGTCCTAGGCAAGGCCAACATACCCTACCTAAGGACACCACATGGGAGGACTTGAAGATCAAGCATGAACTTCCGAGTGGATCCCTGGAGACATTCAAAGTCACTTGACAGTAATCTATCGGAAACTCCCGCTCTCACTTGGCAGTCGCGTGTCACTCAAAAGACCTCGCTTTCACTCGACGCCAAAAGACCAGGAGGCATCATCAAGAGCCCAACGAGCAGATGCTGGTGCAATGGTCAGTAGTAGCTTTTATTACGTACGTTACCTATAATGGCAGACTTTAAACCCCATGGCCAGGCCCGTAGATGTGGGATAATTATGAGGGGCAGCGAACTCTTTATAAGCCGCCCCTCCCCTCCTGCACAAGGGTTGGGAACCATTGTAATCTCAATATTCCACACGACATAAGCTCCCGAGCACTGAGACGTAGGGCTATTACCTCCACGAGAGGGCCCTGAACTCATACATCTGTGTGTACACCCTTGTCGTAGCTAGGACTCTGCCCTCTCCCTTCGTACCCCTACCATTTACTTTCAGGATCGTTCCCACGATAGTTGGCGCCCATCATGGGGCAGGCGCCTAAGCGACTTCCGGCGAGGTTGCATTCTTCATCCTTCGACTTGTCTTCCGGCGGTGTTTTTGCTCTGGGCCACGAGATCCGTTTCGGAGCCCTCACCTTCATCGCCGACAATTCAGCATGGCTCCAGGAAGCGCCTCTCGATGTCAAGGCGCTCCCGGTCCGCGAGGCCGCGCACTTCCGCGCGAGTCCCTACGGCATGTTGCTGCGACAGTCATCGACTCCTTATGCATCGGCTCCTCTCGCCGTTCGCAGTCACAAGCGGTCTGGCCGCTCACGACTCTAGGATTGGGTCGAGCGCGCAGTGGCGCGCCAAACTTCTCTGCAGGTTGCAGCGCTCGAGCCCATCGAGTCCCTTCATGGCATGTTCGGGCGGATTCCGATCCGTCCGACGTGCCTTCCGAGTGCGAAAGCTACGATCCTGTAGCAGAGGTCTTGATGGCGGGCTCTCATCAGGGTTCATCGCCTGGCTTTGGCCGTGGCAAGCGCGAGGCTGGAGGTCCGACAGACTCCCATCACCGGCGCGACTGCCGAGGCCCAAGCTTTGGAGGCCACACGCATTCGTCTGGAAGAGCTCCAGGCAGAGATTGACAAGCGCGCTGGCCAGCGTCCGCCACGCCCTAGTCGACGTCATCGACAATTGTTTCTGACTGGTTCTGATGATGACATTGAGGTATACCGAACTCCTGTGTTAAATGTAGCTGCTGCTGCTAGGATAGCAGATTCCAGTCAGCCGTCCCGGTCAGACGCTGGAAGAGGGCTGGTGCAGATCAGAGCATTGTTGGATGCAGCACAGCATCAGAATTCAGTAGTTTCTCAGTCCCGTAACAGGATACACGGAAATTCGCCCAAAGCAGAGACCGTTCAGTCGGCACACAGCCTTGGATCGCCCTTGCATCGTCGAGGCGGCGGTTTCCGTAAAGAGCAAGACAGAGATCAGCATCACCGTGAGGACCACCGTCGAATGCCCACTCCTCCGCGGAGTGGTCCGTATGCGCCCTGGCGCCAGGATGACAGGCGCTCCTTCGGTGATGAGCGGGATGCGGACTTTGATGCCCGCGCCTACCTTGTTCAAAAGCAGATTGACAAGAGCAGAGCCTATAGAGAAGGACACGACAGAGATGTGCCGACTGGAAGTTCAGCTGTGGTCCTGAGTGTTTCAGCAGAGCTATACGTTCTGCAGATATTCCCCCCAACTTCAGAATGGCAACGGGGATCAGAAAGTTTTCTAGTGAAACAAAGCCAGAGACTTGGTTAGATGATTACCGAGTGGCTGTGCAGATTGGCAGAGGAAATGACAATGTTGCAATGAAGTACCTACCCCTCATGTTGGATGGTTCAGCTCGAGCTTGGTTGAATCGTTTGGCTCCTTCCAACATACATTGTTGGGAAGATCTTGCCCGAGTGTTTGTCCGGACCTTTGAGGGCACTTGCAAGCTCCCGGCAGGTCTGGTTGACTTACAACACTGCGTCTAGAAGCCCAATGAAATATTCAGCGATGGTCCACCCTGCATCATACGGTAGTGAATGTGTCGGAACACCAGGCTGTTTCTGCTTTCAAGGCCGGTGTGAGATACAGGGAGTTGTACCTGAAGTTCGGGTGCACTAGTGATATTTCACTCGGCAAGATGGTGGAAATTGCCACCCGGTACGCCAATGGCGAGGAAGAAGACCGCCTCCGTAGCAGCAAAGGAAGAGCTGTCGCCAACGAGTCTGGCGGCGGCAACAATCGGAAACAGAAGCGGAAGGCTGAAGACCCGGCTCCGACAGAGGCAGTGACGCTGGCGACTCAGTCGAAGAACAAGGGCAAAGCCAAGGCTCAGTATGCCCCCAAGGACTGGACAGGTCAGTTAGGAACTGATATCATGGATCAGCCGTGTGTGATCCACATGAGGAAAGACGCAGAAGGCAACCTGATTTTTCCCAAGCACACCACTTGACAGTGTCGAACCCTTATCCAGCAATTCTAGGGAGACCACTCGAGTGAGAAATCTCCTGAAAAGGGAGATGAAGATGAGGAAAAGGAAACATTCCCGGATGTCACTACTACACTGGTGATCTTTGCTGATGTGGAGAGCAAGAGTCGTCTGAAAGTCATCAATAGAGAAATCAACATGGCTCTGCCAGACGCCCCCACCTACCTCAAATGGTCCCAATATGCTATAACATTTGACCAGATAGACCATCCTACTCATGTGGCCACTCCCGGTCGACAGGCTCTGGTAGTTGATCCGATGGTGCAGGGGACTCGACTAAGAAAGGTCCTCATGGATGGCGGCAGCGGCCTGAACATTCTTTATGTGGATACCCTGAAAGGGATGGGCATTCCGATGTCCCGTCTGAGCGAGAGATGCATGCAGTTTCACGGGGTCATCCCAGGAAAGAAGGCCAAGTCACTCGGCCAGATAGCATTGGATGTGACATTCGGGAATGACAAAAATTTCCGAAAAGAAAAGTTAACTTTTGAAGTCGTGGATTTCAAGAGTGCTTACCACGCCATTTTGGGTCGACCCGCTTATGCATGTTTCATGGCCCGACCATGTTACGTGTATCTCAAGTTGAAAATGCCAGGCCCTAAGGGCGTGATCACGGTCACTGGTAATCGACGGCGGGTCGAAGAGTGTCTCCAACAAGGCTCCAAGATCGCCGATCAAGAGATGGCCATGGTCGAGCTGGAGGAATACAAGAAAACCGCTGACCCTGCTGATTTGCTCCGTACAAAGAAGCCGGCTTCCGAGTCGGCATTTCAGTCGGCAAGAAAAGTGAAGAAGGTGCACATCCACCTGACGGATCCAACTGCTACCCCGACGAATATCTCAACAACACTCGACAGTACATAGGAAGCCGAGCTCATCCAGTTCCTTCGTAAGAACTGGGATATCTTTGCATGGAAGCCTTCTGACATGTCGGGGATTCTCAGGGAGCTGGCTGAGCACCGTCTGCGAGTGGATCCGAAAGCCAAGCCCGTTAGGGAGCAATTGCATCGATCAGTGACGGAGAAGCGCAAGGCAATTGGAGAAGAAGTGGCCCGTCTCTTGCAAGCCAAGTTCATTCGGGAGATTTACCACTCTGAGTGGCTCTCGAATGTTGTGATGGTGCCAAAGAAAGATAAGTCGTTGCGCATGTGCATTGACTTCAAACATCTCAATAAGGTGTGCCCAAAAGACCATTTTCCGCTCCCCCGCATAGATCAAATTGTTGAATCGATAGCGGGGTGCGAGCGTTTATCGGTTTTGGATGCTTATTCTGGGTACCATCAGATCCGTCTATCTGGCCTGAATGAAATAAAGACAGCCTTCGTCACCCCATTCGGGTGCTTTTGCTACATCACCATGCCTTTTGGTCTTAAGAATGCCGGTGCTACTTTTATGCGCATGATTCAGAAATGTTTACTCAACCAGATCCCTCGGAATGTCGAGGCGTACATGGACGATATAGTGGTCAAGTCCCGCAAAGATCCCGACCTACTGGCTGACTTGGCTGAGACATTCGCCAATCTGAGGTGATTCGACATAAAGCTGAATCCGGCTAAATGTACCTTCGGTGTCCCTAGCGGCAAGTTGCTCGGTTTTCTCGTTTCCGAGCGAGGAATTGATGTCAATCTCGAGAAGATCAGCGCCATTACCCGTATGAAGACTCCCGTGCGAGTGCACGACGTTCACAAGCTCACAGGTTGCTTGGCAGCATTGAGTCGATTCATTTCTCGTCTTGGTGAGAAGGCCCTGCCCTTATATCAGTTGATGATGAAGTCCGACACGGTCGACTGGACTCTCGAAGCTGAAGCAGCGTTTTTTGAGCTCAAAGCCCTACTCTCCACCCAGCCGGTGCTTGCCGCTCCTACCAGCAAAGAGCCCTTTCCCCTATACATCGCGGCCACAAATCAGGTCGTCAGTACAGTGCTGACTGTCAAACAAGAAGAGGAGGGTAAAACCTATAAAGTCCAGCGGCCAGTTTATTATGTCTCGGAAGTATTGTCCCCCTCAAAGCAAAGATATCCACACTATCAGAAGCTGGTGTATGGTATTTACCTGTCAGCGAAGAAGGTGGCGCATTATTTCCAGGACCATTCGATTTCAATTGTCAGTGATGCTCCTTTGTCCGAGATTTTCAATAATCGCGACGCATCAGGTCGAGTGGCTAAATGGGCAATTGAAGTTGGACACTTTGACATCAGATTCGAGGCCAAGACAACAATCAAGTCCCAAGCATTGGCAGATTTCATGGCCGAGTGGACTGAACAGCAAGAGTCCATCCAAGTTCACTCGGCGCATTGGACAATGTTCTTCGACGGCTCCAAAATGTTGAATGGGTCTGGTGCTAGTGTTGTCTTGATATCCCCCAGAGGTGACAAGATCAGCTATGTCTTGCAAATTCACTTTGATTCCTCCAACAATGAGGCAGAGTATGAAGCACTTTTGTATGGGTTACGCATGGCTATCTCACTCGGTGTCAAGTGCCTGATGGTTTATGGCAACTCAGATTTGGTGGTGAATCAAGTGATGAAAGAGTGGGATGTTAGAAACCCTGCTATGACCATATACTGCAATGCAGTCCGGAAGTTGGAGAAGAAATTGTAAGGCCTGGAACTTCATCATGTTCCCCGACTGAAAAATCAAGCGGCCGATGAGCTGTCCAAGCTTGGTTCCACTCGACGGCCTGTACCCAGCGGTGTGTTCCTGGAGCACTTGCACACTCCTTCGGTTCAAGAGGATCCCTTCACCGAAGAGCCCCACAAGCTTTGAGCTCCGCTGACTCGACTGAAGCTGATGTTCCTACTGTGATTGACCTGGTCATGGAGATTCTGGTTATCATTCCCGATTGGACTGTGCCATACATTACCTATATCCTCAGACAAGAGCTCCCTAAAGATGAAGCAGAGGCTCGACAGATTGTGCGTAGGTGCAAGTCTTTCTCTATGATGGGAGATCAGCTATTCAGAGAGAGTTTGACTGGTGTCACCCAGCGCTGCATTTCCCTCAAGGAAGGTCGGATGATTCTAGACAAAATCCACTTGAGAACTTAAGGCCACCATGCGTCTTCGAGGGCAATCGTCACTAAAGCATACCGAGCTGGTTTTTACTGGCCACGAGATAATGAGATGGCTAAGGACACGCTGCCAGTTCTATGCGAATATGTCACACAAGCCGGCGTCTGCTCTGAAGACAATTCCTTTGTAACATCCCAAATTCTGGAATGTTATAATAAATATTAGAATGATTTTTTGTTTCATTGAGTGACTGAAATTGAGTGAAAATTTGAAACTTTTTGAAAACTTTTGAATGAGAGGGAATAAAATGACTTCCCCTTTGTGTTTGATTTCCAATTCAATTCCATTTCAAATCAGTGAGAGAAGATAACATGACTTCTTCATAAACAAGGAATTTGAAAAGTGGATTTGAAAATCTCCGAATTATTCTTTTTGGAATTCATTTCATATTTGGTTCCATTTCAAATTTTGAAAGAATTCAAATACCCTTGACAAGTATTTGAACCATAAAACCCAGGGGGTTATTTGAAAATTTATTGCAAAAGAATTAAAATCAAATTAGACATTTTCTGAAAATAAGTTTTTTTAAAGTATTTATGTTGGCCGTGGAAAAATGTTCATTTAATTGCATTTAATTCCCTGATCATATTGGTATATAAAACTTTATTTTTGGAAATGTTTTGATTGCCCAAAATAAAGTTTCCATTCTGTGCTATTTTATAAAAAGAATTTTTTTTCATTAGGAAACCCCCGCCGGCCCACCTAACTTAAACGGACACCGGATCCTTCCGCACCGGCCACCGATGCCACACCCTCTCTCTCTCTGACGCGCGGGCCCCACCGACCGCTCGCGCCATCACCGCGGTCGCCTCCCTCCTCTGTCTCCTCCCCTTTCCTCGCCGGCGAGATCACCGCGCAGGATCCCCCTCTCCTTCCTTTCAGACGACGTCGAGGCCCCTATATAAGCCCGCCCCTCCCGCACCCCATTCCGCTCGTTTCCCCCTCATCCGACCCTCTCACCTCACCGCAATCCCACACCGGAGATAACCACGGTCGCCGCGCCATTGCCGCACCACCGCTCCACCCAAACGTCCCCGACGCCGTCTGAACCCACCATCCACTTCGCCGTCATTGTCCGAACCTCCCCAACCACTTGCCCGATCCCCCCACCCACCGGAGTCCCTTCCCCCGTCAACACCCGAGCGCTGCCGCTGCCTCGGAGCTCGTCGCCAATGCCTTCGAACACCTGCACCAACGCCCAGACCACCAACGGAGCCGCCGTCCTCACCTGCGTCGATTGGAGACCTCCCCATCGCCGGAGGACCACCGTAGCACCGTCCCCGACGACCTCGCCGCCTCGGCCTCACCAGAGAAACTCCATTGCCGATGACCCCTCCCTCTGTGAGATCTCTCTCCCTCCCAACCGTCGGATCTGGATAACCGATCTAGATTAGAACATTTTATTCCCGAACGGTTTTCTTTTATGGTTCGGCCGTCCGCCCGAAACCCTCGCTCACGCACACCCTTTAGCCAATCAGAAGCCGCCACGTAGCACCCCTGTCCGTTAGTTAGATTTTTCTATTTTTTGTTTCTGTTTTAAAAACAAAATAGTTCTGTTTTTGTTTTCTTTATAAATTTATGTTTTTAATTATTTATAATTGATTCTTTTTGCATCATGTCACAAATTTTATCTAGTTTCCGTAGATATAAGGTTTGACCATATTTGAATAATTTAAATTTGAATTCAAACAGATTTTATTCAAATCTTATTTTCTGAATATGTTGAGTTTAAAAATATATTTTTAGTTCATTCTTTTTGCTACTGGTCATTAGTGATCTTAGCTATCAGTAGGTAGAATTTGAGAAGTTTTAGAGTATTATAAAATAGTGTTTTCAAGCAAAACAGACTATGTTTAGATCATTTTAGGTTTATTTATATTTATTTTGTTTTAAGTTGTTTTAATTTATTTTCTTTTATATTAGTTGATAGATTTTATAAAGTTTTCTGTTATATAAGAGTAGCCCTTCAAACAAATATTATTTTATTAGTTGATTGCATGAAAATCAATTATAGTTAATTATAACTTGTAATTTATTTCCATTGCTAGTTTGATTTGCTATTGGAAAATACCTTTAATAAAATTGTTTTATAAAATATACTTTCTGTTAACTTAGTTGTTACATATTTTGTTTTCTGATATTCTAATATTTCATTTGTTTTCTTGTTGTTAAGTTTATTAGGCAAAAAACCCTATGTTGTTTAGAGTATTATTTTCTTAGTTCTTATTCGTTTTTCAAAAGTAATCCTTTCACTAAGTAAAATATTTACTAAAATACTTTTGTTATATTTTACTTTGTTTTTGTTTTGTGTTTAACTTTGGAAAATATGATTTATTTGTAGAGAAAACCAACCCTTGGTTGTGTTCATGAAGTTTTCTTGTTTGGACTTTTGTCTTAAGTATTTCCTTCATCACAACCTTGTGCTTTTAATTTTGTGTTGCTTTTGATTGTTAGTATTGATTGCTAGTATGATTGCTTATATGAAGGAAATGTTTGATTATATAGATTTTCATCGGAGAGTGACAATAGTGTATCAAGTTATTTTCTGAGAGCGATATTATTCTTCATCAACAATACAGGCATGTTTACTTTGACCATTTATTTCATACCTATGTTTTATTGCATGTAGTGATATCCTTCAACAAATCCCTCCAGTAGTGTTATTGAAAATTCTTGTAGTTGAGTAGAATGCATGAGGTAGGAACCCACCACTTGTTACCAAAGCGCTGGGAATGTTAGTTATTTTTTATACTATGCTAAAGTAGACGGGGTCTGGTATGCGCGTTCGTGAGTGGTGTGAGAAGGAGGTCTCTACATCAAGACGACAACTTCATGAAGGCATCTTCAAGTCCTGCATCTTCAAGACCTCAAGATTTCAAGACTTGAGAAACAAGTTTTCAATACACACTACTGGGTGAAGGATGGTTGATTGGGCATCCCTCGTGTAACCAGTGGATGGCCGGGATGCATGGAGAAGCGCCATGACATCTCGTGGAAAGCTTGACCCAGACTCAAAGAGACGGATGAATACTTCATGCCCGGAAGCTTACCTGTGTAGCCACAAGTCATTATGGGCTTTGGCTTGGTTGATCTTTGTTGTGACTCTGGCTGGGCAGTGCTACGAGATGTAGTCGACGTTAGGATTGGATGGGCACTGATAGTAGCCAGGGAAACACTCTGAAAGACCATGTTTCGTTCGTCCTGTTCTCAAACACCCAGCAGTGCGAGGACTTACCAGGAGGGAACGAATATTGTGGGTAAAGTACACAACACTCTACAGAATTAAACCTAATCGATTAGCCGTGTCCCCGGTTATGGACAATTTGAGCCTCTGGACTTGGATCTATCTCTGAACTCTCAACACGTGACTGATAATTAATTGTGGGCAACCATTGATACTTATGAGCATTAAGACATCGGTTGGCGGAACCATGTCATGTTAGGTAACTCTGTAGTGAAAACTCCTGATATTCCTTTGTTGTAGGAAAAGAAAATAAAGTCAGCTTTTATGCAAAAACTCAGACATAGAGCCACAAAGCCTTACTGCATATAGAATAGTTTTTATCTTCTGTTCTACTATGGTGATCTTGCCGATATATTCAATGTACTGACCTACACGGCTGCAACGTCTCATGTTGCAGATACTCTTCTTCGACGAGTAAGAGATACGATTCAGGGTTACGGTCTACACTCAACCTACCATTGGTGTTTATTGGGACTCCACTCTCGTTGACTGTTTCTGCTGAGATTTTAAGGTATATATCTTTTTTCGTTAATTACATGTGATTACACTTTGATATATACATTGATGTATTGTGTGTGCCAGCATACTGATCCAGGGATGGCGCAGAACACACAGAGGCTTGACCTTTCCAGGTCGGGTCGCTACAGAAATGGTATCAGAGCACATGTTGACTGTAGGATGTGACCCTAGGAAATGGATTATAGATAGGAAGACCTTGATAGGAACAACTTTGTTTTCACTACTCTCATAACTTCTAAATTCTTTTACTGAACCCTCCCTGTTTCAAGCTATAGATAAAGAACTACACCCTGAACAAAAGAGAGGACTATGAAGATGTTCTCGGAGGCTCATTCCTCATGGAGCTAGTGCAGATGGTGAAGCTGCCGATACCTGAGATCAAGGCGACTAAGAGGAAGTCTGGATTCTGGGGCATCAAAACTAAAGTTTTTGGACGTGAAGAAGACCCCAAGACTGGAGACATCAACTATGGCACATTGAGCCATGAATGTGAGATGGGCATGAACACTGCTGTCCATGATGCCATCGCATGTTTGAGCTATTGTCATCGTGCTGAGTTGTGCAACCACTACTTTGCAAGGCTTGGATGGCAGAAGCCTGATGGAGCACTCATCAACCTGACTGACGAACAAAAGATGAATTTTTCACCCGTACTTGTGTACAATCAAGAACTGGAGCGCTACATCAAGACCCTTCAAATGGACCTTCTCTCGGAGTTATTTGAGAACGAAGCACTTCGTGAGAGCCTCAAGAATGAGAAGCTGAAGGTAGCCAATCTGAAGAAACATGATCCCGAGATTCAGAAGCTTCGTCAAGACTTGAAGAATAGTCAGGCCATGGCTCATGGTGGAGACGTTGAAATTCAGAAGCTCAAGAACCAACTCCTGGGAGTACAGGGACGACACCAGAAACTCCGCATCAACAGGGAAAATCTGGTGGAAGAACTTGTCAATATCAAGCATGACCAAAAGAAGCCCACTGAAGACGAAGACATGATATAGACTAGCTTAGTAGTATCCCACCATGAGAGAAATAAAGATAAACGTTTTTACGATTTGAGTGATCGACCACACCAACCCTATGTGGGTGGCGATACTTTAGTTTGATTGAACTTTATGAATGTGTGGATTTGAGTTTGATGTTTTTGAGTTGTTTGTATCGCTTCTCTCTCTCTGTCTCTCTCTCTTACCCATCTCATCCCCAAAACCATGAACCCAATAGATGGTGAATGAAGCTGGACTCGAATCCCTTGGACCAATGAACCATCTGGAGGTAGAAGTATGGATTCAAAACATGGATGAAAATGAGTTGTGGATGCATAATCTGGGATTTTGCTAAAGTACAAGGATATAATGGAAGATGGTAAATGGAATAGAAGCTTGGTTTGGATGATAAGGAAGGCTTACACAAGAAGAAACATATGTTATTGTGAGTACCTTTTTCTGACACCTGCAGATGACCACCCTTTATGAGTCTTTCCTCAAGGGCCCGGAGACGACCATGACCCTGACTAGTGATCATGATTACCCAAGGATCCTGAAGGATATGATGAAGCACATACATCTTGAAGGAGATGCAGTCTACAAGGGCTACCCATTCATGGAAAACGGAGTGGAACTCTGGTATATGGAGGTACACCTCCACCATGTGAAAGGAGTTTGCCCAAAGACTATGGGACAATACTTTTACATATCTCATGTACCACGAGCAACTTTCTTCGAAGTTGTTCGTGATGCTGCCATGGAAGCCATACGTCGGATTGGAGAAATACTTGAAGCAAGACTCCGTCATACTCAGGAATACCTGCATGAGGTGCATACGGAGATGATGGAGATGAAGCTCATGTCCACCCTAATCAAGCAAGATATGGATGATTTCAAGGAGCACATCGCAAAGTTCCAGTGGTACTAAAATATCTCCAAGGGGAATAAATGGATAAAGTTGGGAGTGATGCTGGACCATGCCAAGCTAAGTGGATGGCAGCACTTGTAATAAAGTACTTGTAGGAGTTTTAAGAAGTGATTGAGGATGTGACAAAGGACTGAATATGAGAAGAAAGCTAGAATGGAGTAGTTAAGATGGCAATAACTGTATCATGAAGCACTCTTGTTTTCATGAGATTATTATGTAACGGAAGTCGCAGAGTTTGTAATAAATTCATGAGTCAATGGAATTTATGGTGTGATGATTTTCCTATGTTGAATTACATGAGCTGTTACTCTACGAACAAAGATCTCTGACCATTTTCAAGGATATGAGAAAGTATGGTCTATACAGGCATGTGTACATTTCATTTTAAGTGTGGTAGTAACCACAGGGACCAATGAATGAAGAAAGTACCCTTCTTGTTAAGGAGTTTGGATAAGTGAATACAGGTGAAAAGAATGTGGAAACATATCCAACTATGTGGATGGCAACACCTGAAATAGTATACCTTGGATTTGAATATGATGAACCAAAACTGTTATTGGTAAATAGACCAATGGAAAGGAAACACATATTCAAGGAATAGAACGTGTATCAAGGATGGATCTCATGGTTTCATGAAGGTTACGCCAAGATCCTGAAGCAAGAAGGTGTGATTGGATCAGCAAACGTTTTCTTAGGAGTATACGACAGCCTGAGAGATGTGAAGAAACGATAGATGTTTTTGCTCAGCTTGCAGAATCAATGGATTTATCCGAACTTCGTTCGTTGACAAGAGAAATTTCTGCAACGCTTGTGAGGAAGCCCAAGTGCTAGAATATGAGATTCACTAAACCTTATACAAGGTAATGATTTCAGTGCGACATGGCTTGGCCACCATGATGACTTACTCTTATCATTTCTCTTGCTATTCGGAATGGTAAATCTGAGTGACTTACCCATAGTAAAGAGACAACGTTCTTTTGAAGTTTTGTTTAAGACTTAGAATGGTATGAAGAAAACCCCTTGTACATGACAATTGCTGTCAGACGCAGGAATTTTATGGTGAGGAATGAAGCCAAGACCCATTTTCACTACAGGATAACCACAAATGGTAGACCACCATGAGGTATTCGATAAGTTATTTAGAATGATCACGAGACCTGTCAGTTAAGAAGACCTAGTATCGGAGGAAATACATTTTGTTATGAGAACACGAGATTTTGATTAAACGGAAGAGCATCACCAAAGGAGCTATCATGAAGTAAGTGAAGAGTCAAATGCACCCAAAGGACTGCCATGATTTTGAAGGACCAATAAATCTCATTTTAAGTGTGGTAGACCCCGCACCTTCCAGGACAATGGATTTGTTAGAAGACCCCAAACCCTAACCTTTTTCTTTCTAGCCCTTTCGAATCTCGAGGACGAGATTCATTTTAAGTGTGGTAGGTTTGTATCATCCCAAATTTTGGAATGTTATAATAAATATTAGAATGATTGTTTGTTTGATTGAGTGATTGAAATTGAGTGAAAATTTGAAACTTTTTGAAAACTTTGAATTGAGAGGGAATAAAATGACTTTCCCTTTGTGTTTGATTTCCAATTAAATTTCATTTCAAATCAGTGAGAGAAGATAACATGAATTCTTCATAAACAAGGAATTTGAAAAGTGGATTTGAAAATCTCCGAATTATTCTTTTTGGAATTCATTTCATATTTGGTTCCATTTTAAATTTCGAAAGAATTCAAACACCCTTGACAAGATTTTGAGACGAGTAACATGACACTCCACACCAGGGTTATTTTTGTGAAGTATTTGAACCATAAAACCAAGGGGGTTATTTGAAAATTTATTGCAAAAGAATTAAAATAAAATTAGACATTTTCTAAAAATATTTTTTTAATGTATTTATTTTGGCCATGGAAAAATGTTCATTTAATTGAATTTAATTACCTGATCATTTTGGTATATAGAACTTTATTTTTGGAAATGTTTTGATTGCCCAAAATAAAGTTTCCATTCTCTGTTATTTTATAGAAAGAAAAAAATTCATTAGGAAACCCCCGCCGGCCCACCTACCTTAAACGGCCACCGAATCCTTCTGCACCGGCCACCAACGCCGCACCCTCTCTCTCACTCTGACGCGCGGGCCCCACCAACCGCTCGCGCCATCACCGCGGTCGCCTTCCTCCTCTGTCTCCTTCCCTTTCCTCGCCGGCGAGATCACCGCGCAGGATCCCCCTCTCCTTCCTTTCAGACGACATCGAGGCCCCTATATAAAGCCCTCCCCTCCCGCACCCCATTCCACCCGTTTCCTCCTTGTCCGACCCTCTCCCCTCGCTGGAATCCCTCACCGAAGATAACCACGGCCGCCGGGCCATTGCCGCACCACCGCTCCACCCAGACGTCACCGACGCCGTCTGAGCCCACCATCCACTTCGTCATCATCGTCCGCACCTCCCCAACCACTTGCCCGAGCCCCGCACACAGCGGAGTCCCTTCCCCCGTCGACACTCGAGCACCGCCGCCGCCTAGGAGCTCATCGCCGACGCCTCCGAACACCTGCGCCGATGCCCAGACCACCAACGGAGCCGATGTCCTCACCCACGTCGATTGGAGACCTCCCCATCACCGGAGGACCACCGCAGCGCCATCCCCGACGACCTCGCCGCTTCGGCCTCGTCGGAGAAACTCCATCGCCGATGACCCCTCCCCTTGTGAGCTCTCTCTCCCTCCCCAACCGTCGAATCTGGATCAACAATCCAGATTAGAACATTTTATTCCCAAACCGTTTTCTTTTATGGTTCGGCCGTCTGCCCGAAACCCTCGCTCACGCACACCCTTTAGCCAATCAGAAGCCGCCACGTAGCACCCCTGTCCGTTAGTTAGATTTTTCTATTTTTCTGTTTCTGTTTTAAAAACAAAATAGTTCTGTTTTTGTTTTCTTTATAACTTTTATGTTTTTAGTTATTTATAATTGATTCTTTTTGCAACATGTCACAAATTTTATATAGTTTCTGCAGATATAAAGTTTGACCATATTTGAATATTTTAAACTTGAATTCAAACAGATTTGATTCAAATCTTATTTTCTGAATATCTTGAGTTTCAAAATATATTTTTAGTTGATTCTTGTTGCTGCTGGTCATTAGTGATCTTAGCTATCCGTAGGTAGAATTTGAGTATTTTTGGAATATTTTAAAATAGTATTTTCAAGCAAAACAGATTCTTCTTAGATCTTTTTAGGTTTATTTATATTTCTTTTGTTTTAAGTTGTTTTAATTTATTTTATTTTATATTAATTGATAGATTTTATAAAGTTTTCTGTTAGATAACAGTGGCCCTTCAAACAAATATTATTTTATTATTTGATTGCATGAAAATCAATTATAGTTAATTATAACTTGTAATTGATTTCCATTGCTAGTTTGATTTGCTATTGGAAAATACCTTTAATAAAATTGTTTTATAAAATATACTTTCTGTTAACTTAGTGGTTACATATTTTGTTTTCTGTTATTCTAATATTTCATTTGTTTTCTTGTTGTTAAGTTTATTAGGCAAAAAACCTATGTTGTTTAGAGTATTATTTTCTTAGTTCTTATTTGTTTTTCAAAAGTAATCCTTTCACTAAGTAAAATATTTACTAAAATACTTTTTTTATATTTTACTTTGTTTTTGTTTTATGTTTTACTTTTGAAAATAGGATTTATTTGTAGAGAAAACCAACCCTTGGTTGTGTTGATGAAGTTTTGTTGTTTTGAGTTTTGTCTTAAGTATTTCCTTCATCACAACCTTGTGCTTTTAGTTTTGTGTTGCTTTTGATTGTTAGTATTGATTGCTAGTATGATTGCTTATATGAATGAAATGGTTGATTATATAGATTTTCATCGGAGAGTGATAAATAGTCTATCAAGTTATTTCTGAGAGCGATATTATTCTTCATCAACAATACAAGCAAGTTACTTTGACCATTTATTTCATACCTATGTTTTATTGCATGTAGTGATATCCTTCAACAAATCCCTCCAGTAGTGTTATTGAAATTCTTGTAGTTGAGTAGAGTGCATGAGGTAGGAACCCACCACTTGTTACTAAAGCCCCAGGAACGTTAGTTCTTTTTATGCTATGCTAAAGTAGATGGGGTTTGGTATGCGTGTTCATGAGTTGTGTGAGATGGAGGACTCTACGTCAAGACAACAACTTCATGAAGGCATCTTCAAGTCCTGCATCTTCAAGACCTCAAGACTTCGAGACTCGAGAAACAAGTTTTCAATACACACTACTGGGTGAAGGATGGTTGATTGGGCATCCCTCGTGTAACCAGTGGATGGCCGGGATGCATGGAGAAGCGCCATGACATCTTGCGGAAAGCTTCGCCCAGACTCAAAGAGACGGATGAATACTTCATGCCCGGAAGCTTACCTGTGTAGCCACAAGTCATTATGGGCTCTGGCCTGGTTGATCTTTGTTGTGACTCTGGTTGGGCAGTTCTACAAGATGTAGTCGAAGTTAGGATTGGATGGGCACTGACAGTAGTCAGGGAAACACTCTGAAAGACCATGTTTCGTTCATCCTGTTCTCAAACACCAGGCAGTGCGAGGACTTACAAGGTGGGGATGAATCTTGTGGGTAAAGTACACAACACTCTGCAGAGTTAAACCTAATCGGTTAGTCGTGTCCCCGGTTACAGACAATTTGAGCCTCTGGACTTGGATCTATCTCTGAACTCTCAACACTGGACTAATAATTAATTGTGGGCAACTATTGATACTTGTGGGCATTATTACATCGGTTGGCGGAACCATGTCATGTTAGGTAACTCTGTAGGGCAAATTCCTTATATTCCTTTGTTGTAGGAAAAGAAATAAAATCAGCTTTTATGCAAAAACTCAGACACAGAGCCACAAAGCCTTACTGCATATAGAATAGTTTTTATCTTATTTTCTACTATGGTGATCTTGCCGGTACATTCAATGTACTGACCTACACGGCTGCAACGTCTCATGTTGCAGATACTCTTCTTCGACGAGTAAGAGATACGATTCAGGGTTACGGTCTACACTCAACCTGCCGTTGGTGTTTATTGGGACTCCACTCCCGTTGACTGTTTCTGCTAAGATTTTAAGGTATATATCTGTTTTACGTTAATTACATGTGGTTGCACTTTGATATATACATGGATGTACTGTGTGTGCCAGCATACTGATCCAGGGATGGCACAGAACACACAGAGGCTTGACCTTTCCAGGTCGGGTCTCTACATCCTTTCGCCTGGCCGTTTGCGGTTTGGGGACTCGACATGGTTGGTCCCTTCCGACCCGGAAAAGGAGGATTCACCCACCTGTTGGTAGCAGTCGACAAATTCACCAAGTGGATTGAAGCCAGGCCCATCAAGGAGTTGAATTCCCGTACGGCGGTCACATTCATGAGGGAGATCATTATCCGATACGGCATTCCGCACAACAACATCACAGGCAACAACACTAATTTTGACTCGGAACAATTTAGGAGATTCTGTAACTCCCAAGGCACCCGAGTGGATTATGCTTCTGTTGCACATCCTCAAACCAATGGGCAAGTTGAGCGGGCTAATGGTCGCATTATGCAGGGTCTGAAGCCTCGTCTCATGCGCGATTTGGATCATGCCGCCGGTGCGTGGGTAACTGAGTTGCCGTCTATTTTGTGGGGATGGAGGACAATGCCTAATCGATCGACTAGACAAACTCCTTTCTTCCTTGTCTATGGCGCTGAAGCCATGTTGCCGAGTGACTTGGCCCACAATTCTCCTCGAGTGGAGCTATATTCTGAGGCTGAAGCTGAATAGGCCAGATAGGATGGGGTAGATCTTCTGGAGGAGGAGCGAGAGATGGCTCTGATCCGGACCACTGTCTATCAGCAAGACCTACGACGCTTCCATGCAAGGAATGTCAAGAGTCGAGCGTTCCATGAGGGAGATTTGGTGCTCCGGGTGAATCAACACCGACCTCACAAGCTTGCTCCTGCATGGGAAGGCCCTTTTGTCGTCACTAAGGTGCTAAACAATGGAGCCTATCACCTGTATAATGTCATGAAACAAATAGATGAGCCACGAGCCTGGATTGCAGATCTGCTCCGGCATTTTTACACTTGATACAAGAGTTTTCTGATGTAATAAGAATACTTCATCAATGCAATTCACGTTTCTGTGATATATACGTCGTCGATTCCAACCGTACAGTTACATTCCTTGGGATACTCTGAGTGATGAGCAATCCTCACACTCGGGTGCTTAGCTGCGAAACATGTTTTGCCTAAGTTAAAAACCCTGTTGGGTGGATAGCAGTCCATTCACTCGACAACCTATTTGCGAATCCGTCTTCGCTTAGGTTAAAAAAAATACTCCGAGTGATGAGAATTCCTCACACTCGAGGGCTTAGCTGCGAAACACATTTCGCCTAAGTTAAAAACCTCGTCGAGTGGATAGTAATCCATTCACTCGACAACTTAGCTGCAAATCGACATTCGCCTAAGTTCAAAAATACTCCAAGTGATGAGCAATCCTCACACTTGAGGGCTTAGCTGCGAAACACGTTTCGCCTAAGTTAAAAACCTCATCGACTGGATAGTAATCCATTCACTCGACAACTTAGCCACAAATCGGCATTCGCCTAAGTTCAAAAATACTCCGAGTGATGAGCAATCCTCACACTCGGGGGCTTAGTTGCGAAACACATTTTGCCTAAGTTAAAAACCTCGTCGAGTGGATAGTAATCCATTCACTCGACAACTTAGCTGCAAATTGACATTCGCCTAAGTTAAAAAATACTCCGAGTGATGAGCAATCCTCACACTCGGGGGCTTAGCTGCGAAACACGTTTCGCCTAAGTTAAAAACCTTGTCGAGTGGAGTAATCCATGCACTCAACAACTTAGCTGCGAATCGACATTCGCCTAAGTTCAAAAATACTCCGAGTGATGAGAAATCCTCACACTCGGGGGCTTAGCTGCGAAACACGTCTTGCCTAAGTTAAAAACCTCGTCGAGTGGATAGTAATCCATTCACTCGACAACTTAGCTGCGAATTGACATTCTCCTAAGTTCCAAAATACTCCGGGCGATGAGCAATCCGCACGCTCGGGGACTTAGCTGCGAAACACATTTTGTCTAAGTTAAAAACCTCGTCGGGTGGATAGTAATCCATTCACTCGACAACTTAGCTGCGAATCGACATTCACCTAAGATCAAAAATACTCCAAGCGATGAGTAATCCTCACACTCGGAGGCTTAGCTGCGAAAGCATTTCGCCTAAGTTAAAAACAAAATCAGTCAGACAAATGATTGAAATCCAAAGCACGAGTAAAATCCAAAAGGTAAAACCGCGGATAAACGTCTCGTGCAGAAGCAAATGTGCTCAAGCCTAAGGCCTGAATGAAGTTTTAGGGGATACAGTTCCACTCAGCATACCGAGGCAAATTTAACTATTTTTTCCAAAGACCCATGTTTTTTAAGCAGGGGACAAACTAGCGGGCTCGACGAAAGTGTCTAGGTCGATGCCGTCAGCGATTCTGGTAGCTGCCTCGATGAAGGTTTCCATGAAGTCCTCGAACTGGAGTTTCTTCGTGTTTACCACCTGGAGCTCCTTCAGCTTCTCCCCCCTCATGTCCCTATAATGGACCCTAACGAGTGACAACGCCACGTCGGCCCCGCAGCGAGCAGCAGATTTTTTCCAAGCTTGCACTTGACTGGGATGTTCGTTCAGGCAAGCCATCATCGAGTTGAGGTTGAGCTGAAGAGTGTCCTCAGGCCATACCTCCTTATTGATTCTTTCCATGGCAGATTTCAGTCGAGTGATGTAGGCCTAGGCACCCTAGAGCCGAAAGTTGAGCCGCAGCATGTTCATCGCCACCGCATAAGCAACCGGTGACTTGGTAGGGTCAAGCATGGGCTCAATCTCTTTTCTTTCCTTTTCAAAGTCCTGGCAGAATTTTGTTGAAGAAGGGGAAATAGGAAGAGAATCGGTGAACTGCGACCCTCAAATTTTTTGCAAATGTCAGTTGACAAGAAATACTCACCGTTGAGCAGAAGATACATCTTCCTCAAGAATTCACCCAGATGCTTCTCCAGGCCATTACCCCTCTTCGTTAGTTGCTCGGCCTTCTTGACAAGGTCCGCATGCTCTTGCTTCAGCTTGGTTTTCTCGTCCTCTAGCTCCTTGGCGGCCGCCAGCGTTCATTCCGCGGCTTCAGTCTTCTCCTTGGCCGCTCGTTAAGCGTCAGCAAGTGCCTTGTCCTTCTCCTCCAGTGCCTTCTTTATGGAATCTAAAGAAATAACATTGTTGAGTCGCGCTCGAAGTCGACGGTTCTCATTGCGTACGCCTGTTCGAGTGAGAGCACTCGGTTCAAACCATGGAGAGTGAAGAGGAGAATGTAGAAAATCGGCAGTAATTATCTCCCAAAGTCTTCATCTCAGCACGCACTCGCTCCAGAGCGTTGTTGGAGACCGCCAGATCGACTTGCAGCCGGTTCCTTTCGTCCTCCACGTCCTTATACTCCGCCCCAAGTTCACAAGCCCTCTGGAATCAACATAAAATAGAAATTCAATCGGCGAGTGACGCTTGGGACAGTTGACTGGGTATCGAACCCCGGTGAGTGGCTATCTTAGGAGAATTCAAGCAGAAAGTCCACTCAACATGTCAAGTGGCTCCGGCGCTCCGCGCACCATAAACAAATTCAAAAGTTGTCTCTATTAAGGCCCCTGCCGATGCAAGCACTCGACAGCGGTCTCGGGGACTACACCCAGTGGGTGCGCTAAGAGCGCCCCCACTGAGATGGTTAACTCTCGACCCGTCGAGTAACTCGTCAGAAAAAATATACACTCGACAAGGTCAGCCCCGTCATGACAGTCGACCCGTCGAATGACGCACCCCCTACTCTATGAAGTGCAATCTATCCTTATGCAGCGTCATATCATGGTTTGCCAATAATATCCATGAAACCTGCAAGGTAGCTACGGAGTGGTGTGATTCCAGTCAAAGTGTATCCTGTATACAATAGGCTCTAAGACCCCTCCCGATGCAAGCACTCAATAGCGGTCTCAGGGACTACACCCAGTGGGTGCACTAAGAGCGCCCCCACTGAGACAGTTAACTCTCAATCCGTCAAGCAACTCGTCAAAAAATACACTCGACACATCAGGAGACCCTAGTACCATGCGTACTATCAATCCCAGTTCTACTCGACTAAGATCTAGTCTATTCAAGTGGAGAAAATTCAAACATTCTACAACAATCACCCACTGGGTGTATAGCAACCAAGAGAAGACAGGAATTCAATCGACAATGGACTTACAATCGAACTTACTCGGACATTGGTACGGAGGGTTGCACTGACGTCATAAGCCAGTTTGCTAGCCTTGAGCGCCTCCTTGGTCCTCAGCATGATCTGCTCCGCCTGGATCATGGCCTCGTTCGCTGCTCTGGTCTGATCCTCCGGGGTGCGATGCAGAGAGAAGGCCATCACAGGTGGGGTCGGCCTGGTTGCTGGGGCAGCTGAGGTAGTCTGAAGGAGTCCGGTTGGAGTCGATGTCATGATGGTCGAAACAGCTGGAGGAGCATGCGACAGAGGTGCTGTGAGTTCAGCCCTGAGTCATGCTGAGTCGCCTCTCCCTTGGGAAGACTCTGCAGTCGGGCGCTGAGGCGCCTGCGCCGATGATGCCCTCCGGGTACAAGCGCTCGAAGTGTCCAGTTGCTCCTCATCGTCCACTACCTGAATGACCTCTGCAATGACAACCGACAGTGTTAACATCTACATGTGTTGAGTCCCATCCAGATGAACCAACAACTTTCTTACCTCTATGAGAAGTGGCTGCATCAGCAGTGTCAACATCCATCGCTTCTTCTCCATCTCGATGAGGCGAGGTCACACATATAGCAGCTCTGACGGATTGAGTGGCATTCGGTCAGATACAACTCCAGACTTCAGTCAACAGAACAAGTACGGAAATAAACACTTACGTGGAGACGACAGGTACGGCCACCCTCATGCGAGGCAGAGCTTTGTGAGGTTTGGAGACAGCTTGCTTGGGTTGCTTGGCCAGCCTTTCACTCGACTCAACAGTCGAAGGGCGACTCCGTTTCGGGTTCTTCTTGCCACGGCTCGGAGCTTTGTCCTCAGCAAGTGCCGGATCCTGGCGGGGCTTTGTGCAACTTTCGCGTCGGGGAGGTGACTCGACCTCTTCTTCTTCGCCGAAGTCCTTGTATTCATCCTTGGTGTTGGAAGAACCGTCACCATCCACACTGCCACCCTTCATCACCACGCCATCTTCCACATGGTTCCCGTTGGGAACGGGCGAGTGCATGTTCGTCCACTCCTACATGATTCAAGGGAGTAAGTCAGTTTATAAGTCAAAGTATCACTCGACAGTACAACATCAGTCGACACCTCACAACTCACCAGATTCTTCGGCGGGTTTTTGGCCGAGTAAGGTTGGACCCTCTTGCCTCCTAGAGGATTGTCGCAAGCTCCAGTGATGCTACAAAGCCACTGCTCGACAGTTTTCTGTGGAACCTCCTATGGATGTGTCCTGGTCGTGTCCTCTGGGCCCGCATAATTCCACATGGTGTGGTCTCTAGCCTGGAGCGGCTGGATACGTTGACCGAGAAACGTCTCAAGCAAATCCATTCCTTTCACTCCGCCCCAGATCAATTGCACCACCGCTTCGGCCAGGATACCCACTTAGACATGCAACTCTTCGGTCACCCTCAAAGATTGGGGAACAGCGGGAGGGTCGGGTGTATAGGGTCGACATATTGGGTGACGCAGCATCTTTGCAATAGAACCAAGTCGAATGCCAGCCTCTGACAGACTCGGGAAAAGTAATGGCAGGGAAGGAACTATAGGCTCTTTTCTGAACCCCTAAGCCTCCACACAACTAGAGCACCTGAGTTTTCCCATCGACAAGAAGAGCTTTCTTCACGGTCTGGGATCTGACCGTGAAGAGGTGCTTGAACAACCCCCAATGGGGAGAGCAGCCCAGGAAACATTCGTACAATGTGACGAATGCAGACAGATAGGCGATGGTATTTGGCGAGAGGTGGTGCAGTTGAGCATCGAAAAAGTTCAGAAATCCCCTAAAATTGGGTGAGGAGGCATGGAAAAACCTCTTTCGACATGGGAGAGAAGAAGAATCCGCTCCTCGTCGCATGGCTCCGGCTTGCGCTCCTCCCACGGCAACCTCCAAGCGCCATCTGCCACGAGCCCGTCAGAGATGAGGCCCTCCATGTCCTCGCGAGTGACTACAGAGGGGAGAAAATCCCCCTCCATCCAACCCGCCGGCGCGGTGAACCGGGCGGTCGAGGGCTTCTTGCCCTTGAGCTTCGTCACTCCCTTCTTCGCCTGCTCCAGCTTCTCCGTCGTGTTCTTCATCGTCAGCACGACGGCACTCGTCGAGGAAGATCGTGGTGGGGCGCTAGGAGCAGAGGAGGCGGAGGAGGCGGAGGAAAAGAGAGCAAGAACTGGCGGAGGTACTATGCGAACCATAGCACGGAAAGCTTTATATGCTGCCAAGTGTCTCACTGACCAGTGGACCCGTGAGGTTACCACACACACCAACCGCTGATGGCACCCGGTACGTGGCGATATGACTGGCGCGAAAATTGAGGCGTCGTACCTCCACTTGCCCTAATCATGGCGTCATCATCGCGCATGCGCGCTTCCCCAAATTTTTGTATCCCGGAAAATCCGAGTCTGTCAGACTGACCCGTTGCCTCCCAAGATACTGTCAGTTCACTCGGAGCAAAACAAATGCTAAATATCCACTCGGGCACTTTAAAGGCTGAATGGATCTGGGTAGCGGAGAAGAATTCAATCGACGCAAGTTTCGTTGAAGCCCCGGATATCATTCGGAAGATTTTGTGTGTCGATCCTGAATGAACGCTAATGCTCAGAGTTCAATCGACACAAGTTCCATGGAAATCCCAAATATCATTTGGAGGATTTGATGCACTAACCCAAGGTCTACGTTGATACCTCCTTCCACCACTCAAACCCCGATCCATTCGGGGACTAATGATGAGGATATGTACCTAGGGTAGGGTCCTAGGCAAGGCCCATATACCCTACCTAAGGAAACCACATGGGAGGACTTGAAGATCAAGCATGAACTTCCGAGTGGATCCTTGGAGACATTCAAAGTCACTCGACAGTAATCCACTCGGAAACTCCCGCTCTCACTCAGCAGTGGCGTGTCACTCGGAAGACCTCGCTTTCACTCGACGCCAGAAGACCAGGAGCCATCATCAAGAGCCCAACGGGCAGATGCTGGTTCAATTGTCATTAGTAGCTTTTATTACGTATGTTACCTATAACGGTAGACTTTAAACCCCATGACCAAGCCCTTAGATGCGGGATAATAATGAGGGGCAGCGAACTCTTTATACGACGCCCCTCCCCTCCTGCACAAGGGTTGGGAACCATTGTAATCTCAATATTCTTCACGACATAAGCTCCTGAGCACTGAGACGTGGGGCTATTACCTCCATGAGAGGGGCCTAAACTCATACATCGGTGTGTACACCCTCGCCGTAGCTAGGACTCTGCCCTCTCCCTTTGTACCCCTACCATCTACTGTCAGGCTCGTTCCCACGACAATGCACGTTCTTGTCTTTGTTTCTCCGGTAGAAATCTTGGGGCACTCCTTGAAGTTCTTTGTGTTGGATTGAGTATTATGAATCTGAAATTATTTGGTCTTGTTTTAGTACGAACTCTTGATTAGATCAATCGGAAAGAATAGCTTCTGTTATTTTAGTATGAACTCTAGGATAGATCGAATAGAAAGAATAGGTTTGAGGTGGGTTCGTACCCTACAAACAATTTCTTCTTATGTTCTCCGCTAGATAGGAACTTTGGAGTGATCCTTCGTTGCACGATGAGGTATTGTTATATGATCCAACTATGTTAGCATTGTTGAGAGATTGCACTAGTGAAAGTATGAACCCTAGGCCTCATTTTCAATCATTGCAATATCGTTTGTGATCGCTTTTGTTATTTGCTACCTTGCTGTTTTTTATTCAGATTATAAAAATATATTTCTACCATCCATATTACACTTTGTCGAACTAGTGCACCTATACAATTTGCCATTGTATTGGGTGTGTTGGGGACACAAGAGATTTCTTGTATTTGGTTGCAGGGTCATTTGAGAGAGACCATCTTCATCCTACACCTCTCACGGATTGATAAACCTTAGGTCATCCACTTGAGGGAAAATTGCTACTGTCCTACAAAACTCTGTGCTTGGAGGCCCAACACGTGTCTACAAGAATAAATTTGCGTAGTAGACATCAGGAACTGAAAGGCTTTCTTGTAGTGGAGATGGAATACGAATGTTGCACCCTTCGGCTACTGCCTCTTCGTTTGTCTCCCTCTTTTGCTTCGCTTCCCGTCGCTGCCTGTTCGCTTCCTTATCATGTGCCTATAAAAGGCAGGTCGCTCCTCTCCAGAGAGATATAGCAAATTTTCCTCTTCCTCACGCCATTGCGTTCCAATCCTGAGCTGCTACAAGGTTCTTCCCCATCCCGGCTTGCAGCGTGCACCATAGGTCAGGACAGTAGGCCTCCGAAACCCCGCCACTTTGAGTCATGTATGGGAGAAGGGTGATAAGGTTTTTGGGGAGCGCTCTATGTGACTATTGGCTTCTTCATCACGGATACCTTGGAAATCGACGATCACTTCCCAAACGACGAGTTCTTCCCCGACGTCAACAACCTCTTCGACAACATGGCCGGTGACAACGTCAACGCCAATCCTGCTCCTGCCACCACTCAGTATGTATTCTTGTTTTCCTGTTTGAGGTTCTGCTAGAGATGTCGTGGGAACGAGCCTGACAGTAAAGGATAGGGGTACGTAAGGAGAGTGTAGAGTCCTAGCTACGACGGGATTGTAGACACGGATGTATGAGTTCTTGCCCCTCTCGTGGAGGTAACGGCCCTACGTCTCAGTGCTCGGGAGCTTCTGTTGTGTGGAATATGAGTGTTACAGGGGGTGCGAACCCTTGTGCCAGAGGGGAGGTGCGGCTTATATAGAGTGCGCTACCCCTCATGAATACCCGACAACCAAGGGTTAGATCATGATAATAAAGGTATATGTTACCAATAACGTATGCAATAAATGCTACTAATGGTGACTAGTCGAAAACATGCCTGTTGGCCTCCCTGGGGTGGCTTCTGGTCTTCTATGGTCGACTAGCTATTGTCTCTTCCGAGTGAAAGGCGACTATCGAGTGGAGGGAGAAACCTCCGAGTGGATTATCTATCGAGTGACTCATGCACCATGGTGACTTCAGTCAGAGTCTTCCTTGTAATCTTTAAGTCCTCCAATGTAGTGTCCTTAGGTAGGGTATGTAGGTTAAACCTATGACCCTACCCTAGGTACATCTCCTCGTCATTAGCCCCCGAATGGATCACGGTTCGAGTGAAGAAGCGATCGATGCAGGTTCTGATAAGGCACAGAAATTCTGAATGCATTTTGGCTTTACGGAAGTCTGCATCGACTGGAGTCTTTATCATTCACCCTGATCGATTATGTCTTGGATATGTGTCCGAGTGAACTTGAGCATGGACTCAGGTCCAAGTGAACAACAGGACCTTTTGATGCGACGGGTCACTTCGTTAGGCCCGAATTTCACGGGATTCGAAAATTTGGGAAACACGCACTGCGCGATGATAACGCAATGACTGGGGCAAGTGGGGGCATGACACCTTGATTTTCATGCCACCCTTTACGCCACGTACATCGCTTTCTCTACTGCCGAGATACACAGAGATCCGGCGGGCCCGCAGGTCCGCGACTCACTCGGGCAGATATAAGATATGACTGCGCGGAGGATGGCACAATGATCCTTCCTCATTCCCCTCTTTTCATCTGCCTCCTTTGCTCCACGTGCACCGCTCGGCCCCGTCTTGACGATTGCCGCCACGATGAAGAAGATCAAGACGGAGAAACTCGAGCGTGCCAAGAAGGGAGCCAAGGCGAAGAAGTCGTCGGGCGCCCGATCCACGACGCTGGCGGGGTGGATCCAAGGGGATTTTCTCCCATCGACGGTCAAGGCGGAGGACGTCTAGAACCTCGTCGCCGATGGGCTGATAGCCGACAAGTCATGGACGCTGTCAGAGGGAGAAATCGAGCCAGAGCCACGCGAGGGCGAGTGGGTCCTCCTCCTCACCCACGTCAAGCGAGGTTTTTCTCTGTTTCCCCATCCATTCGTTCGTGGGTTCTTGAACTTTTTTGGAGCGCAGCTTCACCATTTCCCTTCGAATGCCATCTTGTATCTTGCCACGTTCATCACCTTGTGTGAATGCTTATTGGGATGTTCCCCTCACTGGGGCTTGTTCAAACATATCTTCACCATCCGGTCTCAGTCGGTCAAGAAAGCTAACCGTGATGATAGTAAGACCTACATCATCCAGCCATGCGGTGGCCTGGGACTCTAGAAGAGGAGTAGAAGTGTGTTTCCATCAATGACCTTTCCTAAATTTGTTCGCGACTGGCAGTCGACTTGGTTCTACTACAACGATGTTGCACCCCCCAACATGTCGACTAGCCTTCCCCCCTTCACATTGGATCGACCCACTACTCCCAGATGATTATCCATGACAAAGGGAGAAAAAGTCCAGGTAGGAATTTTAGTGAACGCAGTAGTAGATTTGATCCGTGGCAGAGTGACGGGTATGGATCTGCTGGAAGCAATTCTCAGTCGACGAATCCAGACCCTTCAAGCGACGGACCACACTATGTGGCACTATGCAGGCGCTAAAGACACCACTCGGACACATAAAGAGGAAGTCTCTGAGGAGACTATTGCACAGTGGCTCCGAAGGATCAGCGGAGCCCGTGACTGTTGGGGAACGTTGCATGGGAAACAAAAAAATTCCTACGTTCACGCAAGACCTATCCATGGTGATGAGCATCTACGAGAGGGAGAGCGGATCTACATACCCTTGTAGATCGCTAAGCGGGAAGTGTTAAGAAATGCGGTTGGTGTAGTCGAATGTCTTCACCATCCAAATCGCCGAGCATCCCGCGATCCCATCACGATCTGTCCCGTGATCCAATCACGATCCGTCCCGCGAACTTGATCATGAATCGTCCCGCGAACTCAATCACGGCCCTTCCGATCTAGCGCTGAACGGACGACACCTTCGCGTTCAGCACACGTACGGCTTGATGATGATTTCCGCTGTCTTGATCCAGCAAGAGGGAGCGGAGAGGATGAAGAGTTCTCCGGCAGCGTGACGGCTCCCCAGCGATGGTGGTGGAGCTATTCCGGCAGGGCTTCACCTTAGCACTATAGAAATCCGATCTAGAGGAGAAACTATGCACTGGAGGAACGGGTAGCACGTGGCTGAAAATTCTATGCAAAAACCCTAAAACCTCCAGTATATATAAGAGGGAGGGAGGAGAGGACTTATCTCAAGCGCCAAGCCTCCTTGGTTTGGCCGAAGTGGGGAGGAGAGGAGGAGGACTCCTCCAATCCTAGTAGGACTAAGATTCCTCCTTTTTGGCCTTTTTTCCACCTTTTCCCTTTGGGCTTTTCTTCCCTAGCCGCATGGGCCTTGTGTGGGACTATCACCAGCCCACAAAAGGCTGGTGTTTATTCTCCCACAACCCATGAAGCCTCTTGGGTCGAAATACCCCTCCCGATGCTCTCCCGGTACACTACCGGCACTCCCGATACACAACCGATTAGCCCGAAACTTTTCCGGCGACCAAAACAGGACTTCCTATATATGAATATTTACCTCGGGACCAATCCGGAGCTCCTCATGATGTCCGGGATCTCATCTGGGACTCCAAACAACCTTCGGTCACCACCATACATAAATCTATACTACCGAAACGTCACCAAACCTTAAGTGTGTAGACCTTGCAGGTTCGAGAACTATGTAGACATGACCGAGACACCTCTATGGTCAATAAACAATAGCAGGAACTAGATGCCCATATTGGTTCCTACATATTCTATGAAGATCTTTACCGATCGAACCTCTATGTCAAGGATTCAGTTAATCCCGTATGATGTTCCCTTTGTTCTTCGGTATGCTACTTGCCCGAGATTCGATCGTCGGTATCTCCATACCTATTTCATCCTCTAAAAGTGCGTTATATCGACTAGAGGGGGGTGAATAGGCAATTTTTACAAATTCATCACTTGAGGAATTTCAACTTTGAGGAATTTGAAATGTGATGAATAACTAGCAGCGTAATAAGTACTCAGGTGCATGAGGAACATAGTAATAGCATAGTCTTCATGATGAAATGAAACATGCACAAATAGAGAGTAGCGTGATATAGGATAAGCAGTGATGAACAAGGTAACTTGAAGAATTTGAGGTGAGGAATTAGTGAAAGTCTTCACTCAAATTCTTCAAACAGTAACAATCAATTTCATCAAGAGGTATATGAGGAATAGAGGGGTTGAGGAAATAGAACCAGATAGTTCGATGAAGATAATGGTTTGATGACCCAGTTCCAACTACTATGACAGTCGTACGTCTGGTTTGGAGCGGCCTAGTATTTGAACCAGAGGACACACAGTCCCAGGACACACAGTCCTTACCATATTCTCCTTGAGCTAAGGTCACACAGTCCTCTCCCAACACTCGTGGTAAGTCTTCAGGGTAGACTTCCAAAACCCTCACAAACTGGTCACCTGACGATCCACAATTTACTGCTGGATGCTCTAGACCAAGGTCACTTCGTGGTTCCCAATTGACTGCAGGAGCACTAGACCATGACGCCTAACCGTCTGGAGGATGCACAGTCCTCAAAGGTAAAAAGCGTCGGTTCCACACAGGAATTTCTTCAGTGATGCTCAATCACTTTGGGTTTTGTGGTTTGATTGTAGGTTTTTCCTCACTGATGATTTTCTCTCAAAAGTCCTCGGAGGATGGGTTGCTCTCAAATGACAAGTGTCAGTTCTCTCTCTCGGAGCAGCCAACCAGATAGTGGTTGTGGGGGTGGCTATTTATAGCCAGGATGCAACCTGACATGATAAGACATAAATGCCCCCAATGATATGACCGTTATGTGGATATGAATGATTGGGGACAGCTGGCGCTAAGCACAACAACGGTCGGAATTTCAAACTATGAAAGTCCTCAGCTTATCATGTTCCTCACTTGTAGGCAATTCGCACTGGTGAAATCCTGACTCCTCAGTTAGATCAATTTCCTCAGAGACCAGAAGAACTTCGTCTCTGTCATTAAAGAACTTGTCTGAACCGTAAGAGATTTCCAAAGACTTCACTCGAAGGATTGTATTTGTTGAGGATTTTGGAGTTGAGCATCAGTTGGAAATTTTCCTTAGTATTACCTCGGCCCTCTTTAACAGTACGATGTTTCCTATGACTCAAATAAAGGAAACGAAACTACGAAAACAAAAGTCTTCATGCTTCATATTCCTTGTTCATATCTTCATGGTCACACCAACTTCTTCATCTTCAAAGTCTTCACAAAGTCTTCAATAAAGTCTTTAGAAAGTCTTCAGCAAAGTCTTCACTTGAAGACATACAATTTTAGGGGTCGATAATCTCCGATTATATCAAACTCCTCATCAACTTATAGAGCCTGTGTACACTCACAAACGCATTAGTACCTTAACATTTAAGTCTTCAATACACCAAAATCACTAAGGGGCACTGTATGCACTAACAATCTCCCCCTTTTTGGTGATTGATGACAAATAGGTTAAGTTTTCAACGGGGATAAACATATGAAGTGAAAGTATAGATATTTGAGGAATTTGATTGCAAGATATAGAAGAACTCCCCCTGAAGATGTGCATATCTGAGGAATTTGCTTTGGACTGCAAATGCACATGGCAAGTTCACACATGGAGAACTCCCCCTATATCTTGTAATTCATACACGAATTTGAATATATGATATGAAGAATTTGAAATGTGTGAGGAAAATGGTGTCTCACGAAATTCAGCATGCATGCATTAAGGTATTTGAGGAAATAAACATGCGAGGAAATAGTTCAAAAGTGTCAGACCACCATCGGACTTAATTTTATAGAGAGTTGTAACTTAAACAAAAATAGCCCATTTATAGAGACCCAATTGAAGACTAACTCAAATTTTCTCCCCCTTTGTCATCGAAGACCAAAAGGGAAGAAAAAGTGATGACTAACGCCCCTTTGAAGAATTTCATCGTGTTGGTGAGGAAGGAGCGCCAGCATTGTCGGGGTTGTTTGTCGATGCAGGGCCTACAGCAGTGTCGTCAATGTCTTCATCGTCATCATGCTCGCGAGATGAAGAATACGAACTTGCTACCGTCAGAGGAACTTGAACTTTCTTGAATTTCTTTTGAGGTCGCCGAGCCCAGTCGGGGTGTTCCTCAATATCCAGCTCATCCAGTTCTTCAGAAGGCATGATGTGAGACAGTACGGCCCAAGTGCGTTTGAGGGTTTCATGCGCATAGTAGTGATTTATCCTCACTGTGTTCTGCGTCACAGTCATGTTTTGCACAATGTAACCAAGTTGACGCTTCATCCACTTGTGATTGCGATCGACCTTCTAATGAAGACTTATTAGAAGCTCGTGATCAGTCAGCACACGAGGGGCAGTCACTTGAGGTTGTTGAGCTGAGGCTTTTGCACCGGAGTCTTGAGTGGCAGTGTCATCATTGCTAGAGAAGGAAGTGGCTTTGCGGAACTGTCCATCCAAAGGACGAGTGCCTTCATCAATGAGAGATTTGCCTTTTCCTTCAACTAAGGCAATTGAGCTCTTGATGACTTCTATTGGAGGCAGAAAGCCAAAGTGATTTTAAAAATCAGCCTTGAAGGGAAGTGAGGACTTTGCCCTGATGAATTTCATGATCCATGGCGCATAGGGCTTCTGTTCAAATGGAGCTAAGGCAGCACTGGCCAATGTCCTCATGAAGAAATCATGCAAGTCGATGGGAATCCCATGAATGATGTTGAAGAGCATATTCTTCATGACTCCTTCCACTTCTTCTTCTTCAGAATTGTGGCCTTTCTGAGGACATAATGTATTTGTGAGGATACGGTAAACAGTACTGGGCACATATTGCATATTCTTCACAAGAAAGGTGTTTGGTTGAGGTGTTCCAGGAGGCAAAGGCTTCACCAATACTTGCATTAGCTGATTTGGAAGTGCAGGCTCATTAAACAGTTTGCGGGCTTCATCTGAGGGAATTGAAACAGGGACACACTGAAGCAATTCAGAGGCTTGAGCAGTGAAGTGGGTCGTTCCGATCATCCAGTCCAATATCCATGAGTTGATATCTGAGGAATTTCCGCTAATATGCAGCGTGGCATAGAATTGAATGATGATTTCTTCATTCCAGTCGCAGATGTCGACACAGAATGGAAGAAGGCCTGCATCATAGAGAACTTGGAGCACTGGAGTGAATGATGGAAGACTTTTCATATCAGCATGAGGAATCTGATGATGCTCGAAGACTTTCTTCTTCTCATATAGGACAGACGCATAGTAGTTGAGTTGAGAGGCAGTCTAGAATCTATTGTGACCAGCCCTTGCAGAGTCATAGGGGTTTGGTCCAGCGAAGAAGGAGTGTTCATCGAAAAAATTATTCTTGAGAAATTTGGGACGAACAGTGCCTTTGAAGGGCAGTCTTGGCTTGGGTTGAAGATTTGTTCGTGTGCGCCCCTTGATCTCCGTTGGCATTGGAGGAACAGCAGACTGAGTGATTTGAAGAACTGGTCCCTCGGCAGTGGCCGGAGCATCATTTTCCTTAGCTATTGTAGCTGGAATTTCTTCACTATCAGAGTCTTCTAGGATTTCTTCAGTCTGTGCAGGTGACTGAGGAATCAACATCAGAGGAGTTGCCATTGGTGAATTGGGATGTGTAGATTCCCAATATTCATCATTGATGACTGGAGTAGTTTCACCAATGTCAACTTCTTCATCAGTTTCTTCTATGCCAGCTTCCACAGTAGTTACCAGAAGCTGGGGCGATGATACCTTGGGGGATGATGCAGTGTCATCAATGACAATTTCCTCATCAAGAGGCTCTGTGGAAGCAGCCGAATGATTCTCTTCTTCTTCAGGGATGACATACTCCTCCCCGAATGGCACAATAGCATAGGATGGTGCTGAGGAAATTGGAGTTGCATCAATTGGAGTAGCTGAGGAACTTGATGAAGTTTTCAACTTCTTCAACACAGGGGCATCAGAAGTTGACACTTTTCTCTTGAGTGGATTTTCCTCAGCAGAAGCAGTTTCTTCAGGAACGACTGATGCAGCCGCCCTGGGTGGTTCAGTTTCTTCAGGCACAACAGATTCTTCAGCTGGCCTATCAGATTCTTCAGGTACAACAAAAGTACCTGTTGGCATAGCAGTTTCCTCAGGCACAACATTGGAGGTTGCCCTGGCATGTTCATCACTGGTCTGAGTTTCCTCAGCAGCACTGCAGTTGCTTCTGGTGCAGAAGCATTTCCTTCAGTAGTTTCATTAGGCTGAGCATTTTCATCAGCTGCCTGAGGAGTTTCATATGTAGTTTGAGCAATTTCTTGAGACTGAGGCTTTTGTGGTTGTGATCGAGCTGCAACCCTGGTGTTGTGATCCTTTACAGCTGCTTGAGCATCCCTGACGAGTCTGACCTTGGTGCCTTTCCATTCAGCATCATATCTCTGTTGATCCACAGAGAGTGTGCGAATTTCGGACTGAACTGTGACGAGTTGATTTGGGGTCAAATTCATCACATTTTTGCGTAGAAACTTTTCTTTGCGAGTCCTATTCCTCTTAGCTCTCAGAGCCTGCTCTCTCTTCCATTGTTCTTCAGAGATGAAGTGGGTGAGGACATGATCCACTTCAAGAGGTAGATTTAGTGAAGAAAGTGGGGTGCTTGGGTCTTCATGCCATATATCGATGAAGTTGAGGATCATCTTGGGATCCAGTATGAGAGGAACAGAGCTACCCTTTGCTCTAGCAGCCCTATGCTGACTTTGTCTGATGATTTATTCCAATTCCTCATCATCAGCTTCATCATCATCACCGTCATTGTCCTCAGAACGTGAGGGTATGGTCATCACATCCATGCTTGTGTGAGGACTTGGTCTTTGACCTCGTCCAGCAGTTTTCTTCAGCTTCAATGCAGAGGGGCTGGTTGAAGACTTTGTTGTGTTGGAGGAGCTAGCAGTGATCTTTGGGACTGTGGTGAAACCCTCAGTCATCTTGCATGTAGCCAGATGCACTGGTGTTGAGGATTTTGTAACTGTTGCAGAAGACTAAGCAGCGACAGTTCCAGGTGCTCAGGACTTTGAAGGTTGAGGCCTTTGACCTTGAGGAATCTGCTGTGAAGGTCTTGATGTTGAAGAACCTATCTTCAAAGCAGATTTGTTCATGATTTTCTTCGGAGCACTTGCAGAAGCTTCGGCAGAGGCAGCAGCAGCAGAATCTTCATTGAATTTCTTCACTGCTTCTTTGGCTTTCCTAGCCAGCTTGGTTTGCTGCTTCTCCCATAGATGAGGAAAGTCCTCACCAGTCTTTAGGCTTATGGGATCAGCGATTTGGTTCTGAGCTAGAGGAGGCCTGCTGCAAGGTGGTTTCACTGCAAATTTCATCATGTACTTTGGGGTTACATAACGATATTCTTTCCATTCTCTTGCCCATCTCCTCTCAATCTTTTATAGACGGATCTTTCTCTGCTTGGTCGTCTCTTTTCCATGTGTTTCTTCATCGAGTGTGCAATATTCATCATACACATCCTCTGGAATCTCAAAGGCAGTGTGCACATCTGGCTTCTTTCCTCCTTTCTGAGGTTTCTTTCCGTCAGCCATTTTCTTCACTTGAGGATTATGAACTCTTGAAGATTCTAAAGAGGTACACAATTTTTCTTCAAGAAGCACTGCAAATGAGTTAAGTTGACGAGAACCTAGTGATTCATCAGCGGACATGTTGTACCTGTGAATAGAGTATAGGTGCGAGGAATTTGAAGAGGTCATACGCGTTCTCAAAAATTTTGAAGAAAAATTAGGTGTGAGGAATTTGACCATGGATGTCTTGAGGAATTTTACTAAGTGTTCTTTGTCTCAGGTTCCTGAGTTGTACAAATTTTGAGGATTTGCACAATTGAGGAATCATGAAGAAAATCATTACTTAGAGAAAATCATCAAGTATGAGGAGATGTAAGGTGCTTTAAAATAAGGTTCATGAAGAACAAACACCTTTTGAGGAATATGAAGAGCATTTGAGGATCAAAGAAGGGCAGTAAAAATAAATTTTATTTACCCTGGTGAAGAACACAACGAACTCTGAGATGAGATTGGGAATTTCTTGCGTTCAGATCTCCCACGCCCTAGCTTGGCAGAGGGAGACAGCTACAGCGGCGGTGGGATGAGGATTTCCGCGGCCGGTGTGAGTACGGCGACGACGAGGTTGAGGTAGTGAAGCTCTTCCTCACCGACGATAATGACTTTAGCGGCAGCGCTAGGTTGGAGCTCGGGAGAGGGATGAGATGCGGAGTAACAAGCACTATTGATGGGTAGGGGGTATTTATAGAGGAAGTGAAAACTGATCCGCCCGAGGATTTTGGACAGGATTGCCTCTGACCCTTGCTCTCCACGCGACAGGTGTCACCCACGAACTCAGCGGTGGCGATAGTGGGGGTCGTGGGTTATCCAGGCACGGGAATAGGAACAGTTTGAGCGGGAACCGCCGGAAATTTTGGTAGTGAAGATTTCAAAGTTTTCGTTCGCAAATTCTTCAGCTGTCAAGGACACAGTGAAGACTTTGAACGAGTTTCAAAGTAGAATGCATATGAAGAATTTGTGAACAGACTTGGTTGAGTTTAGCATAGAGGGGAAAAGGGGTCCGATCACATTCACTTAGATGAAAATCAACTTGAAGAATTAGCAATAAGTGAATGCTGTTGAGGACATTGAAAACTCAAATATAAATATATACGTATAGTCAATGAAGAACATGAGTTTCAAAGTTTGAAGAATTTGAAAATTTGAGGATTTTGAACAACTTGAGGAATTTGCAAATTTGAGGAATTTGATAGTTTGAAGAATTTGCAAAAACAGCAAAATGCTCAATTTTGAAGAATTTCAACTTTTGGTTGGTGGCGTGACCCACCGTATAAGAATGATGACTTCAAACACCACGTACAATTGTCGTAGGGTTCTCAGAATCAAATTCTTCATTAATTTCTTCACACTTAGAGGGTTATTCTTCATTGATTGAGGAAAAACGTTTCTTCGTGTGTTGCACATCAAGGTCATCAATTTTGCATAAGTGTTAGAATGTGTGTCTTTCTTCAAAGGACATTCGGAGATTCTAAGATATTTAGCTCACACCGCGACTTGCAAAATCTCTTTTCTTCCAAGGGCTTAGTGAAGATATTGGCCAGCTGTTCTTTAGTGGGGATGTGTTCGAAGGAGATGTCGCCCTTGAGTGCATGATCTCGGAGAAAGTGATGACGAATTTGAATCTGCTTTGTCTTGGAATGCTGAACTGGGTTATAAGAAATTTTGATGGCACTCTTGTTGTCGCAGTAAAGAGGCACATTCTTCAACTTGATGTCGTAGTCCTTGAGGGTTTGCTTCATCCATAGTAACTGAGAACAACACGAGCCAGCAGCAATGTACTCAGCTTCTGCAGTAGAGAGTGAAATGCAGTTCTGCTTCTTCGAGGACCAACAGACTAAGGGTCTTCCGAGGAAATGACATGTGCCTGAGGTTGACTTGCGATCCACCAGCATAGTCAGCATCAGAGTATCCGACGAGGTGAAGATTTGAGCCCTTGGGATACCACAATCCAAGTGTTGGTGTGTGAGCTAAGTATCGAAGAATATGTTTCACAGCCCTATGGTGTGATTCCTTCGGTGTTGCTTGGAATCGAGCACACATGCAAACACTTAGCATTATATCAGGCCTAGATGCACATAGGTACAATAAGGAGCCAATCATGGAGCGGTATACCTTCTGATCGAAATCTTTACCATTTTCATCAGTGCAGAGGTGTCCTTTTGAAGGCATTGGAGTTTTGACGCCTTTGCAATCTTGCATGTCGAATTTCCTCAGAACATCTTTGAGGTATTTCTCTTGTGAGATGAAGATGCCATTGTCTTGCTGACGAATTTGAAGACCTAGGAAGAATTTCAACTCTCCCATCATAGACATTTGATATTCTTCACCCTTCATATAGGCAAATTCCTCACTGTAACGTTTGTCAGTACAACCAAAGATAATATCGTCTACATATATCTGGCATATGAATAGTTCGTTGTCATAAGATTTTGTGAAAAGGGTTGGGTCGAGTGAACCGGGTTTGAAGCCTTTCTTCATGAGGAATTACTTCAGAGTGTTGTACCACGCCCGAGGGGCCTTCTTGAGGCCATAGAGGGCCTTGTTTAGTCTGAAGACTTTGTCAGGATGCTTAGGGTCTTCAAAACCTGGGGGTTGAGCAACATATACTTCTTCCTCAAGCTTATCATTAAGGAATGCACTTTTCACATCCATTTGGTATAAGATGATATTATGATGGTTAGCATAAGCAAGTAATATGCGAATAGCCTCAAGTCTAGCAACAGGTGCAAACGTTTCGTCAAAGTCAATTCCTTCAATCTATGTGTAGCCTTGGGCTACAAGACGAGCCTTATTCCTCACCATGAGGCCATTTTCATCTTGCTTGTTGCGATAGATCCACTCGGTACCTATGATGTTATGTTTGCGAGGATCTGGTTGCTTGACAAGTTCCCACACGTTGTTGAGCTTGAACTGATGCAATTCCTCTTGCATAGCTTGAATCCACTCGGGCTCCTTGAATGCTTCATCAACTTTGGTTTGTTCTATTATAGAGACAAAGGAAAAGTGCCCACAAAAGTTAGTTAGATGTGAAGCTTTTGAGCGTGTGAGAGGACCTGGTGCGTTGATGTCATCGATAATTTTGTCAATCTGCACTTCATTTGCTACTCTTGGATGAGAAGGTTGACGTGGCTGAGGATTTTCATCAGCACCAGTTTCTTCAGGTATATCAGTATGAGAGTCTTCGTTTGTTGGAATGATTTCCTCGGTGGGTATAACATCTTTAGTTGCCTTCAGCTTGATGGATTCTTCAGGAGACTGTTCATCTAACAAAGAAGGCAGGAGCTCTCTCTGCGAGCCATTAGTTTCATCGAACCGCACATCTACAGTTTCAACCACCTTGTGATGGTAGGTTTTGAAGACTTTGTATGTGTGTGAGTCCTTTCCATAACCAAGCATAAAACCTTCATGTGCTTTCGGTGCAAACTTAGAACTGTGGTGAGGATCTCTGATCCAGCATTTTGCACCGAAGACTTTGAGATAACTTACATTGGGTTTCTTGCCTGTCATGAGCTCATATGAAGTCTTCTTGAAGAATTTGTGAAGATATACCCTGTTGATGATGTGGCATGCGGTATCAATTGCTTCAGGCCAGAAGCGACGAGGGGTTTTGTATTCGTTAAGCATGGTGCAAGCCATCTCAACAAGTGTCCTGTTTTTGCGCTCCATGATGCCATTCTGCTGAGGAGTATAAGGAGCAGATAGCTCATGAGTAATACCAAGTTCATCAAGATATTCATCAATATTAGTGTTCTCGAACTCAGTCCCATTATCACTCCTGATACGCTTGATCTTGACGCCGAAGTTGGTGGAGGCCCTTGAAGCAAATCGTCTGAAGACATCCTGCACTTCATTTTTGTACAGAATAATATGCACCCATGTGTAACGAGAGTAATCATCAACAATGACAAAGCCATACAAACTTGATGCATTTGTTAGTACGGAGTAATGAGTGGGGCCAAATAGATCCATGTGAAGCTATTCAAAGGGTAGAGTCATGGTCATGATTGTCTTTGAGGGATGCTTGGATCTAGTCATCTTCCTAGATTCACATGCACCGCAGAGGTGGTCCTTGAGGAATTTGACACCCTCGATGCCAATGAAGTGCTTTTTCTTCATGCGCATGTGCAAGTTCCTCATGCCCGCATGTCCAAGTCATCGATGCCACAACCAGACTTTTGAGGACTTTGCAAGTAAGCATGTGGCAGGCTGAGGACCTGTAGAGAAATCAACAATATACAAGTCTCCTCTCCTAAAGCCTTTGAAGACTTTGGAATTGTCAGATTCCATGATGACAACACAACGAAATTTTCCAAACACGACAACCATATCAAGATCACAAAGCATCAAGACAGACATAAGGTCAAACCCGAGGGATTCAACAAGCGTCACCTTATCCATGGTTCGGTCCTTTGAGATAGCAACCTTACCAAGTCGCAATACCTTGCTTTTTCCTTTGTCTGCGTAGGTGATATGCTTCAGAGGAGATGGAGTGAGTAGCAAATTCAACAGTAGATTCTTGTCACCCGTCATGTGGTTTGTGCATCCACTATCGAGAACCCACTCAGTAGCTTTTAGAGTATCATCCTACAGATGAATTAGTACACCTTATGAACTCATATGCTTCAGAGTGAAGAATATGATATCAATTTCATCAGACAGAATTTTATCACATAAGATAGTAAATAGGTAGAGTGAGGACGTGAGAAATGAAGAATTCATTTCATCATGGTTAGCTTGCGTCCTTTCAAGCATTTCCCCAGGTCTCCAGCAAATTCATCAGATGTTCAAATTCATCTGGAGACCTGGCCCTGCATAAGATGTCAATTTGATTTCTTCACCACCCACATCTGGAGGGGTGGCAAAGAATTCATCATTCTGCGAGTGCCATATGAGAAGGGAGGCATAGAAGCAAGTGCGTTTCGTTTCACAGGGCGAGGGTTAGAGTATTTAAATGAATAAGCAGAGAAATTCTTCGAGGACTTATGAACATAATGGTTTGAAGAATAATGCACATATTCATAACTATTAGGTTTTCCCTGCGAAACAGAGGCATTAGCACGAGAATGATGACCATTTGAGGAATTTGGTCCAAGTGAGGACTTTGGTCCATATGAGGAATTTGATCTGGGGTTCCTATTCTTCATGAGTGGTGTCGTGAGGACATTCACTTGAAGATTTTGCAGGTAGCTCTTGGGAACCCAGATTTTCTTCATAGGAGAACCGTTCCTACAGTTAGTTCCAACATATCTAGGAAATACTTCACTTTTCTGATTTTTGAAGAATCTGTAACTGGAGTCAAGTGACTCATCAGAGGAATACGAAGTTTCACAAATAAAGCCAGATAAAGTGGATGGATCTAGAGGAGATCCTTTTGCAGCAACCCATGAGGTTTTGGGGTACTGCTTAGATGTCCAATAGGATCCATCAGCATTGAGTTTCCTCACAAAGGCAATACCCTCTTTCCTAGGGTTCCTGTTCAGTATCTGCTTTTTGACGACATCGCAAAGGGTTTGATGCCCTTTGAGACTTTTGTACATGCCTGTCACATACAATTCCTTCAACCCCGCATTGTCATCAGTGATACTAGTGGTATCCTCATATGAGGAATTTGAGACCACGGGAATAGTTGAAGAAATTTCAGCAATAGAAGCATTTGAACATTCAGGTGAAGAATTAGCAGTTTCACGTTCGATGCATTTCAAACAAGGTGGAATGAATTCTTCCTGAGCGGTACTGATCTGTTGAGCTAGTAAGGAATCATTTTCCCTTTGGAGATCCTCATGTGACACCCTCAGTTTCTCAAGATCTTGCTTTCCTTGAAGAAATTCATAAGAAAGCTTCTCATGATCAGCCAAGAGGTCATTATGATGACTCTGTAGGTTATCGTACTTCACCTGAAGACTTTTGAGATCGACAGACAGAGTTGAGTCCGACCCACTTCATGGTTCAACAGATCATCTCTTTTGTCTAGCATTTTCTGAAGCTTTTGAAGTGCACTTTGTTGCTTAGTGGCAATTTTAACAAGTTTAGCATAACTAGGTTTCACATATTCATCAGATTCACCTTCACTTGATTCAGATGAGGAATGATGTTTGTGTACCTTTGAGCCTTTTGCCATGAAGCAATAGGTGGGAGCATAATCATAATTGCTGACGTCAGAGTCGTCGGAGTAGTCATATTCTTCATTGTTGAATATGGACATGCTGACGAAAGCAGTAGCGAGAGCAAGGCTAGCGACACCAGATTCTGATTCCTCCTCAGATTCTTCCTCTTCTTCATATTCTTCAGATTCTTCATCAGAATCCATTTCCTTGCCGATGAATGCTCGAGCCTTTCTGGAACCATTCTTCTTGTGCTTTGAGGACTTTGAAGATGAGGACTTTGCACATGAGGACTTTGAAGATTTCTTCTTTTTAGTCGAGTCATCAAAACTATCATCCCTGTATTTCTTCTTCTTCTTTGAGTCTTTTTCCCAAAGAGGACAGTCAGAGATAAAGTGACCAGGCTTCTTGCAACGATGACAGGTTCTTTTCTTGTAATATTCTGAGGAATCTGATTTCCTCAAGCCACTTTTTGATGACTTTCCAAATCCACCTCTTCTTGAGAACTTCTGGAATTTCCTCACAAGCATTGCTAGTTCCTGACTTAGTTCTTCAGGATCACCAAGGCTGCTGTTAGAATCTTCTTCTTTAGATGAGGAAATTGCTTTTGCCTTCAGAGCACGAGATCTTCCATAGCTTGTCCCGTAGAGGTCTCTCTTTTCAGCTTGTTGGAATTCATGAGTATTGAGTCTCTCAAGAATATCAGCAGGATCAAGAGCTTTATAATCTCCACGTTCTTGGATCATCAAGGCCAGAGTATCAAATGAGGAACCGAGAGATCGTAGCAGTTTCTTCACCACTTCATGGTCAGTGATATCAGTGGCACCCAGTTGCTTGAAGTTCAATGGATATATCAGTGAGGCGATCAAATGTTTGCTGAACATTTTCATTGTCAAGTATCTTGAAGCGGTTGAAGAGATTGCGAAGAACATTAGCACGAGAGTCATGTTGAGTGGAAACACCTTCGTTGACTTTGGACAGCCTATCCCAGATAAGCTTAGCAGACTCCAAAGCACTCACTCTGCCATACTGACCTTTGCTCAGATGGCCACAGATGATATTCTTCACTTGAGAATCAAGTTGCTTGAATCTCTTCACATCAGCAGTAGTAACAGTGGGAGTGACAGAGGGTACACCATTTTCCACAAAATACCAGAGATCGTTGTCAATAGCTTCAAGGTGCATACGCATCTTGTTCTTTTAATTGGGGTAGTCTGTCCCATCGAAGGTAGGACACCCCGCGGAAACCTTGATCATACCTGCAGTCGACATAACTAGACTCCAGGTAGTTAAACCAAAATCACACAGAGGGAGGGAGTACCTGCTCTGATACCAATTGAAAGTGCGTTATATCGACTAGAGGGGGGTGAATAGGCAATTTTTACAAATTCATCACTTGAGGAATTTCAACTTTGAGGAATTTGAAATGTGATGAATAACTAGCAGCGGAATAAGTACTCAGGTGCATGAGGTACATAGTAACAGCATAGTCTTCATGATGAAATGAAACATGCACAAATAGAGAGTACCATGATACAGGATAAGCAGTGATGAACAAGGTAACTTGAAGAATTTTTGGTGAGGAATTTGTGAAAGTCTTCACTCAAATTCTTCAAACAGTAACAATCAATTTCATCAACAGGTATATGAGGAATAGAGGGGTTGAGGAAATAGAACTAGATAGTTCGATGAAGATAATGGTTTGATGACCCAGTTCCAACTGCTGTGACAATCGTACGTCTAGTTTGGAGTGGCCTGGTATTTAAACCAGAGGACACATAGTCCCAGGACACACAGTCCTTACCGTATTCTCCTTGAGCTAAGGTCACACAGTCCTCGCCCAACACTCGTGGTAAGTCTTCAGGATAGACTTCCAAAACCCTCACAAACTAGCCACCCGGCGATCCACAATTTACTGCTGGATGCTCTAGACCAAGGTCACTTCGTGGTCCCCAATTGACTGCAGGAGCACTAGACCATGACGCCTAACCGTCTGGAGGATGCACAGTCCTCAAAGATAACAAGCGTCGGTTCCACACAGGAATTTCTTCAGTGATGCTCAATCACTTTGGGTTTTGTGGTTTGTCGTAGGTTTTTCCTCACTGATGATTTTCTCTCAAAAGTCCTCGGAGGATGGGTTGCTCTCAAATGACAAGTGTCAGTTCTCTCTCTCAGAGCAGCCAACCAGCTAGTGGTTGTGGGGGGTGGCTATTTATAGCCAGGATGCAACCTGACATGATAAGACATAAATGCCCCCAATGATATGACCGTTATGTGGATAAGAATGATTGGGGACAGCTGGCGCTAAGCACATCAACGGTCGGAATTTCGAACTATGAAAGTCCTCAGCTTATCATGTTCCTCACTTGTAGGCAATTCGCACTGGCGAAATCCTAACTCCTCAGTTAGATCAATTTCCTCAGAGACCAGAAGAACTTCGTCTTTGTCACTGAAGAACTTGTCTGAACCGTAAGAGATTTCCAAAGACTTCACTCGAAGGATTGTATTGGTTGAGGATTTTGGAGTTGAGCATCAGTTGGAAATTTTCCTTAGTATTACCTTGGCCCCCTTTAACGGTACGGTGTTTCCTATGACTCAAATAAAGGAAACGAAACTACGAAAAAAAGTCTTCATGCTTCATATTCCTTGTTCATATCTTCAAGGTCACACCAACTTATTCATCTTCAAAGTCTTCACAAAGTCTTCACCAAAGTCTTTAGAAAGTCTTCAGCAAAGTCTTCACTTGAAGACATACAATTTTAGGGGTCGATAATCTCCGATTATATCAAACTCCTCATCAACTTATAGAGCCTGTGTACACTCACAAACGCATTAGTACCTTAACCAATAAGTCTTCAATACACCAAAATCACTAAGGGGCACTAGATGCACTAACAACCTCGTTACCAGCAAGTCTCTTTACTCGTTTCGTAATACAAAATCCCATCACTAACACTTAGTCACATTGCTTGCAAGGCTTATTGTGATGTTGTATCACCGAGTGGGCCCTGAGATACCTCTCCGTCACACGGAGTAACAAATCCCGGTCTTGATCCATGCCAACTCAACAGACACCCGCGGATATACCTGTAGAGAACCTTTATAGTCACCCAGTTACGTTGCGACATTTTATACACACAAGGCACTCCTCCGATGTTCGTGAGTTGCATGATCTCATGGTCATAGGAACATATACTTAACATGCAAAAAACAGTAGCAATAAACTGACACGATCATATGTTTCGTTTGTAGTTTGGGTCTTGTCCATCACATCATTCTACTAATAATGTGATCCCGTTATCAAATGACATCACATGTCAATGACTAGGAAACCTTGACCATCTTTGATCAACGAGCTAGTTCACTAGAGGCATACTAGGGACATAGTGTTGTCTATTTACCCACACATGTAATGTGTTTCCAATCAATACAATTATAGCATGGATAATAAACGATTATCTTGAACAAGGAAATATAATAATAAACATTTTATCTATTGCCTATAGGGCATATTTCCAACAGTATCCCACTTGCACTAGAGTCAATAATCTAGTTCACATCACTATGTGATTTTTACATTGTAATGAATCGAACACCCATGCAGTTTTCACGCCCAAGATGTGCGCCTATCCATTTAAGGCACGAGGGCCTCGCAAGGGATAGATGCGCATCTTGCCGTTAGCAAGAATAGTATCATCACAACATACATTACTAAATGAGAAGAGTTTACAAGTAGGCTTACACTCGCCACATGCTAACTTACAATGTCACTCAAACCAGAACATCAAGTTGAACACAGGGTCCGACTATAGACGAAATCAAACGATAAAAGAAGTTGCAAATGATACTATCAGGCTATCCCAAAGATCACGACCAGGTCCTCTACTCGTCCGGATACGTCACGTACATCCTGCCTCTTTCCTCGTCATACTCCCACTAGAGCTGGGTAAGATCATCCTGCACCTACTCATCTGAACCTGTACCTGGAGTGTTGTAGTAAACTGTGAGCCACAGAGGACTCAGCTATCATGTGCCCGGGTACCAAGACTATTTAAGCTTAAAGGTTGGGATGGGGTAAGTGTTTAGTTTGCAGCAGCACTAAGCATATGTGGTGGCTAGCTTACGCAACATGAAATAAATATGATTGGCCTACGAAGAGCGATCAAATCTAGTATGATCTGTATGAGATCTTGAACACTTACATACATAAATCAGAACCCCACCGTATTCTCTCTCGGGCCATGTTCACGAGCAGAGCCGATCATGGTTACTCACACAGTTGGTGTATTTTAATTAGAGTTTACTTCAAGTTTACTATAACCGGGTGTTAAACAAATATCCAAGTTGCCACATAACCGTGGGCACGACTTTCCGAAAGATTGAACCCTGCAGGGGTGCTCCAACTAATCCATTACAAAATTAACCACACTCCGTGGGAATACCTCGACCGCAGATCTTGCAATCTTCATAGGTAATTCCAAAGGAATTCCAACACCTCGAGTAAACCCGAAGAAAGTCAGACTCCACACGCTAGACACTCGATAAAGGTAAAACAAATCCAGCAAGACCACCCGACGTGTCGATGAACCCGATAAGAGTCGCGTATCTCAGTCTCAGGACACGATGGATAAAGTGAAGCGTACGGTGCCCTGATAGAAATCTCCCGAGTTGCCCCGGGTTGGCCCCGCACGGTGCTCTAGTTTGGACCAACACTCATGAGGAGCACTGGCCCGAGGGTTGATTAAATTATCCACGGGTTTGCAAGACCCTATGCAATTTTTATAGAGTTGTTAAGCAAATATAGTACCAATGTTGGGTCTTGCCAGACAAGTTTTAATCTCAAATGAATGAACAAGGGGTCCCCATAAGAACACACACATGTATGGGTGTGCAAGGAGCACACACACACATGTGCCATGCATGGTGCACCACACACCCACATGTACACACACACACTCACATGGCAAAACCACACACACACATGTAGGTATGTATGCATAGCATACACACACACAACTCACGAACACATGCACACTACACTCACATGAGCATCACAAAAGAAAAGACACACACTCACACTTAAACTTAGGCATACCCACTCATACACTAAATATGCATACATGTGTATATGTACCATTTGGTACATACACACACCACCATACACATATGCATATGCACTCACTCACATGACAAGAAAACAACACACACACACATGTTGGAAATGCACACACACACATACAAGTAAGCAAGAGAGAAAGAAAAACAAAAGAAAGAAAAAGAAAACACACAAAAAACAAAGAGGAGGGTTCGGGGGTCGAACCCCTGACCTCCTGGTCACACTGCACAGTCGCTACCACAGCGCTACGGCGTCGTTTCGTAACAGAGGAGGGGTACTAGCGTTCTAATACACACACGCACGCTATCTAACTAACAAAACTACATTTTAGAACAGGGCAACGGCGACAGAGCAAGCGCGGCATGTCCGGCGACCATACGGCGGCTACAGGGCATCTCTGGCGACACGAACGGGTTGATTTGACGTGGGGAGCTACGGGGGTTCCATTCCTGCGTTCGTCTCGCGACGAGGGGGAACGGAGGCGAGCGCAAGGCTCCTCCGTCTGACCGGCAGCGACCATGACTACGGTAGCGACGCACGGGCTACGGCGAGGAGAGGAGACAGCGGAGGACCGGCTGCTCACCTAGGGGTCTCTGAGGCTTGGGGACGCGGACGCGGCGAGAAGAAGGGGCAGAAGATGCTCGGGACGCAGCGGCGACGGAGGGGAAGCAGGGGCGCTCGGACGACGGCGACACGGCACCGCAGAGGAGGAGCTCCTCTCCTCCTATCACCAGGAACAGGATGCGGACGGCAGCGGCGAGCTCCACGCCATCACTAGCGGGGACGAGGTCGTCGGAGGCGACGACGACGACGAGCATTGTGCCTCTGAACTTCTCTGAACTTACCTGCGCCTTGCACTCTCTGACAGAGAAGGGGGAGGAAGGAGGACGAATGAGAGGGGAAGCGGCGGCGGCGGGGGGAAACCCTAGAGGGAGGCATGGACGCCTAGGCATAAATAGAAGGGGGGGCCTTGACGTCTGTGACGACTAACGGCGACGGCGACGACGCTCTCTGCTCTCTGCTCTCTCTCTCTCTGCGACTGACGGAGGTGGGAGACAGAGCAGGTGGCCGTTGTGTCCAGCTGGGCTGGGCCGCGGCCCACTGTCCTCTCACACACACACTCTCTAAAAACCAGAGAAATAAAAGGGGGGTTTTCCATTTAATAAAACCAGCCACCATCAAGTTAATTCCCAGAGCAAATTAAAAGGGTTTTAAGCAAAACAAAAATAAATCTGAGGAGGAAATAATGTGCACTTATTGTTAAAAATATTAAGTTGAATTATAAAACAAGTATTTTACTTAATATTTAAAACAACAGCTCCTATTAATTTAAAACACAATTCAAACAAACCCCAAACAGTAAATCCAACATACTCACATTTCATAAAACACTTGTGGCCACCTCATGAACATTTTTAAATAATTTTTAAAACAACTTAAATCTGAAGATGAAAATAATAGGAGAAAAAGGGGGTTTTGGAGGGGATGTTGCAAAGGAAAAAGAGAGGGGAAGGGAATAAGTAGCACCCATGGATCCAATCACTCACAAACATCTCACACATCACAAATCCACACCTCACCATCATACATCATAGCAAGCACAAGAAACCAACATGCACATAGAGTTGCAATGAGAATGATGCATGATGATGCATGAATGCAAACACACGAATGACAAGGAGCAAACATCCATCTCCTAGCTCATTACACAAGGTTCACACATGGGGTTACATGCCAAATCAGGTAGGGACAGCACTTGGGCTATCATAGCAGTTCTGGTGTTGATCATGTTTAGCCCTTGGAAGAGGTTTAGTCAGCGGGTCTGCAACATTCAGATCCATGTGCACTTTGCAAATATTTATATCCTTCTCCTCGATGTAATCGCGGATGGAGTTGAAGCATCTCTTTATGTGTCTGGACCTCTTGTGAAACCTTGGTTCCTTGGCCAGAGCAATGGCACTAGTGTTGTTACAGAACAGGTTCATTGGATTCAGTGCACTGGGCACTACTCCAAGATCTGTCATGAACTGCTTCATCTAGACACCTTCCTTCGCTGCCTCCGAGGCTGCGATGTACTCTGCTTCGCACGTAGAATCGGCTACCACGCTTTGCTTGGAACTGCACCAGCTTACTGCTCCCCCATTGAGAATAAATATGTATCTGGTTTGTGACTTAGAGTCATCCGGATTAGTGTCAAAGCTTGCATCGACGCAACCCTTTACGACAAGCTCTTCATCACCTCCATAAACGAGAAACACTTCCTTAGTCCTTTTTAGGTACTTAATTATATTCTTGACCGCTTCCCAGTGTTCCATTCCAGGATCACTTTGAAACCTTCCGGCCATACTTATGGCAAGGCTGACATCCGGTCTTGTGCACAACATTGCATACATGATAGAGCCTATGGCTGAAGCATAGGGGATGACACTCATCTTTTCTCTATCTTCTGCAGTCACTAGGCATTGAGTCTTACTCAACTTCACACCTTGTAACACAGGCAAGAACCCCTTCTTGGACTGATCCATTTTGAAATTCTTCAAAACTTTATCAAGCTATGTGCTCTGTGAAAGTGCTATTAAGCATCTCGATCTATCTCTATAGATCTTAATGCCTAATATGAAAGAAGATTCTCCTAGGTCCTGCATTGAAAAACTCTTGTTCAAGTATTCCTTCATGCTTTCCAGCATTTCTATATTGTTTCCAATCAGCAATATGCCATCCACATATCATATTAGAAACGCTATAGAACTCCCACTCACTTTCTTGTAAATACAAGCTTCTCCATAAACTTGTATAAACTCAAACGCTTTGATCACCTCATCAAAGCACTTATTCCAACTCCGAGATGCTTGCACCAGCCCATAAATGGATCATTGGAGTTTGCAAACTTTGTCAGCATTTCTGGATCGACAAAACCTTCTGGTTGCATCATATACAACTCTTCCTAAAGGAAACCGTTGAGGAACGCCGTTTTGACATCCATCTGCCAAATTTCATAATCAAAATAAGCAGCTATTGCCAACATGATTCTGATAGACTTAAGCATCGCTACTGGTGAGAATGTCTCATTGTAGTCAACTCCTTGAACTTGTGAAAAACCCTTTGCCACAAGTCGAGCTTTATAGACAGTGACATTACCGTCCGCGTTTGTCTTCTTCTTAAAGATCCATTTGTTCTAAATGGCCTTTCGCCCTTCAGGTAATACTTCCAAAGTTCATACTTTGTTTTCAGACATGGATTCTATCTCGGATTTCATGGCCTCTAACCATTTCTTGGAATCTGGGCCCATCACTACTCCTCCATAGCTCATAGGTTCATTGTTGTCCAACAACATGACCTCCAAGACAGGGTTGCCGTACCACTCAGGAGTAGTACGTGCCCTTGTCGACCTACGAGGTTCAATAGTAGCTTGATCTGAAGCTTCATGATCATCATCATTAACTTCCTCTTCTACCTTCGTAGGTTCCACAGAAACATCTTTTTGCGCTGCGCTACTTTCTGGTCGAAATAAAGGTTCAATAACCTCATCAAGCTCTATTTTCCTCCCACTCAATTCTTTCGAGAGAAACTCTTTCTCAAGAAATGTTCCGTTCTTAGAGACAAACACTTTGCCTTCGGATCTGACATAGAAGGTATACCCGACTATATCTTTCGGGTATCCTATGAAGACGCATTTCTCCGCTTTGGGTTCCAGCTTTACAGGCTGAAGCTTTTTGACATAAGCATCACATCCCCAAACTTTAAGAAACGACAATTTTGGCCTCTTGCCAAACCATAGCTCATATGGCATCGTCTCAATGGATTTTGATGGCGCCCTAATTAAAGTGAATGCAGCTGTCTCTAATGCATAACCCCAAAATGATAGTGGCAAATCAGCAAGAGACATCATAGAATGCACCATATCTAATAAGATTCGATTACGACGTTCGGACACACCATTACGCTGTGGTGTTCCAGGCGGTGTCAACTGTGAAACAATTCCACACTGTCTTAAGTGACCGCCAAACTCATAACTCAGATATTCACTTCCTCGATCAGATCGCAGGAATTTAATCTTCTTGTTACGATGATTCTCAACTTCACTCTGAAATTTCTTGAACTTTTCTGAAGTTTTAGACATGTGTTTCATTAAGTAAATATACCCATATCTACTCAAGTTATTAGTGAAGGTGAGAAAATAACGATATCCACCACGCGCTATAACATTCATTGGACCGCACACATCAGTATGTATGATTTCCAATAAGTCACTCGCCTATTCCATTGTTCCAGAGAACGGCATTTTAGTCATCTTGCCCATGAGGCATGGTTCACATGTGTCAAGTGATTCAAAATCAAGTGACTCCAAAATTCCATCACCATGGAGCTTCCTCATGCATTTTACACCAATATGACCTAAACGACAGTGCCACAACAAAGTGGTACTATCATCATCAACTCTACATCTTTTGGCATCAATGCTATGAACATGTGTGTCATCACTATCAAGATTCAATATGAATAAACCCCTCACATTGGGTGCATGACCATAAAAGATATTACTCATATAAATAGAACAACATTTATTCTCTGATTTAAATGAGTAACCATCTCACAATAAACAAGATCCAAATATAATGTTCATGCTTAACACAAGCACTAAATAACAATTATTCAGGTTCATCACTAATCCCGATGGTAATCGAAGAGAGAGCGTGCCGACGGCGAAAACATCAACCTTGGAACCATTTCCCACGTGCATCGTCACTTCATCCTTTGCCAGCCTTCGTCTATTCCGTAGTTCCTGTTTTGAGTTGCAAATGTGAGAAACCGAACCGGTATCAAATACCAAAGCACTACAACGAGAGCTAGTAAGGTACACATCAATAACATGTATATCATATAAACCTTGTTTGTCGTCTGCCGCCTTCTTGTCAGCCAGGTATTTGGGGCAGTTCCGCTTCTAGTGACCAGTTCCCTTGCATTGAAAGGACTCAGTTTCTGGCTTAGGTCCATGCTTGGGCTTCTTTACAGGAGTAGCAACTGCTTTGCCATCCTTCTTGGTTTTACCCTTCTTGCCCTTCCCCTTGCCATTCTTCTTGAAACTAGTGGTTTTATTGACCATCAACACTCGATGTTATTTCTAGATTTCAAACTCAGTAACTTTTAGCATCGCAAACAGCTCGGCGACTGACTTGTTCATCCTGTGCATGTTATAGTTCATCACAAAGCTCTTGTAACTAGGTGGCAGTGATTGAAGAACTCTGTCAGTGATCGCCTCTGGCGGAAGGGCAATTCCCAACTTTGCTAGCCGAGTCGAATACCCAGACATTCTGAGTATATGTTCACTGATAGACCCGTTCTCCTCCATCTTGCAAGCATAGAACTTATCGGAGGTCTCATACCTCTCAATCCGGGCATTCTTCTGAAATATAAACTTCAACTCCTGGAACATCTCATATGCTCCATGACGTTCTAAGCCATACAATATTGCACACTGAACTATTGAGTAATCTCTAGTACGTGCCTTCCAAGCGTTCTTAACGTCTTCGGAGGTCATGTCTTCTGGTTGGTCACCAAGCGGTGCATCTAGGACATATGATTTCTGGGAAGCCATGAGGATAATCCTTAGATTATGGGCCCAATCAACAAAGTTACTTCCATCATATTTCAACTTAGCTTTCTCTAGGAACATATTAAAATTCAGGGGTGCTACTGTGCGAGCCATTGATCTACAACATAAATATGCAAAGGTTTACATAGCCTTTTGTTCAAGATAATGAGTTTAGTTAATCAAATTACTAAAGCTCCCACTCAAATTGACATTCCTCAGGTCATCTGACTGTCACATGATCCAAATTCACCAACTCAAGTCCGATCATCACGTGAGTTGAGGTGGCTTCAATGGTGAACATCATCATGTTGATCATATCTACTATATGACTCATGTTCGACCTTTCGGTCTCTTGTGTTCCAAGGCCATGTCTGTACATGCTAGGCTCGTCAAGTTTAACCCGAGTGTTCTCCATGTGCAACACTGGCTTGCACCCATTGTATGTGAACGTAGAGTCTATCACACCCGATCATCATGTGGTGTCTCGACACGACGAACTTTCGCAACGGTGCACACTCGGGGAGAACACAATTCATCTTGAAATTTAAGTGAGGGATCACCTTATAATGCTACCGTCGTCCTAAAACAAGGTGCATAAAAGGATTAACATCACATGCAAATCAAAAGTGACATGATAGGGCCATGAACTTGTGCTTTTGATCTCCATCTAGAAAGCACTGACATGATCTCCATCGTCGCCGGCACGACACCATGATCTCCATCATCTTGATCTCCATCAACGTGTCACCATCGGGGTTGTCACGCCCAACATGCTTCTACTACTATTGCTACCATTTAGCGATAAAGTAAAGCATTACATAGCGCTTAATGATTGACACGCAGGTCATACAATAATTAAAGACAACACTATGGCTCCTGCCGGTTGCCATACTCATCGACATGCAAGTCGTGATAATCTATACATCACATGATCATCTCATACATCACATATATCACATCATGCAATTGGCCATATCACATCACAACATACCCTGCAAAAACAAGTTAGACGTCCCCTAATTGTTGTTGCATGTTTTACGTGGCTGCTACGGGTATCTAGCAAGAACAATTCTCATCTATGCAAAAACCACAATGGTAATGCACTAGTTGCTTTTCAACCTTCTCATGGACCGCCTTTGTCGAATCCGATCCAATTGAAGTGAGAGAAACTGGCACCCGCAAGCCATCTATGCAACAAGTTGCGGTTGAGGGAACCGGTCTCTCGTAAGCGTATGAGTAATGTTGGTCCGGGCTGCTTCATCTCACAATACCGCTGAACTAAAACACGACCAAGGGAGGAAGCAATCTAAGCATCAACACCCACAAACTCTTTGTGTTCTACTCGAGATCTCATCTACACATAGACCTAGATCTGATACCACTATTGGGGAACGTTGCATGGGAAACAAAAAAATTCCTATGTTCACACAAGACCTATCCATGGTGATGAGCATCTACGAGAGGGAGAGTGGATCTACATACCCTTGTAGATCGCTAAGCAGGAACCGTTAAAAAACGCGGTTGGTGTAGTCGAACGTCTTTGCGATCCAACTCGCCGAGCGTCCCGCGATCCAACCACGATCCGTCCCGCGATCCAATCACAATCCGTCCCACGAACTTGATCATGATCCATCCCGCGAACTCGATCACGGTCCTTCCGATCTAGCGCCGAACGACGGCACCTCCGCGTTCAGCACACATACGGCTTGATGACAATCTCCGCCGTCTTGATCCAACAAGAGGGAGCATAGAGGAAGAAGAGTTCTCCGGCAGCGTGACGGCGCTCCGGCGATGGTGGTGGAGCTATTCCGGCAGGGCTTTGCCTAAGTACTGCAGAAATCCGATCTAGAGGAGAAACTATGCACTGGAGGAACGGGTAGCACGTGGCTGAAAATTCTGTGCAAAAACCCTAAAACCTCCAGTATATATAAGAGGGAGGGAGGAGAGGACTTGGCGCAAGGGCCAAGCCTCCATGGTTCGGCCGAAGTGGGGAGGAGAGGAGGACTCCTCCTCCAATCCTAGTAGGACTAGGATTCCTCCTTTTTTGGCCTTTTTTCCACCTTTTCCCTTTGGGCTTTTCTTCCCTAGCCGCATGGGCCTTGTGTGGGACTTCCACCATCCCACAAAAGGCTAGTATTTATTCTCCCACATCTCATGAAGCCTCTTGGGTCGAAATACCCCTCCAGATGGTCTCCCGGTACACTACCGACACTCCCGGTACACTACCGATTAGCCCAAAACTTTTCCGGCGACCAAAACAAGACTTCCTATATATGAATCTTTACCTCCAGACCATTCCGGAGCTCCTCGTGACGTCCGGAATCTCATACAGGACTCCGAACAACCTTTGGTCACCACCATAAATAACTCTATACTATCAAAACATCACCAAACCTTAAGTGTGCAGACCCTGCGGGTTCGAGAACTATGTAGACATGACCGAGGCACCTCTACGGTCAATAACCAATAGCGGGGCTTGGATGCCCATATTGTTTCCTACATATTCTACTAAGATCTTTATCGGTCAAACCTCTCTGTCAAGGATTTAGTTAATCTCGTATGATGTTCCCTTTGTTCTTCGGTATGTTACTTGCTCGAGATTCGATCATCGGTATCTCCATACCTAGTTCAACCTCGTTACCGGAAAGTCTCTTTACTCATTCCATAATACAAATCCCATGACTAACACTTAGTCATCTTGCTTGCAAGGCTTATTGCGATGTTGTATTATCGAGTGGGCCCTAAGATACCTCTCTGTCACACAGAGTAACAAATCCCAGTCTTGATACATGCCAACTCAACAGACACCCTCGGAGATACCTGTAGAGCACCTTTATAGTCACCCAGTTACGTTGCGACGTTTGATACACACAAGGCACTCCTCCGATGTTCGTGAGTTGCATGATCTCATGGTCATAGAAACATATACTTGACATGCAGAAAATAGTAGCAATAAACTGACATGATCATATTCTAAGTTTGTAGTTTGGGTCTTGTCCATCACATCATTCTACTAATGATGTGATCCCGTTATCAAATGACATCACATGTCAATGGCTAGGAAACCTTGACCATCTTTGATCAACGAGCTAGTTCACTAGAGGCATACTAGGGACATAGTGTTCTCTCTTTACCCACACATGTAATGTGTTTCCAATCAATACAATTATAGCATGGATAATAAACGATTATCATGAACAAGGAAATATAATAATAAACACTTTATTTATTGCCTCTAGGGCATATTACCAATAGTGACAACCCTTTGGGAGCCAAGCGAATATTGCCCTTCTCTACCGAAAACCCACCGCCGAATCTGGCGAGTTATGTCTTTGTCGAATGCTTTCATATTTCGCCGAGTGATTGGGTCCTCAGCCGACTGACTTTACTGTTTGTATCTGGTAGGAATTTACAAACATGTACTCACCCATGCCGAATGGAGAGCATCTTGATGACGGAGAAGGGAGTGCAGATGGCAGCATAGACGTTGATTATGCCGAGGAGAGTGAAGGTAGTGATGACGATTCAGGAGAGAGCGAGCAAGAGGCTCAATCTCCTCCGCGCACCGAGCATCGTTCCAAGCATCGCCAAGATCCAATGGTTGTCCCAAGCAGAACTTTGGCATCAAGCAACAGGAATCCGAAGTGCGGTCGGGTTGCAACATCTGAGTCGACAGAAAAGGCTGTGAAACTGCCCGAAACTAACGCACCGAAACCTCGGAAGGCTCTGCCCCGCATGAAGATCGTCATTCCTATCGCCTCAACGTGAGTGTTAATTTTCCTTTTTCTTTTTCTGTTGTGGAACTTCATGTCTTTGCTAACCGAGTGAAATTTGTCTGCCAAAGCTGCTACCTCGATGACGTCGCCTCCACGAGATGAAGAGGATCATATGGAAGTGGACACTGCTGACGTGGTGACCTCCCAATGAGGTATAACAAATCTTCACTCTACTCTATTATTCTAGAATGATTCGTCGATTGAATAAGCTAGCGTTGTTGATTGGTAGTTGCAGATGACATCTAGTTGGAGGACGAGGAGGAGCCACAACAGGGTACGGGGGGTGAAGGTGTGACCTTGGGCACCCGACGCATACGCGCTCGGAGAACGTCATCAGGGAAGACGCCTCGTAGGTCGACCACTGCATCATCTCAAGGACTTGGTGACTCATCCCGAGCCAGAACTGAACTTGCAGCTCCGCTATCGAGTGCCCCGCCAGCCACTTCAACTCTTGTGACCTTGAAGCCAATTGGGAAACCTCAAGAAACTCATGTTACTCCAGCCGCAGCATCAACTCACCCGACGCCTGCCTTCCCTTTGTATCACATCCCATAGAACAAGACTGGAGCTGGCAAACAGGTCATGATCCAGGCTGAGCAAATGATGTTGCGTACGAAGGAGGCGTATGAGGCCAGCAAATTGGCTTATGATTCTAGCTCAGTGGTTCGCGCCAATGTCTGAGTAAGTGCGACTGTAAGTTCATTTCCGATTGACTTCATGTCCATCTTGACTCTACACCACCGAGTGTTTTCTTTTTGATACATATTTGCTTGTTTCCCCCTCGAGTAGATCAAGTCTTAGTTTAGTGGTTTTTGGCCCAGTGGGGGCACACTAAATGCACCCACTGGGTGTAGTCCCCAAGACCGTTGTCGAATGACGATGACAATGGTAGGGTCTTATATTTGTTTTGATAATCGCTTGTCACTCGACAAGTCGAGTGATGGTAGTTCCAGGGGGCACGCTGAGTCCACCCACTGGGTGTAGTCCCCAAGACCGCCGTCGAGTGCTTGTATCGGCGGGGGTCTGGTAGAGACAATGTTTGCATGTTTTCTCCCTTTTTTAATGGTCGCTTGTCACTCGACAGGTCGAGTGATAGCAGGTCCAGTGGGGGCATGCTGAGTGCACCCACTAGGTGTAGTCCCCGAGACCGCCGTCGAGTGCTTGCATTGGCGGCGGTCTGATGGAGACAAAAAATTGGACAGGTCGGACCTGGTGTAGTATCCAGTGGGGGCACGCTGAATGCACCCAGTGGGTGTAGTCCCCGAGACTACTATTGATCGTTTACGATGGGTAGTGGTCTTAAGAACTTGGACTCGCGGTCCTTTTTCGTACTTGGAGTACGATTGTCACTCGGTTCGTCGAGTGTGTTCTTTTGCTTAGTGTTTTAGGGATGGAGAGGTCCGAACCGGCAAGATCGATCCTCCAAGTTTCATGGACACCATTTCCATCAACCATGATATGACGCGGGTTTCATGGACATCGTTTCCACCAACCATGATATGGCGCTTGTTTCATGGACATAATTTCCATCAACCATTATATGACGCCTTGCAGGGGTGTGGGGTGGGGGGCGGGCTGCCATCCAGTCGACTGAACTTGCTCCTTTCCACTCGGGGGTGGAGAAATATTAATGTCGACTGAACTACTTCATCGTTGATTTCAGAAAGCCTGTGAACTTGGGACTCAGTACGTCGACCTGGAGAAGGAGAAGAATCGGCTTCAACTGGATTTGGAGGTGTCCAAGAATGCTCTAGATCATCCACAGACTAAGTTGAAGACCCTGGGAGGTAATCCTTGTCGACCAAATACACTATCACTCTCATCTTCCATCCTTTGAACCGAGTGTCCTCACTCGAACAAATGTGCCTGATGAGAACCGCCGACTCCAAGCGCGACTTAACAATGTTATTCCTTTATATACCATGAAGAAGGCACTTGAAGATAGGGACAAGGCACTCGCTAATGCTCAGAAGGTGGTGAGGGAAAATCGAGGCTGACAAGAAGAAGCTTGCCATAGCCAAAAGGTTGGAAGAAGAAAAAACCAAACTCAAGTAGGAATGGGCCGACTGGATCAAAAAGACCGAACGGCTGAGTAAGAGGAGTAGTGGTCTGGAAAAATACTTGGGAGACTTCGTGAAGAAGGTCTTCATCATGCTTGAAGGTAACTTCTTTCGTCAAGTGAATTTCCTTAATTCCTACAAGATAGTAACGTGACAATCTTTTCATTACCCCTTCATATAGAATTCTGCCAAGACATTGACAAGGAGACTGAGGAGATTGAGCCAAATCTGGATCCCACCAAGTCACCCGTCGGGGACATTGTGACCATGAACATGTTTTGGCTTGACATTCATCTTAAAAGCGTTCAGGAGTATATCACTCGACTGAGGGCTACACTAGAGAAGATTGAAAAAGAATTGTGGCTAGAAGACACCCTCCAGAATGACCTCAAGTCGATGATGACCCGCCTCAACGAGATTCCCAGTCGAGTGCAGGCATGGAAAAAATATGTTGATCCCTATGGAGCCGATGTTGCGCTTTCACTCATCCGGGTCCATTGCAAGGAGGCTAGGGAGGACAAGCTGAAGACTCTTCAGGTGGTCAACACGAAGAAACTTCAATTCAAGAACTTCATGGAGACCTTCATCGAAGCAGCCACTCGGATCTCCAATAGGATCAATCTGGACACTTTTGTTGAGCCCCCGAGTCCCACTAGTGCTTGAAACAACTTTGCTTGCAGTTGAAACTTTATTTGCCTCGGTATGCCAAGCGATGGTGTAACCGTTAAAAACTTTGTTCAGGCCTTAAGCCTGAGTACTTCTATTTGTGTGAACAACTTTTATCCGTGCTAGGAATTTTGGATTTATCTGCATTTTGCTTTCGAACCCTTTGCTTGGCTAAGTTTGTTTGATTTTTGAGTGAGTTAGATGCTCATTACTCGGAAGGATTTTGACTTAGGCGAAAAATTGTTTGTGGCTAAGCCCCGGAGTGAGAGGAATGCCCATCACTCGGGAGAGTTTTTGACTTAGACGAAGACTGATTCGCAGCTAAGTTTCCGAGTGAATAGGATGTTATCCACTCAGTAGGGTTTTTAACTTAGGCAAAAACGGGTTCTCAGTTGAGCCCCGAGTGAGAGGATCGCTCGTCACTCAGAGGAGTTTTCAACTTAGATGAAGACTGATTTGCAGCTAAGTTTCTGAGTGAATAGGACACTATCCACTCGACGGGTTTTTTTTAACTTAGGCAAAAACTGGTTCACAGCTAAGTCCCCGAGTGAGAGGGTCACTCGTCACTCGAAGAACTTTTCAACTTAGACACAGACCGATTCGCAGCTAAGTTTCCGAGTGAATAGGATGCTATCCATTCAACGGTTTTTTTAACTTAGGCGGAAACTGGTTCGCAGCTAAGCCCCCGAGTGAGAGTGTCGCTTGTCACTCGGAGAAGTTTTTAACTTAGACGGAGATTGATTCAGATCTAAGTTTCCGAGTGAATAGGATGCTATATATTTGATGGCGTTTTTAACTTAGGCGAAAACTGGTTCGTAGCTAAGCCCCCGAGTGAGAGGGTCGCTCGTCACTCGGAGAAGTTTTCAACTTAGACGAAGACTAATTCGCACCTAAGTTCCCCTCAGTTGTTGAGAACCAAGGTATCAATCCAGTAGGAGGAACAAGCAAGTCACCAATGGTTGCACCTACATAAATAATCAAACTCTTGCACCCAATGCTATAAAGGGGTTGTCAATCCCTTCACGATTATTTGCAAGGCTTAGATCTGAAAGAGATAGATGTAAACGAGTGTGGAAAGTAAAAGATAACTAAATTGCAGCAAGTATAGATCTGAAAATATATGATGGAAAATAGACCTGGGGCCATAGGTTTCACTAGAGGCTTCTCTCTTGAAGGCAAATATCATGGTGGGTAAACAAATTACTGTCAAGCAATTGATAGAAAAGCGAATAATCATGTAGTTATCCAAGGAAATGATTATGCATATAGGCATCACGTCCGTATCAAGTAGACCGAAACGATTCTGCATCTACTATTATTACTCCACACATCGACCGACTCCTGCCTGCATCTAGAGTATTAAGTTCATGAAGAACAGAGTAGCGCATTAAAAAAGATGTCATGATGTAGAGGGATAAACTCAAGCAATATGATGAAAACCCCATCTTGTTACCCTTGATGGCAACAATACAATATGTGCCTCGCTACCCCTACTATATCACTGGGTGAGAACACCGCAAGATTGAACCCAAAACCAAGCACTTATCCCATTCCAAGAATTACCAATCTAGTTTGCCAAACGAAACCAATATGTAGCGACCCGACCTGGAAAGGTCAAGCCTCTGTGTGTTCTGTGCCATCCCTGGATCAGTATGCTGGCACACACTGTACATCAATGTATATATCAAAGGGCAATCACATGTAATTAACGTAAAACTGATATATACCTCAAAATCTCAGCGGAAACAGTCAACGGGAGTGGAGTCCCAATAATACCAACGGCAGGTTGAGTGCAGACCGTAACTCTGAATCGTACTCTTACTCGTCGTAGAAAAGTATCTGCAACATAAATCTTCTTCACATCTTTGCAACGGGGCTTCTGGGTGTTGGTGACAACATGAGACTTTTGCAGAGTCCTCTTGAATTCTTCCCAGGTGATGGATGCTTGCCTATCATGGATAGATTCATGCATTTTCCACCAATTTGCAGCACCTTTTGCAAAGTACCGAAGAGCATACTGGACCATCTCGTTCCTTGCAACATGGTTACTCCTTAGATGATCCTCCATGTTCTAGATCCATTCTTCTGTCTCTAACCGAGTCATCGATCCAGAATACACGAGTCCAGCTTCATTCGTCATCTACTGGGTTCAAGGTTTTGGGGATGAGATGGGTAAGAGAGAGATAGAGAGAGAAGGGATACAAACAACTCAAAGACACAAAACATCAAACTCAAGTCCACACATTCATAAAGTTCAATCAAACTATAGTATCGCCACCCACGTAAAGTTGGTGTGGTCGATCACTCAAATCATAAAACCGTTTATCCTTTATTCTCTCATGGTGGGGCTACTACTAAGCTAGTCTATATCATGTCTTCGTCTTCAGTGTGCTTCTTCTGGTCATGCTTGATATTCTCAAGTTCTTCTACCAGATTTTCCCTGTTGATGCGGAGTTTCCGGTGTCGTCCTTGTAGTTCTAGGAGTTGGTTCTTGAGCTTCTGAATTTCAACGTCTCCAGCATGAGCCATGGCCTGACTATTCTTCAAGTCTTGACGAAGCTTCTGAATCTCGGGATCATGTTTCTTCAGATTGACTACCTTCAGCTTCTCGTTCTTGAGGCTCTCACGAAGTGCTTCGTTCTCAAATAACTCTAAGACAAGGTCCATTTGAAGGTTCTTGATGTAGTGCTCCAGTTCTTGATTGTACACAAGTACGGGTGAAAACTTCATCTTCTGTTCGTCGGTCAGGTCGATGAGTGCTCCATCAGGCTTCTGCCGTCCAAGCCTTCCAAAGTAGTGGTTGCATAACTCAGCACGATGACGATAGCTCAAACGTGCGATGGCATGATAGACAGCAGTGTTCATGCCCATCTCGCATTCATGGCTCAATGTGCCATAGTTGATGTCTTCAGTCTTGGGGTCTTCTTCACGTCCAAAAACTTTAGTTTTGATGCCCCAGAATCCAGACTTCCTCTTAGTCACCTTGATCTCAGGTATCGGCAGCTTCACCATCTGCACTAGATCCATGAGGAATGAGCCTTCGAGGACATCTTTGTAGTCCTCTCTTTTGTTCAGGGTGTAGTTCTCCATCTATAGTTTGAAACAGGGAGGGTTCGGTAAAAGAATTTAGAAGTTACAAGAGTAGTGAAAACAAAAGTTGTTCCTATCAAGGTCTTCCTATTTCTAATCCATTTCCTAGGGTCACGTCCTATAGTCAACATGTGCTCTGTTACCATTTCTCTAGTGACCCAACCTGGAAAGGTCAAGCCTCTATGTGTTCTATGCCATCCCTGGATCAGTATGCTGGCACACACAGTACATCAATGTATATATCAAAGGACAATCACATGTAATTAACATAAAACTAATATATACCTCAAAATCTCAGCAGAAACAGTCAACGGGAGTGGAGTCCCAATAACACCAACGGCAGGTTGAGTGCAGACTGTAACCCTGAATCGTACTCTTACTCATCATAGAAAAGTATATGCAACATAAGACGTTGCAGCCGTGTAGGTTAGTACATTGAATGTACCGGCCAGATCACCATAGTAGAACAGAAGATAAAAACTATTCTATATGCAGTAAAGCTTTGTGGCTCTATGTCTCAGTTTTTGCATAAAAGCTGACTTTATTTTCTTTTCCTACAACAAAGGAATATCAGGAGTTTTCACTACGGAGTTACCTAACATGACATGGTTCCGCCAACCGATGTCTTAATGCCCACAAGTATCAATGGTTGCCCACAATTAATTATCAGTCCAGTGTTGAGAGTTCAGAGATAGATCCAAGTCCAGAGGCTCAAATTGTCCATAACCGGGGACACGGCTAATCGATTAGATTTAACTCTGCAAAGTGTTGTGTACTTTACCCACAAGATACGTTCCCTCCTGGTAAGTCCTCGCACTGCCGGGTGTTTGAGAACAGGACGAACGAAACATGGTCTTTCAGAGTGTTTCCCTGGCTACTATCAGTGCCCATCCAATCCTAACGTCGACTACATCTCGTAGCACTGCCCAGCCAGAGTCACAACAAAGATCAACCAAGCCAGAGCCCATAATGACTTGTGGCTACACAGGTAAGCTTCCGGGCATGAAGTATTCATCCGTCTCTTTGAGTCTGGGTGAAGCTTTCCGCAAGATGTCATGGCGCTTCTCCATGCATCCCAGCCATCCACTGGTTACTCCAGGGATGCCCATCAATTCCATCCTTCGCCCAGTAGTGTGTATTGAAAACTTGTTTCTCGAGTCTTGAAGTCTTGAGGTCTTGAAGATGCAGGACTTGAAGATGCCTTCATGAAGTTGTCGTCTTGACGAGGGGTCCTCCTTCTCACACCACTCACGAACACTCATACCAGACCCCGTCTACTTTAGCATAGCATTAAAATAACTAACGTTCCCGGGGCTTTAGTAACAAGTGGTGGGTTCCTACCTCATGCATTCTACTTGACTACAAGAATTTTCAATAACACTACTAGAGGGATTTGTTGAAGGATATCACTACATGCAATAAAACATAGGTAGGAAATAGATGGTCAAAGTGAACTTGCCTGTACTGTTGATGAAGATAAAAATCGCTCTCAGAAAAAATAACTTGATAGACTATTCGTCACTCTTCGATGAAAATCTATATAATCAAACATTTCATTCATATAAGCAATTATACTAGCAATCAATTCTACAATCAAAAGTAACACAAAACCAAAAGCAACAAGGTTGTGATGAAGGAAATACTTAAGACAAAACTCAAAACAACAAAACTTCATCAACACAACCAAGGGTTGGTTTTTTTCTACAAATAAATCCTATTTTCAAAAGTAAAAACAAAAAAACAAAGTAAAATATAACAAAAGTATTTTAGTAAATATTTTACTAGCAAAAGAATTACTTTTGAAGAACAAGTAAAAACTATGAAAACAACACACTAAACACCATAAGTTTTCTAGCTAATAAACTTAACAACAATTAAAACACTAAAATATTAAAATAACAGAAAACAAAATATATAACAACTAAGTTAACAGAAAGTGAAACTTGTAAAACATATTTTCAAATATTTTCAAATAAGAAATCAAACTAGCAAGGAAATCAATTTGCAAACTATTATGAACTAGAATTGATTTCCTGCTATAAAAATAATAAATGACATAAAAATAAACTTGGTTGAAATACTACTGCTACTAACATAAAACAAAGTAAAATTTATCAACTAATATAAAAGAAAAGAAAATAAAAACAATTTAAAACAAAAGAAATAGAAATAAACCTAAAAAGAACTAAAACAGAATCTGTTTTTGTTAAAAATACTAACTCAAAATATTCTAAAAATTCTCAAAGTCTACCTACAGTTAAATAAAGTCACTAGTGACAAGTAGCAAAAATAATCAACTTAAAATCTATTTTTAAACTCAAGATATTCAGAAAAAAAGTTTTGAATCAAATCTGTTTGAATTCAAATTTAAATTATTCAAATATGGTTAAACTTTATATCTACAGAAACTAAATGAAATTTGTGGCATGATGCAAAAAGAATCAAATTAAAATAATTAAAAACATAAGACATATGAATAAAACAAAAACAGAACTAAATCTGTAAAAGAAACTAAAACAGAAAAAAGAAAAAATTACTCTAACAGACAGGGGGTGACGTGGCAGTCTCTGATTGGCTGGAGGGTGTGCGTGTTTTAGCGATTCGAGCGGATGGCCGACTCCTAACAGAAAAAAACGGTTCGGCTAAATGACTAAATAGAAAACCGGTCGGTTTATTTAATCTAAACCGAAGAGGTACGCGAGATCTAATCCTAACCGCAGGTTCTAGATCGGACGGGTGAGGAGGGCTCCGATTACTTACAGAGGAGGAGGGGAGCTCCAGCTATGCTCCGGCGATGTCCGAGGCGGCGAGGTCAACAGGAACGACGCTACGGTGGTCCTCTCGTGATGGCGTCAGCACCAGGTGATGCGGACGAGCACGGCGACTCCGTTGGTAGCGTCAGCAGGGCTCAGGGGCGACGATGGCGACGACGGTGAGCTCGGAGGCGGCGGCGCTCGAGTGTCGACGGGGAGAGGGGCTCCGATGGGTGCGGGGCTCGGGCGAGTGGATGAAGAGGTGTGCAGGCGAGCGAGGCAGAGTGGTTGGTGGGCTCGGACGGCGATGAGGGGGTCAAGGTGGTGCGGTATGATGGCAATGGTGTGGCGGCTTGGTCGAACTCCGACGAGCGATTGCGCGGGCACAGGGGCACGGGTGTTGGGGTTTAGGGGCGGAACAGGGTGCGGGAGGGCTGGCTAAAATAGCCAGGGCTCGGGGCTACTCGGGGAAGGAAAGAGAGGGAGATCCGGGGTGGTTTCGATCTCGCTGGCGAGGCAAGGAAAGAGGGAGGAGGAAGAAGGAAGGCGACGTCTGAAGCGGGATACGGTCGGGCGGTGGGGTCCGCGTGCCAGCGAGAGAAAGGGAGGGGCGAGGCGGTCGATGGCTAATCCAAAATGATTCGGATCTGGCGGTGGGCGTGGTGGGCCGATCTGTTGCCTAATACGCGCGGCGAGGTCTCCTTTTATAAAAAAAATTCCTTTTATTAATTTACAGAGAAAGGAAACTACTTTATAGCAATCAAAACATTTCCAAAAAATGAAGATTTATATATTAAATTGACCAGGGGAATAAATGCAATTTAATGAACATTTTTCCACGGCCAAAAATAAATACTTTTAAAAAAAATTATTAAAAAAATTATTTTCAGAAAATGCCTAAATTGAATTTAATTCCTTTTGCAAATAATTTTCAAATAACCCCATGGGTTTTAGGGTTCAAATATTTCACAAAAATACCCTTGGTTTGGAGGGTCATGTTCCTCTACTCAAGATTTGTCAAGGGTTTGAATTCTTTCAAACTTGAAATTGGAAATCAAATATGAAAGGAACTCCATATCAAAAAAAATTCAAATTCACTCTTCAGATCTTTTTGTATTGAAGAAGTCATGTCATCTTCTCTCACTGATTTGAAATGTAGGAATTTTGAATTCCAAAAGCATATGCGAAAGTCATGTTATTCCCTCTCATTCAAAAGTTTTCAAAAAGTTTCAAATTTTCACTCAATTTCAATCACTCACTCAATCAAACAATCATTCTAATATTTATTATAACATTCCAAAATTTTATAGCTCGAAGAGACTTGCAAGGATATGAAATCAGCATATAAGAAATCAGAGGAGATTCAAATAAGATTCATGGATAATCTGAACATAAACTCACAATTCATCGGATCTTGACAAACACACCACAAAAGAGGATTACATCGGATAGATCTCCATGAAGATCATGAAGAACATGGTATTGAAGATCAAAGAGAGACAAGAAGCCATCTACCTACTAGCTATGGACCCGTAGGTTTGTGGTGGACTACTCATGCATCATTGGAGGGGCAATGGAGTTGATATAGATGCCCTTCGTGATCGAAACCCCCTCCGGCAGATTACCGGAAAAGGCTCCAAGATTGGATCTCTCGGGAATGGAGGCTTCCGGCGGCAGAAAAGTATTTGTGTGGCTCTTTTTGATGTTGGGGGAATATTTGGGTACTTATAGGCTAGAGAATAGGGTTTGGAGACCTGCCAGGGAGCGACAAGCTCGCTAGGCACGGCCAGGGGGACCGCGCCTAGCAGGCTTGTGGCCTCCTGGCACGTCCCCTAGTGCGCACTCCAAGCTTGGATGATTTGTTTCCTTCTAGAAAAAATCCTTCCGAAGGTTTTATTCTGTTTGGACTCCGTTTAATATTCCATATCTACAAAACTCAAAAACAAGGGAAAAAATAGAAAATGGCACTTGGTTCTAGATTAATAGGTTAGTCCCAAAAATAATTTAAAATAGCATATTAATGCATATAAAACATCCAAAACATATAATATAATAGCATGCCATCATAAAAAATTATAGATATGTTGGAGACGTATCAGCATCCCCAAGCTTATTTCCTGCTCGTCCTCGAGTAGGTAAATGATAAATACAGAATTTTTGATGTGGAGTGCTACCTAACACATTTATCCATGTAATATTCTTTGCTGTGGCATGAATATTCAGATCCATAAGACTCAAAACAAAAGCTTAATATTGATATAAAAACAATAACATTTCAAGCATACTAGCAAAGCAATTGTATCTCTTCAAAATATAATGGCAAAACAAAGTTATCCCTACAATATCATATGGTCTGGCTATGCTCCATCTTCCCCACACAAAGTATTTATATCATGCACAACTGTTGGTGCACTAGAGTTTCTTGGCTCCCTAGTGCCCCTTACTCGTGCACGGGCAATAGTAGCCACCCCGGCAACGAGGCCCGACAAGGATCTGCTAGATACAAGTACAGCAAAGCCCGACAAGACCTTGGTGGGATGGTCCTCAAAGCCCCGGCAAGGCAAAGCCCCGGCAAGACCTAGCAAGGCAAAGCCCCGGCAAGGCCTCGCCAGCGCACAGGCCAAGTGTCGCCTCGCCTGGGCACATTTCGCGGCGTCGGCGATGGAGGGGCAAAGCGGTGCTGATGGGACGGGCTCCCGTCCCGTCCCAAAGATAGTCAGAGATGCCTGACGGTGCGTTAAATGCGCTTGTCCTACCCCATCAGTGTTAGGTATGATAGCACTGTAGCTCTGTATACCCCGTGTACGCACTGTCTGCCACTGTTAGGATCCCCTTCAGAGTATAAAAGGAGGCCCAGGGATATACGATAGAGGACTTTTTTTGGATCCTCAGAATTTTACACTTTCGGACCTTCTAGCTCACATGTGTGGCAGCTGCTCATGGTGCTCTTGTAGATAAAACCCTAAGAATACTCACCCAATACAACCATGTAGAAGTAGGGTTTTATGCATCTTTGTGGCCCGAACCTGGGTAAAATCCCCACGTGTTGTCCATCAGACCTGCTCTTTGCGCGAGCCCTCACCCCCGCCGAACCGAAAGCAGTCCCTCTGAACCCATAGGTGTTCGTTCCCCACGACATCTTTGGCATGCTAGGTAGGGGGAAGGTCACGTGAACCTGATCTGGTGGTCAATGCGCTAGTTCCTTCATACACATCATTGCCGTGGCCCCCAAGAAGAAGGGCCTGACGGTGGTTGGTTCGTCCGCGTCCGCTGTCCCTGTATCTACACAGGCAGGCGACGGTGTAGACGCGGGTGGAGGAGGAGGCGGTGGTTAGAACATTCGCGACACTCCGGCGATCAAGGCCAAGCAACCGGCAACACCTACTACGGGGACGCTCATAGCAGCGGCGAGAACCCCCACGCCGCTGGGCCTCAGGACGGAGCCGTACCGCCTGCGGGTGGTATGGTGAATTCCGAGGGCGGAAGGGCATCTTCCAGGATGCCAACGCCGGCTCCTATGCCATGACTTTCCCAGGACGCGCGCGAGGAGCCGCACGATGGCGCCCATGGATCTCAACATCCCCGCAGAAAATCTCCTGCACATCACTCCCAAGGTGCGCAGGACCAGCATGCTTGCCAGCATGCTAGTGGGAGTCGCGGGACCGCGATGGAGCTCCTTCTAAAGCATTTAGGAGTCAGAGCACCTCATATTCCTTGCATCACTCGCTGCCGACCACGTCGGAGGAAGCAATAGCACGAGCACAGCTACTCCTAAACTTCCCTCCTGCTGCGGAGAAGCTCGATGAGTGGAGAGCCACCATTCAGAGCCTCCTTGGCCTCACAGATAAGCTTCGGTCCACCAAGCCGGCTCGCGCCAGTGGTGAGAATGCCGAAGGCGGTGCGACCGCAGTACACTCTCCTCCACAGCAGCAATGCCAGTCACCAACTCGACAGACCGACGCTTGCGATGGTTACTCGTAGGCGTCATCCGAACCACGGATGCGCCGCGACCAGCGTCAAGTTCTTTGGGAATGAAGCAAGGAGGACGCTCGAACTTCAATCGAGCGGCAGAGGGAAGCGCTCCATCAATCTGATAAGCGTGGGGGGCACTGTGGACAAGCCTGTGCTAGGGTATCCCGCCAGCCTACCTTACGAGGTGGGTTGCCCAGCGTTTAGCCGTGAGCTGCGGCAAGTCCAGTGGCCCAATTCCCGCATGTTCAAGCTAGGGGCAGAGCCCATTGAGCCTTCCCCTATGCACTGGAATACGGGTCCAAGAATTGGCTAGTAGCACCTATTAAATGAAAAGGCCCAGTGCATCAGGGTGGCCCAGGAGTTGTTCATCGGGTCGGCCCTTTTCAGTGACGCGTGACTGGCCCAACACAGCAGCGAAACGTACTAGACACACGTAGCTAATCGATCCACTTTCCACTAATAATATTGATCGATCCATCTCCCTCAAAAGAAAAAAACTAATCGATCTATCAATCAATTAGGTTTCTATAGACGAATACTAAGCAAGCCTCGCCGTCGGCTGTCACGTACATAGGCGGCAGCGGCAGCCGGCAGGGCGCCGGACGCCGGGCACCGCAGGCCACGCAGCGATGACGGTGACAACAGGACACACGTAAGCAACGTTGCGCATCATCGGCCGGTCCGGAGCTCGTTAATTTGGCGACCTTTCCAGTCTTGAATCTTCAATCCTGTATCAATGTACATGCGTGTGTGCATCCGTGGGTAGGATTACAAACTACAAGAATTAGTCAATTATGTACAAAGTTGTAGCATGGAATAAATCACTATGTCTTGGCAAATGCGTGTGGCATTTTCTTGGGTTAATACTACTAATTAGGCTATATTTCATTTGTCTATACAACTCTGACTATCTTAATTGTGATTTGTTATTTGTCAAATACAGATACTATGGACAAGTTTCTACTCAAAAGAAAAGCACCATCACAGGATGTTCCGGAAGATATAATTGGGAAGAGGAAATTCAGTATGATCCATGCAAGAGAAAATTGATAGAGCGTTATCATCCCAATTTGAAAGACCTGGTGAGAAGAAAATATTTGTTGAATGGGCCTTGTCAGCCAGGAGATATTGATTTTGAATCCTTAGGTTTTGGAGGTAAGCAGAGAAAGTTCAATCCTGAATGGTATGATGAATTTGAGAGCTGACTTGAATACAGCGAAGATAAGAAAAGGACATATTGTTATTCTTGTTTCTTATTTAGGGAGCATAGTCACAAGAGAGAAGTTGGGTATGAGGCATTCTTTGTGAATGGTTGGGTGAAGTTCATGTGTTTTGTGAGACACATGATATTGTAGAGTTGGACATGGAAGAAGCATATGTTAATCCAAAAAAGAGGAGGTAGGTAACTAGAATTACCAACATGCATCACTATCAAGTTGATTGTTTCAATGATGTTTTTGATTGGCTAGTTCAAGAGCTTGACAATCGGTTCAGTGAGACATCCACTAATTTGCTTGTTTGGTCCGCAGCTCTGAGTCCAAGAGACTCATTTTGTGATTTCAATTTGGATAACCTTATGAGTTTGGCTAAACTATACCCTCAAGATTTTAATTCTAGGGAACTAAGGGATCTTGATAAGGATCTACGCGCTCTATATTGCTGATGTGCACACAGATGATAGTTTTTCCAACATAGCAACAATCACAGAGCTTTCAAAAAAATGGTGCAGACCAGGAGGCACATTATGTATCCTTTGTTTTATCAGTTGTTGAGACTAGTAATTGTCTTGCATATTGCCACTGCTACTGTTGAGAGATGCTTTTCGGCTATGAAATTGGTCAAAACTTGCTTGCGCAATCGCCTCAATGATGATAGTTTGAGTGATGACGTTATTTTTTATGTGGAGAAAGAAGAAATGAAAAAGGTCACCAATGCTCAACTGGTTAAGTATTTGATGGCTCGGAGGAATAGAATGTACTAAAGGTAACTTTCAGTTTTTTTAGTCATTTAGAAGTACTTTCATTTGGGCATTTATTAAATTTTACTAGTAAGTTTAATTCTATTTGTATTTTATAGGTTGTTGAACCTTGTTGTCCGACGATTGGAATTTGGAAACACGACATGATTTTTTTCAAGTAATTTTGATGCTTGTTTTATTATTATAGTAAGCATTTTGATGGCTACATTTTGTTTTTACAAATCGTCTTCTGATATATCCAATCATGCGTGCTACAACTTATGAAACGCACCTTTATTCAATACATTTGTTGCTTAACTTTTTAAGCCTTGTTAATGTGGTGCATCGGGTAACATTTGCTCTAGCTCCGCCCCTGGTTCAAGCTAGAGGTCCTGGAGAAGTACGATGGTAAGACTCACCCGTCAGAGTACCTGAGCATCTACACCATTGCGGTGCAGGCTGCCAGGGCTCGTGACGACAAGATACTCGCCAACTACTTCCCATTGGTGTTTAAGCCCAACGTCAGCTCATGGCTGATGCAGTTGCCGGAAAGATCCATCGCCTCCTAGGCAGACCTGTGCCACGAGTTTGTTGGCGCCTTTACCGGAGGCCACCAAGTTCCTGGTCAAGAGAGTGATTTGCACATCAGCCCTCAAAAGGAGGGCGAGACTTTGCGCAAGTACATCCAAAGGTTCAACCACGTGCACCAGAACATACCAGGCGTTCATCAGGCCGTTGTTATCAGCACGTTCCATTAGAACATGCGCAACCGCAGGATGCGGGATGAGCTAGCGATGAACAAGGTCAGGGATGTTGTTGAGCTTTATGCTCTGGCAGAAAAATGTGCTCGGGCTGAAGAAGAAAGGAGGCTCCCTGGCGAGGACGCTAGCACAGGGGTCAACTCTAAAGATGAGGACACTGCCGCCCCGGCAAGAAAGGGCAGGCGGCGTAACAAGAAGCACAAGGGCAAGGCCGTGCTTGCCGTCGAGGGATCCGGCAACCCCGATACCGCCAAGAAGGGCAAGGTCGATGACCCCGGCAAGGATGTTGTCGGGTGTGCTTCCTTCCAGGCTATGGCAGTTGCCGACAAGCCGGAAGGCTCCGTCAAGTAGTATTGCAAGATCCATCGCACCAAGGGCCATGATCTCCAGGATTGTCGGCAAGTTGAGCAACTTGTCGAGAAACAAAAAGCCGAATATGAGAGGCGAGACAAGGAGAATGGCTAGGATGGTGCGGAGGGGTCTGGCAAGAGACGCGCTGGCCAAGGAGGTCGCCACGGCAAGCCCAAACAAAAAAAAAGACCAGCCTACTTGTGGCCGCAACAAGCAAGAGGGGGATGAAGATGATGACGTCGAAGGGGCTGACGAGTCTAGCGAGCATGAGTTGCATAAGGCTACAAACATCATGTGCATCAAAGGAGGTGCCCCGTCTCATACCTCTCACCGCCAACTTAAACAGTGCATGCGCGAGCTTAACGCGGCAGAGCCGTCTATCGTTGCCTAGAGGCCTCTGAAGTGGTCCAACACTCCTACCATCTTCGACGCTGAGGATCACCCTGATTGCACAACTACGGTCGGGTGCCTGCCGTTCTTCGTTTCCCCAAAAATTTGCAACCTCAAGGTGACGAAAATGCTAGTCAACAATGGGGCCAGCCTAAACTTGATTTCACCTGATATCATCCAGAGGCTGCAAATTCCTGATGAAGATCTCGAGCCCACAGGCGCTTTCCATGGGGTCAATCCAGGGAGGACTCGGTCAAAGGGCAAGATCACACTGCCAGTGATGTTTGGCAGTGATAAATTTCAGAACAGAGAAGATCGTTTTTGACGTTGCCAAGATCTCATTGCCATACAACGTCATCCTTGGTTGCCCAGCACTGGCCAAGTTCATGGCGGCCACCCACTTTGCCTACAATGTGCTGAAGATCCCCGGGCCAATGAGCGTCATCACGATCAACTCCGACAAGAAAGGTGCACTTATCTCCACCGACCAACTCTACCAGGCGGCAGTTGCAGCACCTGCCGCCAAGGCAGTTGCTCCTGCCGATGAAGCTCCCAGGGGAAAAAAAGACCGGCAAGGCCTCTGGCGCATGTTCTGGCAAGCGCGCCTCCCCGGGGTGCTATGCTCCCATTGACGATGTGTCGGAGAGCTCCACCGGCAAGAGGAAGAAGTCCAAGGCGGCTCCACCAGAGACCAAGAAGGTGCCCGCCAAGGAGGATGGCAAGGGAGGAACTTTCACCATAAGTTCCACCCTTGACGACAAATAGGAAAGCGCGCCCGTCGCCTTCCTGTGGGCGAATGTCAATGTGTTTGCATGACAACCATCTAATATCCCCGGTGTTCCCAGGAAGGTGATTGAGCACCACCTTGCCGTCTGCCCACATGTGCGGCCCGTCAAGCAGAAGGTCCGGAAACAAGCTTTGGAGCGGCAATAGTTTATTGCTTAAGGAAATTAGAAGCGGTAGGCTTGATCAGAGGAGTACTCCACCCAACGTGGTTGGCCAATCCGGTGGTAGTGCGCAAGGCAAATGGAAAATGTAGGCTGCGCATTGACTTCACACACAATAACAAAGCATGCCCCAAATATCATTTTCCCTTGTCGCGCATCAACCAGATACTGGACTCCATTGCTGGCTACGACTTGTTGTCTTTCCTTGATGCCTATTCAGGCTATCATCAGATTTTCATGGCCAGGGAAGATGAGGAGAAGACCGCATTTATCACCCCATGTGGTATGTATTGCTTTTTGTGTATGCCTTCTGGGTTGAAAAGTGTTGGTTCTACATTTCCAAGAGTGGTCCAGATTGGTTTTGAGCCCCAGCTACATAGAAATATGGAGGCTTACATGCATGACATAGTGGTCAAAACCAAGGACAAGGCTACGCTCATATCAGACCTAGAAGAAACATCTGCAAACTTGCACAAGATCAACATGAAGCTCAACCCTGAGAAGTGTGTTTTCAGTGTCCCATCCGCCAAGCTTCTCGGGTTCTTTGTATCTCAATGTGGAATTGAAGAAAATCCCGACAAGATCAAAGCAATTGAGCAAATTGAAGCACCAAGACATGTCAAAGATGAGTGTCGTCTTGCCGGCTATGTTGCTGCTCTGAGTAGGTTCATCTCAAAATCTGCTGAGCGCGCCCTACCCTTTTTTGAAATCTTGAAGAAGATAGGTCCGATGAAATGGACTCCGGAAGCAGAGACAGCATTGCAGGATTTGAAGAAGTACCTCTCCTCTCCACCAGTCCTACTCACGCCAAAACCACAAGAGACATTGTTGTTGTATCTAGCGGCAACAAATCAAGTGGTGAGTGTTGCACTAGTTGCTGAAAGAGAGGTTGATGAAGAAACAGCGGCAGCGGAAGGACCGCCAAGCGACAAGCCAGGACATTCCCCGGCAGGGTCTCGTGCTAGCAAGGAAGGATCTGCGCAGTTAGATGAGACAATTCAGAAGAAGAAAGTGGTGCAGCGCCCAGTCTATTTTGTCAGCTCCCTTCTACAGGGGGCTAGTTCAAGATATTTCGGCATGCAAAAGATGCTTTTAAGCCTCCTTATGGCCTCGAGGAAGCTGCGCCATTACTTCCAAGCACACGAGATCACCGTTGTCATTCGCTTCCCGCTGCAGCTGATCTTGCGGAACCTGGAAGCTACTCGCAGGATTGTAGAGTGGCTTTTGGAACTGTCAAGCTTTGGTCTCAAGTTTGAAAGCACTTTGACCATCCAAAGCAGAGCCTTGACGGAGTTCATTGCTAAATGGACCCTGACACCAGATGAAGAAGTTCCAGAGTCAACCCTCCCCGACAAGGAAACTGATCAAGAGTGGGTCATGTATTTTGATGGGGCTTTCTCACTGCAAGGCGCCGATGTCGGAGTGTTGCTTGTTGCACCCACCAGAGAGAACCACAAATATGTGATTCATATGCACTTTCCCCGCGAGAGATCAACGAACAATACTGTTGAGTACGAGGGCCTACTTGCCGATCTCAGGATCATGGCGGACCTAGGAATCAAGAAACTTATTGTGAGGGGTGATTCTCAGCTTGTCGTCAGGCAAGTGAACAAGGACTATCAGAGTCCGTTGATGGAAGCTTATGTAGATGAAGTGAGGAAATTGGAAGAACGTTTTGACGGCCTGCAAATGGAGCATGTTCCGCGTGCAGAGAACAACGTTGCCGATGGCCTGTCAAAGTGTGCTGCCCTTAAGTTGCATGTGGAACCAGGAACTTTCGTGCTCCGATTGACTCAACCCTCCATGACACCATCAACTAGACAAGAGAAAAGAAGAAAGTTGAGTTTTGGCAAGTATTTCCTGGCAAAGCTCCTAGAAGCCGCCGACGAGGAGGTTGCCGGGGGCAACGGCAGGCTTGCCGGTGAGCACCACGCTCCGGCGGAGCCTCAGGCTCTTGCCATGGAAGGATGTGTTCCCGTCAGGCTTGCCGGGAGGCAGCACGCTCCGGCAGGGCCCTAGGACCTTGCCGTTGAGACCAATGCTTCCCTGACAGAGGATATGCCTTTAGTCCTTGTTGTCGAGCCCCAGGCTCCAGCATGGGCATAGCACATCGTCCGTTTCCTTCAAACAGGAGAACTCCCTGAGGAACAAGAGGAAGTAGAAAAAGTAGCATGCTGGTCTAATACGTACCAGTTCGTGGACAACGTCCTGTACAAAAAGAGACTGAATGGTGTGAAACTCAAATGTATTTCTCAGCAGGATGGACTGGGTCCGTTGGCAGAGATACATGGAGGCATATGTGGCTCCCACATAGGATCAAGAGCACTTGCCGGTAAGGCATTCCGGCAAGGTTTCTTTTGGCCCACTGCCCTCCAGGATGCAACTGCACTAGTAATCAAGTGTGAAGCTTGCCAGTTTCATTCGAAGAGATTACATCAACCAGCTCAAGCCCTTCAAACAATCCCTCTCTCATGGGCCCCTTCCCCCGCGCCGCCAGGGGCTTTGAGTACTTGTATGTTGCAATCAACAAGTTCACAAAGTGGCCGGAAGTGGAAGCGGTGAGAAAGGTGACAACACAGTCAGTCGTCAAGTTCTTCAAAGGGCTAGTCTACCTCTTTTGTGTTCCCAACAGGATCATCACTGACAATGGCACATAGTTCACGAGCCGCACCTTCATGCAGTATGCCCAAGAACTTGGCACCAGAATATGTTTTGCTTCCGTTGCCCACCCAAGGAGCAACGGCCAAGCAGAAAGGGCTAATGCTGAAGTGCTGCGAGGCCTCAAGACAAGAACTTTCGACAAGTTGCACAAGTGCGGAAGGAAATGGATTTTTTTCCGGCAATGTTTCCCTCCGTTGGTTTCATCTTCCAGGAAGCCGGCGCTGCCGGCCTCCACAGCAAGATCTGCTTCCTCTGCCCTGTTGGCGATGTATGCCATTTCTTCCTTAGTGGTGTCGTGGACGAGGCCCTCTTCCTTAGGGATGGCCACCTCCGCCAAGCTATCAAATAATTCTTGCGCCTGCTCTACAGGCGGCTCAATGCAAGACGCGTCAAGACTGTGGGCATCAAACGTTGGCATCATAGCGATGATTCTGCCTAGTGCAGAGTTGTTGCATAGGGGGGTTATGCCTGCCGGCAGCTCACACACCACGACACTCCTAAACAGTTTCTCGCAGAGAGCTCTGTGCTGCATAATTGTCAGATTATGGTTCAGCCCGGGGCGCAGCCTCATGATATCCTCCGCATTCCGGAATTTCCAAACTGGCCTCCCCTTATTATGCAAGGGAGCAATGCACCGGCGAAGGAAATCGACGCCTATCATCTCGATGGTGAGGCTGGCGCTTCTGAGACAGTGGATCCTAGTGGTCACGACCGTGAGCTTCCCATCCTCAGGGTCAAGGGCGCTCCAGTCATCGCCGCGCACCATCTTGGTTTGCCATGGCAAGCAGAAAGGCTGGAATTTCTCCTCCTCAATCTAGCACCATTTGCCCCGCCACTCATCCCACCTCTCGCAGTAGGCCCCGTTTGGGTAGACCTCCTTGGTTCCTGGCCATGGAATCCAAGCAACAGCACCGGAGAGGGCTCCGCCTTGTTGGATACGGGGAGTAAAATAATGGCGGAAAAGGGCGGTGCTAGGGACTACTCCGGCAAATTTTTCACAAAGATGAGTGAAAACTGACATACACGTCATGGCATTCAGCATAAAATCCAAGAGTTGGAAGCCGTAAGTGAACATGATGTCGTTGAAGAAGTCCGAGAAAGGAGGGTAGAGGCCGTAGTAAAAATAATCGGCAAAGAAAGGATATTTATCTGGGTTTCCCCCGGAAGAACCCGGACTCACGCGGGTGGTGGGATGCGTCGTCGTCCCCGTCGCCCACATACACCGGTATCGCTCCTTCAGAACGCCCGCATCGAGCCCCAGTGGAAAGACGATGTGCTCCTTTCGCATCCTCACCAGCTTGTTCTCTAACACGGTTTCCACATCCTTGCCCTTGCTAGCCTTGGGCGGGATGGTGGTTGTAGGGGCGGGGGCTAAAAACAGAGAGGGCATGGGGGTGTGGATGAATGGGAGGGACTCTGTCTCAAGCTTGAGGAGGAAGACAACAGTGGCTCTCAGATTGGGAAAGACAGGAGGTAAATGAGCAGCGCCTCTGCGATTTCCTTTTTATGGGGAAGGCACGGGGCAGCCTCTTTACTAAGAGCATCTCCAGCCATTGCCCCCCCCAGGAGGCATAAAAATCGCCACCTGGGGGCGAGCCGGCGGTGGAATCGGCACTGGGGTGGTTGGCCATCCAGCCGTCGCCCCAGGCCCGATGTCGGCCCATTCGCGGCCGCTTTTTGGCCCAAATAAATAGAAAAATGGCCCGATATCGACGAGAAATGGCCCATAGTCGGCGTGGTTCGGCGTTCAATTCTCAAGATAAATAAATAAATTATCACATATTTCATCACAAAAAATCAAATAATTCAACAAAATAGTGCAACAACAACAAATAATTGTAGCGACCCGACCTGAAAGGTCGAATCTCCGGTGTTTCCGTACCATCCCAAGATCATGCTGGTACACACACGGTACATCAATGTATATATCAAAGGGAAATCACACAGCATTATATTAATCCAAATCTCATATCGAGTCCTTTATTACAATAATCATTACAATAAAGTGGCCGAAGGCCAACTCATGAGAATAACTAAGTCTTGCGGAAGCGTCGAAGGTAGATGAGTCCATCTGACTCCAAGGGCATCTCACCGAGCGTAGAACGTGTCCTCACTCCTGGTCGGAAAAGTACTCTGCATCATGATACGTTGCAGCCGTGTAGGTCAGCATATGGAATATGTCGGCAAAGTCACAAGAGAGGGGTGAAAAGATAATCATCTAGCTTACATGCATATATGGCAGGTGGGGTGGTAGTTTTTTTTGCGTAAAGCCAAGTTTTTCCTACATCAAAAGAGGGGCTAAGCAAAATTATTACTAAGTTGGTTGATTAATGAGATGGTTCCACCAACCAATTGTCATACCCAAGTTATTAATACCCACATCATCAGATTACTTGTGTTGAGAATTTCCGGAAGTTTCAGTTCCTTTGGCTCAAGTCGTCCATGACCGTGGACACGGCTAATCGATTAGGTTTGAGTACTCTGCAGAGTTTTGCACACGTTCCCCACAAGATTTGGTCGCCTCCGTTTGATTTCTCGCACTTCAGGGTGTTTGAGAAACGGATGACCAAAACATGGTCTTCCAAAGGGTTTCCCTGCGACTCTGTCGGTGCCCATCCTTTCCTACCGTTCTTCTACATCTCGTAGCACTGCCTGTCCAAGGTCACCACGATATCCAACCAAACCAGAGCCCATAATGACTTGTGGCTGTGCAGGTATGCCTTGGGTCTTGAAGCATCCATCCATCTCTTTGTGCCTGGGTGGACCTTTTCGCGTGCATACTGGCCATCTCCAGCAACACCTAGGCAAATCCACTGGTTTCTCTAGGGTGCCGTTCAACCATCATCCACCCAGAGGTATGTTGAAACTCGGAGTCTTGAAGTCTTGATCATTATGTAGGTCTTGAAATTTTTAACTCTCTCAACTCTCATGAATCACACAACCAACCCCGTCTACTAATAGCATAGCAAAAAGTAAAACAACGTTTCCCGGGGCCAATGTGTCAAGGGTTGAGAGGGGGTACCTACCACATGATACTACAACCGTAACCAAGTTTCCAATTACCTACTTTTTATGCAATTGGGGGGATGGTAGAACTAATGCAATAAAAACATGGGTAAAGATGATCAAAGTGACTTGCCTGATTGACGATCTTCGTACTCGAGGGACTCTAAGTAACAACCCTCGCACTCCGGATAATCTAACGAAGCAAACAAGAGCACTCAAAAAGCATACAATAAAAATATTGTAACTCACAAAATCAGCAAGGAATTAGAATCACTCAAGACAAACAATGCACAATCACATGGAAAGAAAAACAACACTTAGTTTGGTTTTCTAAAAGATGATGGGTAAATTACTACTAACATAACAAAACTATTTGTATTAACCAAAACAATAGTTGACAGCAATAAAACAATAAAATATTTTATTAATAAACAGAAGAAAATCAAATTAAGTTTGTTGGGAAAACTTTAGTAAAGTTTTTTTTAGTTTTGATAAACACTATATGAATCAACTATAGCTTTACTAACAAAAGAGCAAAACATAACTTATTATTTATTAACAAAACATGTTCTTAACAGAAAAGAATGTACAAATAAACTTGTCTTAGAAAACAGAATTAAATTATATAAAACTTTGCTGAAAGAAAAACTATTACTAACTAGTTGTTTTAATCAAATTAAACCTATTTGAAAAGAAGTTGTGATTCCTATATTAACAAAGAAATAAACTAAACAATTTTATATTTTTATTAACAGTAAGTAAAACACTAAACCTTCAAGCAACAGAACCTACTAAATCCAATTAAAACTAAATCTAATTGAAACTAACTAAAACTAAGTAAATAAAACTATACTATAATACTAGGCAGATTCTGTTTATAGCTAGAACAATAATCAAAATCATTCTAAAAATCCTCAAACCAAGCAATTTGCTAGTCCTAACTAATACCAAGCAGTAGCAAAAAGATTCATATCAAAATCTATTTTTAAACTCTAGTTATTCAGATTTGAATGATTTGAGCAAATTTGATTCAATTCAAATTTTAGAGTTCAAATTTGAAATTTAAAGGTAAAGGGTGAAACTACATAAAAAATGTGAGCTATTGCAAAAAGAATCAACTAAAAACATTAAACAGGTTAAAAGATATAGCTAAAACAAATTCAGAATAGTTTCTGTTAACTAAAACAAAACAAAAAAAGAAAACTAACTACCGGACGGCCAGGGGTGACGCAGCACAATCCTATTGGCTAAGGGGGGTGTGCGAGCGGCACTACGGGCGGTCAACCAAACCTAAGAGGATACCGGTTCGCGAATTAAAGCGATCTAATCTGGATCGTTAGATCCAGATCGAACGGATGGGAGGTGGTCCGACGACTTACCGGAGGGGGAGGAAGATTTCCGGCGAGGGTGGCGGTGGCCGGTGGTTGGAGGAGGTCGGGGAAGGCGTTCTGGTGGTCGAAGGAGACGGCGGAAGGGTCCAGACGACGGCAGAGGTCCTCCGACGCCGATTGGTGGTGTCGGAGAGGTGCGAGGACGACCGAGGCGACGGGAAGGAGCAGTGAAGAGCTTCGGTGGTCGGAGCAACTCCGGCGAGGCTTGAGCACGGCGTTCTGGTGAGGGAGAGTGAGGGGGGATAATGGGGCGCGGAGCTGCCCGCTCTTTTATAGGGCCGCGGGTGGGGTCGGGGAAGAGAGGAGAGAGACATCCGGCGTGGAGAAGAAACTACCGGCGAGGGTTCGGCGCGAGGTGAGTGATGACCGCGCGGGTCAGCGGGCGGTCAGGGTGGGGTCCGCTGTCAGAGAGAGGGAGGCGTCCGTTGCGCGTCGGTCGGCCGGCTCGAAATAATTTCGCGAGTAACTGCCCGTGGGCCGGCCCGTTCAAATACAAAAACCGTTACTCTTTTTAATAGTCAGAGCAGTAAAATCTCTTTAAAAGCATTCAAACAAAATTTAAATATAGGAGTATTATATATCAAAATTAACAGAATAATAAATTCCATTTATTGAACATTTTTATTCTGTCATTTGAACACTTTGAAAAACATATTATTTTCAGAAATGGCCTATTTGCTTTTAAATCCTTTTTGCAAATATTTTTCAAAATAACTCCTGGTTGTTTTTGTTCAAATAAATCACCAAATAGTCCTTGGTGTGGAGTGTCATGTTCCTCCCCTCATATTTGAACATTTTACCAAGATTTTCAAATAGGTGAAAGCCACACATTGAAAGTACAAAGGGGGTTTCAGAAATTAAGAGAAGGCATTTCAACTAATACATACATGCAAGCAATGATGATGATAGATGCATAGCTATATTTCATAACATTCCAAAATGGAATTTTTGGGATGTTACAAACCTACCCACCTTAAGATGAATCTCGCCCTCGAGATTTGGGTTGGCTAGAAAATAGGTGCGGGCGGTCTCTACGAAGATCTTCTTCGCGTTCCCAGGTGGCTTATTCCTCGGTGTGGTGACTCCACAAAACCTTACAGAACTTGATGATCCTGCTGCGGGTAACTCTGTTGGCAGTCTCGAGGATTCTGACAGGCTTCTCCTCGTAGGTCAGATCACTGTCAAGTTGTATGACCTCTAGGGGCACTGTGTCTCTCAAAGGAATATCAGTCATCTCAGCATGACATTTCTTCAGCTGGGAAACATGGAAAACATCATGAACTGCGGATAATCCTGCCGGCAATTCCATCTTGTATGCAACTTCGCTACGTTCAAGAATTTTGTAGGGGCCTATGAATCTGGGTGCTAACTTTCCTTTAACACCAAACCTCTTCATTCCTCGAAGTGGGGACACACGAAGATATGCCCGATCTCCCACTTCATATGTTACTTCCTTGTGTTTGTTGTCGGCATAGCTCTTTTGTCGGGATTGAGCTATTTTGAGTCTGTCATGAATCAACTTGACTTTATCTTCTGAATCTCGAATAAGGTCGGGACCAAAAAGTTGTCGGTCTCCAACACCATCCCACGTCAATGGTGTTCTGCACCTCCTTCCGTATAATGCTTCGAAAGGGGCCATCTTCAGACTGGTCTGATAATTGTTGTTGTACGAGAATTCTGTGTAAGGTAAGTTGTCATCCCAACTAGATCCATAATCTAGCGCACAAGCTCTCAACATGTCTTCCAGAATCTGGTTGACTCTCTCAGTCTGTCCATCGGTCTGCGGATGAAAAGCAATACTGAACTCCAGTCTTGTACCCAAAGTTTCATGTAACTGATGCCAAAACTTTGAGGTAAATTGTGTTCCTCTATCTGACACGATACTCCTCGGAACTCCATGCAGACATGCGATCTTGGTCATATATATCTTGGCTAGCTTAGCGCTGGTATAAGTGGTCTTCACTGGAATGAAATGAGCCACCTTGGTCAAGCGATCGACCACTACCCAGATTGAATCATAACCTGAACGGGTCCTTGGTAATCCTGTGATGAATTCCATACCAAGCTTTTCCCATTTCCACTCGGGTATCGGCAAAGGTTGGAGTAACCCTGCTGGTTTCTGATGTTCTGCCTTTACTCGCTAACAAACATCACATATTGCCACATGTTCTGCAATATCCTTCTTCATACCTGTCCACCAATAACTTTTCTTCAAATCCAGGTACATCTTGGTGTTGTCTGGGTGTATTGAGTAAGGGGAATCGTGGGCTTCTTGAAGTATCAACTTCCTGAGCTCTGGGTCATTGGGCACATAGATGCTATTCTCAAACCACAGAGTTCCTTGTTCATCCTCACGAAAACCTTTAGCTTTATCATCTTTCATTCTTTGCTTAATCTCAGCTATCTCCTTGTCCGATTTCTGGGCTTCTCGAATTCTTTCGGTCAAGGTGGACTAGATCTCTAGTGTGGCAACATATCCGCTTGGAACTATCTCTAGCCTGAGCTCTCTGAGTTCATCGGCTAACTCCTGGGGTAATCCTCCCACTGTGAGTGTGTTTACATAAGTTTTCCGACTCAAAGCATCTGCTACCACATTTGCCTTACCTGGATGGTAGTGTAATCTCATGTCATAGTCCTTGATTAACTCTAACCATCTCCTCTATGTGAGGTTCAACTCTTTCTACGTGAAGATATATTTCAGGCTCTTATGATCAGTGTAAACATCACAACTATTTCCGATAAGGAAATGTCTCCAGGTCTTGAGTGCGTGCACTACGGCTGCTAGTTCCAAATCATGGGTGGCATAATTCTACTCATGAGGTCGTAGTTGTCTGGATGCATAAGCTACAACCTTTCCATCTTGCATGAGTACTCCTCCAAGTCCTTGACATGAGGCATCACAGTAAACATGGAAGTCCTTCCGAATATTGGGCAAAATCAACGCTGGGGCTGTGACCAAACGTTTCTTCAACTCCTGGAAACTGGCTTCACATTCCTTAGTCCAAATATACTTAGACTCTTTCTTCAACAACTCCGTCATGGGCTTGGCAATCTTTGAGAAATTCTCAATGAACCTCCGGTAATATCCGGCTAGTCCGAGAAAACTGCGGATCTCCTTAACTGAGGTGGGTGACTTCCACTCGGTGACGGCTTCAACCTTAGCGGGGTCTACGGCTATTCCTTCTCCGGAAATAACGTGTCCAAGGAATCCGACTTCCGTCAGCCAAAATTCACATTTACTGAACTTGGCATACAACTGATGCTCTCTAAGCTTCTCCAGAACTAAACGCAAATGTTCCTTGTGTTCTTCCTCGTTCTTGGAGAATATCAATATGTCATCGATGAACACCACGACAAACTTGTCCAGGTATTCCATAAACACTTTGTTCATCAAATTCATGAAGTAGGCAGGAGCATTAGTCAAACCAAAGGACATGACAGTGTACTCATACAAGCCATACCTTGTGGTGAAAGCTGTTTTGGGTATATCTTGTTCACGAATCTTCAGTTGGTGATACCCTGATCGAAGATCGATCTTGGAGAATACTTTGGCGCCTACTAGCTGATCAAACAAGTCATTAATCATCGGTAAAGGGTACTTGTTCTTGATAGTCACCTCGTTCAAGGCACGATAATCGACTACCATTCTCAAGGTTTTATCCTTCTTCTCCACCAAAAGAACTGGGGCTCCCCAAGGTGAAGAACTTGGGCGAATATATCCCTTGTCCAATAACTCCTTAATTTGCTTCTTGATTTCCACCAGATCATTTGCGGGCATCCGATAGGGTCTCTTGAAAATTGGGGTTGTCCCTGGTTGTAGCTCTATTAGGAACTCAACTCCCTATCTGGTGGCATGCCTGGTAATTCTTCCGGGAATACATCCGGAAAGTCTTGTACAACTGGTACTTCCTCCTGAACAGCTCCTGTGAGGGAATTTAACCGAGCACTCATACGTGTGCGTCGGGATACATACTTAATCCTCTTGTTCTCCGGGGTGGTGAGTGAAACAGACTTACTGGGGCAATCAAGATTTCCTTCATACTTGGTCATCCAATCCATGCCTAGGATTACATCCAATCCCTGGGATTCTAAGACGATGAGGTCGGTGGGAGAAACATGGTTTCCTATATTGAGTTTCAAGGCATGGCATCCTATCCCTGCCCTCATCATACCTCCTGGGGAACTGACCTTAATGGGCTGACTAAGGGTTTTGGTGGGCAAACTATACTTATCCACAAATACCCTTGATATGAATGAATGAGTTGCACCGGAATCAAAAAGTACTGTAACTGGACGTGAATGTAATAAAAACTTACCAACCACAGTCTCGGGTTGATCATAGACTTCTTCCACGTCGAGGTGGTTCACCTGGGCACGAGGAAACGGATTTGGCTTCTTGGCTACGGAGTTACCGTTTCCATTTCCCTGCTTGCTCTGGGGACACTCAGTAGCATAGTGCCCTGTCTTCTGACACTTGAAATAGGTGATGTGGCTCAGATCCTTTTGAGTAGGAGCGTGACGGTGCTGGTTGTTGTTCCCATTCCCATTGTCAGTCTTGAAGTTGCCATGGTTGGGACGGGCATTCCCATTTCCTCCATGGTTGTGGCCTCCATGGTTGTGCATGGCATGAGTGTGCCTTCCAAACTTACCGGTACCTGATCCGGTATTTACTGAGTACGGGGAGTAGCGGGGCTTCTGATGAGCTCCAAAGTTAAACTTTCCCTGAGTGTATTTCCACTTGCGGTTCTCAATTTGCTGTTGTTTACCCTCCAAGATGAGGGCCTTGTCCACCAGCTCTTGGTAGTTGTTGAAGGTAGCCACTACCAGCTGCATGCTCAACTCATCGTTGAGTCCTTCCAGAAACTTTTCTTGCTTGTCCGCATCATTGGCCACATCTCCGGGTACATAACGAGCCAACATGCTGAACTCGTCCACATATTGGGCCACGGAGCGATTTCCCTAGCGCAAGTTGCGAAACTCGCGCTTCTTCAGACTCATGGCTCCAGCTGAGACATGAGCGGTGCGGAAAGCTTGCTTGAACTGCTCCCAAGTTACATCAGCAATAGGATATGTGGTGGTGTAGTTCTCCCACCATGAAGCTGCTGGTCCTTCTAGTTGATGTGCGGCAAAGCGCACTTTCTCAGCTTCAGTACATCCAGTGGTGACGAGTTCTCTCTCCATCTTACGGAGCCAGTCATCTGCTACAATGGGCTCAGTGCTGCTGGAGAAAGTTGGAGGGTTCAACCTCAGAAAAGGGTGAGATTGTCAGCCTGAGGTGGATGATGATGGTTGTTGTTCTGGTTGTTGGTCTGATTCTGGATCAATAGCTGCATCAGTGCATTCTGCTGCTGAAGGAGTTGCGTGAGTTCCGGCAGGAAGGTGAAGTCGGACTCACGTCGTGGAGGCATCTTGCTGTTTTCAGAGGGGTGAGAATTAGAATAGAACAAGGGCCTAAAAGGAGAAATTCACTACCCATATGCAATGCAACAACATATCACACCAAACACTCATTCATTTATTCAATCAATGTCAAACATCGAGATACAAGTCTCAATCAAACTAAGCATCGACCTACGCTTTTAACGTTGAAAATAAAAGATACATGGAGGGCATAACTAAAGTTTTCCTCAGAAGTACATGGTGACTGAGTCTCCTCCAGTGGTGCTCTCCTCATAGTCATCATCGTCGCTGATGAAAGGAGCCAAGTCTCCCTCAGGATGAAGATTTTCACCCATGTCCATCTGTTCCTCCAGAGTGGCGATGCGAGTGTTCAGCTTGTCAATCCTCTCTAAGAAATCCTTCACCTCATACTCATGCTCGTACTCGGCTTCCCGTAAGTCAGCTTCGAGGTCAATCTCACGGTTCATCAGATACTTGATTGTCTTCGTATCAGTACGAACTCGAAGCTCCATAGTCCTGATGTGAGTCTCCAAGGTCTGGATATAGGAAATGGTGGTGTCTGCAGTGGGAGGGGTTATGATGTTTCCATTGGCATCCCTGCGACAAACCACGCTGAGTCCTGGTGAAATGGTTCCACCTCTGTATTCCTCCTGAATACGTCCAAGGGCACGATGAATGGCCATGTCTCTCCCAAGTATCCAGCTGGGTGCCACAAACTTGAAGTCGATGGGTTCCTTCCGATTCCCAAAGGTCTTCCCTGGGATGTGCACCTCAATCCTGTAGCGTCCATCTTGTGGAAAGGACATGATAGGAGTCCTGGTGATGCTCGGCAAAGCAATCCTTACGTCCTTGACGATCCTCATCAACTCCTTACCAAAGGGCATCGTTGCGTCAGGCTGGCAAAACTCCGTGATCAACACTGGAATGAAGGTGGCCATCTATAAATTTTGAAATAATCGGAGAGAAGTCAGAAACGAGTAGATGAGAGTATAAGAATTTTTTAAAGACAAAGGGAAATAAATCCTAAGGCTTTCCAATCCTAGAGGTTACGTCCTACGGTCAGCGTGTGCTCTGATACCATTTATGTAGCGACCCGACCTGAAAGGTCGAATCTCCGGTGTTTCCGTACCATCCCAAGATCATGTTGGTACACACACGGTACATCAATGTATATATCAAAGGGAAATCACACAGCATTATATTAATCGAAATCTCCTATCGAGTCCTTTATTACAATAATCATTACAATAAAGTGGCCGAAGGCCAACTCATGAGAATAACTAAGTCTTGCGGAAGCGTCGAAGGTAGATGACTCCATCTGACTCCAAGGGCATCTCACCGAGCGTAAAACGTGTCCTCACTCCTGGTCGGAAAAGTACTCTGCAACATGATACGTTGCAGCCATGTAGGTCAGCATATGGAATATGCCGGCAAAGTCACAAGAGAGGGGTGAAAAGATAATCATCTAGTCTACATGCATATATGGCATGTGGGGTGGTAGTTTTTTTTGCGTAAAGCCAAGTTTTTCCTACATCAAGAGAGGGGCTAAGAAAAATTATTACTAAGTTGGTTGATTAATGAGATGGTTCCACCAACCAATTCTCATACCCAAGTTATTAATACCCACATCATCAGATTACTTGTGTTGAGAATTTCCGGAAGTTTCAGTTCCTTTGGCTCAAGTCGTCCATGACCGTGGACACGGCTAATCGATTAGGTTTGAGTACTCTGCAGAGTTTTGCACACGTTCCCCACAAGATTTGGTCGCCTCCGTTTGATTTCTCGCACTTCAGGGTGTTTGAGAAACGGATGACCAAAACATGGTCTTCCAAAGGGTTTCCTTGCCACTCTGTCGGTGCCCATCCTTTCGTACCGTTCTTCTACATCTCGTAGCACCACCTGTCCAGGGTCACCATGATATCCAACCAAGCCAGAGCCCATAATGACTTGTGGCTGTGCAGGTAAGCCTTGGGTCTTGAAGCATCCATCCATCTCTTTGTGCCTGGGTGGACCTTTCCGCGTGCATACTGGCCATCTCCAGCAACACCTAGGCAAATCCACTGGTTTCTCTAGGGTGCCGTTCAACCATCATCCACCCAGAGGTATGTTGAAACTCGGAGTCTTGAAGTCTTGATCATTATGTAGGTCTTGAAATTTTTAACTCTCTCAACTCTCATGAATCACACAACCAACCCTGTCTACTAATAGCATAGCAAAAAGTAAAACAACGTTTCCCGGGGCCAATGTGTCAAGGGTTGAGAGGGGGTACCTACCACATGATACTACAACCATAACCAAGTTTCCAATTACCTACTTTTTATGCAATTGGGGGGGGGATGGTAGAACTAATGCAATAAAAACATGGGTAAAGATGATCAAAGTGACTTGCCTAATTGACGATCTTCGTACTCGAGGGACTCTAAGTAACAAGCCTCGCACTTTGGATAATCTAACGAAGCAAACAAGAGCACTCAAAAATCATACAATAAAAATATTGTAACTCACAAAATCAGCAAGGAATTAGAATCACTCAAGACAAACAATGCACAATCACATGGAAAGAAAAACAACATTTAGTTTGGTTTTCTAAAAGATGATGGGTAAATTACTACTAACATAACAAAACTATTTGTATTAACCAAAAGAATAGTTGACAGCAAGAAAACAATAAAATATTTTATTAATAAACAGAATAAAATCAAATTAAGTTTGTTGGGAAAACTTTAGTAAAGTTTTTTTTTTAGTTTTGATAAACACTATATGAATCAACTATAGCTTTACTAACAAAAGAGCAAAACATAACTTATTATTTATTAACAAAACATGTTCTTAACAGAAAAGAATGTACAAATAAACTTGTCTTAGAAAACAGAATTAAATTATATAAAACTTTGCTGAAAGAAAAACTATTACTAACTAGTTGTTTTAATCAAATTAAACCTATTTGAAAAGAAGTTGTGATTCCTATATTAACAAAGAAATAAACTAAACAATTTATATTTTTATTAACAGTAAGTAAAACACTAATGTTCAAGCAACAGAACCTACTAAATCAAATTAAAACTAAATCTAATTGAAACTAACTAAAACTAAGTAAATAAAACTATACTATAATACTAGGCAGATTCTGTTTATAGCTAGAACACTAATAAAATCATTCTAAAAATCCTCAAACTAAGCAATCTGCTAGTCCTAACTAATACCAAGCAGTAGCAAAAAGATTCATATCAAAATCTACTTTTAAACTCTAGTTATTCATATTTGAATGATTTGAGCAAATTTGATTCAGTTCAAATTTGAAATTTAAAGGCACAGGGTGAAACTACATAAAAAATGTGAGCTATTGCAAAAAGAATCAACTAAAAACATTAAACAGATTAAAAGATATAGCTAAAACAAATTCAGAATAGTTTCTGTTAACTAAAACAAAACAAAAAAAGAGAACTAACTAACGGATGGCCAGGGGTGACGTGGCACAATCCTATTGGCTAAGGGGGGTGTGCGAGCGGCGCTACGGGTGGTCAACCGAACCTAAGAGGATACCGGTTCGCGAATTATAGCGATCTAATCTGGATCGTTAGATCCAGATCGAACGGATGGGAGGAGGTCTGACGACTTACCAGAGGGGGAGGAAGATTTCCGGCGAGGGTGGCGGCGGCCGGTGGTCGGAGGAGGTCGGGGAAGGCGTTTCGGTGGTCAAAGGAGACGGCGGAAGGGTCCAGACAACGGAGGAGGTCCTCCGGCGCCGATTGGTGGTGTCGGAGAGGTGCGAGGACGACCGAGGCGACGGGCAGGAGCAGTGGAGAGCTTCGGTTATCGGAGCAACTCCGGCGAGGCTTGAGCGCGGCGTTCTGGCGAGGGAGAGTGAGGGGTTCGGGGGGGAAATGGGGCATAGAGTTGCCCACTCTTATATAGGGCAGCGGGTGGGGTCGGGGAAGAGAGGAGAGAGATCCGGCGTGGAGAAGAAACTGCCGGCGAGGGTTCGGCGCGAGGTGAGTGATGACCGCGCGGGTCAGAGGGCGGTCAGGGTGGGGTCCGCTGTTAGAGAGAGGGAGGCGTCCGTTGCGCGTCGCTCGGCCGGCTCAAAATAATTTCGCGAGTAACTGCCCGTGGGCCGGCCCCGTTTAAATACAAAAACCGTTACTCTTTTTAATAGTCAGAGCAGTAAAACCTCTTTAAAAGCGTTCAAAAGAATTTAAATATAGGAGTATTATATATCAAAATTAACAGAATAATAAATTCCATTTATTGAACATTTTTATTCTGTCATTTGAACACTTTGAAAAAAATATTATTTTCAGAAATGGCCTATTTGCTTTTAAATCCTTTTTGCAAATATTTTTCAAAATAACTCCTGGGTTTTTTTGTTCAAATAAATCACCAAATAGTCCCTGGTGTGGAGTGTTATGTTCCTCCCCTCATATTTGAACATTTTACCAAGATTTTCAAATAGGTGAAAGCCACACATTGAAAGTAGAAAGGGGATTTCAGAAATTCAGAGAAGGCATTTCAACTAATACATACATGCAAGCAATGATGATGATAGATGCATAGATATATTTCATAACATTCCAAAATGGAATTTTTGGTATGTTACAATAATTCAATACAAATTATATATAGTTCAACAAATAAAAACTCATATGTCATCACACGTCGAGGTAGGCGTCGCCCTTGATCCTCCATAGGTGCTCCACCAGATCCTGTTGTAGTTCATGATGCACCTGTGGGTCTTGGATCTCCTGACGCATACTGAGATAGGCAGTCCAGGTTGTCGGTAGCTGGTGCTCAACTTCGGCTAGAGGACCCTGCATGTAGTATGGTTTAGTGTCAAACACTGGCTCTTCCTGCTCGCTCTCGATGATCATGTTGTGCAAGATGACACGGCAAGTCATGATCTCCCACATTTGAACTTTCGACCAAGTTTGAGCAAGGTACCAGACAACAGCAAATCGAGATTGGAGCACACCAAATGCCCGCTCGACATCCTTCCTGCAAGCCTCATGTACCTTGGCAAAGTGGGACTTCTTGCCTCCTGGCACATCGTTTGAGATAGTCTTCACAAATGTAGACCATCTCGGATAGATGCCATCAGCTAGGTAGTACCCCTTGTTGTAGTGCTGCCCATTGACCTCGAAGTTTACTGGAGGAGAATGACCTTCAACAAGCTTGGCAAAGACAGGGGAGCACTGCAGCACATTGATGTCATTATGAGTTCCTGGCATGCTAAAGAAGGAGTGCCAAATCCAGAGGTCATGTGTGCCCACCGCCTCAAGTACCACACTGCAACCACCTTTGGCGCCTTTGTACATCCCCTGCCAAGTAAATGGGCAGTTCTTCCATTTCCAATGCATGCAGTCGATGCTTCCAAGCATCCTAGGAAATCCTCTTGATGCATTCTGTGCTAGGATCCGAGCAGTGTCTTCCGCATTGGGTGTTTGCAAGTATTGCGGTCCAAACACTACCACCACTGCCCGACAGAACTTGTAGAAACACTCAATGTTGGTGGACTCGGCCATGTGCACATAGTCGTCGAGTGAATCACCAGGAGATCCGTATGTAAGCATCCTCATCGCTGTCGTGCACTTCTGGATTGAGGTGAATCCAAGTTTGCCGATGCAATCCTTCTTGCACTTGAGGTAGTTGTCGAACTCTTGGATGGAATTCACAATCCTAAGGAAAATCTTCCGGCCCATCCGATAACGGAGCCGAAATGTTTTGTCACCGTGCACTGGAGCATCGGCGAAGTAGTCAAACTAGAGCATGCGGTAGCCTTCGAGACGATGCCGGTTCTTTGCTTTCATCTGCCCCGACGCCGAGCCACCTTGCCACGGCTTTTCATTGCTCGCCAGTAGGCCGGCGAGAGCGGCGAGGACCATGAGATGTTCCTCTTCCTGGACGTTGGCCTCGGCTTCCTCCTCCAGCAGCACGGCGAGCACCTCGTCATCCGAGTCCATTACCGAGGTAGGAAAATCGCCGAACACCTTGCGGGTGCGGTGGGCGTGTACTGCCACTACACTTCCCCTCTGAGGTCAGGAAACGCCAGAAAGATTGCCCAGCTGGTGGCGGAGGGGATGCCTCGGCGAAACCTCTGCTCTTTTTCCGGCGAGGATGCGCTATCTAGCGGTGGCGGGGCGGTGGGCGTCACCGGGATCAGCCAGTTGGCGGCCGAGCGCGCGGGGGGAGGGAGGAGAATCTGGAAGAAAAACTTGACTTTCGCCTGACGGTGTGGGCCAGACGTGCTTTTCCCTTGTGCCGGAGCCCCCGAGCGCCCCCTAATGCACCGGGTGCGGCCTGCGATTGTCGGGCCCAAAAATGGGCCGAGCCGGTAGATTTCAGCGTCCTGGTGGCGCGACTGGGGTGTTTTTTAGCGCCGGCACCGAAAAAGTCGCCTGGGGGGCCTGTTGGGGGCACGGCTGGAGATGCTCCAAAATAATATAGAAACACTTCGCGCGCGCTGCGATAATGGCCGCGCCGCGCATGTATCCCATGTCCCGCATTCAATGGGCATCGTGGGGAGGTGCAGCAAGTGCAATGATCACAACCGCAAGACCCTGCCATGCGTGCCCGTGCACTATTTGGGCCTACCCCAACAACGCCTCGCACCGTGTGTGGCCTAGGCTCGGGGCTCCTGTCGGTGCACTAGAGTTTTTGGGCTCCCTAGTGCCCCTTACTCATGCACAAGCAGTAGTAGCCACCCTGGCAACGAGGTCCGGCAAGGATCTTCTAGATACAAGTACAGGAAAGACAAGACCTTGCTGGGATGGTCCTCAAAGCCCCGGCAAGGCCCCGCCAGCGCACAGGCCAGGTGTCGCCCTGTCTGGGCACGAGTCACAGCGTCAGCGATGGAGGGGCTAAGCTGTGCCGATGGGACGGGCTCTTGTCCCGTCCCAAAGATAGTCAGAGATGCCTAACGGTGCGTTAAATGCGCTTGTCCTACCCCGTCAGTGTTAGGTATGATAGAACTGTAGGTCTATGCACCCCATGTACGCACTGTACGCCACTGTTGGGATCCCCTTCAGAGTATAAAAGGAGGCCCAGTGCGATACAGTAGAGGACTTTTTTGGATCCTCAAACTTTAACACTTTCGGACCTTCTAGCTCACACGCGTGGCAGCTGCTCATAGCGCTCTTGTAGCTAGAGCCCTAAGAACACTCACCCAATACAACCATGCAGGAGTAGGGTTTTACGCATCTTTGCGGCCCGAACCTGGGTAAAATCCCTGCGTGTTGTCCATTAGACCTGCTCTTTGCGCGAGCTCTCACCACCACCGAACCGAAAGGGGTCCCTCCGATCCCATAGGTGTTCTTCCCCATGACAACAACCCCAATGAAAATTCAAGCAATTGTTTTCACACCTTTATTTTCTTGAACTTTTTCAACTCTCACGCAATACATGAGCACGAGCCATGGATATAGCACTATAGGTGGAATAGAATATGGTGGAGGTTGTTAAGGAAAGGGAGAAGATACTCTCACATCAACTAGGCATATCAACGGGCTATGGAGATGCCCATCAATAGATATCAATGTGAGTGAGTAGGGATTGCCATGCAACGGATGCACTAGAGCTATAAGTGTATGAAAGCTCAAAAGGAAACTAAGTGGTCGTGCATAATCAAGAAAAATTTCACTAGCTATATGAAAGTGGCAAAATAGGAGACTCTCTATCATTAAGATCATGGTGCTACTTTGAAGCACAAGTGTGGAAAAAGGTAGTAGCAATGTCCCTTCTCTCTTTTCTCGCATCATTTTTTATGTGGGCTTCTAAGGCCTCTTTTATTCATTTTTTTATTTGGGCTTCGCTAGCATCTTTTTTTCATGAAGTCCGAAATCTCATCCCCACTAGTGAGGGAATCATAGCTTCCATCATCCTTTCCTCACATGGGACATGCTCTATTAATGATGATCATCACACTTTTATTTACTTACAACTCAAAAGAAAATTATAACTCGATACCTATGACAAGTTATGACTCTATATGCAATATGGAAGTGATGGTGCATATCATAAAAGGAAACGGTTGAGGTTGCATGGAAATATATCTTAGAATGGCTATGGAAATGCCATAATAGGTAAGTATGGTGGCTGTTTTGAGGAAATATATATGGTGTCTGTTTTGAGGAAGGTATATGGTGGCTGTTTTGAGGAAGGTATATGGTATACCGGCGAAAGTTGCGCGGTAATAGAGAGGCTAGCAAAAGTGGAAGGGTGAGAGTGCGTGTAATCCATGGACTCAACATTAGTCATAAAGAACTCACATACTTATTGCGAAAGTATATTAGTCATTGAAGAAAAGCATTAAACACATTCTCCTAGGGGGAGGTTGGTAGGAGTTAACCATCGCATGCCCCCGACCCTCCACAAAGGCCGACAATCTATAAACAAGTCATGCTCCGACTTCCTTACACAATGGTTCACCATACGTGCATGCTACGGGAATCACAGACCTTTACACAAGTATTTTTACCAACTCACAATTTATTTCCTAACATGTCTATTAATGTTACCACCTCTATATCTCAAAACTTTATGCAAGGAATCAAACTTCTTATAAATACTCAATGCACTTAATATGGAAGTTTTTATTATATCCCTTTTGGATGCCTATCATATTAGGACTAAATTCATAACCTAGACCAATTACCATGCTGTTTTAGAAACTCTGAAAATAATATAAGTGAGGTATGAGAGTTCAATTATTTCTATAAAACGCAAACATCATTGTACTCTAAAATATATAAGTGAAGCACATAGAGCAAAATTGCCCAACTCAAAAGATATAAGTGAAGCACATAGAGTATTCTAATAAATTCACGATTCAGCGTGTGTCTCTCAAAATATGTGTGTAGAAAGGATGATTGTGTCAAACTAACAAGCAAAGACTCATATCATACAAGACGCTCCAAGCAAAACACATGTCATGTGGTGAATAAAAATATAGCCTCAAGTAAATTTACCAATGGATTGAAGACAAAAGAGGGGATGCCTTCCGGGGCATCCCCAAGATTAGGCTCTTTGGCATCCTTGAATATGACTTGGAGTGCTTTGGGCATCCCCAATCTTATGCTCTTTCCACTCCTTATTCCATAGTCCATCAAATCTTTACCCAAAACTTGAAAACTTCACAACACAAAACTTAACAGAAAACTCGTGAGATCCGTTAGTATAAGAAAATAAATCACCACTTTAGGTACTGTTGTGAACTCATTCTTTATTTATATTGATGTTATACCTACTGTAATCTAACTTCTACATGGTTCATACCACATGATACAACCCAAAGATTCATCAAAATAGGCAAACAACTCAAAGAAAACAGAATCTGTCAAAAACAGAACAGACTGTAGCAATCTGAAAACTTTGGATACTTCTGTAACTCAAAAAATTCTGAAAAAGTAGAAAAACCTGGGAAATTTATATATCAATGTTGTGTAAAAATTAAATATAAATTATACGCTCTAAAAATATTATAAAATTCCTAGACTGAGCGCAAAAGTTTTGTTTTTCAACAAGATCAAATCAACAACTACCATCGATCACCCCAAAGGTTTTACTTGGCTCAAACACTAATTAAAACACCAAAACACAATTACGACAGAAGTAATAATGCGGGAATCACTCCAAAACAGAACATAGAAATAAAATTGGGTTGCCTCCCAACAAGCGCTATTGTTTAACGCCCTTAGCTAGGCAAAACACAATAGATCTAGGTATTGTCATCTTTGGTATGCAATCCAAAAGTAGCTCTCATAATAGATTCATAAGGTAATCTTATCTTCTTTCCAGGAAAGTGTTCCATGCCTTTCCTTAATGGAATCTGGAATCCAATGTTTCCTTCTTTCATGTCAATAACTGCACCAATAGTTCTAAGGAAAGGTCTACCAAGAATAATAGGACATGTAGGATTGCAATCTATATCAAGAACAATGAAATCTATAGGCACATAATTCCTATTTGCAACAATAAGAACATCATTAATCCTTCCCATAGGTTTCTTAATAGTGGAATCCGCAAGGTGCAAATTTAGAGAGCAATCATCAAGGTCATGGTAACCCAGCACATCACATAAAGTTTTCGGAATCGTGGAAACACTAGCACCCAAATCACACAAAGCATGGCAGTAATAATCTTTGATTTTAATCTTAATAGTAGGTTTCCACTCATCATGAAGCTTTCTAGAAATAGAAACTTCTAGCTCAAGTTTTTCTTCAAAAGATCTCATCATAGCATCAACTATATGTTTAGTAAAAGCCTTATTTTGACTATAAGCATGAGGAGAATTTAACATGGATTGCAACAAGGAAATACAATCAATCAAAGAGCAGCTATCATAATTAAGGTCCTTGAAATCCAAAAGAGTGGGTTCATTATTATTTGAAGTTTTGACCTCTTCAATCCCACTTTTATCAATCTTAGCATTAAGATCTATAGACTATGAATCATTGGGACGCCTTTTAACTAAAGTTGACTTATCTACAGTCCCATCATTATCAAGATTTATATTGGAAAACAAAGATTCAATAGGAGTCACACCAATCACTTTAAGATCTTCATCATTATTATCGCGAGAAAACAATTTTTCAAGCCATTCACGCTTAGCACGAATTCTAGCGATTCTTTCCTTACTTTCATCAATAGAAATTCGCATAGCTTTTAAGGACTCATTAATATCATGCTTGGGTGGAGTAGATCTAACTTTCAAAGAATCAATCTCAAGAGAAATTCTATCAACGTTCCTAGACAAATCATCAATCTTAAGCACTTTTTCTTCAATAGAGGCATTCAAAACTTTTAGCGAACCAATAAAATCTTTAACAATATTCTTCCGATTAGAGGGCATATTATTATAATTTCCATAAGAATTTTTGTAGGAATTACCATAATTATTACATGAATTACTAGGAAACGACCTAGGGTTGAAATTACCTATATACGCGTTGTTACCAAAATTGTTCCTACCAACAAAATTCACATCCATAGATTCATTATTATTTCCAATCAAATAAGACAAGGGCATATCATTAGGATCAATAGGAGCAATCTTACTACCAAACAATTTCATCAATTCATCCATCTTTTCACTCAAAGTATTTATTTCTTCAATAGCATGCACCTTTTTATTAGTAGGAGATCTTTTGGTATGCCATTGAGACTAGTTTGTCATGATATTATCTAGGATTTTAGTAGCTTCTCCTAACGTGATTTCCATAAAAGTACCATCCATGGCAGACTCTAAAAGATTTCTAGATGCAAAATTCAATCCGGCATAGAAAATTTGTATAATCATCCATAAGCTCAAACCATGCGCGGGACAATTCCTAATCATTAATTTCAACCTCTCCGAAGATTGTGCAACATGATCATGATCAAGTTGCTTAAAATTCATTATATCGTTCCTAAGGGAGATGATCTTAGCAGGCGGAAAGTACTTGGAAATAAAGGCATCTTTACACTTATTTCGTGACTCAATACTATTTTTAGGCAAAGATGAAAATCAAGTTTTAGCACGATCATGTAGCGAGAACGGAAATAGCTTCAATTTCACAATATCATTATCCACATCTTTCTTATTCTGCATATCACACAACTCAATGAAAATATTTAGATGGGATGCAGCATCTTCACTAGGAAGGCTAGAAAATTGTTTTTTCATAACAAGATTTAGCAAGGCAGCATTTATTTCATAAGATTCCGCACCAGTGGCGGGAGAAATCGGAGTACAAATAAAATCATTATTATTAGTATTGGAAAAGTCACACAACTTGGTATTTTCAGACATCGTGACAAGGCAAGCAATCAAGCACACAAGCAAACGAAAGGCAAACGAAAGAAGGGCGAACAAAAAGGAAAATCTTTTTGGTATTTTTCTGAAAATCATTTTAGAAGTGGGGGAGAGAAAAATGAGAGGGAAATGGCAAATAAAGTAAATGCAAGAGATCAGTTTGTGATGGGTACTTGATAGGCTTGATATGTATCCTCCCCGGCAATGGCGCCATAAATCCTTCTTGCTACCTCTTGAGCATGCGTTGGTTTTCCCTTGAAGAGGAAAGGGTGATGCAGCAAAGTAGATAAGTATTTCCCTTAGTTGTTGAGAACCAAGGTATCAATCCAGCAGGAGGAACAAGCAAGTCACCAATGGTTGCACCTACACAAACAATCAAACTCTTGCACCCAACGCTATAAAGGGGTTTTCAATCCCTTCAAGGTTATTTGCAAGGATTAGATCTGAAATAGATAGATCTAAACAAGTGCGGAAAGTAAAAGATAAATAAATTGCAACAAGTATAGATCTGAAAATATATGATGGAAAATAGACCCGGGGGCCATAGGTTTCACTAGAGGCTTCTCTCTTGAAGGCAAATATCGTGGTGGGTAAACAAATTACTGTCAAGCAATTGATAGAAAAGCCAATAATGATGTAGTTATCCAAGGCAATGATCATGCATATAGGCATCACGTCCATATCAAGTAGACCGAAACTATTATGCATCTACTACTATTACTCCACACAACAATCGACTCCTGCCTGCATGTAGAGTATTAAGTTCATGAAGAACAGAGTTGAAAGGATCAATATGGTTGACTAGAGGGGGGTGAATAGGCAACTAACACATTTTACCGTTTCTTCAACAATTAAGGTTTACCATCAAATAAGTTAGCCAGATGTGCAACTAGGTGAGTAACCTATACGATGCTAATCACAACAAGTGCACAAGCAAGCAATGGATATAACACAATAAAAGCTTGCAAGAAGTAAAGGTGCGATATAACCAAAAGTGGAGCCGGTGAAGACGAGGATGTGTTACCGAAGTTCCTTCCCTTGTGGGGAAGTACGTCTTCGTTGGAGCGGTGTGGAGGCACAATGCTCCCCAAGAAGCCACTAGGGCCATCGTATTCTCCTCATGCCCTCACACAATGCGAGATGCCGTGATTCCACTATTGGTGCCCTTGAAGGCGGCGATCGAACCTTTAAAAACAAGGTTGGGCAATCTCCACAACTGAATTGGAGGCTCCCAACGACACCACGAAGCTTCACCACAATGGAATGTGGCTCCGAGGTGACCTCAACCATCTAGGGTGCTCAAACACCCAAGAGTAACAAGATCCACAAGGGATTAGTGGGGGGAATCAAATTTCTCTTGGTGGAAGTGTAGATTGGGGCCTTCTCAACCTATCCCTAGGAAATCAACAAGATTGATTGGCTAGGGACAGAGATCAGGCTAAAATGGAGCTTGGAGCAACAATGGAGTTTGGGAAGGAAGAGGTAAGCTTCTTGGGGAAGTAGACCTCCCTACTATAGTGGGGGACAAGATCCAACTATTATCCACCCCCTCAGCCCCGTGTGTCGCGGTACTACCGCAACAGCCACGGTACTACTATGACGGCTTGTGGTACTACCGCTTGTGCGGGAGTAATTGGCTCCGGCCGTTTGCACAGGATAGCAAGCGGTAGAACCGCCGGAGCGGTACTACCGCAAGCCCATGCGGTACTACCGCACGATCGGCTGAGGCAGCCACTAGAGGTGCACGGAAATAAAAAATTACTTCCGTGCCTACCTCCGTAGAGGGAAACTATGCGAAAAAGTCTGGCGCAATAGTACCAGATGAGAATTGCGGTACTATCGTAGTAGGTCGAATGTAAAAAATTACATCCGCGCCTACTACCGCAGGTGTAGAGGCCAGGGCAGGAGACAGGGGTACTACCGCTCCACCGAGCGGTACTACCGCTGGCACCTGTGGTACTACCACTCCCTAGAGCGGTACTACCACAGACCACTAAACACAAACACTTCGCAGGCGTTCCTTTTGCACAGATAAGGAAAACGAGTTGGGGCTCCATTGAAGAGAGGGAAAGGTGGTCCAAAGGAATAGATGTGTACGTGTTGAGTCCACCTAGACCTTTCCGAAGCGGACCCCCTCTTGATAGTATGGCTTTCCTATGATTCAAGTCCACCGAAAGGAAACGCATAGAACAACCGTCTTCAAGAGATTCCGAGGGGCACTGAATCGTCTTGTGCCTAGACCTGAGACATCTGAAATGCTCAATGCACACGATTACTCCGCAAAGGCATTGTCATCAATCGCCAAAACCACTTAGGGAGAAATATGCCCTTACAATCTCCCCCTTTTTGGTGGATTGATGACAATACGGGATTTGCACATAAGGATATAAAATGAGCATATGCAAACTCAAGACCTACAAAATATAGAAGAGCTCCCTCTAGATGTGTGCATACTCTAGATATGCTTTGGACTGCAGGGCACACACACACTAGGATCAGCACTCCCCCTATATTTTATAGGCAATGCAATCTTTGCAACAGAATGAACAGAACTAAGTATGGAAACTAGGCATAGCATGTGAGCATAAAGATAAGGGTACGTAATAGACAGACTCACAAGCTACGAATCATACTAGACAATAATAAAGTAGTAGTGATAGCATATGTCTCACACCATATGATAGAGGAAGTATCTAGGTCACACACACACAAATGACATAAACCAAAGTTCAACGAAAGCAGAGAGACGACGAAAAGACAAACACAAATACGCGCAAATCCTACACTCTCTCCCCCTTTGGCATCGAGACGCCAAAAAGGCAGAGAGGACACCTAACACATAGGTGGTAGCTCCCATGCAGAAATATCAGTCATCTGACTCCTCTGAAGCATCTGGGATGGCCTCCGCATCTGAATCAGCCCACTGGAACTGCTGCTTAGCCATCCAAGTGGCCTCAGGGGTGATGTCCTTATCAGACCCACTCGAGATGGTCTCGCCAAACTTCCTTAGAATACGCTTGTCACGCTGGCAACTCTCCTTCTGAGCACCGTGAGCCTTATACTGACCCTTGGCCTGCATGCAGAACAAAGTCTTCATCTTGTGAGAGAGCTTCTTTTCCCAAGATGGCTTAGAAGACGGAGGCACATAGGACTCAAAACTGTTATCTTCCTCCTCTTCGATCCCATCATCATCGACCTCCATACGAGCAGAAGGTGGCTTAGTGGTGGTGTTGGCCCACTTCTCCTTCATACGCAAACGAATGGGCTCATGAAGAAACAATTGCTCTGGCATGTCCTGACCCGGAAAGGTCTTGTCCCAAGTATCACGAATCAGGTGGAACAAGTATGGCCCATAAATGGGAACCTTCCGATGAAACACAATAGTGTGAAGCTCAGACCACATAATGTGAGACACATCAACGATGCCAAGGTCTTCATGTCTTCCTTTCTCACATAGCAGCAACATATCCACCAGATAGGAGTGTACCTTGTCCTTGTCTCCCATGCAAGGAAACAGAGTGTTGCGGAAGATCCGATGCATGACATCAAGAAAAGGGTTGAGCACAGGAATTTTCTCACCAGATCGTAAGGTCTTCAGAATTTGGAAAGGCACGAGCTGCTCCTTACGTGTTGGCTGAGGGTTGCCATGAGGGTGCAGTCCAATTGGCACACCAAGCCCGGAGTCACGAACATGCAACAAATTCATGAAGTCCTTTCAGGTGGCAGACAGTTGCTCGCCATGGGTCATCCATGTCATGGTCCGCTCCGCATCAGAGTGAAAGTGGACAGAGGCAAAGAACTGACCCAATAGCTCGGGATCAAAGTCAAGGTGGAAGGAGATGATGTCTGCTATAGCAAACTGTTGCACCAACTCCAGAGCCTCACCAAAGTATTGCGGATGCTTCCTCATGTGTTCCAGATCAATGTATTGGATAGGAACATAGTGATTTTTCTTGCCCTTGATCACATCCAGGTGAATAAGATACTGCTGCTTGGACCAGAACAAGTCATTTGCCATGGAAACTTCCCTTGGCTTGTTGTAGGGATTGATCAATCGTCGAGCCAAAAACTCAGGTTGGGGCATGACCTCAAAGTTATCAACTGGTCGCTTGAGCTTGGAAGCGGTTCTCTTGAAAGAACGGGGTGGATCATTGGATGCCTCAGGAGCATCAGGATTGCGGAGCCGCTTGGAACTGGTGTCACGAGACGGATTGGAATGTCTTGGAGCAGAGCTAGAACCAGAGCCACCACCTTTGGCACACAATGCAAACACAATGGACAAATGGAAAATGTAAGGCAAGGACGAAAGTAGACACGAAAACCATGTAGAAGGGAGAATAGACAGGACAAAACGAGTTAGCCTTGGATCGAGCGGTAGTACCAGTAGCTCTTGCAGAAGTAAAAAATTACTACTGCTCCAGACGCGGTAGTACCACTGGAGCGGTAGTACCGTGGTTGGAGCGGAAGTAATGTGTTACTGCTGCCTAGTCTGCGGAAGTAAAAAATTACTACCGCGCCAGACGCGATAGTACCACGAGACCGGTAGTACCGCCCGCCGAGCGGAAGTAAAAAATTACTACCGCTCACGACGCGGTAGTACCGCAGGAGCGGTAGTACCGTGGCGTCAGCGGAAGTAAAATTTTACTTCCGCCCTACGAGCAGTAATACTGCACAAGGTGCGGTAGTACCGCACGGGGCAGATTTCACAAGAACAGATCGAAAGATCATCTTCGTACTATAGTGGATCGAAAAATATCCCGTTTTATCCTACCAATACGCGCTTCTACTACAAAAACACCCTCAAAACATGTCCTTAGGCACAGATTGAATCAAACAAAGCTAGACCATCGCATATGTCCCCAAAACCTAGATTCAAAAATAGAGAAGCAAAACAAGAGGGGATCGGGAAAATACCGAGGTCCATTGCAAGAGGACGAGGTGGGGAACGATCCCACCGGAGGAAATAGGAAGAGGGTGGCCGAAGACGGAGATCCGGCGAGGTGCTCCGACGCCGGTTGGGAGGAGGAGAGAGAGAGACGTGAGGGGAAGAGAAAGAATGGGGTATGGGGAAGATGGGAACCCCCTGCCGTCTCTTAACCGCCATGTCAACTCGAGTTACGGTAGTACCGTGGTCATCGCGGTAGTACCGCTCATCGGGCGGAAGTAATTTTTTACTTCCGCGTGGTAAGAGGTAGTACCACTCCAAGCGGTAGTACTGTGGTCCTCCACGGTAGTACCGTGCTGCCCTCTTTGTGCAAATTTTGGATAAACACAAACAAGAGAGAGAGAGAGATATTGCCGCTCAACAACAAGAGACAAGAGAAACTATGATGCAAGATAAAAGCACGAGCATGGTCCATCGGAGTAGAGAAATTAGAATAGGACCAATTAGTGAGTCTCTACTTCTCATGAAGAGAGGGCGGTGGCTCTAGAGCCACCTATGTTTGAGTCAGATGGTATGGCACCGCGAAGAATTATCCTTGGGCCCATGACCAAGACTCGTCTCTTGAAGCACAGTAGCCATCAAAAATGGCAAGTGTGAAAGACTTTGATTATTTTATGCATAATAGGAGGAAGGATAGTTCATTGAGAGAACTAGACTCCCCCTAAATCCATGCCTACACCTAGACAAGACATAACGATGAGTGTGGGGAGGTGTGCACTAAGTCAATCCACATTGCTCGAATCAATGATATTTAGCTCATGCCTTAACTCGCGAAATCTTGCTTCATATAATGGCTTCGTAAAAATATCTGCAAGTTGTTCGTTAGTGCTCAAATGAATAAGATTGATGTCTCCACGCTTGACATGTTCCCAAATAAAGTGATGACGAATATCAATATGCTTCGTCTTGCAATGTTGAACTAGGTTGCTGGAGATCATAATGGCACTTTCATTATCACAGTAAAGAGGCACTTTGTCACAATTGACACCGTAATCCTTTAAAGTTTGCCTCATCCATAGAATCTGAGCACAAAAACTGGCAGCAGCTACATACTCGGCCCCGATGGACGAGAGAGAAACACAATTTTGTTTCTTTCAAGACCAACTTACCAAAGACCGACCAAGAAATTGGCAGCCTCCAGAAGTGGACTTTCTATCCACACGGTCTCCCGCCCAATCCGAGTCAGTATATCCAACAAGATCAAACGAAGCCCCCTTGGGATACCATAAGCCAAAGTTTGGGGTATGAGCCAGCTATCAAAAGATTCGCTTGACAGCCACATGGTGACTCTCCTTAGGTGCGGATTGAAATCGTGCACAAATACCCACACTTAACATGATATCCGGTCTAGATGCACAAAGGTAAAGCAAGGATCCAATCATGGAGCGATATACCTTTTGATCCACTGCTTTACCATTGGGATCGCTGTCAAGATGGCATTTGAGTGGCATGGTAGTGTTGGCCTTGGGAGGATTGAGCTCATCCATCTTGAACCTCTTGAGCATGTCTTGAGTGTATTTGGCTTGATTGATGAAGGTACCTTGACTTTGTTGCTTGACTTCGAAACCAAGGAAGTACTTCAACTCTCCCATCATGGACATCTCAAACTTGTTTGTCATCAAAGTGGCAAACTCTTCATTGAGAGCTTTGTTAGGAGAACCAAAAATAATATCATCAACATATAGTTGGCATATGAACAAGTTCACATTGACCCTCTTTGTAAAAAGACTGGGGTCGATTTTCCCAATTTCAAACCCATGATCTTGCAACATCTCGATAAGGTGCTCATACCACGCATGTGGGGCTTGTTTAAGGCCATAGAGAGCCTTATCGAGAACGTATACATGATTGGGGAACTTGGGATCCTCAAACCCCGGGGGTTGCTTCACATATACCAACTCCTTAAGAGGGGCATTAAGAAAAGCACTCTTGACATCCATTTGATATAATTTAAAATTATGATGAGAGGCATATGCAAGCAACCTGCGAATAGATTCAAGGCGAGCAACAGGAGCAAAGGTTTCACCGTAGTTGACACCCTTGACTTGGGAGTATCCTTGTGCCACCAGTCTTGCCTTGCTGCGAATGAAAATACCGTTAGCATCTTGCTTGTTTTTGAAGATCCATTTTGTTCCAATGACATTGTGATTCTCCTGAGGTCTTGGCACCAATCGCCACACTTGGTTGCGCTCGAAGTTGTTGAGTTCATCGTGCATAGCTTCAACCCACTCCATATCCTCGAGTGCATCTTGAACCTTAAGGGGCTCAATGCAAGAAACAAATGCGTGATGTTCACAAAAGTTTCTTAATTGTTTACGAGTGGTTACCCCTTTTGCAAGTCGCCGTAGACGTTTTCCAACAGATGTTGTCTAACTTTGAGCTTGGCAGCATTCTTCGAGGCTTTCTTGGCGGCTTGTCTCTCTAAGATTTCTTCCATGGAAGGTTGAGGGACAACAATATGTGATTCATCATCTTGATGATCTTGAGCGCCTTCTTGAGCTTGCTCTTGTTCTTGCAGAAGATCTTGAGATTGAGATTGCTCGGAGACAAGAACTTGATCTTGGGCATCACTTGGTGATACACCATCATCAATGAATTGATCTTGCCCTTGATCTTGTTCATGTGGTAGAGGACCTTCAGTTTGTTCTTCAGAAGCTTGTGGGTCTTGCGTCGGTGATGGTTCCACTTGAGTGGAACATTGTCCTTCTCCTTCAGCCACAAGGGGTTCCTCAACGGGTAGGAAGTATCCCACACCCATTCTTCTTATGGCTTGGGGAGGAATTTCATCACCTACATCACAAAGACCACTTTGCTCCACCTGGGAGCCATTATTTTCATCAAACTCTACGTTACTCGTCTCCTCAATGAGTCCTGTGGACTTGTTGAGGACACGGTAAGCATGAGAGTTTGTAGCATAACCAACAAATATGCCCTCATGGGCTCTACATTCAAATTTAGACAAATGAGCACCTTTCTTGAGAATGAAACACTTACAACCGAACACCCGAAAGTATGTGAGGTTGGGCTTGTTCCCGGTAAGAATCTCATAAGGAGTCTTGTTCAAGCCTTTGCGAAGATAGAGCCGATTATATGCATGGCACGCTGTGTTGATGGCTTCGGCCCAAAAGTTGTACGGAGATTTAAACTCTGCCGTCATGGTTCTTGCCGCATCAATCAACGTCCGATTCTTCCTCTCAGCAACACCGTTTTGTTGAGGGGTGTATGGTGTGGAATATTGGTGCTTAATCCCTTCGTCACTGAGAAACTCATTTAGGGTGTAATTCTTGCACTCAGTGCTGTTGTCACTTCTAATCATCAAAATCTTTGCATCAAGGATGCCAAGGTCTTCATGTCTTCCTTTCTCACATAGCAGCAACATATCCACTAGATAGGAGTGTACCTTGTCCTTGTCTCCCATGCAAGGAAACATAGTGTTGCGAAAGATCCGATGCATGACATCAAGAAAAGGGTTCAACATAGGAATTTGCTCACCAGATCGTAAGGTCTTTAGAATTTGGAAAGGCACGAGCTGCTCCTTATGTGTTGGCTGAGGGTTGCCGTGAGGGCGCAGTCCAATTGGCACATCAAGCCCAGAGTCAGGAACATGCAACAAATCCATGAAGTCCTTTCAGGTGGCAGACAGTTGCTCGCCATGGGTCATCCATGTCATGGTCCGCTCCACATCAGAGTGGAAGTGGACAGAGGAAAAGAACTAACCCAATAGCTCGGGATCAAAGTCAAGGTGGAAGGAGATGATGTCTGCTATAGCAAACTGCTACACCAACTCCAGAGCCTTACCAAAGTATTGCGGATGCTTCCTCATGTGTTCCAGATCAATGTATTGGACAGGAACATAGTGATTTTTCTTGTCCTTGATCACATCCAGGTGAATAAGATACTGCTGCTTGGACCAGAACAAGTCATTTGCCTTGGAAACTTCCCTTGGCTTGTCGTAGGGATTGATCAACCATCGAGCCAGAAACTCAGCTTGGTGCATGACCTCAAAGTTATCAACTGGTCGCTTGAGCTTGGAAGCGGTTCTCTTGAAAGAGCGGGGTGGATCATTGGATCCCTCGGGAGCATCAGGATTGCGGAGCCGCTTGGAACTGGTGTCACGAGACGGATTGGAACGTCTTGGAGCAGAGCTGGAACCAGAGCCACCACCTATGGCACACAATGCAAACACAATGGACAAATGGAAAATGTAAGGCAAGGACGAAAGTAGACACGAAAACCATGTAGAAGGGAGAATAGACAGGTTCCACTTGAGTGTTCTTCAGAAGCTTGTGGGTCTTGCGTCGGTGATGGTTCCACTTGAGTGGAACATTGTCCTTCTCCTTCAGCCACAAGGGGTTCCTCAACGGGTAGGAAGTATCCCACACCCATTCTTCTTATGGCTTGGGAAGGAATTTCATCACCTACATCACAAAGACCACTTTGCTCCACCTGGGAGCCATTATTTTCATCAAACTCTACGTTACTCGTCTCCTCAATGAGTCCTGTGGACTTGTTGAGGACACGGTAAGCATGAGAGTTTGTAGCATAACCAACAAATATGCCCTCATGGGCTCTACATTCAAATTTAGACAAATGAGCACCTTTCTTGAGAATGAAACACTTACAACCGAACACCCGAAAGTATGTGAGGTTGGGCTTGTTCCCGGTAAGAATCTCATAAGGAGTCTTGTTCAAGCCTTTGCGAAGATAGAGCCGATTATATGCATGGCACGCTGTGTTGATGGCTTCGGCCCAAAAGTTGTACGGAGATTTAAACTCTGCCATCATGGTTCTTGCCGCATCAATCAATGTCCGATTCTTCCTCTCAGCAACACCGTTTTGTTGAGGGGTGTATGGTGTGGAATATTGGTGCTTAATCCCTTCGTCACTGAGAAACTCATTTAGGGTGTAATTCTTGCACTCAGTGCTGTTGTCACTTCTAATCATCAAAATCTTTGCATCAAGGATGCCAAGGTCTTCATGTCTTCCTTTCTCACATAGCAGCAACATATCCACCAGATAGGAGTGTACCTTGTCCTTGTCTCCCATGCGAGGAAACAGAGTGTTGCGAAAGATCCGATGCATGACATCAAGAAAAGGGTTCAACATAGGAATTTACTCACCAAATCGTAAGGTCTTTAGAATTTGGAAAGGCACGAGCTGCTCCTTACGTGTTGGCTGAGGGTTGCCGTGAGGGCGCAGTCCAATTGGCACATCAAGCCTAGAGTCAGGAACATGCAACAAATCCATGAAGTCCTTTCAGGTGGCAGACAGTTGCTTGCCATGGGTCATCCATGTCATGGTCCGCTCCGCATCAGAGTGGAAGTGGACAGAGGCAAAGAACTGACCCAATAGCTCGGGATCAAAGTCAAGGTGGAAGGAGATGATGTCTGCTATAGCAAACTGCTACACCAACTCCAGAGCCCTACCAAAGTATTGCGGATGCTTCCTCATGTGTTCAAGATCAATGTATTGGACAGGAACATAGTGATTTTTCTTGTCCTTGATCACATCCAGGTGAATAAGATACTGCTGCTTGGACCAGAACAAGTCATTTGCCTTGGAAACTTCCCTTGGCTTGTCGTAGGGATTGATCAACCATCGAGCCAGAAACTCAGCTTGGTGCATGACCTCAAAGTTATCAACTGGTCGCTTGAGCTTGGAAGCGGTTCTCTTGAAAGAGCGGGGTGGATCATTGGATCCCTTGGGAGCATCAGGATTGCGGAGCCGCTTGGAACTGGTGTCACGAGACGGATTGGAACGTCTTGGAGCAGAGCTGGAACCAGAGCCACCACCTATGGCACACAATGCAAACACAATGGACAAATGGAAAATGTAAGGCAAGGACGAAAGTAGACACGAAAACCATGTAGAAGGGAGAATAGACAGGTTCCACTTGAGTGTTCTTCAGAAGCTTGTGGGTCTTGCGTCGGTGATGGTTCCACTTGAGTGGAACATTGTCCTTCTCCTTCGGCCACAAGGGGTTCCTCAACGGATAGGAAGTATCCCACACCCATTCTTCTTATGGCTTGGGAAGGAATTTCATCACCTACATCACAAAGACCACTTTGCTCCACCTGGGAGCCATTATTTTCATCAAACTCTACGTTACTTGTCTCCTCAATGAGTCCCGTGTACTTGTTCAGGACACGGTAAGCATGAGAGTTTGCAGCATAACCAACAAATATGCCCTCATGAGCTCTACATTCAAATTTAGACAAATGAGCACCTTTCTTGAGAATGAAACACTTAGAACCGAACACCCGAAAGTATGTGAGGTTGGGCTTGTTCCCGATAAGAATCTCATAAGGAGTCTTGTTCAAGCCTTTGCGAAGAAGAGCCGATTAGATGCATGGCATGCTGTGTTGATGGCTTCGGCCCAAAAGTTGTACGGAGATTTAAACTCCGCCATCATGGTTCTTGCCGCATCAATCAACGTCCGATTCTTCCCCTCAGCAACACCGTTTTTTTGAGGGGTGTAAGGTGTGGAATATTGGTGCTTAATCCCTTCGTCACTGAGAAACTCATTTAGGGTGTAATTCTTGAACTCAGTGCCATTGTCACTTCTAATCATCAAAATCTTTGCATCATGTTGGCGTTGGACTTCATTTGCAAAGTCGATGACAGTCTATTGGGTCTCACTCTTCTTCTTGAAGAAATAAACCCAAGTATATCTCGAGTAATCATCCACAATCACCAAGCAATATTTTCTTCCACCAAGACTGTCAAAAGATGGAGGGCCGAAGAGATCCATGTGAAGGAGCTCTAAGGTCCTCTTAGAGTATATTGTGGTGGTTGGACGATGAGCCTTCTCATGTAGCTTTCCTTCGATACAAGCACTGCAAGCACGATCTTTGGCAAAACTCACATTTATTAGTCCAAGGATGTGATCCCCTTTGAGGAGACTTTGCAAAGATCTCATACGAACATGGGCTAGTCGGCGATGCCAGAGCCATCCCACATCAACTTCAGCCATTAAGCAAGTCGTAGTCTTAGTGGGTTGCTCCGAGAAGTTCACCACATAGAGACCGTTCTCGACATGCCCAACAAAAGCTACTTTAAGAGTCTTGCTCCACAAAAGGGTCATAGAGTCAATACCAAAGAAAGTAATAAAACCCATGGTTGCAAGTTGCTAAACTGAAAGTAAATTGTATGCGAGGGTCTCAACAAGCATGACCTTCTCTATGGTGAGTTCCGGGGAGATTACCACCTTGCCAAGACCCAATACCTTTGAAATTGCATCATCACCAAATGAGACTTGGGTGGCCATAGATGTGTCAGGATGAACGTCCACCACCAAGTCCTTGCTTCCGGTCATATGATTTGTCGCTCCACTATCGAGCAACCATGATGTTCCTCCGGAAGCAAACCCCTACAAGAGATCAATGTTTGGCTTTAGGTACCCATTCTTTAATGGGTACTTTCATGTTAGAAACAAGGGTCTTAGGAACCCAAATACACCATTCAATGTACTCGTAAGAATAACCAACATATTAGCCATAAACATACCCATCACTAGCACGGCATAAAACATAAGAGGGGTTAAAGTCGTCGGTCTTGTTGGGTTGGATGTTCTTGCTCTTGCCCTTCTTGACATTTTCCAACATAACTTGGTCTTTCTTCTTCTCATGAGGACCTTCACCAGCTCTTACAAAGGTTTGCTTGAGCGATGGAGCTTCCTTGGTGTTTACCTTCTTCTTCTCATTAGTTTTGGGTATAAACCCCACTCCTTCTTTTGCCACAACTTCCTTCTAAGAAGTCAGAAGGTCATTGCGTGTCTTCTCACCTTGGATACACGTCACCAAACCCTTTTTAAGATGCTCTTTTAGCTTGGCATTTTCCTCCACAAGGTGTGCATGCTCACAACATGGCTTAGTACCAGATGCATTACCAATTAGAACAAAAGGAGGACATGTGGCAATGTCCTTAGTGAGTTTCACTTGGAGTTGATCATGTGACTCCTTAAGAGAGGCATGAGCACACGTCAATGCCTTGTGAGCATTGTCAAGTGTGTCAAGCTCAACTTTGAGATGATCACAATCCACCCCAAGTGCAACCTTCTCAGACTTGAGAGCATGGTTAAGAACAATATCATCATCATAATCTTTACGTAATTTAGCAAGGTCAACATTTTGTGACTCCTCAAGAGTCATACGAAGACCTTGCTCTTCATCAAGATCAATAGATAGATCAGCTATCTCATCGGCATAATCATGAGTATGACCTCTTAGTTCCTCAAGACACTATTCTTGAGACTCAATAGTGTCATGGGCCTCACCAAGTTGTTCCAAGAGAGCAACGAAGTGCTTCTTGGACTCTCCCTTGAGTTTAACCATGAATTTGTCAAACTCATTCTTATCCTCTTTCCCCTTCTCAAGTTCATCCACACAATCTAAGGATGAAGTGGAAGAAATGGAAGTCTTAATGTTTGAGGTTATGACGTTGGAGGTTACCATAGTGATACCTTTAGCAATGAGGCACCTCGCGACGATGTTCTCATTGGGGGCGTCGAAGAGTGACGCCTTTGTCGGGGTAGAAGAGGCAATTTCCATGGATGCCATTGCCATTCCTTCATCGCTTGTGTCTTCATCATCAACATCATCATCTGAGGCATACTCTTCTTGAGCTACCAATACTTTGTGAGGAGCCTTCTTGACAAAGTTGGTTTTGTTTGGGAAGGACTTGGCTTTATCTATGCGAATGAGCTTGCCACCATTGTCTTCCCTCTTCTCATATGGACAATCCACCACAAAGTGACTTACATTACCACAGTTGTAGCAAGTTCTCACACTTTGCTTTCCCTTTGACCCATTTGAGTTGTTCTTGGAGAAGTTGGGCCTTGAGTTTCTCTTGTTGCCCCAAAATTGTCTGGACGCAAGAGCCATGTGCTCATGATAAGCATATTTGGTGTCCTCGGGGCAAACCTCTTCTTCTTCTTCTTCTTCTTCTTCCTCTTGACTGACCTTGGCCTTCAATGCAAGATTGGGAGAGGACTTCCTTGACTGTTGAACACGAGCGAGAGCATTGTCGGTTGTTGTGTTCAGGATGTTCATTACAATGAATTCATCCAACACATCACTAGAAGATAAGGTGTGAAAGTCTAGCCTTTGATGGATGACAGTGGACATGGCCTTGTTGTAGGGCATGATAGCCTTTAGGAACTTACGCTTGATCCAAGTATCGTCCACATCCTTGTTGCCATGATCCTTGAGGGAAACAGCGAGAGCGGTCACCCTTCTATAGAGCTCACGTGGTTCCTCATCCTCTATCATCACAAACTCATCTGACTGATCAAGAACAACTTCATAGTTTGACCGTTGAATGCTTGTGCTGCCCTTATACATGGATATGATGTGTTCCCAACATTCTTTAGCAACAGTGAAGGGTTGTAGGTGAGGTAGATCTTTAGGAGGAATAGCAGCTTGGAGTATGAACAAGGCGGAAGAATTTAGCTGTTTATCCGCTTGTTCTCTTGGAGTAAGATTGCGTGGATCATGAGGATAGTATCCTTCTTCAATGACTCTCATGAGATGAATTGAGCTGTGATCTAAATGAGACTTAATACTAAAAACCCAGTTAGCAAAATCATTCTTAACAATTTTAGGAGGAGGACCGAGATTAACTATATGAGATGGGTGCACCGGTCCTCCATAGACCACAGGAGGGGGAACAAAGGCAAAGCTCCCCGACCCGTTAACTCTTTGAGCATGATTATCTTTGTCAGCACCAGCCCCCTCCTTACCGGAGTTGGCATCCGATGATGAGTTAGTGGGTTTGACCACTTGCCCCGCATCAGTAGACAATTTAAGAGTATTAAGAAAATCTTTAAACATGGATTGAACCTCGGTCGCCATGGAGGATTTGAGTAAGGTCAAAGCCTCGTTCAAATCCTTGCGTGAGACCGGGTTCACACCCATGGCCTTAGGAAGTTCTCCCACACGCATCTCTTCGCCAGCCATACTCTTTGGGTGGTGAAACTCTTAATAAAGAGACGTGGCTCTGATACCAATTGAAAGGATCAATATGGTTGACTAGAGGGGGTGAATAGGCAACTAACACTTTTTAACGTTTCTTCAACAATTAAGGTTTAGCATCAAATAAGTTAGCTAGATGTGCAACTAGGTGAGTAACCTATATGATGCTAATCACAACAAGTCCACAAGTAAGCAATGGATATAACACAATAAAATCTTGCAAGAAGTAAAGGTGCGAGATAACCAAAAGTGGAGTCGGTGAAGACGAGGATGTGCTACGAAGTTCCTTCCCTTGTGGGGAAGTACGTCTCTGTTGGAGTGGTGTGGAGGCACAATGCTCCCCAAGAAGCCACTAGGGCCATCGTATTCTCCTCACGCCCTCACACAATGCGAGATGTTGTGATTCCACTATTGGTGCCCTTGAAGGCAGCGACCGAACCTTTACAAACAAGGTTGTGGCAATCTCTACAACTGAATTGGAGGCTCCCAACGATACCACGAAGCTTCACCACAATGGAATGTGGCTCTGAGGTGGCCTCAACCGTCTAGGGTGCTCAAATACCCAAGAGTAACAAGATCCACAAGGGATTAGTGGGGGAATCAAATTTCTCTTGGTGGAAGTGTAGATCGGGGCCTTCTCAACCTATCCCTAGGAAATCAACAAGATTGATTGGGTAGGGAGAGAGATCGGGCTAAAATGGAGCTTGGAGCAACAATGGAGTTTGGTAAGGAAGAGGTAAGCTTCTTGGGGAAGAAGACCTCCCTTTTATAGTGGGGGACAAGATCCAACCGTTATCCACTCCCTCAGCCCTGCGCGTCGCGGTACTACCGTGACGGCTTGCGGTACTACCGCAGCCTTGTGCAGTACTACCGCTCATGCGGGAGTAATTGGCTCCGGCCATTTGCACAGGACAACAAGCGGTAGAACCTCCAGAGCGGTACTACCTCGAGCCCGTGTGGTACTACCGCACGGTCGGCAGAGGCAGCCACTGGACGTGCACGAAAGTAAAAAAAATACTTCCGTGCCTCCTACCTCCGCAGAGCGAAACTATGCGAAAAAGTCCGGCACGATAGTACCGGACGAGAATCGTGGTACTACCGTAGTAGGGCGGATGTAAAAAATTACATCCGCGCCTACTACCGCAGGTGTAGAGGCCAGGGCAAGAGACAGCAGTACTACTGCTCTACCGAGCGGTACTACCACTAGCACCTGCGGTACTACCGCTCCCTGGAGCGATACTACCGCAGACCACTAAACACAAACACCTCGCAGGCGTTTCGTTTGCATAGATAAGGAAAACGAGTTGGGGCTCCATTGAAGAGAGGAAAAGGTGGTGCAAAGGAATAGATGTGTACGTGTTGATTCCACCCAGACCTTTCCGAAGCGGACCCCCTCTTGATAGTACGGCTTTCCTACGATTCAAATCCACCGAAAGGAAACGCATAGAACAATCGTCTTCGAGAGATTCCGAGGGGCACTGAATCGTCTTGTGCCTAGACCTGAGACATCTGAAATGCTCAATGCACACGATTAGTCCGCAAAGGCATTGGCATCAATCACCAAAACCACTTAGGGAGAAATATGCCCTTACAAGAGTAACACATTAAGAAAGATGACATGATGTAGAGGGATAAACTCAAGCAATATGATGAAAACCCCATCTTGTTACCCTTGATGGAAACAATACAATACGTGCCTCGCTACCCCTACTATGTCACTCGGTGAGGACACCGCAAGATTGAACCCAAAACCAAGCACTTCTCAAACTAAATCAATAACTCAAAGAGACCTGCAAGGATATGAAATCATGCATATAAGAAATCAGAGGAGATTCAAATAAGAATCATGGATAATCTGAACATAAACTCACAATTCATCGGATCTTGACAAACACACCACAAAAGAGGATTACATCGGATAGATCTCCATGAAGATCATGAAGAACATGGTATTGAAGATCAAAGTGAGACAAGAAGCCATCTAGCTACTAGCTATGGACCTGTAGGTCTGTGGTGGACTACTCACGCATCATCGGAGGGGTAATGGAGTTGATGTAGATACCCTCCGTGATCAAAAAACCTTCCCACAGATTACCGGAAAAGGCTCCAAGATTGGATCTCTCGGGAACGGAGTCTTCCGGCGGCGGAAAAGTATTTGCATCGCTCTTTTTGATGTTAGGGGAATATTTGGGTATTTATATACCAGAGAATAGGGTTAGGAGACCTGCCAGGGAGCGACAAGCTCACTAGGCGCGGCCAGGGGGCACGCCTAGCAGGCTTGTGGCCTCCTGGCACGTCCCCTGGCGTGCACTCCAAGCTTGGATGATTTGTTTCCTTCTAGAAAAATTCCTTCTGAAGGTTTTATTCCGTTTGGACTCCATTTAATATTCCATATCTGCAAAACTCAAAAACAAGGAAAAAACAGAAACTGGCACTTGGCTCTAGATTAATAGGTTAGTCCCAAAAATAATATAAAATAGCATATTAGTTCATATAAAACATCCAAAACAGATAATATAATAGCATGCCATCATCAAAAATTATAGATACATTGGAGACGTATCACCCCACAGAACAGACGGCAATTCAGTAACCCAAGCTCCAACTGCATGTGCAACATCTCGCATGAGTCGAGGCTTCGACCCTTGAAGGATAAGGCTATTGGCTCGCTCAGCTTGACCATTAGTCTGAGGGTGCGCAATGGATGCATAATCCACCCGAATGCCTTGGGTGAAGCAAAAGTGTCTGAACTCCTCCGAGTCAAAGTTTGAGCCATTGTTTGTAATGATACTATTAGGAACTCCATACCAGAACGTTATCTCTTTCATGAATTTGATAGCAGTGCGTGAGTTCAGATTCTTTATGGGCCTAGCCTCAATCCACTTAGTGAACTTATCGACTGCTACAAGCAAATGAGTAAATACACTCTGGCCCATTCGAAAGGGACCGACCATATCCAAACCCCATACATTGAACAGCCAGACGAGTGGAATAGTCTTCAAGGTGGATGCGGGCTTGTGCGACAAGTTTGAGTAGAACTGGCACCCTTCGCAGCGATCAACAATCTACTTAGCCATTTTGTTGACACGTGGCCAGAAGAAACTAGCTCAGTATGCTTTGGCAACAATCGTCCGAGAGGACACATGATGACCACAGGTCCCCGTGTGAATTTCCTCGACCTTTGTCAGGGGAGATGCATCGCTGAGTTACGCCAGTTATGCTTTCTCTGTAAAGTTGTCCATCCATCATAGTAAAGGCCTTGGATCTACGGACAATCTGTCGAGCTTCAACCTCGTCTTCTGGGAGTTCTTGCCTTGGTATGTATGCAATATATGTCACCGTCCAATCGGCGTGATCACCAGAGTCTCCATGACCAGATCTATGATTGCCGGGACATCAACCTCAGTCGGATTAGAGGCGATTATTGCTTGCGGGGGCTCTTCAGTGAAGGGATCTTCTTGCAACGAAGGAGAATGTAGGTGCTCCAGAAACACATTGCTAGGTACAGGTTTCCAAGTGGATCCAATATTTGCTAAATCATCAGTTGCTTGATTCTTCACTCGGGGAATATGGTGGAGTTCCAAACCTTCAAATTTCTTCTCAAGCTTTCTCACTGCATTGCAATATCCAGTCATAGCAGGTTCGTGACATCCCACTCTTTCATCACCTAGTTAACCACCAAATCAGAGTCACCATATACCATCAGGCGTCGGACACCGAGTGAGATGGCCATACGCAACCCGTATAGTAGTGCTTCGTATTCATCTTCATTATTGGAGGAATCAGAGTGAATCTGGAGGACATAACTGAGCTTGTCACCCTTTGGAGATACCAATACTACGCCAGCACCAGACCCATTCAGCATCTTAGAGCCATCAAATAACATGGTCCAGTGCGCCGAGTGGATTTGAGTTGGCTGCTGATGTTCTAACCACTCGGCCATGAAATCAGCAAGTGCTTGAGATTTGATTGCCTTTTCTGCTTCAAACTTGATATGAAAGTAGAGGAGCTCAATAGCCCATTTGGCCACTCGACCAGTGGCATCTCGATTGTTGAGGATCTCAGACAATGGAGCATCACTGACGACTAAAATTGAGTGATCTTGAAAGCAGTGTGCCACCTTCTATGTTGACATATACATACCATAGATGAGCTTCTTTGCTTTAAAGGAGTGAACACTTTAGAGATATAGTAAACTGGACGTTGGACTTTATAAGCCTTGCCCTCTTCTTCCCGCTCGACACCGAGAACCGTACTGATGACTTGATTAGTGGATGCAATGTACAGGAGCAAGGGCTCTTTGCTATGCGGAACAGCAAGCACTGGTTGGGTAGACAGCAGGGCCTTGAGCTTGACAAACGTTGCTTCAGCTTTAGGATTTCACTCGAACGTATCAGGCTTCTTCATCAGTCAGTATAAAGGCAATGCCTTCTCTCCAGGACGAGAAATAAATCTACTCAACGCCGCCAGGCAACCCGTGAGCTTCTGGACATCGTGCACGCGCTCAGGGCTTTTCATTCGGGTGATGGCATCAATCTTTTCAGGATTAACATCGATTCCCCGTTCGGAAACGAGGAAACCGAGCAACTTGCCACCAGGAACCTCGAAAGTGCACTTGGATGGGTTTAACTTGATATCATATTTCCTCAGATCGGCGAATGTTTCTGCCAAGTCAGTCAGCAAGTCGGAACCATTGCGAGACTTGGATCCAATATCATCCATATATGCGTCGACATTCTGAGGGATCTGCTCGAGCAAGCATTTCTAAATCATACCCATGAAAGTAGCGCCAACATTTTTCAAACCGAAAGGCATGGTAATATAACAGAAACACCCAAAAGGGGTGATGAAGGTTCTCTTTATTTCATCCGGACCAAACAGACGGATCTGATGGTAACCAGGGTATGCATCGAGAAAAGAAAAATCCTCGCACCCCGCAGTTGAGTCGACAATCTGATCGGTGCGGGGGAGCGGAAAATGATCTTCCGGGCAGACCCGATTGATATGTTTAAAGTCAATACACATGCGGAGTGACTTGTCCCTCTTGGGGACCATGATGACGTTTGAGAGCCACTCGGAGTGGTAAATCTCGCGTATGAACTTATTCGTCAAGAGTCAAGCTACCTCCTCGCCTATTGCCTTCTGCTTCTCTGCTGTCGACCGACACAAGTGCTCTTTCATAGGCTTGGCCTTCGGGTCAACTCATAGTTGGTGCTCAGCCAGTTCCATGGGCACACCTGGCATGTTAGCAAGCTTCCATGCGAAGATGTCCCAGTTCTCACAGAGGAACTGGATGAGCGCAGCTTCCTATTTGCTATCGAGCATCGTCGAGATGTTGGTTGGGGCAGCATTAGGATCTGTCGGGTGAATGTGCACCTTCTTCACTTCGCATGCTGACTAAAAAGTAGACTCAGAGGTGGGCTTCTTGGCATGCAACAGATCAGCATGATCAGCATTCCTCTTGTATTCTTCCAACTCGACCACAACCATTTGATGGTTGTCAATTTTGGAGCCTTGTTGAAGGCACTCCTCGGCTCTCTGTTGATTCCTTGTGCTTGTGATCATGCCCTTGGGCCCGGGCATCTTTAGCTTGAGGTACACGTAGCATGGACGGGCCATGAAACGGGCATAAGCCAGTTGACCAAGGATGGCGTGATATGCGCTCTGGAAGTCTACAACTTCAAACGTCAACTTTTCCTTGCGAAAATTCTTGTCGGTGCCGAACACCACATCCAATGCGATATGACCGAGTGACTTGGCCTTCTTACCAGGGATGACTCCGTGGAACTGCATGTTGCTCTCACTGAGTCGGGGCATCGGAATGCCCATCCCCTTGAGGGTATCCGCATACAAGATGTCCAAACCACTCCCTCCATCCATGAGAACCTTGCGGAGTCGAGTGCCTCCCACAACAGGATCCACCACCAAAGCTTGCCGACCGGGGGTAGCGACATGAGCAGGGTGGTCCGACTGGTCATACGTGATAGCAGTCTGAGACCATTTGAGGTACGTGGGGTGGCAGGAATAGCCATGTTGACCTCCATATTAATAACTTTTAGTCGACTCTTGCTTTCTACATCAGCAAAAATCATCAAAGTGGCATTGACCTCAAGAAATTCCTCTTTATCTTCATCATCTTCCTTTCCAGGAGATTTCTCACTCGACTAACCTTCCTTGAACTATTGGATTAGTAATCTGCATTTTCAAGTCGTGTGTTTTGGCAATATCGAATTGCCTTCCTCATCCTTCTTCGTCTGAATTGCACACGGTAAATCCATAATGTCTATTCCCGACTGATTCTTTACTTTCTTGGGGTAAACTGCCCTTTGGGTTTCCCCTTATTCTTTCCTTGCGCCGCCAGAGCGACCGCCTCTGCCTGAGCACGGCCATCAGCTTTAGAACTTTTGTTTCCGACTGGAATTGCCACTAGCATCATTGTCTACTGCCTTTCCCTTTCTGCTGTGGAGGCGGTCTTCATCTTCACCATTGGCATAACAAGTTGCAATCTCCATCATCTTGCCCAGGGAAATATCTCTTGTCCAACCAAACTTCGGGTAAAGCTCTCTATACTTAACACCGGCCTTGAAGGCACAGACGGCTTGGTGTTCGGAAACATTTTCCACCGTGTGGTGCAGGGTGGACCAACACTGAATATAATCCCTCAAGATTTCATTGGGCTTATGAACATGGTGTTGCGGATTGATCAAACCAGCTGGACACTTGCATGTGCCCTCAAAAGTTATGATGAACACTCGGGCAAGATCATCCCAGCAATAAATGCTAGTGTAGGATAGAAAGTAGGGCTAGAGGGGGGTGATTAGACTACATGACCAAATAAAAGTTTTGCCTTTTTCCCAATTTTAGTTCTTGGCAAGTTTTAGCATTCATAGCATATCAAGTAACACCCTACACATGCATGTATAAGAGTGTAGCAGCGGAAAGTAGAGACATTAAACATGTAAGTAAAGAGAGGGTTAGGAAAGCAAACACAAGTGATGACACGATGATTTTTCCCGTGGTTCCGATAGGTGGTGCTATCGTACGTCCATGTTCATGGAGTCTTCAACCCATGGAGGGTAACGGTCGCGAGAGTCCACGGAGGGCTCTACCCACGGAGGGTTTCACGAAGAAGCAACCTTGACTATTCCATGCGGCTTCCGTCCACGCAGGACTAGCCTCACTGTGGGTAGATCTTCACGAATTAGGTGATCTCCTTGCCCTTAAAAACTTCTTGGTTCACTCCACAACATGAAGTACGAGGCTCCCAAGCGACACCTAACCAATCTAGGAGGTACCACCCTCCAAAAGGTAATAGGCTCGGTAATAACGATGAACTCCTTGCTCTTGTGCTTTAAGATGATAGACTCGTCAACACACAATCAATCTCTCACAGATATGGCTTGGTAGAAGAGATGGGATTGGTGGAAAGCAACTTGGGGAGGCTAGAAATCAAGATCCATATGGTTGGAGTGGAAGATCTTGACCTCAACACAAGGGTAGGTGGTTCTCTCTCAGAAAACTGAGTAGGATAGGTATGGAATAGTTCTGAGTGCTTCTCTTTCAAGTGGGTGGTGGTGAAGGGGTATATATAGGCATCCCCAAAAATCCAACCGTTACACACAATAAGTCAGACTCGGTGACACCGATGTGTAAATCTCGGTGGTACCGAAGTGACCAAAAGTGGCAATTTTTGAATCTCGGAGGGACCGATATACAATTCCCGGTTGCACCGACAAGGTGACCAACGGTCAGATTTACCAATCTTGGTGACGCCGATTCACTATTTTCGGTCGGACCGAAAATGAGAACTTGCGTAACAGAAACTTGGCAATCCAACTCGGTGGCACCGAGTGAAGTGTCAGCTGCACCGAAGTGTTAGGGTTTGGCTGAGTCTGTATAGGGTTTGGCTGAGTCTGTATAGGGTTTGGAATCGGTGGCACCGGGATAGGAGAGTTGGTTGCACCGATTTTGCATATTTTTCTTAGGACAGACTTTGGTGGGAGAGTTTTGTGGATGTTTTGGCGACTGTCACTTGTGCACGTTTGAGCATATTGTTCACCATCAAAACTTACCCCCTTTTAATAGTATTGGCTTTCCTATGGACTCAAAGTGATTTCTCACAAATGTAAAATGTAAAGTCCTCTTGCTTGAAGCTTAGCCAACCTATTTCCTTGAATCTTGGGGTAATTCCACAATCCTTTAGCCATCCCTATCATTGAACTTGCCCTGAAATATACTTGGTGAAAACATTAGTTCAATGACTTATATGTTGTTATTAATTACCAAAACCACCAAGGGAGCAAATGTGCTTTTAATCTCCCCCTTTTTGGTAATTGTTGACAACATATAGATCAAAGCTTCGACAAAGATATAATCATGGAATATAATCGACGCTTTGAGAAGTATGTGATAAGTAAGAGCTCCCCCTAAATTTGTGCATTATTTTTAAATTTGCATTTGAATGCAAATGCACGATCATTTAGGTACATGGGTTACTTCTTACATGTGACATACCACTTGGTGGTGTGCGAGAGTAATTGGAATGAATATCATAGCACAACACAATCAACCAAAGATGAATGATCATCACATAAGCAGTTAGATGATAGGAAATAGTAGCATTGTGCATTAAAGCATATGATCAAACATCATCAAGCTTGTATCACAAGCAAAACAAACGAGTACCAAAAGAAATTATTTTGTTTGTTTTGTGAAAAATAAACAAACACCAAACGCTCTCTCACTCGAAGCCTAATGATCTATATACACTTCTCCCCCTTTGGCAACAAGTTACCAAAAAGTTTAAAGGCATAGAACTAATCATTCTTGGGATGGTATCCTCCGGTTATCGATGAAGGAGTCAAGATGACAATGTCGGCGAAGATCTCTGCAAATGTCGTGGATGGAGCTAGAGTGGTCACGGGAGGAACTGGAGCTGATGGAGCAGGAGCTATGCTGACAGTAGCAGGAGCTGATGAAGAGGGCCAGAAGTCTGGTGCAGGCACTATGGCTGATCTAGTCTGAGTGGTGAATTGGGTGCCCGGCCTGAGAGGTGATCCATCCTCATCATCAGAAGAAGAAGAAGAAGTGGTAGAGACTTCAGGGATGTGCATTGAGTCAACTTCCTTCCGAAGCTCTATAACTGTCTTGGACAACTTGTCCACCTTATCACCAAGAACTTGATTCTTGTCTCAAAGATCCTCACTAGACTGTTCTGGTTGTCCAGAATCCCCTTGATATCCTTTTGCATGCCCTGGAAGGCTGAGATCAGAAGATCCATTAGCTCGTTCCTGGATCTAGGGCCTTGAGCACTAGTGGCTCGAACAGCTTTTGCTTCTACCTGTGTTGTAGCAGATGTGGGATGATTTGGGTCCATCACCACGACATTATCCACAAAATCTGGTTGTAGGGGAAGATGTGGACGATCTAGAGCAAAAATGTGCTTCTCCAACTGAGAGTTGATAAGACACTAGATGTAGGGTGCATAACACCAAGAGCGCTTTTGATCAGCAGCAACCCTCTTAATCATCTCAACAATCAGATCCATGACTCTAATCTTGGTGTTCCTGTCAAGGTGGATCAGCATGTTAATGGAGTAGCCTCGAATCATCTTGTCATCTCCTGACTTGGGCATCAAGGTGTGCCTTAGAATGGTGTTGATTTTATGGAGTCCTGCTTGCAGATAATAGATAGATCCAAGCTTGTATGATTGCACCTTGTCAACAAGGATAGGAGTATACATATATTTCATGGCATTGTGATTTGCCTTGGGTTCAGAGTATACATCCAAATCTCCTTCCTGAGCTTTTGGAACCTCTAGAAGTGCAGACCACTCCTCAACAGTGGATTCATACCTTGCACCTTCAGTCATCCATACAATTCTACCATCTCCGTAGAAGTGTGCACTGGAGTAGAATTGCATGATCATCTTGTCGTTCCATGCAGTAAGCTCTCTGCCAATGAACTTGTCCAGACCAATGCAATGGAAGTCGTCTTGGACACTTGGGAAGTAGTCCACATTATCTTCAATGAACTTCCAATCGATATATCTCATGTCGCTCATAGCTGGGCTCTTGTCAAACAACATTGTCTCATAAAAATCATGTTGCTCTCTTGTGTAGAACCTGTAGTCAACAGCAGTTTTCCTCCTCTGAGCATAAGGATCTATGACTCTCCAGGCTCTCAATCCTGAGTCTTTCCTCTTCGTCATGTCCTCAGCAACTAAGTGGCTGGCAACATGCATTGGAAGATGTGGTCTGAGCTTCATCAAAGTAGTCAAGTCATCATCATCTTCAGTTCTGGAGGCAGTCCCCTCTCAAAAGCTGGAATGTCTCTGGTAGTCCTCTTGGACTTCTATGTAGCAACTTTCTTGGAAGTAGGCTTGGTGCTCTTGGAAGTGCCAGACTTTGGCATAGCATCAGCCATCAGCTTCTTGGCTTTCTTCTTGGGAGGATCTTTCTCAACATGTTCTTCCTCCTCTTCCTCAGCAGCAGCACCAGCAGCCTCCTTTGGATCTTCATACATAGAGGTAGGCCTGCCAATCACATGGACAATCCTTTTCCTAGATTTCTTATCCACTGCCTTCTTAGGTAAATCTTTCCTTGGGGGGTCAATAGAAATAGTGGCTCTAGCACTCTCATGTGCTTTGATAGTCTCTGAGTTGGCATATATCTTGTTGACAACTCTTCTAGATGAAGTAGCTTCAGTTGCTGACTTCTTGGCAGCCTTTTCTTGCTTCTTAGCAAGAATCTCCTCAGGAATGAAATCTAAATCTTCTTCATCATAGTTGAGCTTCTTCCTAGTCCTGGTGGAAGCCTTGGGCAACCCATGAGAGCTGGGGGTGCCTGGATCTGAAAAAGAACTGGCTTATAGGCTAGTGCCAGAGCTCATGTCAACTCCCTACTCTACCAAATTCTGACTATCCTCTGAGCCTGACATACTGACCCTGTGAATAGAGTATAGGAGAGAAAAAGAACATGAGTCATCACAAAATAAGGATGGTTCTTGAAATTTGAACAATGAATTTTCAAGACTTTTGCTTTCTGACAAATAAATAACGGTATAGTCGAAACAGAATTTTTGGTGGGGCCGAGACTGACTGAATCTCTAACTGAACCTTCGCACCCTTTTCGGTTGGACCGAAAAGAGCAACTCGGTTCTACCGAGTCAGTTCTCAGCCACACAGAAAATCACATTGGTGAGACCGATATGTAAGTTTTGGTTCCACCGAGATTTATTGGGCGGATGGCAAAACCCTAGAAAATTCATCATTCACAAGATTTTGGAGTTTTGAGTGGATAGGAATACGTGCAAAGGGTGTATCAAAGATAAACATGAATCTAATGCACAAGAATCGGATGAGGAGCACAATAGAGATTGAATCCGTACCCTAGCTTGGCACGGATCCTCTATGGCGGCGACGAGGGAGTGGATTTCGTCGGCGACAGCGATTCCCAGTGGCGGAGGAGCGCGGGGAGACAAGGGCGACGACCAGGGGTCTTGTGGGCGGCAGCTTAGGGTTCTGAGGCGCGACGAATGAGATTGAAATTCAAAGCGTCGGGGTCCACAGCTTATATACCCACCACTGTCGGTGACATCGATTCTAATTTTTCGGTGTCACCGAGTGCCTCAACTATCAGCTAACAGGGACACTCGGTGTAACCGAGAAAATGGAATCGGTGGTACCGAGATTGAAAACCAGATCAACCCTAGGCATTCGGTGAGACCGAGATTTTGTGGTTGGTTCCACCGATATGTACTTGGGAGGTTTTAATGGCCAGTCCTTGTCGATACGGAACTCCAAGCGTTCCACACAGAGAGGGATCAAAAAGCACTTGTTCAAATTTTGTGATGCGACATGAATAGAGTATGAGGTGAGAAATCATAGATAGCTAAAGAAGTGGTCCTAGGCATTCTTGTATATCCAATTGGCAAAAGATAAATCAAGAGCCAAATAACAACAATTGGATATCCTCGAATGAGAAAATAAATGCAGACCAACATGCTCACACAATAATATGTCAAATGAAATCATGGCAAACATGCACAAACACTCTAACATCTAACAAGCACTTGGGAGATGATGAAGTCATCTATATATGAGTATTTTGAGTTAGGAGCCAAGTAAGAATACTTGATCATAGGTCATACTCATCGTTTAAGCACAAGTGCGGTTACCACTTTTACATAAAGCATTTAATGTTGTCACATACTAAGAGATGCTTTAACTCAAGTCTTAGAGTAAAGCTCCCCCTTAATGTGACATCCCCCCATAAGAGGAATAAACTAACCTTGGGTTTTGTCGATGAAGACTTCATGTTGGTGAGGTAGTGGTGGATGCTCAAGGTTGATGAAGATCACCAAGAGTTGGGAGCATCCTTGTTGTTTCCTTACTCTTCTCACCTACATGGGTTAGTCCCAACACACAAGAGACAAATACAAGGATATCTATGGACATGGAGTGCAAAGCATGTGTAATAATGTCCATTGATTTGTTGATTACCTTGTCCCTTGCTTAACTTTGAGGGAATGTGTGACTTCTTGATCTATTTCATAGGGTTGATGTTGATTGCAAATAGATCTTGACAATAATGAATATGAGTGAATTTCATTGGCAGAGTCACCCCTCAAGAACTCTCTAGTTCTTCTTCTTGGGAATGCACATCAAGTTGATGGGATCCTTGGTGTTGAGTTAGCACTTGTAGAAGTTGAGCTTGTAGTAGCCTTGGGAACCCACTTCACCAAAGCTTGGGGTTCATCTTCATAAGAGTCAAAGTCCTCTTGGAGCTTGTTCTTGCCCTTGAGCTTGGTGTCTTGTGGCGGAAGGTCATCTTGAGTGTTTGTCCCCTTGGGAAGAGTATTTTCATACTTCTCCTTTTGAGGAACAAACTTGGGATTGGGATATTGACCTTCTTCCCATTCAACTCCATTAGTGTTAAAGTAGCCAACACCGCGATTATTCCGGTATCCTCCATGATTACGTACAATCTCATCAAATTGTTTGTACCCTTCAAGACTCTTGTAGATACCTTTCTCTATAATTCCTTTCAACAAATCATTTTCTTGCTCAAATGTAACTTGGCTAAGAGAATCATCATTAGTGGAATCAATAGAACTACTAGGAGCAGCATCATTGGGTTTAGCATTTTTATTGTTGCTACTAGATGAAGAACCTTTCTTTCCTTTGTTATTAGTTTTCTTATATTTGACTTGTGGCATAAAAGTAGACAAGGGTAGTCGTTTGGCAATATAAGATGAAGTCTTCTTTCGGAGATCATCATTGATAGCTTTAAGAAATTCAAGTTCTTGCTCCAAATTGAGCTTCTCGAAGCGTAGCTTCTCATGAGTTCTTACAAGCTCTCTATGATCTTCAAGAGTAGATCCATGAGCTAACTTAAGAGTGTTGAGTTCTTTACTCAGTTCTTCTATTTCCATCTTATCATCGTCAATTAACTTATCTTTACTAGTATGAGAAACATCAAGTTCATTATGATTGACATCACTAGTTTTATCACATAGCAAGTCATCATCGTAAAGCAAATCATCTTCATCACTATCGAAATCAAGATATTTGGGGTGTGATACCTTGGGACCTTTAGCCATGAAGCAACTTCCACCTCCTTCATTTGGTGAATCAAATATATCATAGGAGTTGGTTGTCACTAGTGGATATACGGCAACACCATCATCTTGACTATAGTCAGGGTTGGAGTGATAGCTTCTCTCGGAGTGGTTGTCAGAGTCGGAGCCGGAAACCCATTCACCAACATGAGCTTGATGCTTTCTTCTTGGGTATCTCTTGGTGTGCTTGTCCTTCTTCTCCGAGTCCCTACTTCTCCTTGAGCGTCTTCCTTCATAACGATCATCCCTACTCCTTCTCTCTCTTCGAGGTGATTCGTCTTTTTAGCTTCGTCTTCTTGCTGACTCTTCTCTTCATTTGTAGGGAACCGAGCACTCATTTGAGTAGTGTCCGGGCTTCCCACAATTGTAGCAGTTTCGGTCATGACTTGACGAACACTTCTCTTCATATCTTGAGTTGGAGCTGCGATCTTTGCTTCTATTCTTGTAGAACTTGTTGAATTTCTAGACCATGAGGCTTATCTCTTCATTTGTGACAAGGTTGTCACTTGAGGTAGCGGAAGCATCACTTGTGGCTTTGTAAGCACTGCTAGACTTTTGATGAAGGTCTTCCTTGTCTTTGAGTGTCATCTCATGAGCAACAATTTTACCAATCACTTCCGTTGGTTTGAGATCTTTGTAGTTGGGCATCATTTGGATCAATGTGCACGCGGTGTCATCTTTCATCCAAAGCTCGAAGTATCTTCTTGATGATGAACTTGTCAGTCATTTCTTCGCTTCCTAAGACGGCAATCTCATTTGTGATGAGAGCTAGCCTAGAGTACATCTCAGCGACTCCTTCACCATCCTTCATCTTGAACTTGTCAAGTTGACCTTGAAGAACATCTAACTTGGATTCTCTCACGAACTCAGTTCCTTCGTGCATATGAACCAAAGTATCCCAAATCTCTTTTGCGTGTTCAAGACGGCTGATTTTGTTGAATTCTTCAGGACATGGGCAGTTGAAAAGAATGTCACATGCTTGAGCATTGAGTTCCAACATCTTCAATTCATCCGTAGATGCTTCACGATCCGGTTCATTTCCATCCGCAAAGAATTCACCTTGCAAGCCAACACGAACAATAGCCCAAATGGCGGGATTATGACCAAGCAAATGCATTTTCATTTTATGCTTCCAACTAGAAAAATTAGTGCCATCAAACAACGGACCTCTACGGTGATAATTTCCCTCACTAGATGCCATACTTCTCCTAGGTTGTGAAACCAATGCAATGGAGACCAAAGCTCTAATACCACTTGTAGGATCAAAAGTAGGTCTAGAGGGAGGTGATTAGACTACTTGACCAAACAAAAGTTTTGCCTTTTCTCCCAATTTTAGTTCTTGGCAAGTTTTAGCATTCATAGCATATCAAGTAACACCCTACACATGCATGTCTAAGAGTGTAGCAGTGGAAAGTAGAGACATTACACATGTAAGTAAAGAGAGGGTTAGGAAAGCAAACGCAAGTGATGACACGATGATTTTTCCCATGGTTCTAATAGGTGGTGCTATCGTACGTCCACGTTCACGGAGTCTTTTACCCACGGAGGGTAACGGTCGCGAGACTCCATGGAGGGATCTGCCCACGGAGGGTTCCACGAAGAAGCAACCTTGACTATTCCATGCGGCTTCCATCCATGCAAGACTAGCCTCACTATGGGTAGATCTTCACGAAGTAGGCGATCTCCTTTCCCTTACAAACTTCTTGGTTCACTCCACAACATGAAGTAGGAGGCTCCAAAGCAACGTCTAACCAATCTAGGAGGCACCACCCTCCAAAAGGTGATAGGCTCGGTAATAATGATGAATTCCTTGCTCTTGTGCTTCAAGATGATAGACTCCTCAACACACAATCACTCTCTCACAGATATGGCTTGGTAGAAGGGATGGGATTGGTGGAAAGCAACTTGGGGAGGCTAGAAATCAAGATCCATATGGTTGGAGTGGAAGATCTTGACCTCAACACAAGGGTAGGTGGTTCTATCTCAGAAAAATGAGTACGATAGGTATGGAATAGTTCTGCGCGCTTCTCTTTCGAGTGGGTGGTGGTGAAGGGGTATATATAGGCATCCCCAAAAATCCAACCGTTACACACAATAAGTCAGACTCGATGACACCGATGTGTAAATCTCGATGGTACCGAAGTGACCAAAAGTGGCAACTTTTGAATCTCGGAGGGACCGATATACAATTCTTGGTTGCACCGACAAGGTGACCAACGGTCAGATTTACCAATCTCGGTGACGTCGATTCACCATTTTCGGTCGGACCAAAAATGAGAACTTGCGTAACAGAAACTTGTCAACCCAACTCGGTGGCACCGAGTGTAGTGTCGGCTGCACCGAATTGTTAGGGTTTAGCTGAGTCTGTCTAGGGTTTGGAATTAGTGGCATCGAGATAGGAAAGTTGGTTCCACCGATTTTGCATATTTGGCTTAGGACAGGCTTTAGTGGGAGAGTTTTGTGGATGTTTTGGCGATTGTCACTTGTGCACGTTTGAGCATATTGTTCACCATCAAAACTTTACCCCCTTTTAATATTATTGGCTTTCCTATGGACTCAAAGTGATTTCTCACAAATGTAAAATGTGGAGTCCTCTTGCTTGAAGCTTAGCCAACCTATTTCCTTGAATCTTGGGGTAAATCCACAATCCTTTGGCCATCCCTATCATTGAACTTGCCCTGAAATATACTTGGTGAAAGCATTAGTTCAATGACTTATATGTTGTTATTAATTACCAAAACCACCAAGGGAGAAAATGTGCTTTCAGCTAGAAGAAGCCAAACGATTCAACCACGCACGGGCCAAACCATCCAACATCAAGGACAAATGCTTCATGGCTATGTTGTCATTTCCTCCACCAATCTATACCGCCATAGCATCCCCAATCTTAATTCATGATCGTCCTCGAGTAGGTAAATGATAAAAAACATAATTTTTGATGTGGAATGCTACCTAGCATAATCTTGTTCATATAATCTAATCATGGCATGAATATTAATACACGAGTGATTCAAAGCAATAGTCTATCATTTGACATTAAGATAATGATACTTCAAGCATACTAATAAAGCAATTGTATCTCTTCAAAATATAATGGCAAAAGAAAGTTATCCCTCAGATATCATATAGTCTAGCTATGCTCCATCTTCCCCACACAAAGTATTTATATCATGCACAACCCCGATGACAAGTCAAGCAATTGTTTCACACCTTTTGTGTTCTCAAACTTTTTCAACTCTCACGCAATAGATGAGCGTTAGCCATGGATATAGCACTATAGGTGGAATAGAATATGGTGGAGGTTGTGAATAAAAAGGAGAAGATAGTATCACATGAACTAGGCGTATCAACGGGCTATGGAGATGCCTATTAATAGATATTAATGTGAGTGAGTAGGGATTGCCATGCAACGGATGCAATAGAGCTATAAGTGTATGGAACTCAAAAAGAAACTAAGTGGGTGTGCATCCAACTTGCTTGCTCATGAAGACCTAGGGCAATTTGAGGAAGCCCATCATTGGAATATACATTCCAAGTTATATAATGCAAAATTCCCACTAGTATATGAAAGTGACAAAATAGGAGACTCTCTATCATGAAGATCATGGTGCTACTTTGAAGCACAAGTGTGGAGGATAGTAGCATTGTCCCTTCTCTCTTTTCTCTCTTTATTATTATTATTATTATTATTATTGTGGGCATCTAAAGACTCTTTTTCTTATTTGGGCTTCGCTAGCCTCTTTTATTTTTCATAAAGTCCAGAGTCTCATCCCAACTTGTGAGGGAATCATAGCTTCCATCATCCTTTCCTCACATGGGACAATGCTCTAATAATGAAGATCATCACACTTTTATTTACTTACAACTCAAGAATTACAACTCGATACAAAATATGACTCTATATGAATGCCTCCAACGGTGTACCTGGATGTGCAATGATCAAGCATAGCAAATGACATCAAAAAACGGACAAGCCATGAAAACATCACGCTAGCTATCTTACGATCATGGAAAGCAATATGAAAAAAGATGGTGCGTGTCATAATAAACGGAACGGTGGAATTTGCATGGCAATATATCTCGGAATGGCTATGGAAATGCCATAATAGGTAGGTATGGTGGCTATTTTGAGGGAGGATATATCGTGGGTTTAATGCACCGGTGAAAGTTGCGCGGTACTAGAAAGGCTAGCAAAGGTGGAAGGGTGAGAGTGCGTATAATCCATGGACTCACATTAGTCATAAATAACTCACATACTTATTGCAAAATTATATTAGTCATCGAAGCAAAGTATTAGACGCATGATCCTAGGGGAGAGGTTGGTAGGAGTTAACCATCACGCGCTCCCGACCCTCACACAAAGGTTGACAATCAATAAACAAATCATGCTCCGACTTCCTTACATAACGGTTCACCATACGTGCATGCCACGGGAATCACAAACCTTTACACAAGTATTTCTACCAATCCATAATTACTCACTAGCTTTACTCTAATATCACCATATTTATATCGCAAAACTATTGCAAGGAATCAAACACATCATATTCAGTGATCTACAAGTTTATGTAGGATTTTATGACTAACCATGTGAATGACCAACTCCTGTTAACTCTCTAAATAGATTTAAGTGAAGCATGAGAGTTTAATTATTTCTACAAAAGATATGCCCACTCGCTAACAAATATAAGTGAAGCAAAAGAGCATTCTACAAATGGCGGTTTTCTATCTGTGAGAAACAGGCAATCCAAACTTCAAATGATATAAGTGAAGCGCATGAAGCATTCTATAAAGCCATATTCGAAAGATATAAGTGAGGTGCAAAGAGCCTTCTATAAATCAACCAAGGACTTTCTAATATCAGCATGGTGCATTACTAAAAGAAAAACAAAAGCACACGACGCTCCAAGATTTATGCATATCATGTGACGAATAAAAATATAGCTCCAAGTAAAATTACCGATGGTTGTTAAAAGAAAGAGGGGATGCCTTCCGGGGCATCCCCAAGCTTAGTTTATTGGGAGTCCTTGAATACTACCTTGGGGTGACTCGGGCATCCCCAAGCTTAGTCTCTTTCCACTCCTTATTCCTTCATCCATCATGATCTCACCCAAAACTTGAAAACTTCAATCACACAAAACTTAACAAAACCCTCATGAGATACGTTAGTATAATAAAACAAATCACCACTTCAAGTACTGTTTCCAACCAATTCATATTTTGTTTTTGCATTTTAGCTACTATAATATAACTTTTCCATGTCTTATACCACTGATACAATATATAGTTTCATCAAAACGAGCAAAATAATGCATCAAAAACAGAATCTGTCAAAAACAAGACAGTCTGTAGTAATCTAAACATTCACCATACTTATGTAACTCTAAAAATTCTGAAAACTTAGGAAACAATAAAATAATTTCATAGTAGTACTATGTAAAGAATTCAGAAGCTTTTGACATTCCAGTAAAAAGTGTAAATTCCCGCACTACAGCTAAAGTTTCTGTTTTTGCATTGCACACACCAAACAATATATCTAATCATCCTAAAGGCAAATCTTGGCACATTATTTTTATAATACAATGGATTTTTACATGGGGATAATTATTTTTGTTGAAAAGTTTCTGTAATCAAGATTCACAAAGTTTCCATGGGCATGAACAAAGTTCAAGGCTAGCCCGCACTTCAACGTTGCTCGTCTTTCTCACTTTCACTTTTATTTTTGAAAAGGTTTTAAGTTCCCCACTTTATTTTTTTGTTTTTTAAACTATATAAAAATCACACAACAGAATAAAATGACTCTCTAAAACTTCCGGGTTGTCTCCCTGGCAGCGCTTTCTTTAAAGCCATTAAGCTAGGCATAAAGTGCTCAAGTAATGGATCCACCAGGATCCCAAGGTATATCAAAGCCAATTTTAATTAACAATGATTTGTAATTTAGTAGTGAGAACAAAGTGATATAAATCGTGTGACAACGAAGCCTAACTCTCTTCCTATGCATTGGCATGTCATACAAGAACAATTCATTCACACCAAGTAAAGGCCAATGCATAACATACATAGTTTCTTGCAATTTTATTGTATCAGAAACATAGAGAGGTGAAGATGTAGTTCCTCTCTCATAATAATTGCAAGTAGGAGCAGCAACCACATGCATATTATAATCATTAAAATCATCATGTGCAATAGGAAAACACAACCCATCAATATAATCCTTAATAAGTGAAAACTTCTCCGATATAGTGTAGTTTGGAGAATTCAAAAAGATAATAGGACTATCATGTGTGGGTGCAATAGCAACAATTTCACATTTAATATAAGGAACTATAGCAAGTTCATCTCCATAAGCATCATTCATATTGGCATCATGGCCACAAGCATAGCAAGAATCAAGTTAATCAAAAAGGGATATTTCAAACGAATCCAAGGGATCGTAGAAATTATCATAGCATTCATCCTTCGGTAAGAATGAAGAGAAATTAAACAATGTATGAGTTGAAGAGTTACTCTCATTAGAAGGTGGGCACGGGTAGCTAGTACGCTCTGCCTCCTTTTGTTCTTCGCTCTCCTCCTCATCTTTTTCATCCAATTAGCTCACAGTGTCATCAATTTCTTCTTCCATAGATTCCTGCAAAATATTAGTCTATTCTTGGATAGCGGAGACTTTCTCAATAATTTGATCAATATGGGCATTATATTCATAATTGGCATATCAATAATGAAGCATAGCCAAATTTTGGGATCGGTAAACAACATCAACATAATCTTCACACTTTTCAAACAAAGCTTTAATTTAATAAGCACCCTTAAAAGCAACAAACTCTTCTATTTGTTCCACGTCATAGTAATCATATATACCATTAGCATAAGAATCCAAGGTTTCATTATCATTAAATTTACATGAAAGGGATGGTGTTTAGCCTTCATCCTAGAGCAACAAGTAATATCATATCTCAAGCATAGATTCCAAGCATACCATTTCAACATATAAATTTGATCCCATAACAGTTTCCCTTTTTGAGTCAAGCGATAATCCCTAAAGTATTCACATTGATCCAACGTGTATCCCATTATATAATTGAATGGGGTTTTCTCGGGATTATTAAAGTAGTGCATAATATCTTTCACATAACGAGCATCGAGGGTTTTAGGAGGTTCCCCATCTCCATGAGTAGCAAGTACACCTAATTTTTTTTGGTATTTCGTGTTCAATATCCATAACTAAAGATAGAGAACAACTTAGAACAGCAAATAAAATCTACATAGTGATAAAGCAAATAGGCACACACGAGAATATTCACCCCACGCTATTGCTCCCCGGCAACGGCGCCAGAAAAAGGTCTTGATAACCCACAAGTATAGGGGATCAATTGTAGCCTTTCTCGGTAAGTAAGAGTGTCAAACCCAACGAGGATATAAAGGTAGAACAAATATTCCCTCAAGTTCTTTCAACCACCGATACAACTCTACGCACGCTTAACATTTGCTTTACCTAGAACAAGTATGAAATTAGAAGTACTTTGTAGGTGTAACGGGATAGGCTTGCAAGATAATAAACAACACGTAAATAAAAACTAGGGGCTGCTAAGATAAAGAAACCACTAAGTTAGTTTAACGAGTGTGTAAAAGTGGTGGTAGGAGTTGCGGAATTATCCCTAGGCAATCGATAACTAGACCGGTCATCATTATTGCAATTTTATATGAGGGAGAGGCATAAGCTAACATACTTTCTCTACTTGGATCATATGCACTTATGATTGGAACTCTAGCAAGCATCCGCAACTACTAAAGACCATTAAGGTAAAACTCAACCATAGCATTATAAGGTATCAAGTCCTCTTTACTCCCATATGCAACAACCCACCTACTCGGGTTTATGCTTTTGTCATTCACGCAACCCACCATAGGCAAATCATAAACACATTGCTACACCCTACAGCGAGGATCCCTCAAGCTTGCGCAACACGGGGAGCACCATAGGACAACACCAATAATAAAACATGCAACTCAAACCAATCATGATCATCAATCAACCCATAGGACAACAAAAAATTACTCAGACATCATATGATGGCAACACATCATTGGATAATAATATGAAGCATAAAGCACCATGTTCAAGTGGAGGGTACAACGGGTTATGGGAGAGTAGACCATTCTAGATAGATGGGGGAACATGATGGAGGTGTTGGTGAAGATGGCAGAGTTGTTGGAGTAGATCGCCATCACGATGATGGCCCCGACGGAGTTCCGGTGCCACTGGGGGAGGGGGAGAGAGCCCCCTCCTTATTCTTACTTGACCTTGCGCCTAGATGGGAGAAGGGGTTCCCTCTGGTCCATGGCCTCCATGGCAGTCGAGGGGCGATAGCCCCTCCAAGATTGGATCTCTCTCTCTCTGTTTCCTTCTGTTTTTGCGCTCCTCGATTCTGGCCTTTCACCGTTTCTTAAATATCCAGAGATCCGTAACTCTGATAGGGCTGAAATTTTGAGGGTATTTTTATCCGGATATTAGCTTTCTTGCGGCGAAAGAAGGGTACAAACCTCCTTACAGGGTGACCACAACGATCCAGGGCGCGACCAGGGGGCAGGCCGCGCCCCCTGGCTTGTGGTCACCTCGGGGATCATCTCGCGTTGATTCTTTTTCCCAGAAATCACATATATTCCCAAAAAAGTCTCCGTAAGTTTTTATCGCGTTTGGACTTTGTTTGATATGGATTTTCTGTGAAACAAAAAACATGCAACAAACAGGAACTGGCATTGGGCACTGGATCAATATGCTAGTCCCAGAAATAGTATAAAAAGTTGCCAAAAGTATATGAAAGTTGTAGAATATTGGCATGAAACAATCAAAAATTATAGATACGATGGAGATGTATCACGCCACTCGGTAATCATCTAGCCACGTTTCAGGCTTCGACTCTCCAGCGAACTTGCTTATCCCAGCAGCCAACCTGGAGTTGGGGGAAATCTCCACAGATCGAATGGTCTGCTAAAACATTCGGGCCCAGAAACAACGGGACCACTTCCACTCGGATAATCTCAATCATAACCATCCTTGTGAGCTCTGCCCCTGTCAATCCGCTTCTGTGCAAGGATATCCCTCGCGTCGAACCCAGGATTCCACTCATCACTGAACGGGCGCCTATCGTCATAGTGCCGGGGCACATACGAACCACTCCGCGGAGGATTAGGCACTCAACGGTGGTCATCACAGTGAAAACGAGGAGCAAACTTATCTCGCCCCTGATCTCGATACTGATCTTCACAGTAACCTCCACCCCTGGGACATAGAGGTGACCCTAGGATGTGTGCCAACTAAACTATATCTGCCTTGGGTGAATTGTTGTGTAACCTATTGCGCGACTTAGAAACCGTCAAATTCTGCTATTGTGATGCATCAAGCAACGCTCGGATCTGCTGCAAACCTCTGCCAGCCTCTGAACGTGATGGCTGAATGGAATCTGCAATCCTAGCAGCAGCTGCAACATTCAGAACCGGAGTACGGAATACCTGGATGTTGTTTTGAGATCCACTCGGAAACAACTGTCACTGATGTCGACTGGGAACTGGTGGACGCTAGCGGGCACGCTTGCTGAGTTCTCTCTAAATCTCTTCGAGCCGAAGGAGTGTGGCCTCCAAGGCCTGGGCCTCGGCAGTCGCACCGATAAATGGGCGTATGAAGGATCTCCTCATCTCGGTGTTGCTGCTCATTCGACGGTCCTCCAGCCTTGCGTCTGCCGTGGCCGAAGCCAGGCGGCGGGCTTTGATGTGAACCCGCCATAAGAACCCCAGCCGCTAGATCGCAGCTTTCACACTTGGAAGGAACATCAGATTGATCCGACATCAAGTCAAACACGCCATGAAGTGATTTGGCGGGCTCGATAGCCACAATCTGCGGAGATGACGCTTGGCGAGCCGCCACATGCCTCGCTTAGCGCTGGAGTCACAAACGACTAGATCGCTTGCGGCAACGAACAACGGGGAGGGCCGACAAGTACGGAATCGGCGACTGCTGAAGAACAACATCGCAGGAGCTTGCACGGAAGTGCGCCGCCCCGTGGATCGGGAGTGCCTCAACGTCTAGAGGCGCTTCCTGAAGCCATGCCGAGTCATCGACGACAAAGGTGAGCGCTCCAAGATGGATCTCGTGACCAAGGAACAAACCGCCGCCGGAAAACATGAAGAAGGAGAAAATCGCAACCTCGCCGGAAGTCATTTAGACGCCTGCCCCACGGTGGGCGCCAACTATCGTGGGAACGAGCGTGACAGTAGATGATAGGGGTACGTAAGGAGAGGCAGAGTCCTAGTGTCATGCCCAAGATGCGACCCTATCCTTATTTTGGCTCGAGGGCCTCGACAGGGATAGGAGCGTATCTCATCGTGTTGCAAGAATGGATATCATTACAAGTACATGTACAGAAGAGATGAGTATATGGAATTGGCTTACACTCGCCACAAGCTACATCAATACAATAACATATTCAAACATCATACAGAAGAGTAGGGTCCGACTACGAACGAAATCAAACGATGAAATGACATCCATCCTTGCCATCCCAGGCTGCCGCTTGGAACCCATCCTAGATTGATGAAGAAGAAGAAGAACTCCAAATCAAAAACAAGCATCGCGCTCATGTCAAATCATCACATTACCTGTACCTGCAACTGTTGTTGTAGTAATCTATGAGTCACAGGGACTCAGCAATCTCATTTCCAAGGGTATCAAGACTATTAAAGCTTAATCAGTGAGGTATGGTTAAGTGGTGAGGCTGCAGCAAGCGACTAAGCATATATTTGAGTGGCTAACATACGAATACAGAAAGTAAAGTATGGTGTTCTATGAGTAACGAACGTGAACTAGTAATGGTCACTAACCGATCCTGAACACCTACTTACGTCAAACATAATCCCACCGTGTTCTCTCTCGGATAAGGACTCACGAGAAGAGACAGTCATGGTTATGCACACAGTTGGTGTATTTTATTTGAGTTTACTTCAAGTTTGCTATGACCCGGTGTTAAACAAAGTTTCCAAGTTTGCCACACAACCGCGTGCATGGCTTTCCGAAAGATTTAACCCTACAGGGGTGCTCCAACTCGTCCATCACAAATTAACCACAAGCCACGGGAATAACCTCGACCACACATCTCGTGATCATCCTAGGCAATTCCAAAGGAAATCCGACACCTCGAGATAGCCCGAAGAAGATCATAGTTCCTCACGCAAGACATTCGAGAAAGGTAAAACAAGTCCAGCAAGACCGCTCGACGTGTCAATGAACCCGATAAGAGCCGCGTATCTCGTTCTCGGGACATGACCGGATTGGCTAAGTTTCCGGCTGGCAAACCCGTTGGTGGCCCCGGCTACTGCCATTTTGGACCAACACTCATTGGGAGCACTGGCCCGGGTTGTTGATTAATTATCCGCGGGTGCCGGCGGGTCCCTATGCATGTTATTAGTTATTAGGCAAATGGAGTACCAATGTTGGGCCTTTCCAGACAAGCTTCATCCTAAAACGAAAATCAAGGGGGTCCCCATAACAACCCCGAGCATGTTAGGAGCACTCAATATGGAACATAACACCGATTCACAAGTAACTAGGGGCGACAAGAGTGGAACAAAACACCGAGCAAAAGGCCAAGCCTTCCACCCTTTACCAAGTATATATGTGCATTAAATTAAATAGCAATAATATTGCGATAACAAAAGAATGTCCATGTTGACACATGGAAGCAATTGCACCTGCAGCTAGAAATGCTATAAGAAGGCTGAGCAAGCGGTAACATAGCCAAACAAAGGTTTGTTAGGATGTGGAGGGGTTAGAGGCTTTCATGGCAATGTTGGGAGGCTTGTCAAACAAGTGATAGGTAGCGTGACATAGTGATAGAAAAAGAGACATCTAGCATGGCAATGATAGTAGTGGTATCCAGGGAAATGTCTCATCTTGCCTAAGATACCGCTTGGAAGAAGAACGAGTCGATGAAGAAGACGAGCCAACGTAGTCGAACGAATCCTCACACCCCGAACGCTTTCGGTACTCTATCGAGAAGGAAAAATCCAAAAACGCCAATCAACACACGAGAAACACCACAACATATTCATGGCATGATGCGCAACCAAATATGATGCATGTCCGGTTTAATATGCAAGGGATGGCATGGCATGGCAAGAACAACAAACAACTACTACATATTAAGTGAAGCTCAATATGCAACGAGTTGCATATTGACAAAACTCCACATTCGAATTATTTAGTTCACTCTCGTTAGGTACTCATCAATGTTAAATGTTGTTAGATATGGCAAGAGGTGAAGCATAAGTAAGCTACAATATCTACGCATCTTAAATGAGTCTGGAAACCACTTATAGTATTTCCGAAACATCCTCATAAGCATAATATGAATTTGGTGCATATCTATCCTAACACAATTTTATATTTACTAAACATGGAAATAAAGTGTGGCATGAGATTTTACATGTTTTTCTATACAAGTTACATATATAAAATATTTTAATCGGAGTTATGGTTCAAAAGTTACTAAAAAATTTATTTTGACATGGCATTAACACAAAAACAATGGAAACAGCAAGTTAATCATTTTTATCACATGTGAGAGTTGGAAATTGTGAATCTACGCGAAATTCTAGTCACTTTTCATATATAAAGTTTTTACATGCGATGCACGGATGGAATGTTATTAAATGCATGAAGATTAGGGGTTTTTCTATAAAACTGAAATTCACTAGTTAATTAATAAAACCGCAGCAGAAAAAAAAACGTTGGGCTGAATCTAAGATCTGGCCTAGCAGTGGCGCATGGGCGCAACTTAGCTAAAATGCGCATGGGCGCAAAATAGCACGGGGGGGCTCACCTAGTGGGCTAAGGCCCGGTTGGTGGGGCGGATGGGCCTTGCGTGGCTGGGCCTAGGCGAAGCTGGACCGGACCATGCGGGCGGTCAATGGGTGCTGCCCATCCCCGAGCTACACGAGCGGGAGGCGAGGGCAACATCTCTCGTAGCGGCGGCTCGGGCACCGCGGCTCGCCAGGCACGACCAGAATGGAGCCGGGAGGGGTGGCGTAGGGCGGATCGATGGCGGAGGTAGCCGCATCTGGCCGGCGGTGGCACCTACCTCCAAGCGATGGCAACGGCACCTCCTGGATCGGGAGAGGCATAGAGAGAAATGAGAGCGGGAGAGACGAGGAGAGATGGGCGAGCCGGCGACCTGGCGGCGCGGCACCAACGGCGGGCGGCGGCGCTCGGTGTCGATGGGCAGAGGGGCCAGCGAGGCGGGACCCTGGCTAGGTGCGGCACGGAAGGGCGCAACCCTCGGGCGGAGGTGGAGGCACGCCGGATCGGGAGTGCTTCTCGCCCGATCTGGAGCGAGGGCGGCAGCGGCCAGATGGGCTTCGCGGGCGGGCTCAGTTCGGGCCTGGCAGGCCCGATGCGGGAGGTGGGAGATAGAGGCATGGCTGGGGAGGTGGCTGGCTGGTGGGGGAGGCGCGGATCCCGAGGGAGGCTAGGGTTGGTCCGAAAATGGCTAGGGGTTGCTTATTTATAGCAAATTGGGTTAGGGTAGGGGGTTTCATCCATTTTCGGACCGTTCGATCTCGATCGAACGGTCCGGAAGTGAAGGGGGGCTAGGTTAGGTTGGATGCGGTGGCTGTGTAGATGGGCTAGGTGGAGATGAGAGGGAGGTTTGCGGCTCGGACACGAGGTTTTAAAACACAGAAACAACTGATAATTAAACCGATGACCGCACTGCTACGGTTAACCGTTTGGGTATCAAACGAACTCGGAATGTGACAAAATTTGGCAGGCGGTCCACCTACAATATAATAAGACCGCACGCCAACTTTCGACCCAATCCAGGAATATTTTATACGCACTTTAAAATAAAAAAAAAATCGATGCTGTCGGCGCATGCGTGTGTGGTTGGTCTCAAAATGGTCAGCGACGAGAACACGAGAACGGAGGGAACCGGCGAACACGAACGGGTGCAAGCTTTTGAAAACAAGTGACGATGCTATGTAGATGATGCGAATGATGCGATGATGAATGCGATAACCAAACAAAACACAAACGAGAACGAAAATAAAAGGGGAATCTTCTGGAGTGTCGGTCTCGGGCTGTTACAACTCTCCTCCACTACACGAGGATCTCGTCCCGAGATCTAGAATGAGAAGGGGAAGAAAAAGAGCAAGAGGTAAAACTTAGTTTCTTCATTTACAAACGAGTAAAACCAATGAAACTCGAAGGTTGGAAGAGATGAAGAATGATATGAGAAACAAGTAAGACTTGAAAAGAAATTTCTGCAACACTTCGACAGGAAAGAGAGGCAAAACTTGATAAGAAGGACAAGAACTTGAACAGATAACATAACACTCGGGACAAATGTATAAGCAAAGAAAGAACATTATCTTAAACAAACTAGATGTGAGTTGAAAAGAGCAACACCACAAAGCCTCTGGAACAAAAGAGTAGAAGCTAGATCTTTGGAGAAAAGAGAACGGAGAAGAAAAATGACAACTTCTACCACCAATGAATTTGAAAGGCATGGTTGAACGGAGTTGATGGAGAATCAACAATGAAAATAATAGCTTGTTATGGGCTTATGAAAAACATCTCAAAATTATGAGGTGACAACCTGCCACAACAAAAACAATTGATTGCTCGAGAGCAACAGATATGCAAAACTTCTTTCATCAAGAGGTGGAGGAGACACTTGAATTATTTATGACACCATGATAGCAACATCCTTAGGAAATTCTTTAGGTTAAATCCAACCCAATATGACTCCGAGAAGACAACATGGGTTTACTTATCTCGTTCTTCAAAATTGCTTCGAGACTCCTCATAACCAAGAATTTAATAAAACCATCTCAAAAGACAATGGAGAAGGAATTGAACTTAGAAATCCAAGATAAAGAACACTTGAGCACCTCCAACAAGAATCTTGATGAATACTTCGAGAAAGAATTAACTCCTTGACGAACCACCACGAGGAACCTCCAGAAATGAAGGTTGAAAAGAACAAGAGTTGAACCCCTACAAAGATTTAGATGAAGCTTCACGAAGATACTTGAGAAACCTTGGAGCTCCGGGAAGAAAAGATAGGCAACTATAATCAAGAATTTGATATCATGAACAACTCCGAAAGAAGGATTGAAATCACTTCATGAAACAAGAATAAGAATTATGTTATGCCTATCCTTCACCCAGTTAATTGATGACAAGCAATGGATTTAGCACACAACTTATTCTTCTTGAAAGATTGAAGAGATATATCACAATCTTGAAGAAGTCTTCAACGAAACACCGGTAAGAATTTGAAATGAATGAAGATACCACAAATGAATGGGAATACATGAGAACAAAGAGATCATGATCTTCCTAATAGAGAGCTTGAACAAATCACCGGAATAATTGAGGTACGAACGAAGAGACGTCATTGAGAAGAATATGAGAACGAAAGCTGAAAGATGAGAATAGGGAATCTTCTGAAATCATGGCCTTCGGAGAATCAAGAAATGAAAACAACTCTGCAATGCACCGAATAGATATGGAAGGAATTACTCATGATCGAAACAATTTTAGAGGATACTACGAAGCTAAGACCATGAATCTTCAAGAGAATGAGCAAATATTTAAGAGAACCACTCCTCAAACTTCAATGCAGAGAATGATGACGAGAAACAACACCATGAATAACTGAGACACTCCGGAGCAAAAAATAAAGAACAGTTGAGCCAATGATGAAAAATATTTGGACGTGATCTTGGAGAAGGAATATGACTGATGAAAATCATTCTTACGTCATATTTAAAAAGAACTTGAGGACATCTCCGGAAAGATTAGAAGATCCAGGTAAGATCCTGGGGAAAACACGTGTGGGTTATGGGCCCACTCAAAGAAACAACATTGAAATGATTGCTTAGAAAGAAACATTGCACCGATACAAACTGAGACTTGTTGAGGTGATAACCTCGAAATAATTGAAAACATTTTGACCGAAAACACGGATCTTCTAAGATATCTTCAGCCTCCGGATAGAACAGAGAGAGAGAGACGAATAAACAAGAGAGGCTTGGAAAAGAAATTCCAACATGGAAACCATTGAACGAATGAGAAAGGATATGATGACCACCGAGAGCTTGAATTGAATCCATCGAAGAAGAATAACAACAAGAACTAGGAATACTATATAATACCCCACGCGTTGCGGCGGGAATTGGATGCAATACATTTGGATGATATTTTGTTTTATAGAAGATGAATGTTTGGACGACAATATGATTATTGAAATTTGAAAAATACATATGGACGAATGTTTGGACAAACAATATGATAATTTGAAATTGGAAGATACATATGTTTAATCATAAATAGTTATTGAAAATTGGAAAATACATATGTATAATCATAATTAGTTATTGATCATAAAAAGAACATAATATGTGGTTTAATTTATTTGGGGTTGGTGTCTTGTTCGTCGAGAACTATCGGGACATGTGGGGTTCCTTTCTTAATGTACTCGAAGATGTATTTGCTCGACTTGAATGGATGGTCCTCAAATTTTCGTGTGTTTTCTTCACGTGCATCGGTTTCTCTGAAAGTAATACACACTGGTGTTTTCGTAGTAGTCTTCATATTTGCAATTGCCTCCATGTACTTCATGTGAGCCTCTCTTGATGAATTAGTTGTTGAGTCGGGCAGAATCCTGGAGAAAGACTCATATGTATATTGTTATTTGCAGCAAGCATAGGGATGTAGAAAAACAACATTGTATACATTAGCCATACCTTTTGCCATCCTGTTTGTTTTCCATGTTCTTTCATGTAGTAACAAAAATTTGATTCAAAGATGAAGTTGTTGGGAGTACAATATTATGGTTTGATCTTATATAGACGTCTTACAAGGTAAAGAATGTCTAACTAAAAGATGTTTAAGAAATGGATAATGCAAAATCAAGTTAGCAATAAATTTATTTTAATACAAAGTGTAGGTTTTCATTGAGATCCTAATTACAAAAAAGATTGTAAACTAATTCACAAGTGCGGCAAAGAACATAAACCGGATCCATTGTATATATTTGAACACAAACCGTAAGTTTGTATTGAGATCATAAGTGCAACAAAGAACATAAACTTGATCAATTGGTAAGTTGGTACTTCATTTAACAGATACAACTTTACATTGAACAAAAGCTATAATGTTCCTTGGTTACAATAGAAGCTGAGCATAGTGGTATGAACAGAAGCACCATGTTATTTCTGGTTGTAGGCGATGTACGTCATTCCTCTTTTGTAGCAGAGTGCGAGTTGTCCTACATGTATTGGAAAACTGAGCATTGTCAAAAAAAGTAAATAAAACAATAAATTACTGGATTTTTAAAACATAAAATGTAAGTTTATATAGTTAACTTAAAGTACTTATATCATCGAAAGGTTCCTTCACTCTGCTTGTTCCTGTTGTTGGAGATTTTCTGAAAATGTATCTGCATTCCTGTTGATGGAGATTTTTTGGAACTGTAAATATATGTAGGAGTAAACTCGTATGTTGGCTAAATTTGTATATAGGGTGTGAGAAATAGTACATACTCTTGCTCGTGCTTTTTTGTAGTACTTTCTTCTGGTTTCTTTGAGCTACATTTGTAAAATCGGTTCCAATATTATATCAGATATTCAAAGTAATTAAAGCATGAATCAAATTAGAAAATGAACCGGGCAAGAGAATAAATGTAATCCAAGAACCTCCCTGTACTTCAAATAAGTCACCATTTGGCAAATATAGCAATAATTGTGATTTAGAACTACCAACAATTGTGACTCCGAACTGATTTTGTGAAATTAACGTTTAGTTGTTAAAATCTTGGTAATCTTCCTCTTCGAGATTAAAAAACTAAATTACTTGTGCTGGACCATGCAAAGGATTTATATGATTTATTTTGCTGTGTACTTTGGTTGCTGTTGATACTTACTTCTAACTGCTACCAAGAAAAAAATGTGTACCTTATGTAGTTATTGGAGAACCATGGTGCACTAAGGTTTTGTGAGTGTTGTCATACCTGTTAGATTTGTCGGCATCACCGTCAGTAAAATCAATACTTCTTTTTGCCTTGATCATGGTTTTAATGTAAAATATAGATGTAAAGTAAGCTTGATCAGAGGAATACAATAAGATGGAGATTTATGAAGAAGTCCATATAGTTAGATGTAGGAGTTTAATAACTATGGAAGTTCATGAAGCATTACCTGTTTTCACTTTCCTTTATGCTCATAGACATTGTCTAATGAGTTGCAGGAGTATTCTCACTGGCAGCATGTATAATTGGGCTGAAAATAGTACAAATTGTATTCTCAAATAATGTAGATGTAATGTTTTGTGAATATAGTTCTAGAATTATATTTCATAAATGGGGAGGAACCTTTCAAGAGTTATGACAGATTTAGTTTGACGGGGCAGTATATTTGTATCCTCGCCTGACTGAAAAAGCTTCACACCTTATGTTAATAACCATGATGTATCAAGGTAATGAATCTGAAAGAAGTTGCTAACCTTCAGAGCATGTAGCACAGGTGTTGATTTAGTATTGTCAACAGAAAATCCTAAATGCTATGCATTGAATCAAGCAGTCTACATACTAACTAAAGACACAAAATTGAGAGGTAGCATAGGATGGGAATACTGTATACCGGTAGGAGCCGTAAATGTGAGGCGGGTGGGGATGCAACGAAAAATAACCAAGATGACAGACTGGGAATTGAAGTGATCAGCACCTGAAAAGTCCAAATTTGTGATTGAATGAGAAATACGTCAACAGGGAATGGCGAGGCGAGGGGAAAGAGGTGCTTACCAACGGAAGTAGTATGAACACCCTATGGCAGACGTCCACCCATACTAGAAGATGATGGGAAAAGGATGAGCTGAGGTGGGGCAGACTTTAAAGGGAAATTTTTCAGTTTCTTGTGGAGATCGTGGGAAGAGGAAGTGAAGCGTCAATCATCAATTACCTGTAGTAAAACGTTTTTTCTTACTTTTAGTATGAGCCATTTCAAGCATTGGGCTGCACATGGTATGAAGCAGTGGGATGTGTAGTTTGTGTGAACAAAGGTAAAGAAAAAATAAAAACTAGAGGGTAGTACCTTCATTTGCAGATGCGTTGACCAAAGGTTGAAGGTGAGGTACGAAGCAACTCGAAGCCACAAGAAAGCATGAACAAAATAGCACATGGCAGACCACCTGGGAAGCAAACGCAAGCACCAAAAATCACATGCATCAGACTTAAATCACAGGCATCAAATGAGAAGAATAACAAACATACCAACCCAAATTACATGAACGGGAAGACACGAGGAGGGACCGGAGGGGACCTACAGTGTGCTGCGCACAGGCGCTGCTCGGGGAGCGTCAGGCCATGGCAGCAGTGAGGAGGCAGGGTGAGGTGGGACGGCCTCGTCCGGTCGGAGGCCGGCGGCGCAAAAAGGGACTGCAGGGGATCAACATCCGGCACGCCCCTGCGTATGACCGCTGCTCGGAGATGCCCTCATCATGCCACGAAGGCAGCGTGGAGGCAGGAAGAGGTGGCGGTGGTGGTAGAGCAGTGACGAGCTGCTCCTTCCTGGGGTCGTCCACACGTACTGGGGCGGCCAGGGGGATGATCGCATCCAGTTCGCATCGACCGCGTCATCCTGGATCCCCCAGGAAGTGGGGTGCATGATGCGGATGTCCTCTCCTGGTGCCGCTGCCACATGGAATAATCGGAGCGCCGCCGCAAGGACGATCCATAGCCGACGAACGGGAGGAGGAAGTTGCTGCTCCGACCTCTAGCGAGGGAGGCCGACGACGGGAGGAGGAGGCAGGGTAGAAAATCATGAGGAGAGGGGTCTGACCAGGGGAGTGGGTCATGGGGAATGATTGGGAAACATTTTTTTCTTTACCTTGCATGGGAATGCATAGGTGTGACGTGGATGGATGGGTTGCATGGGTGTGACGTGGCGTGATGTGGTTGGATCCTGATGTGTGCTGCATGTTAAGATAAATCATGTGGTGGGGTGAACTTCTTAAGTATATAGGATGAAGATAGATCTTGAAATTGAAACTCCTGATAATCTTCACAAAGCATCATCGGCAACAATACGAGAGAAAAGATAGCGGAAGCATCACATGAATAGAAAAGGCACTTGGATGAGAATTTAATCATTGAAGAAAAAGGGCGGGAGGGTGGGGAAAACATAGAAAACTTGGAACAAATGAGAAAAACTCCGGAACGAAATATGAGGATTGATCTTGCAAATATTGGAGAGGATAGAATTCACTTGAAGAGAGCACACCGAATGAAAAGAATTGATATGACAACTTGATTGGCAAAAGAATTATCAATCCCACAGAAATACGAGAACACTTCTTAGAAAAGATATGAAATCACCACTTGACATCGAAGCACCACGAATTACCATATACAAAACAAAACAAAGGATGAGGCTTGCGAAACAAGTCAGAACAAATTCATGACAGAGATTCCGCTCGATATTTTCGTGGTAAGGTTCGCACGAGCTCGATCGTACATTGGATTGTCATATTGAAATGACGCTCGAATATGCTCCCTAGGCGTAGCGAACTACAAGGCTTGATGAAGCATATCTGATGACATATATCGAGACTGTCCTCTGTAAGAAAGACCGTGAACAAACAAATCCACTAGATGTTGAACCCCAACCTCACATCATTATCTGTTGGAAGATAGCCTAGGTAACTACTTGAATACCCACCTAAGAACTCCCAAAATCTTCCGATTATGTTATCGGGTCCACGGATACAAGGAGCAAAATCCATCACTCAACTCCTAACAATAATACTACACTCCAATGTAACACATCCATCAACACATAACCAGAGGTCTCAGAAACTCATCTATCTTGGACCCTCGAAAACACGACGATACAAAACATGGTAGTACCCCAGACGCCACCCCAGTATTGGGTGACTCCGACCTTATCTCGCCACGAAAGTATTGAAGTAATTTCTACCATCCTCCGTCCTGAGATACTAGGGAATCTGAACGATAACGATGTGTCAAGAATCCCCTAGAGCTCAACTCCCCGAAAGAAATCAAGTCAGACAGAAGGCACCAAGACAGAATACCCGCGTGATCCTAAAAAAATGAGTGAGAAGAGGGTAGAATCAAAATTCCTAAGTCATAATTCCTCACCAGAGCATAGAAGAGGAGTAAAAAGAATCCTACTCTCCTATATAACTAGACTCAAAATAGTTTTTTTCTCTAGACTAGACTCGGCCAAGTTCGATCAATCAAGGGGGCTCCTAGGTCGGAACCTGGCTCTGATACCAACTTGTCATGCCCAAGATGCGACCCTATCCTTATTTTCGCTCAAGGGCCTCGACAAGGATAGGAGCTCATCTCGTCGTGTTGCAGTAATGGATATCATTACAAGTACATGTACAAAAGAGATGAGTATATGGAATTAGCTTACACTCGCTCCAAGCTACATCAAGATCACATCAATACAACAACATATTCAAACATCATACAGAAGAGCATTGTCCGACTACGGACGAAATCAAATGATAAAATGACATCCATCCTTGCTATCCCAGGCTGCCTCTTGGAACCCAACCTAGATTGATGAAGAAGAAGAAGAAGAACTCCAAATAAAAAACAAGCATCGTGCTCACGTCAAATAATCGCATTACCTATACCTGCAACTGTTGTTGTAGTAATCTGTGAGCCATAGGGACTCAGCAATCTCATTTCCAAGGGTATCAAGACTATTAAAGCTTAATGGGTGAGGTATGGTTAAGTGGTGAGGCTGCAGCAAGCGACTAAGCATATATTTGAGTGGCTAACTTACGAATACAGAAAAAAAAGTATGGTGGTCTACGAGTAACGGACGTGAACTACTAATCTGTGAGCCACGCAAAAAATTTCCTATGCACACGCAAGATCTATCCATGGTGATGAGCATATACGAGAGGGAGAGTGGATCTACATACCCTTGTAGATCGCTAAGCGGGAAGCGTTAAGAAATGCGGTTGGTGTAGTCAAATGTCTTCGTGATCCAAATCACCGAGTGTCCCGCGATCTCATCACGATCCGTCTCGCGATCCAATCACAATTCGTCCCGCGAACTCATCACGATCCGTCCCGCGATCTCATCGCGATCTATTTCGCAATCTTGATCACGGTCCTTCCGATCTAGCGCCGAATGGACGGCACCTCCGCGTTCAGCACACGTACAGCTTGATGACGATCTCCGCCTTCTTGATCCAGCAAGAGGGAGCGGAGAGGTAGACGAGTTCTCCAGCAGCATGACGGCGCCATGGCGATGGTGGTGGTGTTGGGGAACGTTGCATGGGAAACAAAAAATTTCCTATGCACACGCATATCTATCCATGGTGATGAGCATCGGCGAGAGGGAGAGTGGATCTACATACCCTTGTAGATCGCTAAGCGAGAAGCGTTAAGAAACGCGGTTGGTGTAGTCAAACGTCTTCGCAATCCAAATCGCCATGCGTCCCGCGATCCAATCACGATCCATCCCGCGATCCAATCACGATCCGTCCCGCGATCCGATCATGATCCGTCCCACGAACTTGATCACGATCTGTCCCACGAACTTGATCACGATCCTTCCGATCTAGTACCAAATGGACGGCACCTCCGCGTTCGTGAAGCCCAGAAATCGGACAAGGAGATGGCTAAGATAAAGACTTTCGTGAAGATGAGCAGCGTACTCTATGGTTTGAGAATCGAATCTATGTGCCCAATGACCTAGAGCTCAGGAAGTTGATACTTCAAGAAGCCCACGATTCACCATACTCGATACACCCAGGCAACACCAAGATGTACCTGGATTTGAAGGAAAGTTACTGGTGGACCGATATGAAGAAAGATATTGCCAAACATGTTGCGGTATGTGATGTTTGTCAGCGAGTAAAGGCGGAACATCAGAAACCAGCAGGGTTACTCCACCCTTTGCCGATACCCGAGTGGAAATGGGATAAGCTTGGTATGGACTTCATCACAGGACTACGTAGGACCCGTTCAGGATATGATTCCATCTAGGTAGTGGTCGATCGTTTGACCAAGGTGGCTCATTTCATTCCAGTGAAGACCACCTATACCAGTGCTAAGTTAGCCAAGATATATATGACCAGGATCGTATGTCTGCATGGAGTTCCGAGGAGTATCATGTCAGATAGAGGAACACAATTTACCTCAAAGTTTTGGCATCAGCTACATGAAACTTTGGGTACAAGACTGGAGTTCAATACAGCTTTTCATCCGCAGACCGATGGACAGACTGAGAGAGTCAACCAGATTCTGGAGAACATGTTGAGAGCTTGTGCGCTAGACTATGGGTCCAGTTGGGATGACAACTTACCTTACGCAGAGTTCTCGTACAACAACAGTTATCAGACCGGTCTGAAGATGGCCCTTTTGAAGCTTTATACGGAAGGAGGTGCAGAACACCATTGATGTGGGATGGTGTTGGAGACCGAAAACTTTTTGGTCCCGATCTTATCAGAGATTCTAAAGAGAAGGTCAAACTGATTCGAGACCGACTCAAGATAGCTCAATCCCGGCAGAAGAGCTATGCTGATAACAAACGCAAGGAGGTGACATATGAAGTGGGAGATCGAGCATATCTTCGCGTGTCCCCATTTCGAGGAATCAAGAGGTTTGGTGTTAAAGGAAAGTTAGCACCCAGATTCATAGGCCCCTACAAAATTCTGGAACGTAGAGGCGAAGTTGCATACAAGCTGGAATTGTCGGAAGGACCGTCCGGAGTTCATGATGTTTTCCATGTTTCCCAGCTGAAGAAATGCCATGCTGAGATGGCTGATATTCCTTTGAGAGACACAGTGCCCCTAGAGGCCATACAACTTGACAGTGACCTGACCTACGAGGAGAAACCTGTTAGAATCCTCAAGACTACCAACAGAGTTACCCGAAGCAAGACCATCAAGTTCTGTAAGGTTCTATGGAGTCACCACACCGAGGAAGAAGCCACTTGGGAACGTGAAGAAGATCTTCGTAGAGACCACCCGCACCTATTTTCTAGCCAACCCGAATCTCGAGGGCGAGATTCATCTTAAGGTGGGTAGGTTTGTATCATCCCAAAATTTCATTTTGGAATGTTATGAAATATAGCTATGCATCATCATCATTTTGATGAAATGTAATGAATTGGTTGAAGTGCTTCTTTTGATTTTCTAAAAGGCCATTTTTATTTTCCCATGTATTTGTTTCACCTATTTGAAAACCTTTGGAAATGTTAAAAGAAAGAGGGGGGTAACATCACACTCCACACCAGGGGCATCTTGGTGAAATATTTGAGCAATTAAACCAGGGGGTTATTTGAAAATTTATCTCAAAAAGATTTAAAATCAATTAGGCATTTTCTGAAAATAAATTTTAAAAAGATATTCAATATGACAGAGAAAAAATGTTCATTAAATAGCATTAATTCTCCTGATCATTTTGATATATATATTTCCTATGTTTGGAAATGTTTTGAATCCATTGAAAGAGTTTTTACTGCGCTGGAAATAGAAAAGGAAAGTATTTAAACCGAAACGGGCCGACCCACCGTCTTTAATTACCGAAACCACTCCGGGTCGGCCACCGACACGCTAACCACGCCCCCACCCTCACTGATGCGCGGGACCCACCGTCTGACCGCGGCATCAGCGCGGTCATCCCCTTCCCCACCCCCGACCGCCGTCGCCGGAGATCCCTCTCCGTGGATCTCGCCCTTCGTGCTCTCCCCGACCACCACACCGCCCCTATATAAAGCCCCGCCTCTCCTCTCTTTGTTCCACCCCCGAAACCCTCTTTTCCCTCGTCGGAGCACTGCCCCAGACCTCACCGGAGTTCGGCACCCAACCGAACGTCCCCAAGCTTGTGCCCGTCGCCACACTCACCCCCAGCCCCCTCTGATGCCACCAATCGACGCCGGAGACTCGCCGCCGTCGTTTAAAGCCTTCGGACACCGCCCCCGACCACCGCACTGTCGTCCCCGAGCATCTCCGACCACCGGCCGCCGTTGACCTCGCCGGAGACCCCGACCCCCTCCCTGTAAGCCTCCACCTCCACTCGTAGCCGTCGGATCCGTAGTCAATGTGTGAGATTAGATCTATTTAATAAATGAACCAGTGCGCTTTAGTTGTCGGTCGTCTGCTCGTTAGCTCTCACGCGCACGACCTCGCGGCCAATCATAGCATGCCACGTAGACCCTGTCCGATCGATAGGAAATTTTTCTTTTTCTTTTCTGTTTTAGAAAACAGAATGTATTCTGTTTTTGTTTTTATCATATATTTTAAAATATTTGGTGTTTTCATTTGATTCTTTTTGCATTAGTTCACAAATTTGATGTAGTTTATGTCTGTATGCTTAGATTTCAAATTTGAACTTTAAATTTTGAATCTAATCAAATTCATTTAAATTACTAAAATCTGTATAACTAGAGTTTAAAAATATATTTTGAGTGAATCTTTTTGCCACTGTTTGGTATTAGTTAGACCTATCATTCTACATAGTTTGAGAATTTTTAGGATGAATTTGGTTACTGTTTTTAACAAAAACAGAATCTGTTTAGTTCTTAATAGATTTTAATTAAATTGCTTTTTTATTTAATTTGAACCTGAATTAGTTTAATTTTTGTTTTTAGATTTCATTAGGTTCTGTTGATTCACCATTAGGTGTACTATTTTCTATTAATATTTATTTTTTCAAATTGTTTTGTGCTCTAGTTTGAATAGGTACATTTTGTTTTCACCATTTATATTGTTTAGAAAAGGTTTTGTAGTAATTCTTTTAGCACAATACTTTTATAATGAAATACTTCTGTTTTCAAATAAAATTTATATTTACTTTTCTGTTATCTAAATGTCTAGTTGTTCAAAACAAATTTTTGACTTGTTATGTCTTAGTAGAGATTTTGACACCAAAAAATTTTAGAGTCTTATACTTCAAGTGATTCTTCTTTTGATTGTGCTTTTGTTTGTTGAAGCATTTGTTTACCTTGTTGTTGAATGAATTGTATTGTGTTTATGCTTATGGTGTGCTCTTGTTTGATTCATTAGATCATTCGGAGTGCGAAGCTTGTTATCTAGAGTCACTTGATTACGAGGATCGTCAGCAAGGCAAGTCACTTTGACCATGTATACCTATGTTTTTATTGCATTAGTTCTACCATCTCCCCAATTGCATGCAAAGTAGGTAAATTGGAAACTTGGTTACTTGATGTAGTATCATGTGGTAGACACCACTCAACCCTTTGACACATTGGCCCCGGGAAACGTTGATTTAATTTTGCTATGCTATTAGTAGACGGGGTTGGTTGTGTGATTCATGAGAGTTGTGAGTTAATAATTTCAAGACCTACAAGATGATCAAGTCTTCAAGACTCCGAGTTTTCAACATACCTCTGGGTGGATGATGGTTGAACGGCGCCCTAGAGAAACTAGTGGTTAGCCAAGATGATGCTGGAGAAGTGCCAGTATTCATGCGGAAAGGTCCACCCAGGCACAAAGAGATGGATGGATGCTTCAAGACCCAAGGCTTACCTGCACAGCCACAAGCCATTATGGGCTCTGGCTTGGTTGGATATCGTGGTGACCCTGGACAGGCGGTGCTACGAGATGTAGAAGAACGGTAGGAAAGGTTGGGCACCGACAGAGTCGCAGGGAAACCCTTTAGAAGACCATGTTTTGGTCATCCGTTTCTCAAACACCCTGAAGTGCGAGAAATCCAACGGAGGCGATCAAATCTTGTGGGGAACGGGTGCAAAACTCTGCAGAGTACCCAAACCTAATCGATTAGCCGTGTCCATGGTCATGGACAGTTTGAGCCAAAGGAACTGAAACTATCTGGAACTCTCAACACCATAAATTACATTGATGTGGGTATTTTAAATGTCAACTTGGGTATGAGAATTGGTTGGTGGAACCATCTCATTAATCAACCAACATTGTAGTAATTATGCCTTTGCCCTCTCTTGTTGTAGGAAAAATTGGCTTTATGCAAAACTTACTACCCCCACTTGCCATATATGCATATAGAATAGATGATTACCTTACCCCTCTCTTGTGACCTTGCCGGCATATTCAATATGCTGACGTACACGGCTACAACGTATCATGTTGCAGAGTACTTTTCCGACCAGGAGTGAGGATACGCTCTACGCTCGGTGAGATTCCCTTGGAGTCAGATGGACTCAACTACCTATGGAGCTTCCGCAAGACTTTGGTTTAGTTTATCTCATGAGTTGGCCTTCAGCCACTTTATTGTAATCCTTATTGTAATAAAGGACTCGATATGAGATTTCGATTAATTAATGCTATGTGATTTCCCTTTGACATATACATTGATGTACCGTGTGTATACCAGCATGATCTTGGGATGGTACAGAAACACCGGAGATTCGACCTTTCACGTCGGGTCGCTACAGAAATGGTATCAGAGCACACGCTGACCATAGGACGTAACCTCTAGGATTGGAAAAGCCTTAGGATTTATTTCTCTTTTGTCTTTAAAATTCTTATACTCTCATCTACTCGTTTCTGACTTCCCTCCGATTTATTTCAAAATTTATAGATGGCCACCTTCATCCCAGTTTTGATCACGGAGTTTTGTCAGCCTGACGTGACAATGCCCTTTGGCAAGGAGCTGATGAGGATCGTCAGGGACGTAAGGATTGCTTTGCCGAGCATCACCGGGACTCCTATCATGTCTTTTCCACAATACGGACGCTACAGGATCGAGGTGCACATCCCTGGGAAGACCTTTGGAAATCGTAAGGAACCCATCGACTTCAAGTTTGTGGCACCCAGCTGGATACTTGGGAGAGACATGGCAATTCATCATGCCCTTGGACGTATTCAGGAGTAATACAGAGGTGGAACCATTTCATCAGGACTCAGCGTGGTTTGTCGCAGGGATGCCAATGGAAATATCATAACCACTCCCACTGAAGACACCACCATTTCCTATATCCAGACTTTGGAGACGCACATCAGGACCTTGGAGCTTCGGGTACATGCTGACATGAAGACAATCAAGAGGCTGATGAACCGCGAGATTGACCTCGAAGCTGACCTACGGGAAGCCAAGTACGAGCATGAGTATGAAGTGAAGGATTCCTTAGAGAGGATCGATAAGCTGAACACTCGCATTGCAACTCTGGAGGAACAGATGGACATGGGTGAAAATCTTCATCCAGAAGGAGACATGGCTCCCTTGATCAGCAACGATGATGACTATGAGGAGAGCACCACCGGAGGAGGCCACTTCACCATGTACTTTTGAGGAGAACTTTAGTTATGCCCCCATGTATCTTTATTTTCGTCGTTAAAGCGTAGGTCGATGTTTAGTTTGATTTGGAGATTTGTATCTCGATGTTTGAACCTTGAGTTGAATAAATGAATGAGTGTTGGTGTAATATGTTTGTTGCATTGCATATGGGTAGTGAATTTTCCTTTTAGGTCATTGTTCTGTTCTAATTCTCACCCCTCTGAAAACAGCAAGATGCCTCCGCGACGTGAGCCCGACTTCACTTTCCCGCCAGAACTCACACAACTTCTCCAGCAGCAGAACGCACTGATGCAACTATTGATTCAGAACCAGACCAACAATCACAACAACCACCCTCCACCTCAAGGCGTTCTGAGACTGAATCCTCCAACTTTCTCCAGCAGCACTGAGCCCATTGTGGCAGATGATTGGCTCCGCAAGATGGAGAGGGAACTCACCACCACGGGATGCACTGAGGGTGAAAAAGTGCGCTTTGCCGCCCATCAACTGGAGGGACCATCAGCTTCATGGTGGGAGAACTACACCACCACGTACCCCATTGCTGGTGTGACTTGGGAGCAGTTCAAGTAAGCTTTCCGCACCGCACATGTCTCATCTAGAGCCATGAGTCTGAAGAAGCGTGAGTTTCACAACTTACGCCAGGGGAACCGTTCCGTGGCCCAGTACGTGGATGACTTCAGCACGTTGGCTCGTTATGCACCAGGAGATGTGGTCGATGATGCAGTCAAACAGGAGAAGTTCTTGGAAGGACTCAACGATGAGTTGAGCGTACAGCTGATGGTGGCTACCTTCAGCAACTACCAGGACCTGGTAGACAAGGCCCTCATCTTGGAGGGGAAACAGCAGCAAATCGAGAACCGCAAGAGGAAGTATGCACAGGGGAAGTCTATCTATGGAGCTCATCAGAAGCCCCGCTACTCCCCGTACTCAGGAAATACCGGATCAGGGACCGGTAAGTATGGAGGACACACCCATCCCGTGCACAACCATGGAGGCCATAACCATGGAGGAAATGGGAATAATTGTCCCAACAATGGCAGCTTCAAGAATGGAAATGGAAGTGGGAATGGCAACCAACACCGTCCCGCTCCAGCTCAGAAGGATCTGAACCATATCACCTGTTTCAAGTGTCAGAAGACAGGGCACTATGCCACTGAATGCCCTCAGAACAAGCAAGGAAATGGAAACGGCAACAACAATGGCAACTTTGCAGCTAAGAAGCCAAATCCTTTTCCTCGTGCTCAGGTGAACCACCTTGATGTGGAAGAAGTCTATGACCAGCCCGAGACTGTGGTTGGTAAGTTTTTATTGCATTCATGTCCAGTTATGGTACTTTTTGATTCTGGTGCAACTCATTCATTCATATCAAGGGTAGTTGTGGAAAAGTATGGTTTACCCACTAGAACCCTTAGTCAGCCCATTAAGGTCAATTCCCTAGGAGGTATGATGATGGCAGGGTTAGGATGCCACGCCCTGAAACTCCACATAGGAAACCATGTTTTTCCTACCGACCTCATCGTATTAGAATCCCAGGGATTGGATGTAATCCTAGGCATGGATTGGATGACCAAGTATGAAGGAAACCTTGATTGCCCCAGCAAGTCTATTTCACTCAACACTCCGGAGAACAAGAGGATTAAGTATGTATCCCGATGCACACAGATGAGTGCTCGGTTAAACTCCCTCACAGGAGTTGTTCAGGAGGACGTGCCGGTTGTACAAGACTTTCCAGATGTATTCCCCGAAGAATTACCAGGCATGCCACCAGATAGGGAGATAGAGTTTCTGATAGAGCTACTACCAGGAACCGCCCCAATTTCCAAGAGACCCTATCGGATGCCCGCAAATGATTTAGTAGAAATCAAGAAGCAGATTAAGGAGCTATTGGATAAGGGATATATTCGCCCAAGTTCTTCACCTTGGGGAGCCCCAGTTCTTTTGGTGGAGAAGAAAGATAAAACCTTGAGGATGGTGGTCGATTATCGTGCATTGAACGAGGTGACTATCAAGAATAAGTACCCTCTGCTGATGATTAATGACATGTTTGATCAGCTAGTAGGTGCCAAAGTATTCTCCAAGATTGATCTTCGATTAGGGTATCACCAACTGAAGATTCGTGAACAGGATATACCCAAAACAGCCTTCACCACCAGGTATGGCTTATATGAGTATACAGTCATGTCCTTTGGTTTGACTAATGCTCCTGCCTACTTCATGAACATGATGAACAAAGTGTTTATGGAATATTTGGACAAGTTTGTCGTGGTGTTCATCAATGACATTTTGATATTGTCCAAGAGCAAGTAAGAACACAAGGAACACTTGCGTTTTGTTCTGGAGAAGCTTAGAGAGCATCAGCTATATGCCAAGTTCAGTAAATGTGAATTTTGGCTGACGGAAGTCGGATTCCTTGGACACATTATTTCTAGAGAAGGAATAGAAGTAGACCCCGCTAAGGTTGAAGCAGTCACTGAGTGGAAGTCACCCACCTCAGTTAAGGAGATCCGCAGTTTTCTCGGACTTGCCGGATATTACCGGAGATTCATTGAGAATTTCTCAAAGATTGCCAAGCCGATGACAGAGCTGTTGCAGAAAGAGTCTAAGTATATCTGGACTGAGGAATGTGAGGCCAGTTTCCAGGAGTTGAAGAAACATTTGGTCACATCCCCAGTGTTGATATTGCCAAACATCCGGAAAGACTTCCAGGTTTATTGTGATGCATCATGTCAAGGACTTGGAGGAGTACTCGTGCAGGAGGGAAAAGTTGTAGCTTCTGCATCCAGACAGCTACGACCCCATGAGTTGAATTATGCCACCCATGATTTGGAACTAGCAGCCGTAGTGCACGCACTCAAGACCTGGAGACATTTCCTTATCGGAAATAGTTGTGATGTGTAAACTGCTCATAAGGGCCTGAAGTATATCTTCACGCAGAAGGAGTTGAACCTCAGACAGGGGAGATGGTTAGAGTTAATCAAGGATTATGACATGAGATTACATTACCATCCAGGAAAGGCAAATGTAGTGACAGATGCTTTGAGTCAGAAGAGTTATGTGAACACACTCATAGCCGGAGGATTACCCCAGGAGTTAACCAATGATCTTAGAGAACTTCGGTTAGAGATAGTTCCACAAGGATATGTTGCCACACTAGAGATTCAGTCCACCTTGATCGAAAGAACTCGTGAAGCCCAGAAATCGGACAAGGAGATAGCTGAGATAAAGCAGAGAATGAAGGAAGGAAAGGCTAAAGACTTTCGTGAAGATGAGCAGGGTACTCTATGGTTTGAGAACCGAATCTATGTGCCCAATGACCCAGAGCTCAGGAAGTTGATACTTCAAGAAGCCCACGATTCACCATACTCGATACACCCAGGCAACACCAAGATGTGCCTGGATTTGAAGGAAAGTTACTAGTGGACCGGTATGAAGAAAGATATTGCCGAACATGTTGCGGTATGTGATGTTTGTCAGCGAGTAAAGGCGGAACATCAGAAACCAGCAGGGTTACTCCAGCCTTTGCCGATACCCGAGTGGAAATGGGATAAGCTTGGTATGGACTTCATCACAGGACTACCTAGGACCCGTTCAGGATATGATTCCATCTGGGTAGTGGTCTATCGTTTGACCAAGGTGGCTCATTTCATTCCAGTGAAGACCACCTATACCAGTGCTAAGTTAGCCAAGATATATATGACCAGGATCGTATGTCTGCATGGAGTTCCGAGGAGTATCGTGTCAGATACAGGAACACAATTTACCTCAAAGTTTTGGCATCAGCTACATGAAACTTTGGGTACAAGACTGGAGTTCAGTACAACTTTTCATCCGCAGACCGATGGACAGACTGAGAGAGTCAACCAGATTCTGGAGAACATGTTGAGAGCTTGTGCGCTAGACTATGGGTCTAGTTGGGATGACAACTTACCTTACGCAGAGTTCTCGTACAACAATAGTTATCAGACCAGTCTAAAGATGGCCCCTTTCGAAGCATTATACGGAAGGAGGTGCAGAACACCATTGACGTGGGATGGTGTTGGAGACCGACAACTTTTTGGTCCCGACCTTATTCGAGAGCGAGATTCATCTTAAGGTGGGTAGGTTTGTATCATCCCAAAATTTCATTTTGGAATGTTATGAAATATAGCTATGCATCATCATCATTTTGTTGGAATGTAATGAATTGGTTGAAGTGCTTCTTTTGATTTTCTGAAAGGCCATTTCTATTTTCCCATGTATTTGTTTCACCTATTTGAAAACCTTTGGAAATGTTCAAAGAAAGAGGGGAGTAACATGACACTCCACACCAGGGGCATCTTGGTGAAGTATTTGAGCAATTAAACCAGGGAGTTATTTGAAAAGTTATCTCAAAAAGATTTAAAATCAATTAAGCATTTTCTGAAAATAAATTTTAAAAAGATATTCAATATGACAGAGGAAAAATTTTCATTAAATAGCATTAATTCTCCTGGTCATTTTGATATATATATTTCCTATGTTTGGAAATGTTTTGAATGCATTAAAGAGTTTTTACTGCGCTGGAAATAGAAAAGGAAAGTATTTAAACTGAAACAGGCCGGCCCACCATCTTTAATTCCCGAAACCAGTCCGGGTCGGCCACCGACGCGCTAACCATGCCCCCACCCTCACTGATGCGCGGGACCCACCGTCCGACCGTAGCGTCAGCGCGGTCATCCCCTTCCCCATGCCCGACCCGCCGTCGCCGGAGATCCCTCTCCGTGGATCTCGCCCCTCGTGTCCTCCCCGACCACCGCACCGCCCCTATATAAAGCCCCGCCTCTCCTCTCTTCGTTCCACCCTCGAAACCCTCTTTTCCCTTGCCGGAGCGCTGCCCCAGACCTCATCGGAGTTCGGCACCCAACCGAATGTCCCCGAGCTCGTGCCCATCGCCACACTCACCCCCAGCCCCCTCCGACGTCACCAATCGACATTGAAGACTCGCCGCCGCCGTTTGAAGCCTTCGGATGCTGCCCCCAACCACCGCACTATCGTCCCCGAGCATCTCCGACCACCGGCCGCCGTTGACCTCGCCGGAGACCGCGACCCCCTCCCTATAAGCCTCCACCTCCACTCGTAGCCGTCGGATCCGTAGTCAACGCGCGAGATTAGATATGTTTAATAAACGAACCGGTAAGCTTTAGTTGTCGGTCATCCGCTCGTTAGCTCTCACGCTCACGCCCTCACGGCCAATCACAGCATGCCATGTATACCCTGTCCGATCGATAGGAAGTTTTTCTTTTTCTTTTCTGTTTTAGAAAACAGAATGTATTCTGTTTTTTTATCATATCTTTTAAAATATTAGGTGTTTTTATTTGATTCTTTTTGCATTAGTTCACAAATTTGATGTAGTTTATGTCTGTATGCTTAGATTTCAAATTTGAACTTTAAATTTTGAATCTAATCAAATTCGTTTAAATTACTAAAATTTGTATAACTAGAGTTTAAAAATATTTTTTTGAGTGAATCTTTTTGCCACTGTTTGGTATTAGTTAGACCTATCATTCTACCTAGTTTGAGAATTTTAAGGATGAATTTGGTTACTGTTTTTAACAAAAATCGAATCTGTTTAGTTCTTAATAGATTTTAATTAAATTGATTTTTTATTTATTTGAACCTGAATTAGTTTAACTTTTGTTTTTAGATTTCATTAGGTTCTGTTGATTCAACATTAGGTGTACTATTTTCTATTAATATTTTTTTCAAATTGTTTTGTGCTCTAGTTTGAATAGGTACATTTTGTTTTCACCATTTATATTGTTTAGAAAAGGTTTTGTAGTAATTCTTTTAGCACAATACTTTTATAATGAAATACTTCTGTTTTCAAATAAAATTTTATATTTACTTTTCTGTTATCTAAATGTCTAGTTGTTCAAAACAAATTTTTGACTTGTTATGTCTTAGTAGAGATTTTGACACCAAAAAAATTTAGAGTCTTATACTTCAAGTGATTCTTCTTTTGATTGTGCTTTTGTTTGTTGAAGCATTTGTTTACCTTGTTGTTGAATGAATTGTATTGTGTTTATGCTTATGGTGTGCTCTTGTTTGATTCATTAGATCATTCGAAGTGCGAAGCTTGTTATCTAGAGTCACTTGATTACGAGGATCATCAGCAAGGCAAGTCACTTTGACCATGTATACCTATGTTTTTATTGCATTAGTTCTACCATCTCCCCAATTGCATGCAAAGTAGGTAAATTGGAAACTTGGTTACTTGATGTAGTATCATGTGGTAGACACCACTCAACCCTTTGACACATTGGCCCCGGGAAACGTTGATTTAATTTTGCTATGCTATTAGTAGACGGGGTTGGTTGTGTGATTCATGAGAGTTGTGAGTTAATAATTTCAAGACCTACAAGATGATCAAGTCTTCAAGACTCCGAGTTTTCAACATACCTCTGGGTGGATGATGGTTGAACGGCGCCCTAGAGAAACCAGTGGTTAGCCTAGATGATGCTGGAGAAGTGCCAGTATTCATGAGGAAAGGTCCACCCAGGCACAAAGAGATGGATGGATGCTTCAAGACCCAAGGCTTACCTACACAGCCACAAGCCATTATGGGCTCTAGCTTGGTTGGATATCGTGGTGACCCTGGACAGGCGGTGCTACGAGATGTAGAAGAACGGTAGGAAAGGTTGGGCACCGAGAGAGTCGCAGGGAAACCCTTTAGAAGACCATGTTTTGGTTATTCGTTTCTCAAACACCCTGAAGTGCGAGAAATCCAACGGAGGCGATCAAATCTTGTGGGGAACGTGTGTAAAACTCTGCAGAGTACCCCGAACCTAATTGATTAGCCGTGTCCATGGTCAAGGACAGTTTGAGCCAAAGGAACTGAAACTATCTGGAACTCTCAACACCATAAATTACATTGATGTGGGTATTTTAAATGTCAACTTGGGTATGAGAATTGGTTGGTGGAACCATCTCATTAATCAACCAACATTGTAGTAATTATGCCTTTGCCCTCTCTTGTTGTAGGAAAAATTGGCTTTATGCAAAAACTTACTACCCCCACTTGCCATATATGCATATAGAATAGGTGATTACTTTACCCCTCTCTTGTGACATTGCCGGCATATTCAATATGCTGACCTACACGGCTACAACGTATCATGTTGTAGAGTACTTTTCCGACCAGGAGTGAGGATACGCTCTACCCTCGGTGAGATGCCCTTGGAGTCAGATGGACTCAACTACCTATGGAGCTTCCGCAAGACTTTGGTTTAGTTTATCTCATGAGTTGGCCTTCAGCCACTTTATTGTAATCCTTATTGTAATAAAGGACTCGATATGAGATTTTGATTAATTAATGCTATGTGATTTCCCTTTGATATATACATTGATGTACCGTGTGTGTACCAGCATGATCTTGGGATGGTACAGAAACACCGGAGATTCGACCTTTCAGGTCGGGTCGCTATAGAAATGGTATCAGAGCACACGCTGACCGTAGGACGTAACCTCTAGGATTGGAAAAGCCTTAGGATTTATTTCTCTTTTGTCTTTAAAATTCTTATACTCTCATCTACTCACATTGCTTGCAACGCTTATTGTGATGTTGTATTACCAAGTGGGCCCTGAGATACCTCTCCGTCACATGGAGTAACAAATCCCAGTCTTGATCCATGCCAATTCAACAGACACCCTTGGAGACACCTGTAGAGCACCTTTATAGTCACCCAGTTACGTTGTGATGTTTGATACACACAAGACACTCCTCCGATATCTGTGAGTTGTATGATCTCATGGTCATAGGAACATATACTTGACATGTAGAAAACAGTAGTAATAAACTGATACGATCATAAGCTACGTTTGTAGTTTGGGTCTTGTCCATCACATCATTCTCCTAATGATGTGATCTCGTTGTCCAATGACATCTCATGTCCATGGCAAGGAAACCTTAACCATCTTTCGATCAACGAGCTAGTTCACTAGAGGCATACTAGGGACATTGTGTTTGTCTATGTATCCACACATGTATCCATGTTTCCAATTAATACAAACATAGCATGGATAATAAACGATTATAATGAACAAGGAAATACAATAATAAACACTTTATTTATTGCCTCCAGGGCATATTTCCAACAGTCTCCCACTTGCACTAGAGTCAATAATCTAGTTCACATCACTATGTGATTTACATTGTAATGAATCAAACACCCATGTAGTTCTGGTGTTGATCATGTTTAGCCCTTGGAAGAGGTTTAGTCAACGGGTCTGAAACATTCAGATCCGTGTGCACTTTGCAAATATTTATGTCTTTCTCCACGATGTAATCGCGGATGGAGTTGAAGCGTCGCTTTATGTGTCTGGTCCTCTTGTGAAACCTTGGTTCCTTGGCCAGAGCAATGGCACCAGTGTTGTCACAGAACAGGTTCATTGGATTTAGTGCACTGGGCACTACTCCAAGATCTGTCATGAACTGCTAAATCCAGACACCTTCCTTCGCCGCCTCTGGGGCTGCGATGCATTCTGCTTCACACGTAGAATCAGCTACCACGCTTTGCTTGGAACTGCACCAGCTTACCGCTCCCCCGTTAAGAATAAATACGTATCCGGTTTGCGATTTAGAGTCGTCCGGACCAGTGTCAAAGCTTGCATCGATGTAACCCTTTACGACGAGCTCTTCATCACCTCCATAAACGAGAAACATTTCCTTAGTCCTTTTTAGTTACTTAAGGATATTCTTGACCGCTTGCCAGTGCTCCATTCCAGGATCACTTTGAAACCTTCCGGCCATACTTACGGCAAGGCTGATATCGGGTCTTGTGCATAGCATTGCATACATGATAGAGCCTATGGCTGAAGCATAGGGGATGACACTCATATTTCTCTATCTTCTGCAGTTACTAGGCATTGAGTCTTACTCAACTTCACACCTTGTAACACAGGCAAGAACCCCTTCTTGGACTGGTCCATTTTGAACTTCTTCAAAACTTTATCAAGGTATGTGCTCTGTGAAAGTGCTATTAAGCGTCTCGATCTATCTCTATAGATCTTAATGCCTAATATGAAAGCAGCTTCTCCTAGGTCCTTCATTGAAAAACTCTTGTTCAAATATTCCTTCATGCTTTCCAGCATTTCTATATTGTTTCCAATCAGCAATATGTCATCCACATATAATACTAGAAACGCTATAGAGCTCCCACTCACTTTCTTGTAAATACAAGCTTCTCTGTAAACTTGTATAAACTCAAACGCTTTGATCACCTCATCAAAGCGCTTATTCCAACTCCGAGATGCTTGCACCAGTCCATAAATGGATCGCTGGAGTTTGCAAACTTTGTCAGCATTCTTTGGATCGACAAAACCTTTGGGTTGCATCATATACAACTCTTCCTCAAGGAAACCGTTGAGCAACGCTGTTTTGACATCCATCTGCCCAATTTCATAGTCGAAATAAGCAGCTATTGCTAACATGATTCTGACAGACTTAAGCATCGCTACGGGTGAGAAAGTCTCATCGTAGTCAACTCCTTGAACTTGTGAAAAACCCTTTGCCACAAGTTGAGCTTTATAGACAGTTACATTACCGTCCGTGTCTGTCTTCTTCTTAAAGATCCATTTGTTCTGAATGGCCTTTCGCCCTTCAGGTAATACTTCCAAAGTCCGTACTTTGTTTTCATACATGGATCCCATCTCTGATTTCATGTCCTCTAACCATTTCTTGGAATCCGGGCCCATCACTGCTCCTCCATAGCTCGTAGGTTCATTGTTGTCCAACAACATAACCTCCAAGACAGGGTTGTCGTACCACTCAGGGGTAGTACGCGGCCTTGTCGACCTACGAGGTTCAATAGCAGGTTGATCCGAAGCTTCATGATCATCATCATTAACTTCCTCTTCTACCGTCGTAGGTTCCACAGAAACATCTTTCTGTGCTGCGCTACTTTCTGGTTGAAGTAAAGGTTCAATAACCTCATCAAGCTCTATTTTCCTCCCACTCAATTCTTTCGAGAGAAACTCTTTCTCAAGAAATGTTCCGTTCTTAGCGACAAACACTTTGCCTTCGGATCTGAGATAGAAGGTATACCCGACTGTCTCTTTCGGGTATCCTATGAAGACGCATTTCTCCCCTTTGGGTTCCAGCTTTTCAGCCTGAAGCTTTTTGACATAAGCATCACATCCCCAAACTTTAAGAAATGACAACTTTGGCTTCTTGCCAAACCACAGTTCATATGGCGTCATCTCAACGGATTTTGATGGTGCCCTATTTAAAGTGAATGCAGCTGTCTCTAATGCACAACCCCAAAACGATAGTGGAAAATCAGCAAGAGACATCATAGAACGCACCATATCTAATAAGGTTCGATTACGACGTTCGGACACACCATTACGTTGTGGTGTTCCGGGCAGTGTCAATTGTGAAACAATTCCACACTGTCTTAAGTGACTGCCGAACTCATAACTCAGATATTCACCTCCTTGATCAGATCGCAGGAACTTAATCTTCTTGTTACGATGATTCTCAACTTCACTCCAAAATTGCTTGAACTTTTCAAATGTTTCATACTTGTGTTTCATTAAGTAAATATACCCATATCTACTTAAGTCATCAGTGAAGGTGAGAAAATAACGATATCCACCATGCGCTGTAACATTCATTGGACCGCACACATCAGTATGTATGATTTCCAATAAGTCACTCGCCCGTTCCATTGTTCCAGAGAACGGCATTTTAGTCATCTTGCCCATGAGGCATGGTTCACATGTGTCAAGTGATTCAAAATCAAGTGACTCCAAAAGTCCATCAGCATGGCTTCCTCATGCGTTTTACACCAATATGACCTAAATGGCAGTGCCACAAGAAAGTGGTACTATCATTATCAACTCTACATCTTTTGGCATCAATGTTATGAACATGTGTGTCATCACTATCAAGATTCAATATGAATAAACCCCTAACATTGGGTGCATGACCATAAAATATATTACTCATATAAATAGAACAACCTTTATTCTCTAATTTAAATGAGTAACCGTCTCACAATAAACAAGATCCAGATATAATGTTCATGCTTAACGCAGACACTAAATAACAATTATTCAGGTTCATCACTAATCCCGATGGTAATCGAGGAGAGAGCGTGCCGACGGCGATCACATCAACCTTGGAACCATTTCCCACGCGCATCGTCACTTCGTCCTTTGCCAGCCTTCGTTTATTTCGTAGTTCCTGCTTTGAGTTGCAAATGTGAGCAACCGAACCGGTATCAAATACCCAGGCACTACTACGAGAGCTAGTAAGGTACACATCAATAACATGTATATCATATATACCTTGTTTGTCGTTGGCCGCCTTCTTGTCAGCCAGGTACTTGGGGCAGTTCCGCTTCGAGTGACCAGTTCCCTTGCAATGAAAGCACTCAGTTTCTGGCTTGGGTCCATGCTTGGGCTTCTTTACAGGAGTAGCAACTGCTTTGCCATCCTTCTTGGTTTTACCCTTCTTGCCCTTGCCCTTGACTTTGCCATTTTTCTTAAAACTAGTGGTTTTATTGACCATCAACACTTGATGTTCTTTCTGGATTTCAGACTCAACGACTTTTAGCATCGCAAACAGCTCGGCGACTGACTTGTTCATCCCGTGCATGATATAGTTCATCACAAAGCACTTGTAACTAGGTGGTAGTGATTGAAGAACTCTGTCAGTGATCGCCTCTGGCGGAAGGGCAATTCCCAACTCCGCTAGACGAGTTGAATACCCAGACATTATGAGTAAATGTTCACTGATAGACCCGTTCTCCTCCATCTTGCAAGCATAGAACTTATCGGAGGTTTCATACCTCTCGATCCGGGCGTTCTTCTGAAAGATAAACTTCAACTCCTGGAACATCTCATATGCCCCATGACGTTCAAAACGTCTTTGAAGTCCCGGTTCTAAGACATACAATATTGCACACTGAACTATTGAGTAATCTCTAGTACATGCCTCCCAAGCGTTCTTAACGTCTTCGGAGGTCATGTCTTCTAGTTGGTCACAAAGCGGTGCATCAAGGACATATGATTTCTGGGAAGCCGTGAGGATAATCCTCAGATTACGGGCAAAGTCAACAAAGTTACTTCCATCATCTTTCAGTTTAGCTTTCTCTAGGAACGCATTAAAATTCAGGGGTGCTACTGCGCGAGCCATTGATCTACAACATAAATATGCAAAGTTTACTTAGACTATTGTTCAAGATAATGAGTTTATTTAATCAAATTACTAAATCTCCCACTCAAATTGACATCCCTCAAGTCATCTGAGTGTCACATGATCCAAATCCACCAAATCAAGTCCGATCATCACGTGAGTTGAGGTGGCTTCAATGGTGAACATCATTATGTTGATCATATCTACTATATGACTCACGTTCGACCTTTTGGTCTCTTGTGTTCCGAGGCCATGTCTGTACATGCTAGGCTCGTCAAGTTTAACCCGAGTGTTCTGCGCGTGCAACACTGGCTTGCACCCGTTGTATGTGAACGTAGAGTCTATCACACCCGATCATCACGTGGTGTCTCAACACGACAAACTTTCGCAACGGTGCACACTCAGGGAGAACACAATTTTATCTTGAAATTTAAGTGAGGGATCACCTTATAATGCTACCGTCGTACTAAGCAAAACAAGGTGCATAAAAGGATTAACATCACCTGCAATTCATAAGTGACATGATATGGCCATGAACTTGTGCTTTAGATCTCCATCTTGAAAGCACCGGCATGATCTCCATCATCACCGGCACGACACCATGATCTCCATCATCTTGATCTCCATCAACGTGTTGCCATCGGGGTTGTCATGCCCTGCATGCTTCTACTACTATTGCCACCATTTAGCGATAAAGTAAAGCATTACATAGCGCTTAATGATTGACATGCAGGTCATACAATAATTAAAGACAACCCTATGGCTCCTGCCGGTTGCCGTACTCATCGACATGCAAGTCGTGAAATTCTATACATCACATGATCATCTCATACATCACATATATCACATCATGTAATTGGCCATATCACATCACAACATACCCTGCAAAAACAAGTTAGACGTCCTCTAATTGTTGTTGCATGTTTTACGTGGCTGCTACGGGTTTCTAGCAAGAACGATTCTCACCTACGCATAAACCATGATGGTGATACATAATTTGCTTTTCAACCTTCTCAAGGACCGCCTTTGTCGAATCCGATCCAACTAAAGTGAGAGAAACTGCCACCTGCAAGCCATCTAGGCAATAAGTTACGTCAAGGGAACCGGTCTCTCGTAAGCGTACGAGTAATGTTTGTCCGGGCCGCTTCATCTCACAATACCTCTGAACCAAAATACGACCAAGGGAGGAAGCAATCTAAGCATAAACGCACACAAACCTTTTGTGTTCTACTCGAGATCTCATCAACACATAGACCTAGCTCATGATGCCACTGTTGGGGAACGTTGCATGGGAAACAAAAAATTTCCTACGCACACGTAGATCTATCATGGTGATGAGCGTCGACAAGAGGGAGAGTGGATCTACATACCCTTGTAGATCGCTAAGTGGGAAGCGTTAAGAAACGCGGTTGGTGTAGTCGAACGTCTTTGCGATCCAAATCGCCGTGCGTCCCGCGATCCAATCATGATCCGTCCCACGATCCAATCACGATCCGTCCCACGATCCGATCACGATCCGTCCAACGAACTTGATCACGATCCCTCCCATGAACTTGATCACGATCCTTCCGATCTAGTACCGAACGGACGGCACCTCCGCGTTCAGCACACGTACAGCTTGATGATGATCTCCACCGTCTTGATCCAGCAAGAAGGAGTGGAGATGGAAGAGTTCTCCGGCAGCCTAATGGCGCTCCGGTGATGGTGGTGGAGCAATTCTGGCAGGGCTTCGCCTAAAAACTGCAGAAATCCGATCTAGAGGAGAAATTATGCACTGGAGAAACGGGTAGCACGTGGCTGAAATTCTAGTGCAAAAACCCTAAAACCTCCAGTATATATAAGAGGAGAGGAGGAGAGGAGGCAGCCTTGGCTTCCCAAGCCAAGGGCTTCGGCCGAACCAACTAGGATTGGAGGACTCTCCTCCAATCCTAGTAGGACTAGGATTCGTTCCTTTTTTTCCTTTTTCCACCTTTTCCTCTTGGTTTTTTTTCCTCCAGCCACATGGGCCTTGTGTGGGAGTTTCCAACAACCCACTAAGGGATGATATTCACTCTCCCACAGCCCATGAAGCTTCTTGGGTCGAAATACCCCTCCCGGAGGTCTCCCGGTACACTACCGGCACTCCCGGTACACTACCGATGAGCCCGAAACTTTTCCGGTGACCAAAACAGGACTTCCTATATATGAATCTTTACCTCCGGGCCATTCCGGAGCTCCTCGTGACGTCCGAGATCTCATCCGGGACTCCGAACAACCTTCGGTCACCACCATACATAACTCTATACTACTGAAACGTCACCAAACCTTAAGTGTGCAGACCCTGCGGGTTCGAGAACTATGTAGACATGACCGAGACACTTCTATGGTCAATAACCAATGGCGGGACCTGGATGTCCACATTGGTTCCTACATATTCCACGAAGATCTTTATCGGTCAAACCTCTATGTCAAGGATTCAGTTAATCCCGTATGATGTTCCCTTTGTTCTTCGGTATGTTACTTGCCCGAGATTCGATCGTCGGTATCTCCATACCTAGTTCAACCTCGTTACTGGCAAGTATCTTTACTCGTTCCGTAATACAAGACCCCATAACTAACACTTAGTCACATTGCTTGCAAGGCTTATTGTGATGTTGTATTACCGAGTGGGCCCTGAGATACCTCTCCGTCACACGGAGTAACAAATCCCAGTCTTGATCCATGCCAATTCAATAGACACCCTCGGAGACACCTGTAGAGCACCTTTATAGTCACCCAGTTACATTGCGACGTTTGATACATACAAGACACTCCTCCGATATCTGTGAGTTGCATGATCTCATGGTCATAGGAACAAATACTTGACATGCAGAAAACAGTAGCAATAAACTGACACGATCATATGCTACGTTTGTAGTTTGGGTCTTGTCAATCACATCATTCTCCTAATGATGTGATCCCATTATCAAATGACATCTCCTGTCCATGACTAGGAAACCATAGCCATCTTTGATCAACGAGCTAGTCTATTAGAGGCATACTAGGGACATGGTGTTGTCTATGTATCCACACATGTATCTGAGTTTCCGATTAATACAATTATAGCATGGATAATAAACGAGTATCATGGACAAGGAAATATGATAATAACCAATTTATTATTGCCTCTAGGACATATTTCCAACAATCTCACACTTGCGCTAGAGTCAATAATCTAGTTCACCTCACCATGTGATTCGCATTGTTATGAATCTAACACCCAATGAGTTCTGGGGCTCGATCATGCTTTGCATGTGAGAGAGGTATTTTAGTGAACGGGTCTGCGACATTCAGATCCGTGTGTACTTTGCAAATCTCTATGTCATATTGTAGACACTGCTACCACACTCCACTTGGAGCTATTCCAATTGGATGCTCCACTATACGTATCCGGATTGCTACTTAGAGTCATCCGGATTGGTGTTAAAGTTTGCATCGACGTAACCCTTTAAGACGAACTCTTTATCACCTCCATAATCGAGAAATATTTCCTTAGTCCTCTCGTTACTAAGGATAATCCTGACCACTGTCCAGTGATCCACTCCTAGATCACTCTTGTACCCCAAGACAGACTCATGGCAAGGCACACACAAGTGTGGTACATAGCATGGCATATTATATAGAGCCTATGGCCAAGACATAGGGGATGATGTTTGTCCTTTCTCTTTCTTCTTTCGTGGTCGAGCTTTGAGTCTCACTCAACTTCACACCTTACAAATCAGGCGAGAGCTCTTTCTTTAACTGATCCATTTTGAACTATTTCAAAATCTTGTCAAGGTATGTACTCATTGAAAGTCTTATCGAACGTCTTGATATATCTCTATAGATCGCGACACCCAACAATTAAGTAGCTTTATCCAGGTCTTCTTTGAAAAACTCTTTTCAAACAACCCTTTATGCTTTCCAAAGATTCCACATCATTTCTGATCAACAATATATCATCCACATATGCTTATCAGAAACTCTATAGTGCTCACACTCACTTTATTGTAAATACAAGTTTCTCATGAACTTTGTATAAACTCAAAAAAACTTTGATCACCTCATTCGTATATTCCAACTCCGAGATGGTTGCTCCATCCCTTAGAAGGATTGCTGGAGCTCGCACACCTTTTTAGCATCCTTAGGACTAACAAAACCTTCTGGTTGTATCACATACAACTTTTCCTCAAGTAAACTGTTAAGGAAACAATGTTTTGTCATCCATCTGCCATATTTCATAATTGAAAAATGCAGCAACTGCTAACATAATACCAATAGACTTTAGCATTGCTACGAGTGAGAAAGTCTCATTGCATTAAACTCCTTGAACTTGTCAGAAACTTCTTTGCGACAAGTCGAGCTCTATAAATGGTGACATTTACCATCAGCGTCTGTCATCATCTCAAAGGTCCATTTGTACTCGACGACCTGCCGTCCAACAAGCAAGTCTACCAAAGTCTATACTTGGTTTTCATACATGGATCCTTTCTTGGATTTCATGGCCTCTAACCATTTGTCGGAATCCGGACCCATCATCGCTTCTTCACACCTCGTAGGTTCATCGTTGTCCAACAACATGACCTTCAAGACAGGGTTGTTGTACCGCTCACGAGCAATACACATCCTTGTCGACCTACGAGGTTCGATAGTAACTTGATCCGAAGCTTCATGATCATCATCATTAACTTCCTCTTCAACTAACGTAGGCTTCACAGAAACATCTTCCTACGCTGCGCTACTCTCTGGTTGAACAAAGGTTCAACAACCTCATCAAGTTCTATCTTCCTCCCACTCAATTCTTTCGAGAGAAACTCTTTCTCGAGAAAGGACCCAGTTTGAGCAAAAACATTTTATGCTTGGATCTGAGATAGAAGGTTCACCCAACTGTTCTTAGGGTATTCTATGAAGATGCATTTGTCCGCTTTGGGTTTGAGCTCATTCGGTGAAAACATTTTCCACACAAGCGTCGTAGCCCCAAACATTAAGAAATGACAGCTTGGGTTTCTATCAAACCCTAATTCACAAGGTGTCATCTCAAGGGATTTAGATGGTGCCCTATTTAAAGTGAATGTAGTTGTCTCTAATGCATAACCCCAAAATTATAGTAGCAAAACGATAAGAGACATCATAGCATGCACCATATCCAATAGAGTATGACTATGACATTCGGACACACCATCACACTATGGTGTTACAGGTGGCGTGAATTATGAAACAACTTTCACATTGTCTAAAGTTGTATGCCAAACACGTAACTCAGATATTCACCTCCACGATCATATCGCATACATTTTTATCTTCTTGTCACGATGATCTTAAACTTCACTCTGAATTTGCTTCAACCTTTCAAACGATTCAGACTTGTGTTTCATTAAGTAAATATACACTATATCTACTCAAATCATCAGTGAAGGTAAGAAAATAACGATATCCACCGCATGCTACAAGACTCATTGGATTGCATACATCAACATGTATCATTTCCAATAAATCACTTGCTCGCTCCATCCATCTGGAAAACGGGGTCCTTAGTCATCTTGCCCAAGAGGCATGGTTCGCATGTCTCAACCGATGCGAAATCGAATGAGTCCAAAGATCCATAAGCATGGAGTTTCTTCATGCGCTTTATACCAACATGACATTTAGCGGTAGTGCCACAAGTATGTGGTACTATCATTATTAACTTTGTATCTTTTGGCATCAATGTTATGAACATGTGTATTACTACGATCAAGATTCAACAAACCATTCTCACTGGGTGCATGACCATTGAAGGTATCATTCATGTAAACAGAATAACCATTATTCTCTAACTTAAATGAATAACCATGTTGCAATAAACACAATCTAATCACGTTCATGCTCAACGCAAAACACCAAATAACATTTATTTAGGTTCGTCACTAATCCCGAAGGTAGAGAGAGCGTGCGATGTTGATCACATCAACCTTGGAAACATTTCCAACACACATCGTCACCTCACCCTTAGCTAGTTCTTCGTTTATTCCATAGCTTTTATTTTGAGTTACTAACATTTAGCAACCAAACCGGTATCCAATACCCAGGTGCTACTAGGAGTACTCGCAAGGTACACATCATTAACACGTATATCAAATATACTTCTGTCGACGTTGCCAACCTTCTTATCTACCAAGTATCCAGGGTTGTTCCGCTTCAGCGACCGCTCTCCTCATAATCGAAGCACTTAGTCTCGGGTTTGGGTTCAACTTTTGGTTGCTTCACTGGAGCAGCAACTGACTTGCTATCCATGAAGTTTCCCTCCTTGCTCTTGCCCTTCTCGAAATTGATGGTTTGACTAACCATCAACATTTAACGCTCCTTCTTGATTTCTACCTTCGCGGTGTCAAACATCGCGAACAGCTCAGGGATCATTATTTCTATCCCTGGCATTTTACAGTTCATCACCAAGTTCTAGTAGCTTAGTGATAGTGACTTGGAGAACTATATCAATCACTATCTTATCTGGAAGATCAACTCCCACTCGATTCAAGCAATTGCAGCACCAAGACAATCTGAGCACATGCTCAATGATTGAGATATTCTCTTTCATCTTGCAGGCAAAGAATCTTGTTGGAGATCTCATATCTCGCAACACGGCCACGAGCCTGAGATCCTAATTTCAGCTCTTAGAACATCTCATATGTTCCATGACGTTCAAAACGTTTCGGAGCCTCAATTCTAAGACATAATGCATGACGCACTAAACTATCAAGTAGTCATCAGAACGTGCCTGTCAGATGTTCACAACATCTATAGACGATGCTAGAGGGGTTGGCGCACCAAGCGATGCATTAAGGACATAAGCCTTCTGTGCAGCAATGAGGACAGTCCTCAGATCATAGACCCAGTCCACAATATTTCTACCATCATCTTTTAACTCTATTTCTCTAGGAACATACAAAAATCAAGGGAGCTACAACACGAGCAAGTAATCTACAACATAATTTGCAAAGACACTACTGACTATGTTCATGATAATGAGTTCAATTAATCATATTACTAAAGAACTCCCACTCAAATTGACATCCCTCCGGTCATTTGAGTGATACATGATCCAAATTCACCAACTCAAGTCCGATCATCACGTGAGTTAAGGTGGTTTCAAAGGTGAACATCATCATGTTGATCATATCTACTATATGACTCATGTTCGACCTTTCAGTCTCTTGTGTTCCGAGGACATGTCTGTACATGCTAGGCTCGTCAAGTATAACCCGAGTGTTCTGCATGTGCAACACTGGCTTGCACCCGTTGTATGTGAACGTAGAGTCTATCACACCCGATCATCGTGTGTTGTCTCAACACATAGAAATTTCGCAACGGTGCACACTCGGGGAGAACACAATTTATCTTGAAATTAACTGAGGGATCACCTTATAATGCTACCATCGTCCTAAGCAAAACAAGGTGCATACAAGGATTAACATCACATGCAAATCATAAGTGACATGATATGGCCATGAACTTGTGCTTTTGATCTCCACCTTGAAAGCACCGGCATGATCTCCATCGTCACCGGCATGACACCATGATCTCCATCATCTTGATCTCCATAAATGTGTCTCCATCGGGGTTGTCGCGCCCACCATGCTTCTACTACTATTGCTACCATTTAGCGATAAAGTAAAGCATTACATAGCGCTTAATGATTGACACACAGGTCATACAATAATTAAAGACAACCCTATGGCTCCTACCGGTTGTCGTACTCATCGACATGCAACTCATGATATTCTATACAACACATGATCATCTCATACATCACATATATCACATCATGTAACTGGCCATATCATATCACAACATACCCTGCAAAAATAAGTTAGACGTCCTCTAATTGTTGTTGCATGTTTTACGTGGCTGCTACGGGTATCTAGCAAGAATAATTCTCACCTACGCATAAACCACAACGGTGATACATTAGTTGCTTTTCAACCTTCTCAAGGACCGCCTTTGTCGAATCCGATCCAACAAAAATAGGAGAAACAGACACCCGCCAGGCATCTTTGTGCAACGAGGTTACACGTCAGTTGATGGAACCAATCTCTCGTACGCGTACGAGTAAGGTTGGTCCAGGCCGCTTCATCCCACAATACCACTGAACCAAAACATGACCAAGGGAGGAAGCAATCTAAGCATCAACGCCCACAAACTCTTTGTGTTCTACTCGAGATCTCATCTACACATAGACCTAGCTCATGATGCCACTGTCGAGGAACGTTGCATGGGAAACAAAATTTCCTATGCACACGCAAGATCTATCCATGGTGATGAGCATCTATGAGAGGGAGAGTGGATCTACATACCCTTGTAGATTGCTAAGTGGGAAGCGTTAAGAAACGTGGTCGGTGTAGTCGAACGTCTTCGCGATCCAGATCGCCGAGTGTCCCGCGATCTGATCATGATCCGTCTCGCAATCCAATCACGATCTATCCTGCGAACTCATCACGATCCGCCCCGCGATCTCATCGCGATCTGTTTCGCGATCTTGATCATGGTCCTTCCGATGTAGCGCCGAACGGACGGCACCTCCGTGTTCAGCACACGTACAGCTTGATGATGATCTCTGCCTTCTTGATCTAGCAAGAGGGAGCGGAGAGGTAGACGAGTTCTCCAGCAGTGTGATGGCGCTGCGGCGATGGTGGTGGAGCAATTTCGGCAGGGCTTCGCCTAAGCACCGCTAAAAACCAATCTAGAGGAGAGGTAGCACGTGGATATTAGGGTTAGCTTTTTCCTCTAAATCCTTTAGTATATATAGGAGGGAGGGAGGGGAGGAGGCAGCCTCAAACCCTCAAGGTTTGGTCTAAATTGGAGGTGGAGGAGTCCTACTCCAATCCTATTAGGAGTAGGATTCCTCCTTTCCACTTGAAAACTCTTTCCACCTCTTCATCTTTGGATTTTTCCTTCTCAAACCACTCCAGCAGCATGGGACCTTAGAGGAGGCTTCGGCCAGCCCAACAGGGGCTGGTTTAACTCATCCCACAACCCATGTAGCCTCTTGGGTGGAAATCCCTCTCCCGATGGTCCCTCGGTACACTACCGACACTCTCGGTACACTATCGATGAGCCCGAAACTTTTCCGGTGACCAAAACAGGACTTCCTATATACAATCTTTACCTCCGGAACATTCCAGAGCTCCTCATGATGTCCGGGATCTCATCCGGGACTCAGAACAACCTTTGGTCACCACCATACATTACTCTATACTACCGAAACATCACCGAACCTTAAGTATTCAGACCCTGCGGGTTCGAGAACTATGTAGACATGACCGAGACACCTCTACGGTTAATAACCAATAGCAGGACCTGGATTCCCATATTGCTTCCTACATATTCTACGAAGATCTTTATCGGTCGAACCTCTGTGTCAAGGATTCAGTTAATCCCGTATGATGTTCCCTTTGTTCTTTGGTATGTTACTTGCCCGAGATTCGATCGTCGGTATCTCCATACCTAGTTCAACCTCATTACTGGCAAGTCTCTTTACTCGTTCCGTAATACAAGATCCCGTGACTAACACTTAGTCACATTGCTTGCAAGGCTTATTGTGATGTTGTATTACCGAGTGGGCCCTGAGATACCTCTCCGTCACACGGAGTAACAAATCCCAGTCTTGATCCATGCCAACCCAACAGACACCCTCGGAGATACCTGTAGAGCACCTTTATAGTCACCCAGTTACGTTGCGACGTTTGATACACACAAGGTACTCCTCTGGTGTCAGTGAGTTGCATGATCTCATGGTCATAGGAACAAATACTTGACATGCAAAAAACAGTAGCAATAAACTGACACGATCATATGCTACGTTTGTAGTTTGGGTCTTGTCCATCACATCATTCTCCTAATGATGTGATCCCATTATCAAATGACATCTCCTGTCCATGACTAGGAAACCATAACCATCTTTGATCAACGAGCTAGTCTATTAGAGGCATACTAGGGACATGGTGTTGTCTATGTATCCACGCATGTATCTAAGTTTCCGATTAATAAAATTATAGCATGGATAATAAATGATTATCATGAACAAGGAAATATGATAATAACCAATTTATTATTGCCTCTAGGGCATATTTCCAACATAATGATCACTAACTGATCCTCGACACCTACTTACGTCAAACATAATCCCACCATGTTCTTTGTCGGATAAGGACTCACGAGAAGAGACAGTCACGGTTACACACACAGTTGGTGTATTTTATTTGAGTTTACTTCAAGTTTGCTATGAACGGGTGTTAAACAAAGCTTCCAAGTTTGCCATGTAACCGCGGGCACGGCTTTCTGAAAGATTTAACCCTACAGGGGTGCTCCAACTCGTCCATCACAAATTAACCACACGCCACGGGAATAACCTTGACCACACATCTCGTGATCATCCTAGGCAATTCCAAAGGAAATCCGACACCTCGAGATAGCCCGAAGAAGATCAGAGTTCCTCACGCAAGACATTCGAGAAAGGTAAAACAAGTCCAGCAAGACCGCCCGACGTGTCGACGAACCCGATAAGAGCCGCGTATCTTGTTCTTGGGACACGACCGGATTGGCTAAGTTTCCGACTAGCACACCCGTTGGTGGCCCCGGCTACTGCCATTTTGGACCAACACTCATGGGGAGCACTGGCCCGGGTTGTTGATTAATTATCCGCGGGTGTCGGCGGGTCCCTATGCATTTTATTAGTTATTAGGCAAATGGAGTACCAGTGTTGGGCCTTGCCAGACAAGCTTTATCCTAAAACGAAAATCAAGGGGGTCCCCATAACAACCCCGAGCATGTTACAAGCACTCGATATGGAACATAACACCAGTTCACAAGTAACTAGGGGCGACAAGAGTGGAACAAAACACCAAGCAAAAGGCCAAGCCTTCCACCCTTTACCAAGTATATATGTGCATTAAATTAAATAGCAATAATATTGCGATAACAAAAGAATGTCCATGTTGACACATGGAAGCAATTACACCTGCAGCTAGAAACGCTATAAGAAGGCTGAGCAAGCGATAACATAGCCAAACAAAGGTTTGCTTGGATGTGGAGGGGTTAGAGGCTTTCATGGCAATGTTGGGAGTCTTGTCAAACAAGTAATAGGTAGCATGACATAGCGATAGAAAATGAGACATCTAGCATGGCAATGATAGTAGTGGTATCCAGGGAAATGTGTCATCTTGCCTGAGATACCACTTGGAATAAGAACGAGTCCATGAAGAAGACGAGCTAACATAGTCGAACGAATCCTCACACTCCAAACGCTTTCGGTACTCTATCGAGAAGGAACAATCCGAAAACAACAATCAACACACGAGAAACACCACAACATATTCATGGCATGATGCACAACCAAATATGATGCATGTCTGGTTTAATATGCAAGGCATGGCATGGCAAGAACAACAAACAACTACTACATATTAAGTGAAGTTCAATATGCAACGAGCTTCATATTGACGAAACTCCATGTTCGAATTATTTAGTTCACTCTCGTGAGGTACTCATCAATGTTAAATGTTGTTAGACATGGCAAGAGGTGAAGCATAAGTAAGCTACAATATCTAGGCATCTTAAATGAGGCCGGAAACCACTTATAGTATTTCCAAAACGTCCTCATAAGCATAATATGAATTTGGTGCAGATCTGTCCTAACACAATTTTATATTTATTAAACATGGAAATAAAGTGTGGCATGAGTTTCTACATGTTTTTCTAGACAAGTTACATATATAAAACATTTTATTCGGAGCTATGGTTCAAAAGTTATTAAACAATTCATTTTGGCATGGCATTAATGCAAAAGCAATGGAAACAGCAAGTTAATCATTTTTATCACATGTGGGAGTTGCAAATTGTGAATCTACACGAAATTCTAGTCACTTTTCATATATAAAGTTTTTACATGCGATAGACGGATGGACTGTTATCAAATACATGAAGATTAGGGGGGTTTCTGTAAAACTGAGGAAAAACGGCAACGTTGGGCCGAATCTGAGATCTGGCCTAGGAGTGGCGCATGGGCGCAACTTAGCTAAAATGCGCATGGGCGCAAAATAGCATGGGGGGGCTCACCTAGTGGGCTAAGGCCCAGTTGGTAGGGCGGCTGGGCGTGGGCGAAGCTGGACTAGCCCATGCGAGCGGTTAACGGGCGCTCCCCGTCCCTGAGCTACACGAGCGGGAGGCGAGGGCAGCATCTCTCGCAGCAGTGGCTTGGGCGCCGCGGCTCACCGGGCACAACCGGAATGGAGCCGGGAGGGGTGGCGTAGGGCGGATCCATGGCGGAGGTAGCCGCATCTGGCCAGCGACGGCACCTACCTCCAAGCGGTGGCGACGACGCCTCCTGCATGGGGAGAGGCAAGAGAGAAATGAGAGCGGGAGAGACGAGGAGAGATGGGCGAGCCGGTGACCTGGCGACGCGGTACCAACAGCGGGCGGCGGTGCTCGATGTCGATGGGCAGAGGGGTCGGCGAAGCGGGGCCCTGGCTAGGCATGGCAGGGGAGGACGCAACCCTCGGGCAGAGGCGGAGGCATGCCGGATCGGGAGTGCTTCTCGCACGATCTGGAGCGAGGGCGGCGACGGCCAGATGGGCTTCGCGGCGGGCTCAGTTCGGGCCTGGCGGGCCCGACGCGGGAGGTAGGAGACAAACGCGCGGCTGGGGAGGCGACTGGCTAGTGGGGGCGGCACGGATCCCGAGGGAGGCTAGGGTTGGTCCGAAAATGGCTAGGGGTGCCTATTTATAGCAAATTGGGTTAGGGTAGGGGGGTTTCATCCGTTTTCAGACCGTTTGATCTCGATCGGACGGTCTAGAAGCGAAGGGGGCTAGGTTAGGTGGGCTGCGGTGGCTGTGTAGATGGGCTAGGTGGAGATGAGATGGATGTTTGCGGCCCGGACACGAGGTTTTAAAACACCAAAACGATTGATAATTAAATCGATGACCACACTGCTACGGTTAACTGTTCGGGTATCAAACGAACTCGGAATGCGACGAAATTTAGCAGGCGGTCCACCTACAATATAATAAGACCGCACGCCAACTTTCGACCCAATCCGAGAATATTTTATATGCACTTTAAAATAATATTTTTATTGATGCCGCGGGCGCGGGCGTGTGTGGTTGGTCTCAAAATGGTCAGCGACGAGAACGGAGGGAACCGGTGAACACGAACGGGTGCAAGTTTTCGAAAACAAGTGACGATGCTATGCATATGATGTGAATGATGTGATGATGAATGCGACAACCAAACAAAACACAATCGAGAACGGAAATAAAAGGGGAATCTTCTCGAGCGTCGGTCTCAGGCTGTTACAACTAGCTACGGCGAGATTGTACACACGAATGTATGAGTTCAGGCCCCTCTCGTAGAGGTAGTAGCCCTACGTCTTAGTGCTCGAGAGCTTCTATCGTGTGGAATATGAGTGTTACAGGGGGTGCGAACCCTTGCGCCAGAGGGGAGGGGCGACTTATATAGAGTGTGCTGCCCCTCATGAATACTCGGCAACCAAGGGTTCGATTGTGATAATAAAGGTATACATTACTGATAACGTATGCAATAAATGCTACTAATGGTGACTAGTCGAACGCATGCATGTTGGCCTCCCCGGGGTGGCTTCTGGTCTTCTGTGGTCGACTGGCTATTGGCTCTTCCGAGTAAAAGGCGACTGTTGAGTGGAGGGAGAAACCTCTGAGTGGATTATCTGTCGAGTGACTCATGCGCCATGGTGACTTCAGTCTAAGTCTTCCTTGAAATCTTTAAGTGCTCCAATGTAGTGTCCTTAGGTAGGGTATATAGGTCAGACCTAAGTGTTGGAAATATGCCCTAAAGGCAATAATAAAATGGTTATTATTGTATTTCCATGTTCATGATAGTTGTCTATTGTTCATGCTATAATTGTGTTAACCAGAAACCGTAATACATGTGTGAATACATAGACCACAACATGTCCCTAGTGAGCCTCTAGTTGGCTAGCTCGTCGATCAATAGATGGTCACGGTTTCATGACCATGGACATTGGATGTCGTTGATAACGGGATCACATCATTAGGAGAATGATGTGATGGACAAGACCCAATCCGAAGCATAGCACAAGATCGTGTAGTTCATCTGCTAAAGCTTTTCTAATGTCAAGTATCATTTCCATAGACCATGAGATTGTGCAACTTCCGGATACCGTAGGAATGCTTTGTGTGTGCCAAACGTCACAACATAACTGGGTGGCTATAAAGGTGCACTACGGGTATCTCCGAAAGTGTCTGTTGGGTTGGCACGAATCGAGACTGGGATTTGTCACTCTGTATGACGGAGAGGTATCTTTGGGCCCACTCGGTAAGACATCATCATAATGAGCTCAATGTGACTAAGGAGTTAGCCACGTGATGATGTATTATGGAACGAGTAAAGAGACTTACCGGTAACGAGATTGAACAAGGTATAGGGATACCGACGATCGAATCTCGGGCAGGTATCATACCGGTAGACAAAGGGAATTGTATACGGGATTGATTGAATCCCCGACATCGTGGTTCATCCGATGAGATCATCGTGGAGCATGTGGGAGCCAACATGGGTATCCGGATCCCGCTGTTGGTTATTGACCGGGGAGGTGTCTCGGTCATGTCTACGTGTCTCTCGAACCCGTAGGGTCTACACACTTAAGGTTCGATGACACTAGGGTTATAGGGAAATAGTGGACGTTGTTACCGAAGGTTGTTCGGAGTCCTGGATGAGATCCCGGACGTCACAAGGAGTTCAGAAATGGTCCGGAGACAAAGATTGATATATAGGAAGTGAGGTTTTGGTTACCGGAAATGTTTCAGGCTTCACCGGTAATCTACCGGGACCACCGGAAGGGTTCCGAGGGTCCATCGGGAGGGGCCACGGGCCCCGGAGGGCTGCATGGGCCGAAGGTGGAGGGAATCAGCCCCTAGGTGGGCTGGTGCGCCCCTCCCACCTGGCCCAAGGCGCAGCAAAGGAGAGAGGGGGCAAACCCTAGCCCAGATGGGCCCTAGGCCAACCCTAGGCCGGCTAGGGCAGTCGCACCCCTCTTCCCTCTCCCTTGGCCGCCGCACCAAGCCCCATCTAGGGCTGCCGCCGGCCCCTAGGGTGGGAACCCTAGGGCGCAGCCCTCCCTCCTCCTCCTGCTATATATAGTGGTGCCCTTGGGACTGTTTGAGACACACATCTCTCTCCCATGGCGCAGCCCTACTCCTCCCTCTCCTCGTTCTCCGTAGTGCTTGGCGAGGCCCTGCCGGAGACCATGCAGCTCCACCGTCACCATGTCGTCGTGCTGCCGGAGCTCTCCCTCAACCTCTCCTCCTCCTTGCTGGATCAAGGCATAGGAGACGTCACCGGGCTGCACGTGTGTTGAACGCGGTGGCGTCGTTGTTCGGCGCTAAGATCGGAGGCCACCGCGATCTGAATCGCTACGAGTACGGCTCCACCAACCGCGTTCTTGTAACGCTTCCGCTTAGAGATCTTCAAAGGTACGAAGATCCACTCTCCCCTTACTTTTTGCTGGTTTCTCCATGGATAGATCTTGGTGAACACGTAGGAATTTTTTTGATTTACTACTACGTCTCCCAACAGTGGTATCAGAGCTAGGTCTATGCGTAGAATCTATGCACGAGTAGAACACAAAGTTATTGTGGGCGTCGATCTTGTTAATTTTCTTACCACTACTAGTCTTATCTTGATTCAGCGGTATTATGGGATGAAGCGGCCCGGACCAACTTTACACGTACGCTTACGTGAGACCGGTTCCATCGCCTAACATGCACTTATTGCATAAGGTGGCTAGCGGGTGTCTGTCTCTCCCACCTTAGTCGGATTGGATTCGACGAAAAGGGTCCTTATGAAGGGTAAATAGCAATTGGCATATCACACTGTGGTTTTGGCGTAGGTAAGAAACGTTCTTGCTAGATACCTATAGCAGCCACGTAAAAACTTGCAACTACAAATTAGAGGACGTCTAACTTGTTTTTGCAGCATGTGCCTTGTGATGTGATATGGCCAAAGGATGTGATGTGATGCATTGTGATGTATGAGATTGATCATGTTCTTGTAATAGGATTCACGACTTGCATGTTGATGAGTATGACAACCGGCAGGAGCCATAGGAGTTGTCTTATTTTATTGTATGACCTACATGTCAATCATAAACACCATGTAATTACTTTACTTTATTACTAAACGTTAGCCATAATAGTAGAAGTAATAGTTGGCGAGACAACTTCATGAAGACACGATGATGGAGATCATGGTGTCGTGCCGGTGACAGTGATGATCATGGTGCCCCGAAGATGGAGATCAAAGGAGCAAGATGATATTGGTTATATCATGTCACTATATTGATTGCATGTGATGTTTATCATGTTTACATCTTATTTTCTTAGAACGATGGTAGTAAATAAGATGATCTCTCAATAAAATTTCAAGTAAGGTGTTCACCCTAATTATGCACCATTACTAAGGATCGTTGTTCCGAAGCACCACGTGATGATCGGGTGTGATAGGTTCTAACGTTCGCATACAACAGGTGTAAGCCAGATTTACACATGCGAAACACTTAGGTTGACTTGACGAACCTAGCATGTATAGACATGGCCTCGGAACACGGAAGACCGAAAGGGCGAACATGAGTCATATAGAAGATACGACCAACATGGAGATGTTCACCATGGATGACTAGTCCGTCTCACATGATGATCGAACACGAGCTAGTTGACATGGATCATGTGTCACTTGGATGACTAGAGAGATGTCTATCTAAGTGGGAGTTCATTACATGACTTGATTATGTGAACTTGATTATCACGAACTTAGTCTAAAATTGTCTTTACAATCTATATTGTAGATCCAATGGCCAAAGCTAATGTCACCCTCAACTTCAACGCATTCCTAGAGAAAACCAAGCTGAAAGATGATGGAAGCAACTATGCGGACTGGGTCCGTAGCTTGAGGATTGTCCTCATAGCTTCCAAAAGATTGTATGTCCTTGATACACCGCTAGGTGACCCACCCATTTTCCCGGTGGACCAAGACGTTATGAACGCTTGGTAGTCACGCTGCGATGATTACTCCCTTGTTCAGTGCAGCATGCTTTACAGTTTAGAACCGGGGCTCCAAAAGCATTTTGAGCAACACGGAGCATATGAGATGTTCCAAGAGCTAAAACTGGTTTTCCAAGCTCATGCCCGGGTCGAGAGATATGACGTCTCCGACAAGTTCTTCAGCTGTAAGATGGAGGAGAATAGTTTTGTCAGTGAGCACATACTCAAAATGTCTGGGTTGCACAACCGCTTGACTCAGCTGGGAGTTAATCTCCCGAATGACTCGGTTATTGACAGAATCCTCCAGTCGCTCCCACCTAGCTACAAGAGCTTTGTGATGAACTACAACATGCAGGGTATGGAGAAGTCCATTCCTGAGTTGTACTCGATGCTGAAATCAGCGGAGGTCGAGATCAAAAAGGAGCATCAAGTGTTGATGGTGAACAAGACCACTAGTTTCAAGAAAGGCAAGGGTAAGAAGAACTTCAAGAAGGACGACAAAGCTGTTGCCGTGCCCGGTAAGCAAGTTGACGAGAAGAAGAACAAGAATGGACCCAAGCCTGAGACCGAGTGCTTTTATTGCAAGGGTACCGGTCACTGGAAGCGGAACTGCCCCAAGTACTTAGCGGATAAGAAGGCCGACAACGTTAAAGGTATATGTGATATACTTGTTATTGATGTGTACCTAACCAGCGCTCGTAGTAGCTCCTGGGTATTTGATACCGGTGCAGTTGCTCACATTTGTAACTCCAAGCAGGAGTTGCGGAATAAGCGGAGGCTGGCAAAGGACGAGGTGACGATGCGCGTCAGGAATGGTTCCAAGGTCGATGTGATCGCCGTCGGCACGCTACCTCTACATCTACCTTCGGGATTAGTTTTAAACCTCAATAATTATTATTTAGTACCAGCTTTGAGCATGAACATTGTATCTGGATCTCGCTTGATGCGAGATGGCTACTCATTTAAATCTGAGAATAATGGTTGTTCTATTTATATGAGAGAAATGTTTAATGGTCATGCCCCGCTGGTCAATGGTTTATTTTTGATGAATCTCGAACGTGATGTTACACATGTCCATAGTGTGAGTACCAAAAAGTGTAAGGTTGTTAACGATAGTCCCACTTACATGTGGGACTGTCGCCTTGGTCATATTGGTGTCAAATGTGTGAAGAAGCTCCATGCTGATGGACTTTTGGAATCTCTTGATTTCGAATCATTTGACATGTGCGAACCATGCCTCATGGGCAAGATGACCAAGACTCCGTTCTCTGGAAAAATGGAGCGAGCAACTGACTTATTGGAGATAATACATATCGATGTATGCAATCCAATGAGCGTCGAGGCTTGCGGTGGCTACCGTTATGTTCTCACCCTCACTGATGACTTGAGCAGATATGGGTATGTCTACTTAATGAAACACAAGTCTGAAACCTTTGAAAGGTTCAAGGAATTTCAGAGTGAGGTAAAGAATCAACGTGACAGAAAAATAAAGTGCCTACGATCTGATTGTGGTGGAGAATATTTAAGTCGTGAGTTTGGCACGCACCTAAGCAAATGTGGAATTGTTTCACAACTCACGCCGCCTGGCACACCTCAGCGAAATGATGTGTCTGAACGTCGTAATCGCACTCTATTGGATATGGTGCAATCTATGATGTCTCTTACCGACTTACCGCTATCATTTTGGGGATATGCATTAGAGACTGCCGCATTCACTTTAAATAGGGCACCGTCAAAGTCTGTTGAGACGACACCGTATGAATTATGGTTTGGAAATAAACCTAAGTTGTCATTTCTAAAAGTTTGGGGATGCGATGCTTATGTGAAGAAATTTCAACCTGAGAAGCTCGAACCCAAAGCGGAAAAGTGTGTCTTCATAGGATATCCCAAAGAGTCTATCGGGTATACCTTTTACCTCAGATCCGAAGGCAAAGTCTTTGTTGCCAAGAATGGATCCTTTCTCGAGAAAGAGTTTCTCTGGAAGAAGTAAGTGGGAGGAAAATAGAACTTGATGAGGTAATTGTACCTCCACTCGAACCGGAGAGTAGCGCAACACAGGAAGTCGTTTCTGTGGAGCCTACATCGGCTGGAGAAGTTAATGATGATGATCATGAAACTTCATATCAAGTTACTATTGAACGTCGAAGGTCCACTAGGACACGTTCCACACCAGAGTGGTATGGCAACCCTGTCTTGGAGATCATGTTGTTGGACAACGGTGAACCTTCGAACTATGAAGAAGCGATGGCGGGCCCGGATTCCAACAAATGGCTTGAAGCCATGAAATCCGAGATAGGATCCATGTATGAGAACAAAGTGTGGACTTTGGTGGACTTGCCTGATGATAAGTGAGCCATTGAAAATAAATGGATCTTTACGAAGAAGACTGACGCTGATGGTAATGTGACCGTCTATAAGGCTCGGCTTGTTGCTAAGGGTTATCGACAAGTTCAAGGAGTTGACTACGATGAGACTTTCTCACCCATAGCGATGCTGAAGTCTGTCTGAATCATGTTAGCAATTTCCGCATTTTATGATTATGAGATCTGGCAAATGGACGTCAAAACGGCATTCCTTAATGGCTTCCTTAAGGAAGAACTGTATATGATGCAGCCGGAAGGTTTTGTCGATCCTAAAGATGCTAACAAAGTATGCAAGCTCCAGCGCTCCATCTATGGGCTGGTGCAAGCATCTCGGAGTTGGAACATTCGCTTTAATGAGGTGATTAAAGCGTTTGGGTTTGTATAGGTTTATGGAGAACCCTGTATTTACAAGAAAGTGAGTGGGAGCTCTGTAGCATTTCTCATATTATATGTGGATGACATACTGATAATGGGAAATGATATAGAACTTTTGGAAAGTGTAAAGGCCTACCTGAATAAATGTTTTTCAATGAAGGACCTTGGAGAAGCTGCTTACATATTAGGCATCGAGATCTATAGAGATAGATCGAGACGCCTCATAGGTCTTTCACCAAGCACATACCTTGATAAGATATTGAAGAAGTTCAATATGGATCAGTCCAAGAAGGGGTTCTTGCCTGTGTTACAGGGTGTGAGATTGAGTACGACTCAATGCCCAACCACGGCAAAGGATAGAGAAGAGATGAGTGTCATCCCCTATGCTTCAACCATAGGCTCTATTATGTATGCCATGCTATGTACCAGACCTGATGTGAACCTTGCCATAAGTTTGGTAGGGAGGTACCAAAGTGATCCTGGAGCGGAACACTGGACAACAGTCAAGAATATCCTGAAGTACCTGAAAAGAACAAAGGACATGTTTCTCGTATATGGAGGTGCCGAAGAGCTCGTCGTAAAGGGTTCGTCGATGCTAGCTTTGACACAGATCCGGACGACTCCAAGCCACAAACCAGATACGTGCATATTTTGAACGGAGGGGGCAGTCAGCTGGTGCGGTAGCAAGCAAAGCGTCGTGGCGGCATCTACATGTGAAGCGGAGTACATAGCTGCTTCGGAAGCAGCAAAGGAAGGAGTCTGGATGAAGGAGTTCATCACCGACCTAGGAGTAATTCCAAGTGCGTCGGGCCCGATGAATCTATTCTGTGACAACACTGGAGCTATTGCCCTTGCGAAGGAGCCCAGGTTTCATAAGAAGACAAGACACATCAAGCGCCGCTTCAACTCCATCCGTGATTACATTCAGGAGGGAGATATAGATATTTGTAAAGTGCATACGGATCTGAATGTCGCAGATCCGTTGACTAAACCTCTCTCACAAGCAAAACATGATCAACACCAGAATGTTATGGGTGTTCGATTCATCACAATGTAACTAGATTATTGACTCTAGTGCAATTGGGAGACTGTTGGAAATATGCCCTAGAGGCAATAGTAAAATGGTTATTATTGTATTTCCTTGTTCATGATAATTGTCTATTGTTCATGCTATAATTGTGTTAACCGGAAATCGTAATACATGTGTGAATACATAGACCACAACATGTCCCTAGTGAGCCTCTAGTTGGCTAGCTCATTGATCAATAGATGGTCACGGTTTCATGACCATGGACATTGGATGTCGTTGATTACGGGATCACATCATTAGGAGAATGATGTGATGGACAAGACCCAATCCTAAGCGTAGCACAAGATCGTGTAGTTCGTCTGCTAAAGCTTATCTAATGTCAAGTATCATTTCCTTAGACCATGAGATTGTGCAACTCCCGGATACCGTAGGAATGCTTTGTGTGTGCCAAACGTCACAACGTAACTGGGTGGCTATAAAGGTGCACTACGGGTATCTCCGAAAGTGTTTGTTGGGTTGGCACGAATCGAGACTGGGATTTGTCACTCCGTATGACGGAGAGGTATCTCTGGGCCCACTCGGTAAGACATCATCATAATGAGCTCAATGTGACTAAGGAGTTAGCCACGAGATGATGTATTATGGAACGAGTAAAGAGACTTGCCGGTAACGAGATTGAACAAGATATAGGGATACCGATGATCGAATCTTGGGCACGTATCATACCGGTAGACAAAGGGAATTGTATACGGGATTGATTGAATCCCCGACATCGTGGTTCATCCGATGAGATCATCGTGAAGTATGTGGGATCCAACATGGGTATCCAGATCCCGCTATTGGTTATTGACCGGAGAGGTGTCTCGGTCATGTCTACGTGTCTCCTGAACCCGTAGGGTCTACACACTTAAGGTTCGATGACGCTAGGGTTATAGGGAAATAGTGGACATGGTTACGGAAGGTTGTTCGGAGTCCTGGATGAGATCTCGGACGTCACGAGGAGTTCCGAAATGGTCCGGAGACAAAGATTGATATATAGGAAGTGAGGTTTTGGTTACCGAAAATGTTTCGAGCGTCACCGGTAACGTACCGGGACCACCGGGAGGGGCCACGGGCCCCGGGGGGCTGCATGGGCCGAAGGTGGAGGGAACCAGCCCCTAGGTGGGCTGGTGCGCCCCTCCCACCTGGCTTAAGGCGCAGCAAAGGAGAGAGGGGGGGGGCAAACCCTAGCCCAGATGGGCCCTAGGCCCACCCTAGGCCAGCTAGGACAGCCGCACCCCTCTCCCCTCTCCCTTGGCCGCCATACCAAGCCTCATCTAGGGCTGCCGCGAGCCCCTAGGGTGGAAACCCTAGGGCGCAACCCTCCCTCCTCCTCCTCCTCCTCCTATATATAGTGGTGCCCTTGGGGCTGTTTGAGACATGCATCTCTCTCTCCCACGGCGCAACCCTACTCCTCCCTCTCCTCGTTTTCCGTAGTGCTTGGCGAAGCCCTGCCGGAGACCACGTAGCTCCACCATCACCACGCCGTCGTGCTGCCGGAGCTCTCCCTCAACCTCTCCTTCCTCCTTGCTGGATCAAGGCGTAGGAGACGTCACCGGGCTGCACGCGTGTTGAACACGAAGGCGCCGTTGTTCGGCGCTAAGATCGGAGTCTACCGCGATCTGAATCGCTACGAATACGACTCCACCAACCGCGTTCTTGTAACGCTTCCGCTTAGCGATCTTCAAAAATATGAAGATCCACTCTTCCCTTACTTGTTGCTGGTTTTTCCATGGATAGATTTTGATGAACACGTAGGAATTTTTTTGATTTACTACTACGTCTCCCAACACTAAGACCCTACCTTAGGTACATATCTTCGTCAAGAGATACTTGCTCTAGTTTCTTTTTTACATATGTTTCGATATAGTTCACATGTTCACATAATATTCATCTATTATTCTTTAGTTTACCTGATAAGTTTTGTTTCTCTTATTGTGGCATACTCTCCTCTAAGTTGCATGACTAGTGTTGCCTTTTTTACTAAAATATTGTTTTATCTACTGTTTATTGCGTTTAAATCATTCGATAAATTGCTTATATTTTCAACACTACTATTTGAAAGCTAATGCGTGGTGCTGTCATTGGAGTTGCGTGATCTTACGGCTACGAAGCGTTGATCGGACGGAATATGGATGTTATCATCCGACTGATCCATATCATCCGCCATCTTCAAATCATTCAAATCAAATCATATAAAGAGTCAATTGGTGACAAGGTGGGCCCAAGTTATTGACAACTCCAAATCATCTGTTATTTTCCTTCCGACTTAATATTCCCAAGCCGAGTACTGACAAGGTAGCCCAGTCTCCCTCTTCCACCCTTCTCACCCGTCGTCTAGGAAGAATCTTGAACTCGTTCGTTCACTCCTCGTCTTCCCCCACCCCACCACCACCCACCTCCGCTCCAAAGGCGAGATCCCACCATCTCATTCCAAAATCAGCCACAAAACTCAGCCCCAAACCCATCGACTCATTCAAAAGCTCCACGAATCCCACCAAATCCACCCCGAATTCGCCACCAGATGCCTCCAATTGTAACCCAAATCCCACATCCCGCCAGTTCAAATCTGAACTAGCAGCCATCCCCGTTCCCACTCTCGCATTCCCCAGATTCCCCACGCGAATCCGCCGCAATGGCGACCGCGGTCTCCAAATCCGCCACCAAATCGCATCCCAGGTCGCCCACCACCGCGCAGCCGCCGAACTCTGCCTCCTCCGCCGCCGCCGCTGGCGCAGCGCCGTCCAAGAGCGCTGCCATGGCGGAGCTCAAGTCGCGCGTGCTCTCCGCGCTCGCCAAGCTCTCTGACCGCGACACACACCACATCGCCGTCGAGGAACTCGACCGCTTCATCCGGTCGCCGCCGTCCCCGGACGCCGTGCCCATGCTCCTCCACGCGCTGGCGTCCGACACCCAGGGGCTCGCCTCGCCGGCGCGGCGCGAGTCAATACGTCTCCTTGCCACGCTCTGCGCGGCGCACCCCGACGCCGCGTCGCCGCACCTGCAGAAGGTGATGGCGCATCTCTCGCGACGGCTCAAGGACACGACCTCCGACTCGTCCGTGCGAGACGCGTGCCGCGATGCCGCGGGGCAGCTAGCAGCGGTCTACCTCAGGCCGCTTGCTGCTTCAGCAGCTGGTGAGGCGGGAAATGGGACCGTCGCGCTGTTCGTGAAGCCGCTCTTCGAGGTCATGGGAGAGCAGAGCAAGACTGTACAGAGCGGGGCCGCGGCCTGCTTGGCAAAGACAGTGGAGGGGGCAGGCCCTGGACCTGGGGTGTTGGGGATGTTTGGTAAGCTTGGTTCCAGGGTTTTCAAGTTGGTCGGCGGACAGGGTGTGCAGGCCAAGGGGTCACTGCTCAATGTCATCGGAAGCTTAGCTCAGGTATGGGCTGTCTCCCAAATTTCTGTCTTGCATGCTACATGCTTGATGAGTTGAGTCATTGACATAACAAATTCTAGGCGATGATAATTCATGGTAGACTGCTAATTGTTATTTTTGTTGGAGATGCCTGTCTCTCTGTATTTGCTAATCCCGGAATCCTCAGTCATCCAGACCACCCACATCGGTTTTATGTGTGAAGATGGGAATGTCTAACTTGTTAAGTGCTGTTTGACACTGCTGTGCTAATTAGTTACGAACTTACAATCATATTAGTTAGTTTCGGATGTGGCCTGTATATCTCACTGTCAGCTGTTAGGATTGAAATACTAGTTTTTTATTTCTGCGCTGTAAAGTGTTTGGTGAATTACTGTCAAGAGAATGGACCACTGTTTGGAACGTGAAGAATTGATATCATAGGGCGACATTGGTCGGTTTGGATCTTTGGCATCTATTTCCTGCCACTGGGCATATAAGGCTGTGTATCTTTTTAAATACTGTTTGGCTCCATGAAGGCATGAACAATCCGAAGTATTATGTACTCCCTCTGTCCCATAATATAAGAGCGTTTTAGACACGAGCATTTTTGACACTAGGGAGAGAGTAGTTGGGATTTGAAGCTTCAAATAGAATCTTAGCTGAACTTCTAGTAACTCTTCATTCTTGCCATTTTAGCTAGGATTACAATATATTCTTCTTTTACCTGCTCATAGGCGTATGGTGTGTAAATATTTTCTGATATGTTGGATAAGTCAGTGTATTCATTCATGTACCAGCTGAGACTACTAGAGTAGAAGACTGTTTTTTTGGACCTATTCTATTGTTCATTGGCTGTTTGAGCTAAGGAATTTATTGTGTTAGTATCATAGTGCGCACTTGGGAGTGTAAGACTAATAGTTAAGAACTTTAGGCCTTTTGATTGGTGAGGGCTTGAATTCTGGAGATTAATGAGTTGGATTATGTTTTTGAATTTTGGGTGTTACTTTTTTTACCTTTTTTACTTTGTTACTTTGATCGATATTACCAGGCTCCAACGCGTCATATATGACCTTATGCACCCATGCAAGTGTTCTGCACTCATTTTCTGGTTTCACCCATAAGACCGGAATGCCAAATTGCTTCGTTTCTTGTTATAACTAGATGACACCCCGCGCGTTGCGGCGGGAACATATGGGAATTGGTTGTAATATTTTTTTTATGAGATTTGGCTGTCTTAAATTTGAATATGATACTGAAGATTAAAAATACATATATTTTTTTGCATTTGATATATGTAATTATAAAATAAATATTAAGTAGTATCTCTCATGCTTGTTTGGGACTAAAGGCTTTGTTGTTGTTGTTGTTGTAGTATCTCTCATGCATATTGAGAGAAATAAAAGTCGTGGAGTTGATCAAGTGCGATGTGTGAATGTTGAGGGAATTAGTATAGGTATTTTTGTATTTGATTATATGTAATTATAAAATAAATATTAAGTAGTATCTCTCCTGCATGTTGAGAGAAATAAAAGTAGTGGAGTTGATCAAGTGGGATGTGTGCATGTTGAGGGAATTAGTATAGATAGCATTTTCATGCATGCATGTTAAAAGAAGTAAATGTAGTGGAGTTGATGATGTGGCATGTGTGCATGTTGAGATAAATAAGGTAGTGGGGATGAACTTCTTATGTACTCCCTCCGTCCGGAATTACTTGTCACAAAAATGAATAAGAATGGATGTATCTAGAACTAAAATACATCTAGATACATTCATTCTTCGAACAAGTATTTCCAGACGGAGGGAGTATATAGGATTAGTAGCTTCATATGGTCTTATCATTGAAACTTGCTGCTTACACAATTCCTAGCCTTTCTGCATATTTCATAAATCACTGTGGTGATAGAATCATAGAAACTATCAGCACAATTACTGACATCCTTGTTTGAGTATCTGTTGATGATTGATTTCCTGCCTTTCAGGTTGGAGCGATCAGTCCCCAGAATATGCAACAGACACTGCAAAGTATCCGTGACTGTCTCGAGAACAGTGATTGGGCCACCAGGAAAGCAGCTGTTGACACATTGTGTGTCCTGGCTACCTATTCAGGCCACTTGATAGGTGATGGGGCAGCTCCAACCATAGCTGCTCTTGAGGCTTGCCGTTTTGATAAGGTAATAAATAACCCACCTCACTATCGAAAATGCAGCATGTGCTGCTGCTCCATTTGGTTTCAGTTGACCAATTCATATTCATAATGAATTGATATGTTCCTGTAAACACAATTCCAGGTAAGGCCTGTCAGAGACAGCGTGATCGATGCAGTGCAGCTGTGGAAGCAATTGACAGGTGAAGATACAAATGGTATCAACCTTTTCTTTTGTAGAACAAGTGCATGGTATTACTAGGGTCTTTACTATATCTGTATGCTTAATGTTAAACAATTTGCACAGAAGATGGTAAAACTAAGGAACCAACTGGCAGTGAAACGAAGCTGGATTCACCTAGCAATAATGAGAAAGCAAAGGGCAGTAGCATAGCTGAAAAAGCAGCAGTTCTCTTGAAGAAAAGACCTACACTAACTGACAGGGAATTGAACCCTGAATTTTTTCAAAAGCTTGAAACGAGAACCACAGATGACTTGGCTGTTGAGGTGGTAGTTCCCCGCAAGACGCTACAATCTCATCTACAAAGCGAAGATGATCCAGAAGAAGCAGATGGTGATCCTGTTGGTGCAGCTAACAGCAATGGATCTGCAGATGATGAAGGAAGTCTGACTCAAGTGCGGGCTAGTTCTAGTTTTCAAAGTGTTCGAAATAAATGGGCTGGCCAAAGAGGAAATAGAAACAAAGATGCAAAGACTAGACCATCTGATGTTGAAGATAGGTGTGAAACCAGTGCCAAAGATTCTGCACCAATGACTATCCCAGGAGATGGTCCCTTCATAAATAATAAAACAAACTGGTTAGTGATACAGAAGCAATTATCACAACTGGAGAGACAGCAAACGAGCCTCATGAACATGTTGCAGGTTAGTTTTGTTCAGGTTTATTCCACCCTGAATTTTTTTAGCACAGGAAGTTCTGAATTTTGATTCGTTTTTTTTTACTTCTAACTGTACAGTCATAAAATATCACACCTTTTTAATTTCCAGAATGATGGTAAGAAAAATACATTCCGTGTATGTAGCATCTGAATCTCTCTGCAATTGTATATGTGAAAGTGAAATATAAATCTGTAGTCATATGGCATGTTTTTCTTTGTGTGGGGCTGCTGCCAATCTTTTGTTATCACAGTTTTTACAATGCTATCCAGTAGCTAGTGGTATGATCTTACATGATAATACAAATGAACCGAGCTTACATTGTTTAGTTATTCAGAAATAACCTTCTACATTTGTTGGATGTAAAATTGACTGCATTTACGGCATTCTGGATCAAAGTTAAAAAAGGGCTAGGTGTTAGTTGTGCGTTTCGCCAACGCCTTAGTGCTTTTCTGACCAAAGCACACGCTTAAGCGCTAGGCATTGGCTCTAGGCGAGCCTTTTTTAACTATGTTTTGGGTGCTGATCGACTAATCGTTTGTTACTTATATCCATATTATACCATATATCATCATGATGTGCTACTTATGAGGAGAGATTTTAAGTTTATGAGATATCTTTTGGAAAGCTACCTAATATCACTTGTGTTTTGCACATTTCAGGATTTCATGGGAGGATCTCATGACAGCATGGTTACTCTGGAAAACAGAGTACGTGGTCTTGAGAGGGTTGTCGAGGAAATGGCTAGGGATATATCATTGTCATCAGGCAGGAGAGGTGGTGGTTCAACCCTGGGCTTCGATTCATCTCCCGGCAGATCATCTGCGAAATACAATGGGTTTCATGAGTATTCTAATTCCAAATTTGGGAGGGGTGGTGATGGAAGGATAGGATTCGCAGATAGGTATTTTTCTGCAGATGGTATGGCTTCTGGTGTAAGAAGCCCATCTTGGAGACCAGATTCTGAGCAATGGGATTCATATGCTTATTCTGGATCACGAAGCGGAATGAATTCCAGGAGAGGATTAGATTCTTTTTCATCTGACACTAGGGTTGCTAGAAATGGTAATGATCAAGCAGGTCCAAGGCGAGGATGGGACAAAGGACAGGGGCCATTTAGGTTCGGGGAGGGTCCTTCTGCTCGAAGTGCATGGAGGGCCTCGAAAGATGAGGCGACGCTGGAAGCTATCAGAGTGGCTGGTGAAGATAATGGAAGTTCAAGGGCTGCTGCAAGAGTTGCTATTCCTGAGCTGGATGGAGAGGCTTTGAATGATGACAATCAAGGGGATGGAAGAGGTCCACTTTGGGAATCCTGGACTCGTGCGATGGATGCTATTCATGTTGGTGACATGGATTCGGCTTATGCTGAGGTCCTTTCAACTGGAGATGCTGAGCTACTTGTAAAGTTAATGGAGCAAACTGGACCAGTCGTCGATCAACTGTCAAACGAGGTTTCAAATGAGGTTCTACATGCCGTTGGACAATTCCTCGTTGAAGAAAGCTTCTATGATATAGCTTTGGGTTGGCTTCAGCAGGTAAACTACTATCTTCCATTTTAAGAGCAAATTATTCTATCTGAAATTCCGGGGATGTTTGTAGACTTAGTGACAACCATACCAGGGAAATGCCAAAATTGTTTTCCTTTTCACGCCAAAACTGGCGCTGAACTATAAAAGAAAAATCAAGTGCGCTATTTCATGTTATGACTTGGCATACCACTCTAAAGAGTGCATTTCAGTGTGCATGTGTTTAAGCTGTTTTAAACAGTTGCATATTGTTCTTTACTGAAAATTGCATATTGTTTTAGTATCTCGTGCACAACTATGATGCTGTCCTGATAAATACCATGAACATTTCAAATTAGTTTAGGAAATTTGGATGTGGCAATATGATGCTGTCCTGATGTTAGTGGGGATGGAGCTGAAGATACTGACGGTTTCCTGAATTCACAGTTCTGCCTAGTATATTTTCCAATATTTGGATGTTGTGCTTTTATATACTTGTGGATATTGCTTTCTTTGTGGGCAATATATGCCGCACACAAGGCCTATATGGTGAACAAATGCATAAATCCAATTCCAGCCACCCAGTCTCATCAGTGTGGCCAAGATGCAAGTGGGACCAATCCCACACCCCACATCTGCCTTTGGGCAAATGAGCCACCTATAATATTCCAAAAACCTCATCGCATTGAATTTGTGCATATGTTCACCAAGTAGTCCCTGTGCACCTGGTATGTTGCTTTTGTTAAATGTGCATGGTATTCACGGAGCAGTGAATATATCTGAGTAGGGAAGTTAGACGATCAATCAATAGTATCGACTAACTATCAACTGGTGTTCTAAAAAGCGCTTGGCACTTGGCAGCCATAATGGTGACACCTAAATCGGTCTAGGTGGGCTAAGCGGGCAAGGGCTTTTCCTTGTAGAACTTGCAGCTACAAGCCGTAAACAAGGCATCTACAATGAGTTTATCCGTCAATTACTATGCACTCCCACCGTCTCAGTTTATGTGGCACTCACGCGATTCGTGGTTCAAGTTTGGCCAATGGAACATGGGTTATGTGCTAGAAAAATTATACCCATTGAAATTCATATCCAGAAAAAGTTTCAATGGTATACTTTTTAACACATGGCTCATGTGTCATTGATCACATTTTTTGACTTGTTATTATTGATCACATTGATTGTCAAAGTTAAACCACGAAATACGAGGGCGCTGTAAATTGGGAAGAGGGAGTAATTAGCTACACAACTAAGTTAGAGGAATCATTCTTAACATATTCTTGGTAGAAAATCATTAGATGAGAACAGAAGTGCAACTGATTGACAAGTCGTCCTTTTGCCTTCTCAAACAGACTCCTGGCTTTTCATTTGGTCTAGAATGAAGGCCACTCATTTTGACTGGATTGCTACAATGAAGATCGTGAAGTACGTGAATGATAGCTATGCTTTCTTCAGTGATCAAATGAGTTTTATTTGTTAAATAGTAGTCCCTCCGTTCCGAATTACAAGATGTTCTAACTTTTTCTGAATCGGGTGTATATAGACACGTTCTAGTGTGTTTGTTCACCCATTTTTGTCCGTATGTAGTCCGTATTGAAATATCCAAAACGTCTTATAATTCGGAAGGGAGGTGATAGCTTTGTTTTGTTTTGTTTACTGGACAGTACAGACAACATTTAACATGTTGTGGAACTAATAGAGATGCAGTTATTTCTATTTACTTGCGAAGCCAATGCAGTACCATAACTTATGTTCTGTTCAGGCATAGCTACTGGTGCCAGATGATGGTATAGAAACTGTAATTGTGGTTATATATTATTTCTTCTTCACTAAATGGTAGGCAGCATGTTGGTCAAACAAAAGTTTCTTGGAAGATACTCCCTCCGTCCGGAATTACTTGTCGTCAAAATGGAAAGAAATGAATGTATCTAGAACTAAAATATGTCTAGATACATCCATTTCTATGACAATTAATTCCGGACGGAGGGAGTATGTTATTAGACTGGTATGATTGGTTGTGTACTCAGATGTTGGGAATCTTACGGTTTAATATTTGAGTTGAATATATTGGAATGCATTGCCTGAGCAACTTGTGTAAATCCTGGTTGTCCTGGTTGTTGATGTAGTTGACTGATCTGGTGATGGAAAACGGATCTGACTATCTGGGAATCCGTCGAGATGCGAAGAATGACCTCTTATTCGGACTTCACGAAGCTACTGCCATCGAGCTGCCTGATGATTGGGAGGGGGCGACACCAGTTCAGATAATGAAGCAGCTAGCCTCATCATGGCGCATCGATCTGCAGCAACTTATCAATTAGGGCCATTGGTTGACGTGAGTAAATTTCATTTGTTCATTATTGCTGGTCTTTTTGTTTGCTCTGTTGCTATTTATAGGAGTATAATGATTAGATATGACAGAACGGGCATGGGTGGGTGGTACTGTGTGTTGGTGTTGGGTGATATATGATGTTGATATTGTTTTCCCTGCGTCCCCCCTATACTGATAATTTGAGATTATTTTTTGTCTTCTACCCGTGATGATGCTGTTTTATGTTTTCCTGAAGAATCTTGCTATCACTTTGTTCCCCATTTTTCTATGTAAACTATACAGGTCTGTTGAAAATGCCCAAATACACAGAAATCTGAAGCAAGACGATGCACTCAACCAGCTCCCTCCTGATGATCCATATACTTTTTCGTAGCCTCATTTGCAGTAGTACCAGCTTCAGTCAAGTAGGAGTGTCATCCTATCACTCTTCAATGTATCATTTGCCCATAGTCGCAGTACTCGTTCAGTCCTTCTCACGGCCTCATCCTGATCAGAGCTAAGAAACCATGTCGGGCCAACCTCCACCCGTCTCTCTTGCTCTGATGCAAATGCTCGTTCAGTTCTTTTTTTTTTTAGGAATTGTCAGAGCTTGTCTATATATTAAGAAGGGAGCAACAAAGAAAATTGCTACAGGAGTTACAAATTAATCTGGGTCTGGAGGTGGGTAGTGAGTTGAAGACGAGGGCTGCGAGATGTCCAGTTTGATGGGGCTAAAAACAGCAGCAGCGCTAAGAGAAGTGCCCTCTTAGAACCGTCCTAAAAAACTCGTCTGTTACGCTTACGCTCCTTCCATATATGTCAACAGGTGTAGATGGCTGTTCCAATGTGCTTCTCAGGAAGGTTGCAGATCATGTCGCTCCACCAAGGCGCAGTGGAGATGCAAGAGATGGCGCAGGAGTTAAAAGCCCGAGTATTCTGTCCAGGAAGAAAGCAGGAACCAAACCTCTAGGGAGAAGGGGCACTTAGGATCAAGTAGAAGGGACTCTCGTCTCCTTGCCTCCTTGGTCACACACACTCACAGTGAGGATGCGTCCCTTGAGCCAAAGCCACATGAAAGAACCGACAACTCCCACCGTTCTTGCATTCCAAAGCTTTGCAAAGTTAACTGAGGAGAAGGAGCCAAGAATTGGCAGCGGTAGGCCGTGCGCGCACTGTAAATCGCAGAGGGCAACGGTAGGCCGCTGTAGGCCGTGCGGTAGGCGCGCACGCGTAGAGAATTGGCAGCGGTAGGCCGTGCGGTACAACGCACGCGGTCGGTGCAGGAGAATCGCGGGGCGTCAACGTTGCGGCCTGATGGGACGACACAACGACAGCTCATTGTTCGATCGGTGGAAGGAAGCGTTGTTGTACTCGGAGATAACCTTCATGGGATGCGCGGAGACGCACGCAAGCGACATGGTGCCAGATCGGTGTAGGAGCGAAAGTATGTCGTGTGTGTGTGGAGAGGGGGTCAGATCGGTGTAAGAGCGAAAGTATGTCTAGTGTGTGTGGAGATGGGATGATTAGACTACTTGATCAAATTAAAACATATCCTTGTTTTAATTTTATTGGTAGGCAAGTTTTTACGATTTTACCTAGTATAACAACACCCTACACTTTCAAGTCTATGAGTTGAGCAACGGAAAGTAAATACATTGTAAATGTATGTAAATGAGGGATTGGAGAAATCAAACGCAATGAAGACACGATGAATTTTGACGTGGTTCCGATAGGTGGTGCTATTGTAGGTCCACATTGATGAAGACTTTAACCCACAGAGGGTAACGACTACACGATTTCACGAAAGGCTTCATCCATGAAGGGTCCACGAAGAAGCAACCTTGTCTATTCCACCATGGCTTACATTCATGAAAGACTAGCCTCATTCAGGTAGATCTTCACAAAGTAGGCGATCTCCTTGCCTTACAAATTTCTTGGTTCAACTCCACACGATTTGGAGGCTTCCAAGCGACACCTAACCAATCTAGGAGACATCACTCTCCAAGAGGTAATAAATGTTGTGTTGATGATGAATTCCTTGCTCCCGTGCTTTAAAAGTTAGTCTTCTCAACACTCAATCACTCTCTCACATAATTTTGCTTGGTAGAAGAGGATGATTGGGTGAAAAGCAACTTGGGGAGGCTAAAAATCAATGAATAATAAAGTTCAGATTTGACTCAGTTATTTTCAATGAATAATCTGATCATACCCACAATTCATTGGATCCCAGCGAACACACCATAAAAGAGGATTACATCGGACAGTTCTACGAAGAGAACATTGTATTGAAGATCCAAAGTGTTGGGGAACTTTGCATGGAAAACAAAAATATTTCTACGCTTCACCAAGATCAATCTAGGAGATGAGCATCTACGAGAGGAGAGCTCGGATCCACATACCCTTGTAGATTGCTAAGCGAGAAGCGTTAAGAAACGCGGTTGATGTAGTCAAACGTCTTTGCGATCCAAATCGCAAGCCGTTCCGCGATCCAATCACGATCTAGCGCCAAACGGACGACACCTCCGCGTTCAGCACACGTACAACTCGATGACGATCTCCGTCTCCTTGATCCAGCAAGCGAGGACGGAGAGGTAGATGAGTTCTCCAGCAGCACAACATCATGGTGGTGGTGGTGGTGAACTAATCTGGCAGGGCTTCACCGAGCTTTACCGAACTAATCTAGAGGAGAGAGACGATCTAGAGAGAATAGGGCAACACGTGGCTTTCCAGGTGTTGGGCTGCCCTCAAACCTCCACACTATATAGGAGGAAGGGGTGGGAGGAGGCGTGATAACCCACAAGTATAGGGGATCGCAACAGGTTTCGAGGGTAGAGTATTCAACCCAAATTTATTGATTCGACACAAGGGGAGCCAAAGAATATCCTTGAGTATTAGCATCTGAGTTGTCAATCTAACCACACCTGAAAGATTTAATATCCGCAGCAAAGTATTTAGTAGCAAAGTAGTATGGAAGTAATGGTAACGATGGCAAAAGTGACAGTAGCAGTTTTGTAGTGATTGTGCCGTAGCAACGGAAAAGTAACTTAGCAAGGATCAATATGTAAAAAGCTCGTAGGCAATGGATCAGTGATGGATAATTATGTCGGATGGCATTCATCATGCAACGTTTATAACATAGGATGACACAAAAATAGCTCAAATTCATCAATGTAATGTAGGCATGTATTCCATATATAGTCATACGTGCTTATGGAAACGAACTCGCATGACATCTTTTGTCCTACCCTCCCGTGGCAACGGGGTCCTAATGGAAACTAAGGGATATTAAGTCCTCCTTTTAATAGAGAACCGGACCAAAGCATTAGCACCTAGTGAATACATGAACTCCTCAAACTACGTTAATCACCGGAAAGACTCCTAGTTATTGTCACCCTGAGGGATGCGAATCATAACTCGTAGACGGCGTTGATTTCCCCTTTGCGGAGCCCAAAACGGACTCCAAATCTGCCCTCCCAAGGAAGAACATGAGGTGGTGGCGGCTCCGTATCATGAAACGCGATGAACTCTTCTCTCTTATTTTTTCTCCCCGAATAGGGTTATATGGAGTTGGAGTTGAGGTCGGAGGAGTTGCAGGGGCCCACAAGCCACCTGGGCGCGCCCTGGGGGGGTGCCCCTGGCTTGTGGCCAATGGGTGGACCCCCTTTGGTTGATTCTTTCGCCAGTATTTTTTTATTAATTCCAAAAATATTCTTCATAAATTTTCAGGTCAATCGGTGAACTTCTATTTCTGCACAAAAATAACACCAATGCAATTGTGGTGAAAACAACGTCAGTCCGAGTTAGTTCCATTCAAATCATGCAAATTAGAGTCCAAAACAAGGGCAAAAGAGTTTGGAAAAGTAGATATGATGGAAACGTATCAACTCCCCCAAGCTTAACCCATTGATTGTCCTCAAGAAATTCAGTTGACAAACTCAAAGTGACAAAGACAAACTTTTGCAAACTCTGTTTGATCTTGTTGTTGTAAATATGTCTAACTGATGTTCAGATTTTCAGCAAAGATTATAGACTAACCACGTTCATAATAATATTTAGGTCTCACATTTACTCATATCAATGGCATAATCAACCAACGAGCAATAATAATAAATCTCGGATGACAACAATTTTATCAAAAGAATCATGATACAATATGATATAATGGTATCTCGCTAGCCCTTTCTGAGACCGCAAAACATAAATGCAGAGCACCCCTGAAGAACAAGGACTCACTGGAAATTGTAGTTCATGGTAAAAGAGATCCAGTCACAGTCATACTCAATATCAATTAATAACAAATCATACAAATGATGGTGATGCTCTCTAACTGGTGCTTTTTATAAGCGGAGGATGACTCAACAGTAAAGTAAAATAGATAAGCCCTTCGCAAAGGGAAGCATTGATTTGTAGAGGTGCCAGAGCTCGAGCTTTTAAAACAGGGATGAATAATAATTTTGAGCGGTATGCTTTCATTGTCAACATAACAACCAAGATATTTCACCATCTTCCATGCTAGATACATAATAGGCGGTTCCCAAACAAAATGATAAAGCTTTTACCCCCCACCAATCGAACACACTCCACGGTTGTCTGAATCCACGGGTACCGTCCATACAAACAACAATCCTGGGGGAGTTTTGTTTCATTATATTTTGATTTGATTTTGAGCATGGATCTGGGCATCCCGAATACCAGCCACTTTCTCGTGAATGATAGTGAATCAACACATATCGTGAGAATAACCCACCTAGCATGGAAGATACTGACCGCCCCCAGTCGCTACATGAGTGATTTGGGTTACAAAACATAATATTATTTGAAGGTTTAGAGTTTGGCACATGCAAATTTACTTGGAACGGCAGGTAAATACCGCATATAGGTAGGTATGGTGGACTCAGATGGAACAACTTTGGGTTTAAGGAAGTGGATGCACAAGTAGTATTCCTGCTTGGTACAAGTGAAGTCTAGCAATAGACTAGTAAGCGACCAACGAGAGAGCGACAACAATCATAAACATGCATTGAGGTTAATCAACATTGAATGCAAGCATGGGTAGGATATAAATCACCATGAACATAAATATCATGGAGGCTATGTTGATTCTGTTTCAACTACATGCGTGAACATGTGCCAAGTCAAGCCACTTGAATCATTCAAATGAGGATACCATCCTATAATACTACATCACAACCATTTTAAAATGCATGTTGTCACTCAAGGCAAACCATTATACACTCTTAACTAATTAAGCATGGCATGAGTAACTATAATCTCTAATTGTCAATGCAAACATGTTTCATCCATAATGAGATGAATCCAGAATGATGAGCTAATCATATTTACAAAAACAAAAGAGGTCGAGTTTGTACCAGCTTTTCTCCATCTCAATCACTTCATCATATATCGTCATTATTGTCTTTCACTTGCACGACCGAACGGTGTGAATGATAATAAGAGTGCGTGTGCATTGGACTAAGCTGGAATCTGCAAACAATAACTCAAGGGAGAAGGCAAGGTAATATGGGCTCTTTGATAGATAAACAATAATGCATATGAAAGCTACTCATCATTTTCATTGTGGTCTTCTCCCTACGACCCAAAGAAAGAAATTTCAAAACAAGAATGAGAAAAACTATTTACACGGGAAAGCTCCCAACAAGCAAAAGAAGAACGAGAAATCTTTTTGGGTTTTCTTTTAATGCTACAACTAAACAGACTAGAAGGTAAGGCTAGAACTATTTTTTTTGGATTTTCTCAAGGTTAATTAAGCACACAAGAAAAAAGCGGAAAGAAGAAATAAACTACCATGGATGGTACAATGAAAAGTATGAGCACCAACTACTAAGATGAGTGTGTGAACATGAATGTAATGTCGGTGAGAAATACGTACTCCCCCAAGCTTAGCCTTTTAGCCTAAGTTGGTCTAGTGCCATGGCTGAAAATAACCATCTCCTAGATACTCTGGAGGGTCCTGAGGATTCCACTGGTTGGCGAGCTCCTGTGGCTCCCACCGAAAAACTGGATCCTGATACGGATCAAGGGCTGGTGCCGGCTCAGATGCTGGGGGTTGCGACAGACCCCAATATCTGTAGATGTCCTTGGGCATAATAGTGTACCTGCCTGAATGGATATCGAACCAAGAAGAAACAGGCAGAGCAATAATCTCACAAGTATCTTGACTAAATACTAAGTTGTAAAGCAGCCTCCTATCATTATCCTTCCTAATAAAATCATGTGCTACCATACTGTCATAGTCTAAATATCTTGTAGGTAGCAACATTTCCTTTTCCTCGTCAAGCCTAATGGGTATCTTAAAGTGTTTGGCTACACGAGATGCATAGATACCTCCGAATATGGGGCCCTTCGAACGGTTGAAGTTCAATTGTTGGGCCAGCATAGCGCCCAGACTAAAAGTTCTATCAGCAAGTAAAGCGTGATGCAGAATGGCAAGGCCGGGAGCACTAAGGCCTACACTCTCCCCACGACCAACTAAACATCTCCCCGCAAATAATGAATAATAGCGTAGAACAGGAAAATGTAAACTAGCTTCTCTTGCCTTTGACACCCCTCTCTCTTCCCCCACAGTGGTTGCGGCAATAACGTCCTCCATGTCTCTAGGACTTGGTTCACTAGTGCTGCCCTCATAAGGTATTTTGCAAACATTGCAAAAACCATAAGGTGTCACCATGGGAGGATCCTTCCTAGGATAAAAGTGAAAGTTTTGCACGAAGATATTAGTGAGTAGGAGGTACTGGTCACGCTTATCGTTGAGGAAGTCGGTGATGCCTGCATTCTTTGCCAAATAATAGAAATGTTCATAAATTCTGGCCACCCTCAAGAATGCATCACTTGGACATTGACATGGCCGAACCTTTGCGACGTGAGGAAGATTGTATTTGGACTTCTTCTTCACCTCATTTAATATTCTTTAGAGCTCCAGCTTGAAGAGCCTCTTAAAAATATCCTCATCGTTTCTTTCTCTGAAAAATTTCTGAAATTTTAGTGACTCAAAAATAAAGGTGAACAAAACTCAACAAAACTTATACTAACTACTCCCACAAGTGCCTAGAGGCTATATCAAGCATCAAAACTACTTGGGACCATACAAATTTGACATGGAAGCTCAAGAACAAGGTCACCAAAGCAGCAAAAATTTGCAATATATAAAGCACTAAAACAAAAACTAATTGGACCATTGGAGGAGTCACATACCGAAGATTAGTCCCCCAAAACAGATTCGCAAATGGAGCTTTGCACAAGGAGATTGAAAACGGCAGCAAAATGAGCTAGAACACGGGCTAGAGCAATGGTGGGATTTTTTCTGGAGGAAGACGAAGTGGATGGGTGCTGGAATAAGTGAGGGGGCCTACGTGGGACCCACAAGCCAGGGGGCACGCCTAGGGGGTGGGCGCGCCCTGTGGGCTTGTGGCCCACTGGTGCAGCCCCCTGATATGTTCTCAGTGCCAGAAATTCTTAAATATTCCAGAAAAAATCATACTACATTTTCAGGGCATTTGGAGAACTTTTATTTTCAGGTCATCTTTTATTGCACGGATAATTCAGAAAACAGAAAAATAATAGCATTTTTACTTTGTTTAATCTAAATAACAGAAAGTAAAAGTTGGGTACAGAAGGTTGTGCCTCCTAAATTCATCCATCTCATGCTCATAAAAAAGAATCTATCAATAAGGTTGATCAAGTCTTATTGACAAACTTTTTTCGAATGACACGGAACCGGAGAATTTCGAATAACACTAGGTTACCTCAACGGGGATATGCATGTCCCCGACAAGAAGTATATCATATTTATTTTTGGTAGTGGGGAGAGGGAATTCAAAATTTCCAATAATAATCGTTGAAATTTTTCCAATGGAGTTGATACTACTTGAGGTTGTTTCTTTGGAAAGTGTAACGTATGCTCAGTACCATTAACATGAAAAGTGACATTGCCCTTGTTGCAATCAATAAAATCCCCTGCAATATTTAAAAAAGGTCTACCAAGGATGATCGACATATTATCGTCCTAGGGAATATCAAGAATAAGAAAGTCCGTTAGGATAGTAACATTTGCAACTACGACAGGCACATCCTCACAAATACCGATGGGTAAAGAAGTTGATTTATCACCCATTTGCAGAGAGATTTCAGTAGGTGTCAACTTATTCAAATCAAGTCTACGATACAAAGAGAAAGGCATAACACTAACACCAGCTCCAAGGTCACATAAAACTGTTTTAACATAATTTCTTTTAATAGAGCATGGTATAGTAGGTACTCCGGTATCTCCTAGTTTATTTGGTATTCCACCCTTAAAGGTATAATTAGCAAGCATGGTGGAAATCTCAGCTTTCGGTATCTTTCTTTTATTTGTCACAATATCTTTCATATACTTAGCATAAGGAGACATTTTTAGAATATCAATCAAGTGCATACGCAAAAAGACAGGTCTAATCATTTCAACAAAACGCTCAAAGTCCTCATTATCCTTTTTCTTGGATGGTTTAGGAGGAAAGGGCATGGGTTTCTGAACCCATGGTTCTCTTTCTTTACCATGCTTCCTAGCAACAAAGTCTCTTTTGTCATATATTTTATTCTTAGGTTGTGGGTTATCAAGATCAACAGCAGGTTCAATCTCCACATCATTATCATTACTAGGTTGAGCATCAACATGAACATCATCATTAATATTATCATAGGCTCATGTTCATTACCAGATTGTGTCTCAGCATTAGAAATATAAATATCATTTGGGTTTTCAGGTGTATCTATAACAGGTTCACTAGTAGCATGCAAAGTCCTATCATCATTCTTTTTCCTTTTATTACTGAGACGACGGGTGCATCAGTATTAATTCTCTAAGAATCTTGCTCAATTCTCTTAGGATGGCCCTCAGGATACAAAGGTTCGTGAGTCATTTTACCACCTCTAGTCACAACTCCAACAAAATGATGATTGTTCTTACCATTCATCTCATTAAGCAAATCATCTTGTGCCTTAAGTACTTGTTCTACTTGAGTAGTTACCATGGAAGCATGTTTACTAATAAGATTAAGATCATTAATAGTTCTACTCATATAATCACCTAAGCGATCAACATGTAAGCATTTTGTTTCAATTGTGTACTAACATAAGCATTGAAATTTTCTTGCTTAACAATAAAGTTATCAAACTCATCCAAGCGTTGGCTAATAGACTTATTATAAGGAATATCACCTTCATCAAATCTACGGAGATAATTTACCTCTACTACCTGTGTTGGGTTATCAAGACCATGTATTTCTTCAATAGTTGGTAGATTCTTAACATCTTCAGCTTTAATACCTTTTTCTTTCATAGATTTCTTTGCCTCTTGCATATCTTCAGAACTGATAAATAGAATACCTCTTTTCTTCAGAGTGGGCTTTAGAGGTGGTTCGGGAATAGTCCAATCATTGTCATTGCTCAATATATTATTCAATAGCAGTTCAACTTGTTCAACAGTTCGTTCCCTGAAAACACAACTAGCACAACTATCTAGGTGGTCCCTAGAAGCATCGGTTAGTCCATTATAAAAGATATCAAGTATTTCATTTTTTTTGAGAGGATGATCAGGTAAAGAATTAAGTAATAGGAGAAGCCCCCCAAGCTTGTGGGAGACTCTCTTATTTAATTTGCACAAAGTTAAATATTTCCTGCAAGGCAGCTTGTTTTTTATGGACATGAAAATATTTTTCAGAAAAATAATATATCATATCCCGGGGACTACACACAGAACCAGGAGCAAGAGAATTAAACCATATCTTAGCATCACCCTTTAATGAGAAAGGAAACAACTTAAGAATATAGTAATAACAATTTTCCTCATGAGTAAATATGGTGGCTATAGCATTCAATTTAGTAAGATGTGCCACAATAGTTTCCGATTCATAACCATGGAAAGGATTAGATTCAACCAAAGTAATTAACTCAGGATTGACACAGAATTCATAATCCTTATCAGTAATAAAGATAGGTGAAGTAACAAACTTAGGATCATAATGCATTCTAGCATTCAAAGATTTTCCCTTCCACTTGCATAGCAATTTCTTAAGATCATGTCTATCCTTACAAGCAAGAAAGTCCCTAGACACCTCTCCCTCCATAACATAACCCTTAGGTATATTAGGCAATTCATATCTAGGAGAGCTAGGTCTAATAGGTGTCTTATAGTGTTCAGTTTCATTAATTTCATTAGTTTCAGAAATATCATCAGTTTCAGCATTGACTAGCAATTTGTTCATCAAGAGATTCACTCAGTGGCCTAGTATTATCAAGCAAAGTATCATCATAAGCATCATGCATAGCAAAAGTGGCATCATCAATTACTTGTGACATATCAGAATCAATAGCAGGTGGTGGTGTCACAAATTTACTCATAACAGAAGGTGAATCAAGTGCAGAACTAGATGGCAGTTCCTTACCTCCCCTAGTAGTAGAGGTATAGATCTTGGTTTTGGGGTCTTTCAGATTCTTCATAGTGATCAACAGATATAAATCCCAAGTGACTCACAGAATAGAGCTATGCTCCCCGGCAACAACGCCAGAAAAAGGTCTAGATAACCCACAAGTATAGGGGATTGCAACGGTTTCGAGGGTAGAGTATTCAACCCAAATTTATTGATTCGACACAAGGGGAGCCAAATAATATTATCGAGTATTAGCAACTGAGTTATCAATTCAACCACACCTGAAAGACCTAATATCTGCAGCAAAGTATTTAGTACCAAAGTAGTATGGAAGTAACGGCAACGATGGCAAAAGTGACAGCAGCAGTTTTGTAGTGATTGTAACAGTAGCAACGGAAAAGTAACTTAACAAGGATCAATATGTGAAAAGATCGTAGGCCATGGATCAATCATGGATAATAATGTCGAATGGAATTCATCATGCAACAGTTATAACATAGGGTGACATAGAACTAGCTCCAATTCATCAATGTAATGTAGGCATGTATTCCATATATAGTCATACGTGCTTATGGAAAAGAACTTGCATGGCATCTTTTGTCCTACCCTCTCGCGGCAGTGGGGTCCTAATGGAAACTAAGGATATTAAGGCCTCCTTTTAATAGAGAACCAGACCAAAGCATTAGCACTTAGTGAATACATTAACTCCTCAAACTACGGTAATCACCGGAAAGAATCCCAGTTATTGTCACCCTGGGGGATGCAGATCATAACTCATAATAGGTGTATACAACTTGCAAGATATGATCAAGAATACATATATATTCATGAAAACATAATAGGTTCAAATCTGAAATCATGGCACTCGGGCCCTAGTGACAAGCATTAAGCATAGCAAAGTCATAGCAACATCAATCCCAGAACATAGTGGATACTAGAGATCAAATCCTAACAAAACTAACTCGATTACATGGTAAATCTCATTCAACCCATGACCGTCTAGCAAGCCTACAATGTAATTACTCATGAAAGGCAGAGAGCATCATGAAATTGGTGATGAAGGATAGTTGGTGATGACGACGACGTCGATTTCCCCTCTCCAAAGCCTAAAACGGACTCCAGATCTGCCCTCCCGAGGAAGAACAGGAGGTGGCGGCGGCTCCGTATCGTGAAATGCGAGGAACTCTTCTCTCTTATTTTTCTCCCCGAATATGGTTATATGGAGTTGGAGTTGAGGTCAGAGGAGTTGTAGGGGGCCCACAAGCCACCTGGGCGCGCCCTAGGGGGTGGCACCCCCTGACTTGTGGCTAATGGGTGGACCCCCTCTGGTTGATTCTTTCGTCGGTATTTTTTATTAATCCCAAAAATATTCTCCGTAAATTTTCAGGTCAATCCGAGAACTTTTATTTCTGCACAAAAATAACACCAATGCAATTTTGCTGAAAACAACGTCAGTCCGTCTTAGTTCCATTCTAATCATGCAAATTAGAGTCCAAAACAAGGGCAAAAGAGTTTGGAGAAGTAGATACGATGGAGACATATCAAGGCGCCCTAGGGTTTCCCCTAGGCCTTGGCTGTCGGCCAAGAGGTGGAGTCCACCTCCAACAAGGAGGTGGGGCACGGGGGAGGAGTCCTACTCCAACAAGGACTCCTCCCACCCTCCACCTTTTCCTCTTGGGCGCATGGGACTTCATGGGGTCGGCTGCCCAACTCACTAGGGGTTGCTGTGCCACCTCTTGGGCCCATGTGCCCCCCAGGGTGGGCGGACCCCACCCCTTGTACCCTCGGAACCCATTTGCCACTCCCGGTACACTACTGGAAGTACCCGAAACTATTCCGGAACCCAAATACAACTTCCCTATATATCAATATTTACCTCCGGAGCTCCTCGTGATGTCTGAGATCTCATCCGGGACTCCGAACAACCTTCGGTCACCAACATACATAACTCAATAATACGGAAATGTCACCGATCGTTAAGTGTGCAGACCCTGCGTGTTTGAGAATTGACCGAGACACCTCCACGATCAATAAACTATAGCGGGACCTGGATGCCCATATTGGTCCATACATGCTGTACGAAGATCTTTATCGGTTGAACCTCTACGTCGAGGATTCAGTTAATCCCGTACGTAGTTCCCTTTGTTCTTCGGTATGTTACTTGCCCAAGATTTGATCGTCGGTATCTCTATACCTAGTTCAATCTCATTACTAACAATCCTCTTTACTCGTTCCGTACTACAAGATCCCATGGCTAACATTTTAGTCACTTTGCTTGCAAGCTCATTATGATGTTGTATTACCGAGTAGGCCGTGAGATACCTCTCCATCACATGGAGTAACAAATCCCAGTCTTGATCCATGCCAACTCAACAGACACCCTCGAACATACCTGTAGAGCACCTTTATAGTCACCTAGTTACGTTGCGACATTTGATACACACAAGGTACTCCTCCGGTGTTAGTGAGTTTCATGATCTCATGGTCATAGGAACAGATACTTGACATGCAGAAAACTGTAGCAAAAACTAACACGATCAAATACTAAGTTCATAGTTTGGGTCTTGTCCATCACATCATTCTCCTAATGATGTGATCCCGTTATCAAATGACATCTCATGTCTATGGCCAGGAAACCTCGACCATCTTTGATCAACGAGCTAGTCTATTAGAGGCATGCTAGGGACACTGTGTTGTCTATGTACCCATACATGTATTTGAGTTTCCAATCAATACAATTATAGCATGGATAATAAACGATTATCATGAACAAGGAAATATAATAATAACCATTTTATTATTGCCTCTGTGGCATATTTCCATCAGTCTCCCACTTGCACTAGAGTCAATAATCTAGCTCACATCACTATGTGATTTACATTGTAATGAATCTAACACATAGTGATGTGAGGTTTAGTCAACAGGTCTGCGACATTCAGATCCGTGTGCACTTTACAAATATTTATGTCCTCCTCCTTGATGTAATCATGTATAGAATTGAAATGTCGCTTTATGTGTCTGGTCCTCTTGTGAAACCTTGGTTCCTTGGCCAGAGCAATGGCACCAGTGTTGTGACACAACAAAGTCATTGGGTCCAGTGCACTAGGCACTACTCCAAGATCTGTCATGAACTCCTTCATCCAGACACATTCCTTTGCCACCTCCAGACTGTTGGGGAACGTTGCATGGGAAACAAAAAATTTCCTATGCACACGCAAGATCTATCCATGGTGATGAGCATCTACAAGAGGGAGAGTGGATCTACATACCCTTGTAGATTGCTAAGCGGGAAGCGTTAAGAAACGCGATTGGTGTAGTCGAACGTCTTTGCGATCCAAATCGCCGAGCATCCCGCGATCTCATCACGATCTGTCCCGCGATGCAATCATGATCCGTCCCACGAACTCATCACGATCCGTCCCGCGATCTCATCACAATCCGTCTCGCGATCTTGATCACGGTCCTTCCGATTTAGTGCCGAATGGACGACACCTCCGCGTTCAGCCCACGTACAGCTCGATGACGATCTCCGCCTTCTTGATCAAGCAAGAGGGAGCGGAGAGGTAGATGAGTTATCCGGCAGCGCGACGGCATTGCAGCGATGGTGGTGGAGCTATTCCAGCAGGGCTTCGCCTAAGCACCGCTGAAAACCGATCTAGAGGAGAAACTGCGATCTAGAGGAGAGGTAACACGTGTCTATTAGGGTTAGCTTTTTCCTCTAAATCCTCTAGTATATATAGGAGGGAGGGAGGGGAGGAGGCAGCCTCAAACCCTCAAGGTTTGGTCGAAATTGGAGGTGGAGGAGTCCTACTCCAATCCTATTAGGAGTAGGATTCCTCCTTTCCACTTGGAAATTCTTTCCACCTCTTCATCTTTGGATTTTTCCTTCTCAAACCACTCCAGCCGCATGGGACCTTAGAGGAGGCTTCGGCTAGCCCACCAGGGGCTGGTTTAACTCATCCCACAGCCCTGTAGCCTCTTGGGTCGAAATACCTCTCCCGATGGTCCCCCGGTACACTACCAGCAGTCCCGGTACACTACCAATGAGCCCGAAACTTTTCCGGCGACCAAAACATGACTTCCTATATATCAATCTTTACCTCCGGACCATTCCTGAGCTCTTCGTGACATCTGGAATCTCATCCAAGACTCCGAACAACCTTTGGTCACCACCATACATAACTCTATACTATCGAAACGTCACCGAACCTTAAGTGTGCAGACCGTGCGGGTTCGAGAACTATGTAGACATGACCGAGACACCTCTGCGGTCAATAACCAATAGCAGGACCTGGATGCCCATATTGGTTCCTACATATTCTATGAAGATCTTTATCGGTCGAACCTCTATGTCAAGGATTCAGTTAATCCTGTATGATGTTCTCTTTGTTGTTCGGTATGTTACTTGCCCGAGATTCGATCGTTGGTATCTCCATACCTAGTTCAACCTCATTACTGGAAAGTCTCTTTACTCATTCCATAATACAAGATCCCATGACTAACACTTAGTCACATTGCTTGCAAGGCTTATTGTGATGCTGTATTACCGAGTGGGCCCTGAGATACCTCTCCGTCACACGGAGTAACAAATCCCAGTCTTGATCCATGCCAACCCAACAAACACCCTCGAAGATAACTGTAGAGCACCTTTATAGTCACCCAGTTACGTTGCAATATTTGATACACACAAGTTACTCCTCTGGTGTCAGTGAGTTGCATGATCTCATGGTCATAGGAACAAATACTTGACATGCAGAAAACAGTAGCAATAAACTGACACGATCATATGCTATATTTATAGTTTGGGTCTTGTCCATCACATCATTCTCCTAATGACATGATACCGTTATCAAATGACATCTGATGTCCATGACTAGGAAACCATAGCCATCTTTGATCAACGAGCTAGTCTATTAGAGGCATACTAGGGACATGGTGTTGTCTATGTATCCACACATGTATCTGAGTTTCCGATCAACACGATTATAGCATGGATAATAAACGATTATCATGAACAAGGAAATATGATAATAACCAATTTATTATTGCCTCTAGGGCATATTTTCAACAGTCTCCCACTTGCACTAGAGTCAATAATCTAGTTCACATCACCATGTGATTCACATTGTTATGAATCTTACACCCAATGAGTTCTAGGGCTCGATCATGCTTTGCAGGTGAGAGAGGTCTTATAGTCAACGGGTCTGCGACATTTAGATCTGTGTGTACTCTGCAAATCTCTATGTCAAATTGTAAACACTACTATCACACTCCACGTGGAGCTATTCCAAATGGCTGCTCTACTATACGTATCCGGATTGCTACTAAGAGTCATCCGGATTGTGTCAAAGCTTGCATCGACGTAACTCTTTACGACGAACTCTTTCTTACCTCCATAATCAAGAAACATTTCCTTAGTCTTTTAGTTACTAAGGATGATCTTGACCGCTGTCCAGTGATCACTCCTAGATCACTCTTGTACCCCTTGACGGACTCATGGCAAGGCACACACAGGTGTGGTACACAACATGGCAAACTATACAGAGCCTATGGCTAAGGCATAGGGGACGACATTCATCCTTTCTCTTTCTTCTACCGTGGTCGAGCTTTAAGTCTCACTCAACTTCACACCTTACAAAGCAAGCAAGAACACTTCTCTCTGACTAATCCATTTTGAACTCTTTCAAAATCTTGGCAAGGTACGTACTCATTCAAAGTCTCATCAAGCATCTTGATATATCTCTATAGATCTTGATGCTCAACAATTAGGTAGCTTTATCCAGGTCTTCCTTTGAAAAACTCCTTTCAAACAACCCTTTATGCTTTCCAGAAATTCTACATCATTTTCGATCAACAATATGTCATCCACATATACTTATCAGAAATTCTATAGTGCTCCCACTCACTTTATTGTAAATACAAGTTTCTCGTAAACTTTGTATGAACTACAAAACTTTGATCACCTCATCAAAGTGTGTATTCCAACTCCGAGATGCTTGCTCCATCCCTTAGATGGATTGCTGGAGCTCGCACACCTTTTAGCATGCTTAGGTCTGACAGAACCTTCTTGTTGTATCACATACAACCTTTCCTCAAGTAAACTGTTAAGGAAACAATGTTTTGTCATCCATCTGCCAGATTTCATAATTGAAAAATGCAACAACTGCTAACATAATTCCAACAGACTTTAGCATCTCTACGAGTGAGAAAGTCTCATCGCAGTCAACTCTTTGAACTTGTCGAAAACTTCTTTGTGACAAGTCGAGCTTTATAAATGGTGACATTTACCATTAGCATCTGTCTTCATCTCAAAGGTCCATTTGTACTCGACGACCTGCCATCCAACGAGCAAGTCTACCCAAGTCTATACTTGGTTTTCATACATGGATCCTATCTCGGATTTCATGGCCTCTAACCATTTGTCGGAATCCGGTACCATCATCGCTTCTCCATACCTCGTAGGTTCATCGTTGTCCAACAACATGACCTCCAAGACAGGGTTGTCATACCACTCAGGAGCAGTACACATCCTTGTCGACCTACGAGGTTCGATAGTAACTTGATCCGAAGCTTCATGATCATCATCATTTACTTCCTCTTCAACTGACGTAGGTTCCCCAGAAACATCTTTCTGCGCTGCGCTACTCTCTGGTTGAAACAAAGGTTCAACAACCTCATCAAGTTCAATCTTCCTCCCACTCAATTCTTTCGAGAGAAACTTTTTCTCGGGAAAGGACCCGTTTTAGCAACAAACACTTTGCACTTGGATCTGAGATAGAAGGTATACCCAACTGTTCTTAGGGTATTCTATGAAGATGCATTTGTCCACTTTGGGTTCGAGCTCATTAGGTGAAAACCTTTTTCACATAAGCATCGCGGCCCCAAACAATAAGAAATGATAGCTTAGGTTTCTATCAAACCATAGTTCAAACGGTGTCATCTCAATGAATTTAGATGGTGCCCTATTTAAAGTGAATGTAGTTGTCTCTAACGCATAACCCCAAAACTATAGTAGCAAAATGATAAGAGACATCATAGCATGCACCATATCCAATAGAGCACGACTATGATCTTCGGACACACCATCACACTGTGGTGTTCCAGGTGACGTGAGTTGTGAAACAATTTTCACATTGTCTAAAGTTGTATGCCAAACCTATAACTCAAATATTCATCTCCATGATCATATCATAGACATTTTTATCTTCTTGTCATGATGATCTTCAACTTCACTCTGAATTTGCTTGAACTTACTCAAATCATCAGTGAAGGTAAGAAAATAACAATATCCACTACACGCTACAACACTCATTGGACCATATACATCAACATGTATCATTTCCAATAAGTCAATTACCTGTTCCGTAAAACGGGGTTTTAGTCATCTTGTCCAAGAGGCATGGTCCGCATGTCTCAATCGATTCAAAATCGAATGAGTCCAAAGATCCATTAGCATGGAGTTTCTTCATGCGATTTATACCAATATGACATTTAGCGGCAGTGACACAAGTATGTGGTACTATCATTATTAACTTTGTATCTTTTGGCATCAATGTTATGAACATGTGTATTACTACGATCAAGATTCAACAAACCATTCTCACTGGGTGCATGACCATTGAAGGTATTATTCATGTAAACAGAATAACCATTATTCTCTAACTTAAAATGAATAAACATTATGCAATAAACACGATCTAATCATGTTCATGCTTAACGCAAACACCAAATTACATTTATTTAGGTTTGTCACTAATCCCGAAGGTAGAGAGAGCGTGCGATGTTGATCACATCAACTTTGGAAACATTTCCAACACACATCGTCACCTCACACTTAGCTAGTCTCCGTTTATTCCGTAGCTTTTACTTTGAGTTACTAACATTTAGCAACCGAACCGGTATCCAATACCCAGGTGCTACTAGGAGTACTAGCAAGGTACACATCAATAACACACATATCAAATATACTTCTGTCGATGTTGCCAACCTTCTTATCTACCAAGTGTCTAGGGTTGTTCCGCTTCATCGACCGCTCTCCTCATAATAGAAGCACTTAGTCTCGGGTTTGGGTTCAACTTTGGGTTGCTTCACTAGAGCAGCAACTGACTTGCCATCCATGAAGTTTCCCTCCTTGCCCTTGCCCTTCTCGAAACTAGTGGTTTTACTAACCATCAACACTTGATGCTCCTTCTTGATTTCTACCTTCGCGGTGTCAAACATCGCAAACAGCTCAGGGATCATCATTTCCATCCCTGGCATAATTACAGTTCATCACAAAGTTCTAGTAACTTAGTGATAGTGACCTAGAGAACTATATCAATCACTATCTTATCTGGAAGATCAACTCCCACTCGATTCAAGCGATTGTAGCACCCAGACAATCTGAGCACATGCTCAACGCTTGAGCTATTCTCCTTCATCTTGCAGGCAAAGAATCTTGTTGGAGATCGTATATCTCACAACACGGGCATGAGCCTGAGATCCCAATTTCAGCTCTTAGAACATATCATATGTTCCGTGACGTTCAAAACATTTTGGAGCCTCAATTCTAAGCCGTAATGCATGACACACATAACTATCAAGTAGTCATCGGAACATGTCTGTCAGATGTTCACAACATCTACAGATGACACTAGAGGGGGTGGCGCACCGAGCGATGCCTTAAGGACATAAGCCTTCTGTGCAGCAATGAGGACAATCCTCAGATCACGGACCTAGTCCGAAATATTGCTAACATCATCTTTCAACTCTATTTCTCTAGGAACATATAAAAATTCAAGGGAGCTACAACATGAGCTAGTAATCTACAACATAATTTGCAAAGACACTAGTGACTATGTTCATGATAATGAGTTCAATTAATCATATTACTTAAGAACTCCCACTCAAATTGACATCCGTCGGGTCATTCGAGTGATACATGATCCAAATTCACCAACTCAAGTCCGATCATCACGTGAGTTGAGGTGGTTTCAATGGTGAATATCATCATGTTGATCATATCTACTATATGACTCATGTTCAACCTTTCGGTCTCTTGTGTTCCGAGGCCATGTCTGTACATGCTAGGCTCGTCAAGTTTAACCCGAGTGTTCTGCATGTGCAACACTGGCTTGCACCCGTTGTATGTGAATGTAGAGTCTATCACACCCGATCATCACGTGGTGTCTCGACACGACGAACTTTTGCAATGGTGCACACTCGGGGAGAACACAATTCATCTTGAAATTTAAGTGAGGGATCACCTTATAATGCTACCGTCGTCCTAAGCAAAACAAGGTGCATAAAAGGATTAACATCACATGCAAATCATAAGTGACATGATATGGCCATGAACGTGTGCTTTTGATCTCCATCTTGAAAGCACCGGCATGATCTCCATCGTCATCGGCACGACACCATGATCTCCATCATCTTGATCTGCATCAACGTGTCACCATCGGGGTTGTCTCTCCCATCATGCTTCTACTACTATTGCTACCGTTTAGCGATAAAGTAAAGCATTACATAGCGCTTAATGATTGACACGCAGGTCATACAATAATTAAAGACAACCCTATGGATCTTGTCGGTTGCCGTACTCATCGACATGCAAGTCGTGATATTCTATACAAAACTTGATCATCTCATACATCACATATATCTCATCATGTAATTGGCCATATCACATCACAACATACCCTGCAAAAACAAGTTAGACGTCCTCTAATTGTTGTTGCATGTTTTCGTGGCTGCTATGGGTATCTAACAAGAACAATTATCACCTACGCATAAACCAAAACGGTGATACATAAGTTGCTTTTCAACCTTCTCAAGGACCGCCTTTGTCGAATCCGACCCCACTAAAGTAGGAGAAACAAGCACCCGCCAACCATCTTTGTGCAACGAGGTTACACGTCAGTTGATGAAACCGGTCTCTCGTAAGCGTATGAGTAAGGTTGGTCCGGGCCGCTTCATCCCACCATACCGCTAAACCAAAACACGACCAAGGTAGGAAGCAATCTAAGCATCAACGCCCACAAACTCTTTGTGTTCTACTCGAGATCTCATCTACACATAGAGCTAGCTCATGATGCCACTATTGCGGAACGTTGCATGGGAAACAAAAAATGTCCTACGCACGCGCAAGATCTATCCATGGTGATGAGCATCTATGAGAGGGAGAGTGGATCTACATACCCTTGTAGATCGCTAAGCGGGAAGCGTTAAGAAACGCGGTTGGTGTAGTCGAACGTCTTCGCGATCCAAATTGCCGAGCATCCCGCGATCTCATCATGATCTGTCTCGCGATCCAATAACGATCTGTCCCACGGACTCATCACGATCCGTCCCGCGATCTCATCATGATTCGTCTCGCGATCTTGATCACGATCCTTCCAATCTAGCGCCGAACGGACGGCACCTCCAGCGACCAAAACAGGACTTCCTATATATCAATCTTTACCTCTGGACCATTCCAGAACTCCTCGTGATGACCGGAATCTCATATGGGACTCCGAACAACCTTCAGTCACCACCATACATAACTCTATACTACCAAAACGTCACCGAACCTTAAGTGTGCAGACCCTGCGGGTTCGAGAACTATGTAGACATGACTGAGACACCTCTACGGTCAATAACCAATAGCGGGACCTGGATGCCCATATTGGTTCCTACATATTCTATGAAGATCTTTATCGGTCAAACCTCTATGTCAAGGATTCAGTTAATCCCGTATGATGTTCCTTTTGTTCTTCGGTATGTTACTTGCCCGAGATTTGATCGTCGGTATCTCCATACCTAGTTCAACCTCATTACCAGCAAGTCTCTTTACTCGTTCTGTAATACAAGATCCCCTGACTAACACTTAGTCACATTGCTTGCAAGGGTTATTGTGATGTTGTATTACCGAGTGGGCCCTGAGATACCTCTTCGTCACACGGAGTAACAAATCCCAGTCTTGATCCATGCCAACCCAACAAACACCCTCGAAGATAACTGTAGAGAACCTTTATAGTCACCCAGTTACATTACGACGTTTGATACACCACAAGGTACTCCTTCGGTGTCAGTGAGTTGCATGATCTCATGGTTATAAGAACAAATACTTGACATGCAGAAAACAATAGCAATAAACTGACACGATCATATGCTACATTTGTAGTTTGGGTCTTGTCCATCACATCATTCTCCTAATGACGTGATCCCATTATCAAATGACATCTCATGTCCATGACTAGGAAACCATAGCCATCTTTGATCAATGAGCTAGTCTATTAGAGGCATACTAGGGACATGGTGTTGTCTATGTATCCACACATGTATCTGAGTTTCCGATCAACACAATTATAGCATGGATAATAAACGATTATCATGAACAAGGAAATATGATAATAACCAATTTATTATTGCCTCTAGGGCATATTTCCAACACAGACACCTTCATCTAGACACCTTCCTGTATCATATACAACTCTTCCTGAAGGAAACCGTTGAGGAACGCTGTTTTGACATCCATCTGCCAAATTTCATAGTCGAAATATGCAACTATTGCTAACATGATTTTGACGGACTTAAGAATCGCTACGGGTGAGAAGGTCTCATCGTAGTCAACTCCTTGAACTTGTGAATAACGTTTTGCCACAAGTCGAGCTTTATAGATGGTGACATTACGGTCCGCGTACGTATTCTTCTTAAAGATCCATTTATTCTAAATGGCCTTTCGCCCTCCAGGTAATACGTCAAAAGTCCATACTTTGTTTTCATACATGGATCCCATCCCGGATTTCATGGCCTCTAACCATTTGTCGAAATCCGGGCCCATCATCGCTTCTCCATAGCTCGTAGGTTCATCGTTGTCGAACAACATGACCTCTAAGACAGGGTTACCGTACCACTCAGGAGCAGTACGTGTCCTTGTCGACCTACGAGGTTCGATAGTAACTTGATCTGAAGCTTCATGATCACCATCATTAACTTGCTCTTCAACTGATGTAGGCTCCACAAAAACATCTTTCTGCGCCGCACTACTCTCTCCTTGAAATAAAGGTTTAATAACCTCATCAAGTTATATCTTCCCCCCACTCAATTATTTTGAGAGAAACTCTTTCTATAAGAAATTACCCGTTCTTAGCGACAAACACTTTGCCTTTGGATCTGAGATAGAAGATATACCCAACCGTCTCTTTTGGGTATCCTATGAAGACACATTTCTTCGCTTTAGGTTCCATCTTTTCAAGATGAAGCTTTTTGACATAAGCATCGCATCCCCAAACTTTAAGAAACGACAACATTGGTTTCTTGTCAAACCACAGTTCATACATCGTCGTCTCAACGGATTTTGATGGTGCCCTATTTAAAGTGAATGCAACTGTCTCTAATGCATAACCCCCAAACGATAGTGGCAAATCGGCAAGAGACATCATAGAACGCACCATATCCAATAAGGTTCGATTACAATGTTCGGACACACCATTACGCTGTGGTGTTTCACGCGATGTCAATTTTGGAACAATTCCACATTGTATTAAGTGATTCCCAAACTCATAACTCAGATATTCTCCTCCTCGATCAGATCGTAGGAATTTAATCTTCTTGTTACGATGATTCTCAACTTCACTCTAAAATTGCTTGAACTTTTCAAGCATTTCAGACTTGTGTTTCATTAAGTAAATATACCCATATCTACTTAATTCATGAGTGAAGGTGAGAAATATACAAAATCCACCGCGCGCCTCAATGCTCATCGGACCGCACACATCAACATGTATGATTTCCAACAAGTAACTTGCCCGTTCCATTGTTCCGGAGAACGGGATCTTAGTCATCTTGCCCATGAGGCATGGTTCACATGTGTCAAGCGATTCAAAATAAAGTGACTCCAAAAGTCCATCAGCCAGACGGTTGGAATACCCAGACATTCCGAGTATGTGTTCACTAACAGACCCGTTCTCCTCCATCTTGCAAGCATATAACTTATCGGAGGTCTCATACCTCTCGATCTGGGAATTCTTCTCAAAAATAAACTTCAACTCCTGGAATATCTCATATGCTCCATGACGTTCAAAACGCCTTTGAAGTCCCGGTTCTAAGCCATACAACATAACACATTGAACTATTGAGTAATCATCAGAACACGCCTGCCAGGTGTTCATAACGTCTGCAGACAACACTGGAGCGGGTGGTTCACCGAGCGGTGCATCAAGGACATAAGCCTTTTGGTAAGCCATGAGGATAATCCTCAGATTATGGGCCTAGTCTACAAAGTTACTTCCATCATCTTTCAGCTTGGCTCTCTCTAGGAACACATTGAAATTCAGGGGAACTACTGCGCGAGCCATTGATCTACAACATAAATTTGCAAAGGTTAGTTAGACCATTGTTCAAGATAATGAGTTTAGTTAATCATATCACCTATAAAACTCACACTCAAATTGACATCCCTTCGGTCATCTGAGTGCCACATGATCTAAATTCACCAACCCAAGTCCGATCATCACGTGAGATGAGGTGGTTTCAATTGTGAACATCTCCATGTTGATCATATCTACTATATGACCCATGCTCGACCTTTCAGTCTCTTGTGTTCTGAGGCCATGTCTATACATGCTAGGCTCTTCAAGTTTAACCCGAGTGTTCTGCATGTGCAACACTGGCTTGCACCCGTTGTATGTAAACGTATAGTCTATCACACCCGATCATCACGTGGTGCTTCGAAACGACAAACTTTCACAACGGTGCACACTCTGGGAGAACACAATTTTATCTTGAAATTTTTGTGAGGGATCACCTTATAATGCCACCATCGTGCTAAGCAAAATAAGATGCATAAAAGGATTAACATCGCATGCAAATCATAAGTGATCTGATATGGCCATGAACTTGTTCTTTTGATCTCCATCTCCAAAGCACCGACATGATCTCCATCGTCACCAGCATAACACCATGACCTCTATCATCATGATCTCCATCATTGTGTCGCCATCGGGGTTGTCGCGCCCACCATGGTTCTACTACTATTGCTACTGCTTAGCGATAAAGTAAAGCATTACATAGCGTTTAATCATTGACACACATGTCATACGATAATTAAAGACAACCAGATGGCTCCTGCTGGTTGCCATAGGCATCTACATGCAAGTCGATATGAACTATTACAAAACTTGATCATGTCATACATCAAATATATCTCATCATGTCTTTGGCCATATTATATCACAACATACCCTCCAAAACAAGTTAGACGTCCTCTAATTGTTGTTGCATGTTTTACGTGGCTGCTATCGGTATTTAGCAAGAACGATTCTTACCTATGCAAAACCACAACGATGATACACAAATTGCTATTCAACCTTCTACAAGGACCTCCCTTTGTCGAATATGCCAACTAAGGTGAGAGAGACAGACACCCGTCAGCCATCTTTATGCAAAAAAGTCACATGCCAGTTGATGGAACCGGTCTCTCGTACGTGGACGAGTAAGGTTGGTCCGAGCCGCTTCATCCCACAATACCGTTGAATTAAGAAAAGACCAAGGGAGGAAGCAATCTAAATATCAATGCCCACAAACTTCTTTGTGTTCTACTCATGGTCTCATCTACGCATAGACCTAGCTCTGATACCATCGTTAGGGAATGTTGCATGGGAAAAAGATCCTACAATTCACCAAGATCAATCTAGGAGATGAGCATCTACGAGAGGAGAGATCGGATCCACATACCCTAGTAGATCGCTAAGCAGGAAGTGTTAAGAAACATGGTTGATGTACTTGAATGTCTTTGCGATCCAAATCGCAAGCCGTCCCGCGATCCAATCATGATCCAGCGCCCAATGGACGAAACCTCCGCGTTCAGCACACGTACAACTCGATGACAATCTCCGCCTCCTTGATCCTACAAGCGAGGTCAGAGAGGTAGATGAGTTCTCTGACAGAACAACGACATGGTGGCAGTGGTGGTGAACTAATCCGGCAGGGCTTCACCGAGCTCTACGAACTAATCTATAGGAGAGAGACGATCTAGAGGGAATAGGGCAGCACATGGCTTTTCAGGTGTTGGACTGCCCTCAAACCTCCACTATATATAGGACGAAGGGGTGAGAGGAGGCGCCCTAGGGTTTGCCCTAGAGCCTTGGCCACCGTCCAAGAGGTGGAGTTCACCTCCAACAAGGAGGTGGGGCGTGGGGGAGGAATCCTACTCCAACAAGGACTCCTCCCACCCTCTACCTTTTCCTCTTGGGCGCATATGCCCCCTGGGGTGGGTGGGCCCACCCGGTGGACCACTGGAACCCATTCGTCACTCCCGGTACACTACCGGAAGTACCCAAAACTTTTTTGGAACCCAAATACCACTTTCCTATATATCAATATTTACCTCCGGAACATTTCGGAGCTCGTAGTGACGTCCGACATCTCATCCAGGACTCCGAACAACCTTCAGTCACCAACATACATAACTCAATAATAATGAAACATCATTGAACGTTAAGTGTGTAGACCCTGCGGGTTCGAGAACTATGTAGACATGACCGAGACACCTCTATGGTCAATTACCAATAGTGGGACCTGGATTCCCATATTGGTGCCTACATATTCTATGAAGATCTCTATCGGTTGAACCTCTCCCTCAAGGATTCAGTTAATCCCGTATGTAGTTCCCTTTGTTCTTCGGTATGTTACTTGCCCAAGATTCGATCGTTGGTATCTCTATACCTAGTTCAATCTTGTTACTGGCAACTCTCTTTACTCATGCCATAATACAAGATCCATTGTCTAATACTTTAGTCACTTTGCTTGCAAGCTCATTATGATGTTGTATTACCGAGTGGGCCCTAAGATACCTCTCCGTCACACGGAGTAACAAATCCCGGTTTTGATCCATGCCAACTCAACAGACACCCTCGAAGATACCTGTAGAGCACCTTTATAGTCACCCAGTTACGTTGTGACATTTGATAGACACAAGGTACTCCTCCAGTGTCAGTGAGTTGCATGATCTCATGGTCATAGGAACAGATACTTGACATGTAGAAAACTATAGCTAAAACTGACACGATCAAATGCTAAGTTCATAGTTTGGGTATTGTCCATCACGTCATTCTCCTAATGATGTGATCCTATTATCAAATGACATCTCATGTCTATGGCCAGGAAACCTCAAACATCTTTGTAACACCCCGTTATGCCTGGTGGGATCTAGACTGGCCCCACAAACCAACACTAGTCTTTCCTGCGCACTTTGTCCTCACTTATGCGCACGCGGAAGCAACTTCCCGATCGGTCACCCATCCTAGAATCGCTCCAAGCCAAGCACGGTTAACTTTGGAGTTCTTTTCGAATGGGCTCCCAAAAAAGAAGGAATTCCTTGTTGATATGGGTAGTCTATCATTCCTGTTAAGCTAGGCTCTCACATACACCCCCACTCAAAGGAACCGACGTCCTCGTCGGCCCATCAGGAACGTTCCCTTTGGCACACGTATGCGCGTCCAGCCCAGCACATGTGCCATGTTGTGTGCCATGACGGGCCACACACACCATGCGCCACATGCCCGTGCACCTGACCCGCGCGTGCTCGTGTAGCCGCAAGGGTCGGCTCTGATACCAATTGTAACACCCCATTGTGCCTGGCGGGATCTAGACTGCCCCCACAGACCAACACTAGTCTTTTCTACGCACTTTGTCCTCACTCATGCGCACCCGGAAGCAACTTCCTAATCGATCACCCATCCTAGAATCGCTCCAAGCCAAGCACGCTTAACTTTGGAGTTCTTTTTGAATGAGCTCCCGAAAAAGAAGGAATTCCTTGTTGATATGAGTAGTCTATCATTCCTATTAAGCTAGGCTCTCACAATCTTTGATCGACGAGCTAGTCTATGAGAGGCATACTAGGGACGCAATGTTGTCTATGTACCCACACATGTATTTCAGTTTCCAATCAATACAATTATAGCATGGATAATAAACGATTATCATGAACAAGGAAATATAATAATAACCATTTTATTATTGCCTCTAGGGCATATTTCCAACACAAAGAGCCATCTAGCTAATCACTATGGACCTATAGGTATGTGGTGGACTACTCACACATCATCATGAAGACATCAAGGTTGATGAAGATAGCCTCCATGATCGATTCCCCCTCCTACAGAGTATCGACGGAGGACTCTAGATGGGATCGCGGAAGAATAGAGTCTTGCAGCGTCGAAAACATTGTTTCGGGTCTCCTTCTGGTGGTTTTGGGATTTTAAGGAATTTATAAAAGTGGAATGATGTCAAGCAAACCTAGGAGGTCATTGTTTGTGGCCCTCTCGTGCGGCGTTTGGCCTCCCTTCTGGTCTAGAAAAAAATCATCGTAAGTTTCGTTTCAATTGGACTTCGTTTGGTATTGGTTTGGTGTGAAACAAAAAATAGGCAGAAAAATAGGAACTCGCATTTGGCACTAGTAGGTTAGTTCCCAAAAATGATATAAAATTACCTCTAAAGCATATATGATTGATAATATAATAGCATGAAACAATAAAAAATTATAGATACGTTGGAGATGTATCAATGGCTGATGGAGTTCTTAACATATAAAAAGTTGTCTTTAATGCATCTAGTCTGGACGAAGGCACTTTGAGGGAAATATATAATCTACTAGAGGAAGAGTGCTAATATGAGAGAAAGCAACTTGCAAAGGAAATTGGCAATAAATTGCATCAAAATGGTAGGCCTAAAATCTTTTACTCTTGTGGCATCGCTGGTCTAGGGGATTAAGGTAATGTATGTAGTGTTGGGGAAAAACTATTCCCCACCCCGTGGTGTAGAAAACATGATCGATCTTGGTTCTGGTTTGTTGCTGTGAGGAACTAACCCAGGTAAACCGGTGGTCGTGGAGCCTGACTTCATGAACTTCCACGATATTCAGCGCAACATGAAAAGAGGTAAGCATGCATTTGTAATTTCAATATTGCTCTTATCTTGTGCCTTGTAAACGAGGTTGAAGTCCCTCAATAGCAGCCAGGAGGGAAACATGGATTGTTTGAGCAGCTTGAGCTCTGCAATACAATCGTGTTTGTCACAGTCATACTGGGGGCCATAGACCCCGGTGATGCTCCAGGCGGTGTTAGAAACCCTTATGGCCACATTAGCAGAGACCGAATTGGTACTTGTGGAAGGGGTAACACTATGTTTCCTAGTTTTAAAGAGGCCACATTCAATTAAGGTTTTCAATTGGAACCGAGTCACCCGATTTTGACCGGGTGAACAATTTTTGAAAACTCTTTCATTCAATTCTGTTATACAATATGTTATGTTTCCTAATTTCTAAGACCTCACAATTAGTCGAGGCCTTAAATTGGAAATTGGGCCACTCAATTTTTGACCGGGTCAATAATTTCTCAAGGACCTCTCATTCAATACTTTTAATTCACCATGTTCTCTAATTTTGAAGCTCAAGTATTCAATTTTTATTTAGTTTACGATTTTGATTGGAGCAACGATTTTACAAATCAATCTGTAGCAACCGACCTATAAAAACATATCAATCCCATACACCCTCCCACCATCTAAAAATAGAAGCGCCACCACGTGATACTGTATCATCAATATAGTACATGCAACCATCGACGCAGAAATTTCCTCACATAAATATAGTATGACAAGGATAACACATAAACACACCACGAAAATCCACCAAATCAATGAATTATAAATCAAATAAAACACCTTCCATCAGCTACCTCATCGTGTAAACTAAATATTCCGTCAGTTTTAAAATATAAGGGCTATTAGTTTTGACCAAGTTCAGAGCAAAAACTATCAAATATTAAACAAAAGAAAATGGAAATCCATTTCATGATAAATCTAATCATACTAAATTGATATTATAAATTTTGAATTATTTCTTTAGAAATTTGACAAACTTAAAATGTTTGTCTTTTTAAAAAGGTAATGCACCTTATATTTTGAAATAAAGTGAGTATTTCTTTAACAAACATATAACAACATCAAAGTCGCAACAAAGCATTTCCAACCTTTTTAGTTTCGGTTGTGATCATATGCTGGTGTGATTCGACGGGCGTGACATATCCACGTTTATTAGAAATATAATTTACTTTTGATGGACGGACGTATACATGATATCATTAAACTTTTTTTCTGTCCGTGGACGAATGCCGGAGTGAGTTGGCGGGTCAGCGGAGACGCCCCAAGGTAAATTATTGATGCCCATGGTTGGGGAAGCTCCTGGCGAATGACTTGCCAATTTTACTACTCCCTCCATTCCCTTAGGTTAGTTGTAATGAGGAGTATCATATACTAGTATCATGCATATGATACTAGTGTATGATACTACATCCCTAATGCATAGTATCATATATTAGTATTATAGGATAGGTCATTTATTGTTATGCATGACACATAGTAGCACAACATTTAATATGATACAGTATCATGATATGATACTCAACCTTTTCTTTCTTCATTTAATTCTATGACACATCATCAAAATTGCCTAGTTGGCATGCATGATACTACCTATATATGTTATATAAGGTCACAAACTCATATTACAGTTACCAAGGCAAAATTTAATAATCCAATAGAAAGTCAAGTTTTCTTTTCGTTAACCGGAATCATTAATACTCTACATGCATGAAACGAATGAGTGAGAAAAAGTAATAAAGTGTCATTATGAATACATGCATGCAAGTATTAAACAAGTTGCTAATACGAGAAAACATCATTAATGTTACCTCGATTATTGTTGGTGGCCTTATATAAATAGAAAATGTATTTTTCGTAGTGGCCTTGTATAAGGAAATGGATGGAATAGTAACAAATCAGCTAGTATAAGAAGAACCGAAGCATCTGAATCTGAATAACAGCTCAAATCTGATACATCAGCTTGTTCGATTGATGATTATTCCCGGCATAGATGATTACCTTTGTGACACATACTCGATCACTTAGTCTACTCAAATGAAATGCTCCCGTTAATGGGAATGCTGACACTGAAGAATACTAGTGCTACATTGCCTTCTCTGCTACGCCGATCTTGATTTCTGTTGCCTCTTTTCTTGCCTTGCGTCTCTTGTCCTGGAGGAACTCCGTCAGCACCCGTAGCGCAACGTCGGTGTCTTCGCTCCGCAGAAGCATCTCGGACACCTCGGCCGGCGTCACCTCCACCGTTGCAAGCAGTTCCTGTATCTGTGGGAACAGAGCATGGTCGTCCACGAGGTGATAATTCCTTACCAACGTCTTGAACGCCTCCCAGCAGCAGTACCCCATGTAGATGTGCATGTCCATGCGCCCCGGCCGCAGCAGCGCCGGGTCGAGGCGGTCCTTGTAGTTGGTGGTGAACATGATGATGCGCTCCTCGCCGCTCGTCGACCACAGCCCGTCGATGAAGTTGAGCAGCCCGGACAGCGTTATGGTCTGCTGTTGGCGCGGTCCCGGGTGGTGGGTCTTGTCCTCCGGGACGTCGTCGTCTGATGAACTGCCGTCGTCGGCCGACACCGGCATCGTGCGGTCCTCCCTCGACTTGGCGTCGAAGCAGCAGTCGATGTCCTCGATGACGAGGATGGATTTGTTGGGCATGGCGATAAGCAGCCTCTGAAGCGCCGAGTTGAGGCGCACCTCGGAGAGATCGAGGTCGTAGAGGTTGAACCTGAGGTAGTTGGCCATGGCGGCGACAAGGCTGGATTTGCCGGTCCCAGGTGGGCCGAATAGCAGGTACCCGCGCTTCCAAGCCTTGCCGATCCGCCGGTAGTACTCCTTCCGCTTCAGGAAACGGTCGAGGTCGTCGGTGACGGCCTGCTTGAGTGCCGGATCCATGGCGAGCGTGTCGAACGTGGCCGGGTGGTGGTGGTTGATGCCGTGCCATGAGCGACCCTCGTTCATGAAGATCTTGAGCGCGCGATCCCGCCGCTGCAGCTGCTCCGCCGTGGACATAATGAATGGCACGTAACGCTCGAGCGCCGCCTCCGTGTGCTCGGCGTCAAAGCTGAGCTCGAGGGTCTCGCGTGATGGGGCCCGATGGCCCTTTCCCTTCTTGCCTTCGTCGCCGCCGGTCTCGATGGACGTCCACTTGAACTCGACGCCATCGAAGGCGTCGGTGGTGGAGCCACCATCCTCCATGCATAGGAGTGTGCTCCAGCTGCTGCTCCCGTCGGGCTCCTTGTACCGGGTGCGCGCGAGGCAGAGCCGGCGCATAGCGGTCGGGTCGATCTTGGTGGCCAGGTATGCGCGCGCCGCCTCGAAGAGGTGGTTCTCGCTGTACCCGGCATCCAGTTGGCGGCGGATGACGATGGTGTGGCGCTCCTTGTCGCCGGCGCCGAAGCGGGTGCGCACGAACGCGGCACCCCAGCGCACCGCGGCGCGCAGCTCCTCGGGGAGGAGCTCCCTCGCCATGCTGCGCACCAGCATGGCGTACGCGGCCACCGACGCCGCCGTGGCCAGCGCCTTCTTGTACGTGTCCACCACCTTCGCGCCTCCTTCCAACGATGACGCCGCGGCCCCGGGCATGGTGGTCAGTGGCAAGTTATCCATGAGTGCGAACACGAGTGTGCTCCACCTCCACGCCTCGTATATGTATGTACCAGTGCTCTAGGGTTCATTTCCAGTTACGATCGACGAAGTTCTACTACCGATGCGGCGCAGTTTCGTGGAAGGTCCCCAGAGGTACCAATGTGTCGACCGATTGACTCCAACTGAGTTGTCTCAGTTTAATACCCAATCGTCCTTCAACTCGTGCTGCCTTCATTTCATTTGGACTTTTTCCCCACTTCTTTTACCTTTGCTGAAGAGGCTTCACGTGCGTGAAGGAATCTTGGAGTGGAATGAGAGAGCTCGGAAAAGCTGGCTCATGTCGGATGTTCGGTCATGTCCGACGCAGCACAGTACATCTTTCGGCCGCGTATGATCGCATCAGAGGTTTCTTGCGATATTCTACCACTCAAGAGTCAGCCAGCTGTTAGATAATTCTGAGAAGCAGCAGTGATAGGTGGTGGTGGCAACACTGATGGATTTTATTTTAATGGTACTTTTTGGATGGCAAGTCGTGACTTCCACTAATGAAAACTTAAGAGTAACTTCAACGGGAGATCGGACGGCGGATTTGTCCGGCTTTTGTTCGTTTGGTCGGCCGCCCGCGCGGCGTTCATTTACTTTAATATTTGGATCGACTGTGCACCCAACGCGCGAACACATATATGCTGACGTGGCCGGCTGGCCGTCTTTTTTAAACACATATCACAAATTTTGCATTTGCTATACACATATTTTGCATACTTCAGATAGCAAACATATGGTCCACAATAAAATAAATAGCATGATTTGAACAACAAATAAATAACATAGTTTTACAAGGCGAATATAAATAAAAGTCTCACATAGTTTTGCAAGCCGAATTAAAGGATATATCTATTGGTTGTCAACATGAGCCCACATATGCTCAACTAAATCATTTTGCAATTGCATGTGAGTTTCCCAATCGCGCATGTCATTATGAAATTGGACGAATTGTTCAAACGTTGTCGTTCCTCCATGCTGAGGCACAACATTCTCATCCTGATACTGAAACCCTTTATCGTAGAGATGTTTCGGACGCTCATCTTTTACGATCATATTGTGCATGATCATACAAGCAGTCATCACCTCCCACAGTTTCCTCGTGCTCCAAGTTTTTGCAGGATATCGAACGATGCCCCATCGAGATTGCAAAACACCAAAGGCACGCTCAACGTCTTTCCAAGCACTCTATTGCTCTTGAGCAAATCTTTTTCTCTTCTCTCCGATAGGATTGGGGATTGTCTTCACAATAGTGGTCCATTAAGGATAGATACCATCATCCAGGTAGTATCCTTTGTCGTAGTTGTGGCCGTTGATGGTAAAATTAACCGTTGGGATGTTGCCTTCGGCAAGCCTAGCAAACACCGGCAAGCGCTGAAGCACGTTGATATCATTGTGTGATCCGGCCATGTTAAAGAAAGAGTGTCAGATCCAGAGATCTTGAGATGCCACGGCGTCAAGTATGACAGTGCAAGCCCTGACATGGACCTTATATTGCCCTTGCCAAGAAGAAAGGCAGTTCTTCCACTCCCGGTGCATGCAGTCTATGCTACCAAGCATCCCCGGGAAGCCCCTGCTGGCATTCATCGCCAACAAACGGTCTGTATCTTCAGGAGTCGCCTCTCTCAAGTACTCAGGGCCAAACACAATAATAACAGGCTTGCAAAACTTATACAGGGATTCTAGGCAAGCAGACTCACTCATACGGACGTACTCGTCAATGAGACCACCGGGCACTCCGTATGCAAGCATTCGGATGGCTGCAATGCATTTCTGATTAGTGAAGAAGCTAATCTTTTCAACGACATCCTCTTTGCACTCGAAATAGTTATCGTAGCCGACCACTCCCTCTCTAATACGGTTGAAAAGATGCCTACTCATACGGAAACGACGACGAAATTTCCAATGTTTGAATAACGGATTCGTTGTGTCAAAGTAGTCTTTCCAAAGAAGGAAATGCCCGCTATCTCGGTTGCGATTCAACGCCGGAAGGTACTCCAGAATGGAGCCACGGAACAACGGTCATTGGCTATTGATGTGGTGATGGACCAACACGACAACCAAGATCTCCTCCTCATCACCGGACGAGGAATCGTCGGAGTCGCAAAGAAAATAGTGAAAGAAGAACTCGTCGACGGAGTCCATTTTTGTACCTTGGCAAACTGTCGAATAGCTTGTGGGCGTCGATGAAGGAGCCAACCGACGAAGGGAGTCGTGCCGCCCTCAGACCAACTAGCTGCACTGGCGGTGTCCGACGAGTGTGCCAGCGTCCGACGAGCGTGCCGGTGTCAAGACGAAGGAACTGGCCGGCGAGGAAGCTTCTTGGCCACGGCCTCGGTTGTGTCGGGGGAGTGATGGAGGGAAGCTTCTAGTTCCCCAACGGCAAATCGACAGGGAGCGTGGCGATGTGGGAGGAGGCAGCGTTACAGGTGACGACACCGGCAGCTGGCGTCGGCATCGAAAAAGTGGGCGGCGGCGTTGACGATGAGGGAGAATGGTTTGTTGCTGGAATGGGAGAGGATGGCCAATGTGCCACCGACCAGTGGGCCAGGGGGAGTAGGCGGGTGGGCGCGCGCGTCCGTCTCGTGTCCGCACCGACCCAAATGCAGCCAAAATTTGGGTCGGGAATGGGTACGCGGGTGGACGAAAAGCGAACGCGCATTAGTTTGGGTCGGCGCGTTGGGCCGACTTTTGTGTCCGTGCTGACCCAAACGGACGCGCGCAGACGAAATGGGTCTTCGCGTTGGAGTTGCTCTAAGGTCTGACCTTCATTGTTTGTGACTGACGATTGCCTTGCTGAATAAATTGTTTTGAGAGCGCGGACTTTTTCCAAGGTAAAAAAACTAAGATCTTGGATCAGGCAACGACGACGCTTGTGCACTATTTCCTTCTTTGAGGTGTTGCTTTTGAAGACCCTTTATGTCTTTCGGGTGTCATATTAGGTGGTGGTATGTGTGCTGTTGTTGAGAGGAGTTGATCGATGTGGCGGGACCTTTTTTTTTATTATTCCTTGGTTGTGTGCATCCTTGATGTATTTGTGACATCTTGTAGGTGCAGAGGCTGGATGTAATTGGTATCTTTGCGATATTGGTATATTCGCCTTTTCAAAAAAAATCCACCACTCTAGTATGACACCATCATGCACTAGCCCTACGCTCCCAGCCGACTAGGCCTCCGGTGATGCCACAGGGGGTGCTGCCCAAGCTGCCATCCACTGCCCCCCTCACTACTCCACCTCCCCTCCGGGAGTGGGAGCCACCGGCCATGGCCTACATCCCAAGAGCTGCTTTCCAGAGGCCGGACTCTTCGACTGCCATCGTCGTGAGCACGCCGGCTATGGAGGAGGAAGCGTATCTCCTGCGTACAACGACACTCATGCTCACTACCAAGGGCCCTTGCTCGGGCATCACCGCGAACATGCTGGCGAGGGCGGTGAAGCGAGACCACGACTTTCCTTGGCACAACATCAAAGTGGCGCCATGTTTCTCGGAAGATTCCATCCTCACTCTGTCACGCACCGCTTCATGGAGGTGGCTGGTGTGCAATTCAAATTGTGCCCTTGGTTCTCCCTGCCCGACGAGAACAGGGTTTGGTGCTTCTACTGCCATGTTGCCATTGAGCGTTTGCCGTTGGACTCATGGGATTGGGACAACATCAAGGAGGTCATCGTCTGGAACTGTTGGCTTGATATCATTGAGCGCCACTCCCTGACCAAGACGAACCGCTCGATGCTCTTCACCCGGCTGTGGTCGTGGAACCCAGACAAGATTCTGAAGTTCGCAAATTTCAATGTTCTTCGGTGACCCGATATCAGGTCAAGAGCTTCGATCCCGAAAGGCACACCCACTAAGGAAGCCAAGGAGGGGCCCCACTTCCTCGTGCTTATGAACCTTGTCGAGGTGAAGGATTACACCCCCACCCCGTTGTCTGAGAGCAGAGTGATTCACGAGTGGCCCTAATACTCGTGATCTGCGTTGGGTTTTGCGTGAAGAGGAACAAGTTATCGCAACATAAAGTGGCTAAGTATTTCCCTCAGTTATGAAATACATCTTTATCAAACCAATAGGAATACCAATCCTCAACCGTCTTCGGCGGCTGCACACAAAAGAACAAACAACTTGCACCCAATGCCGACAAGAGGGTTGTCAATCCCCTTGATCTCGTTTTTTGCAAGCAAGTGAGTTGTGTAGATAATTGTGAATAATTGTAAATTGAAAAAATAAAATAAAAGCAAATAAATAACAGCAAGGTAATGAAAGCGTTTGTGAATATATAGGTGAATAGACCCTGGAGCCGTAGAGTTCTCTAGTGACATCTCTCATAGAAATTGCATACGGTGGGTAAACCAAATTACTGTTGTGCAATTGATAGAAAAGCAAATAGTTTGCGATTTTCACGACAATGATCATGTCTATATAGGCATCACGTCCATAAGGAAATAGGCCGACTTCTCCCTGCACCTATTACCATTACTCCACCCATCGACCGCTATCCAACATGCATCCAGAGTATTAAGTAAAATAGAGTAATGTTTGGAGAACATTGACATGATGTAGACAAAGTAAACTCAATAAATATGAATACACCCCATCATTTTATCCTTAGTAGCAGCAACACAAAGACGCAACTTGTCCCCTTCTGTCACTGGCATATAGAAACTCGCCAGGTTGAACCTACTACAACGCACCACTCCCACCGAGGAAATATCAATCTAGTTGGCCAAACTATCTCAATAGATCGGAGATCATTACGAAGCTATGATGACCATGCAAGTAAGAATCTTAGTATTCATATTTGACTCAAATATTTTTCATGAATAATCTGAACATAAACTCACAATTCATCGGATCCCAACAAACACACCATACAAAGGGATTACATCAGATAGATCAAGGCAAAGATGCAATGAACATTGTATTGAAGATCGAGAGAGAGATCTTGCCATCTAGGTACTACCTACGGACTCGTAGGTCTTTGGTGAACTACTCACACATCATGGTGAGGGCAGCAAGGTTGATGAAGAGGCCCTCCGTGATCGATCTCCCCTCTGATAGGGTGCCGGAACGGAGGTGTAGACGGCCTCCCGTCGGAACAGAGACTTGCGATGGCGAAAAAAGTGTTTCGGGAGCGCCTTTGGGGTTTTTAGGGAAAAAGAGAATTTATAGGCCAGAGAGGGGCATCGGGAGGCGCCCGAGGGGCGACATAAGCCATCAGGGCGCGCCCTGGTGGCTTGTGGGTCCTTGGTGGCTCCTCCGGCCTCCCTCCAAAGCTTCCAGGTCTTCTTTTGGTCTAGAAAAAATCATCAAAATGTTTCGTGGCAATTGGACTTCGTTTGGTACTGTAAACCTGAAAAGTCAAAAAAACATGCCAAAAAGAGCAACTGGCACTGGGCACTGGATCGATAGGTTAGTGCTCAAAAATATTATAAATTGGTAAATAAATACCTAAAAAGTATCCTAGAATGATAATATATTAGCATGGAACAACCAAAAATTATAGATACATTAGAAACGTATTAGCATCCCCAAGCTTAATTTATGCTCGTCCTCGAGTATGTAAATGATAAAAACAGAATTTTTGATTTGACATGCTACACACTATGTAATCTTTGGTATGTATGCTCATTAAGAAATTATGAATTAATAAACAACAACATAGTAATATTTATAAGTATATGAAACAAAATCATTGATTTATCAAAGTATACGATCCTAAAAGAATGTTTACCCCTACTCATCTTATTATATTAGCAAGGCATGACTCCGTCTTCACCACATCAATACGAATTTTAAGGACCACGATGTCCAAGTCAGGCAATTGGACAATACTTTTTCTATATGCATCAACTTTTTATTCTTCACGCAATACATAAGTGTGAACCATTGGACATAACATATAGATGGTGTAGAATATGATGGTAGATATCAAAGGGGTAAAAGTGGAGTAGATAGTCTCGCATCAACTAGGCGTACCGATGAGCTATGGATATGCTCATCTATAGATGTCAATGTGTAGCGACCTGACTCAAAACGAGTCAAGCCTCTGTGTGTTTTGTGCCATCCCTGGATCAGTATGCTGGCACACACAGTACATCAATGTATATATCAAAGTGCAATCACATGTAATTAATGTAAAGTTGATGTATACCTTAAAATCTTAGCGGAAACAGTCAACGGGAGTGGAGTCCCAATAACACCAACGGCAGGTTGAGTGCAGACCGTAACCCTGAATCATACTCTTACCCGTCATAGAGCTTATCTGCAACATAAGACGTTGCAGCCGTGTAGGTCAGTACATTGAATGTACCGGCAAGATCGCCATAGTAGAACAGAAGATAAAAACTATTCTATATGCAGTAAGGCTTTGTGGCTCTGTGTCTGAGTTTTTGCATAAAAGCTGATTTTATTTTATTTTCCTACAACAAAGGAATATCAGGAGTTTTCACTACAGAGTTACCTAACATGACATGGTTCCGCCAACCGATGTCTTAATGCCCACAAGTATCAATAGTTGCCCACAATTAATTATCAGTCCAGTGTTGAGAGTTCAGAGATAAATCCAAGTCCAGAGGCTCAAATTGTCCATAACCGTGGACACGGCTAATCGATTAGGTTTAACTCTGCAGAGTGTTGTGTACTTTACCCACAAGATTCGTTCCCTCCTGGTAAGTCCTCGCACTGCCGAGTGTTTGAGAACAGGACGAACGAAACATGGTAGTTCAGAGTGTTTCCCTGGCTACTGTCAGTGCCCATCCAATCCTAACGTCGACTACATCTCGTAGCACTGCCCAGCCAGAGTCACAACAAAGATCAACCAAGCCAGAGCCCATAATGACTTGTGGCTACACAGGTAAGCTTTCGGGCATGAAGTATTCATCCGTCTCTTTGAGTCTGGGTGAAGCTTTCCGCAAGATGTCATGGCGCTTCTCCATGCATCCCGGCCATCCACTGGTTACTCCAGGGATGCCCATGAATTCCATCCTTCACCCAGTAGTGTGTATTGAAAACTTGTTTCTCGAGTCTCGAAGTCTTGAGGTCTTGAAGATGCAGGACTTGAAGATGCAGGACTTGAAGATGCCTTCATGAATTTGTCGTCTTGACGTAGAGTCCTCCTTCTCACACCACTCACGAACACTCATACTAGACCCCGTCTACTTTATCATAGCATTAAAATAACTAGTGTTCCCGGGGCTTTAGTAACAAGTGGTGGGTTCCTACCTCAAGCATTCTACTTGACTACAAGAATTTTCAATAACACTACTGGAGGGATTTGTTGAATGATATCACTACATGCAATAAAACATAGGTATGAAATAGATGGTCAAAGTGAACTTGCCTGTACTGTTGATGAAGAATAATATCGCTCTCAGAAATAACTTGATAGACTATTCGTCACTCTCCGATAAAAAATCTATAATAATCAAACATTGCATTCATATAAGCAATCATACTAGAAATCAATTCTAACAATCAAAAAGTAACACAAAACCAAAAGCAACAAGGTTGTGATGAAGGAAATACTTAAGACAAAACTCAAAACAACAAAGTTTCATCAACACAACCAAGGTTGGTTTTCTCTACAAATAAATCCTATTTTCAAAAGTAAAAACATAAAACAAAGTAAAATATAACAAAAGTATTTTTATAAATATTTTACTAGCAAAAGGATTACTTGTAAAGAACAACTAAGAACTAAGAGAACAATACTCTAAACAACATAAGTTTTTGCCTAACAAACTTAACAACAAGAAAAACAAATGAAATAATAAAATAAGAGAAAAACAAATTATAAAACAACTAAGTTAAAATAAAGTAAAACTTATAAAACAATTTATAAAAATATTTTCAAATAAGAAGTCAAACTAGCAATGAAATCAATTTGCAAGTTACTATGAAACTAGGATTGATTTCATGCTATAAAAATATAATAAATAACATAAAAATAAATTTGGTTGAAGTACTTCTTCTAACTAACATAAAACAAAGTAAAACTTTCCAACTAATATAAAATAAAATAAATTAAAACAATTTGAAACAAAAGAAATAGAAATAAACCTAAAAAGAACTAAAACAGAATTGTTTTGTTAACAATGCTAATTTAAAATATTATAAAAACTCCCAAATTCTACCTACTGATAACTAATATCACTAATGACCAGTAGCAAAAAGAATCAACCAAAAATCTATTTTTAAACTCAATATATTTAGAAAATAAGATTTAAATCAAATTTGTTTGAATTCAAATTTAAATTATTCAAATATGATCAAACTTTATATCTACAGAAACTACATAAAATTTGTGACATGATGCAAAAAGAATCAATTAAAATAATTAAAAACATAAAAGATATAATGAAAAACAAACAAAACTATTCTGGAATTGAAAAACAGAACTAAAAAGAAAAAGAAACTATCGATCGGACAGGCTACACGTGGCGCGTCTGGAGTGGCCGAGACCTATGCGTGCGAGGTTGAAACGAGCGGACGACCTACCCTTAACAGAAAACGGTTTGGTGTTATATAACTTCTAATCTGGCGCGTTGGATCTAAATCTAACGGTCTAAGGAGGGGTGGGGTGCTCACAGAGGAAGGTCGTCGGCGATGGAAGATTCCGGTGAGGCAGGGGCGACGAGGTCGATGCGGGCGGAGCTCTAGGGGTCCTCCGGCGATGGCGAGTTCTCCAATCGACGGCAGGGATCCTCCGGGGATGGTTGGTCGCGACGGAGAGACGAGGGGGTGATGGTGGTGAATGGCACGAACTCTTAGAGCTTCGGGCGGTGGCCTGCTCCGGCAAGGTCGTCAGCGTGGGTGCTCTGGTGGATCTGGAGTTCAGGCGAGGGTACTAGGAGGTGCGCGCGAGAGTGGGGAAGCTGTTGAGGGCGGTGGGAGAGTTCAGGGTAGTCGGGGGCGAGCGACAGCTCAACAATGGCGTGGCAGTAGAGCTCAACTCCGGCGAGGGATTGCGGGCAAGGAGAGGCGTAGGGCAGGGGATTAGAGGGGGAACGGGTCGAGGAAGCTCGGCTTTTATAGCCCCAGGGTTAGGGGTGCTCGGGGGGAAGGGGATCGACGAGAATCCGCGGCGGATCTGGCCGGCTCCAACGATGGAAAGGAAGGTGAGGGCAAAGGAGGAAGGTGAGCACGGGGATCGCGTTGGCGGTCAGTGGGGTCCACCATCAGTGAGAGAGGGGGGGGGGAAAGGTATCGAGCGGCCAGTCGGAAAGGAAATCTGGATCCGATCGGGCCAGATTTGGTAAGTGGGCCGCGGTGGGTTTCCTAATAAAGAAAACTTTCCTTTTATAAAATAACAGAGAAGGAAACTAACTTTTGGGCAATCAAAACGTTTCCAAAAAATAAAGTTTTTCATACCAAAATGATCACGGAAATAAATGCAATAAGATGAACATTTTTCCACGGCCAAAATAAATAGTTAAAAAATTTATTTTCAGAAAATGCCTAAATGGCTTTTAATTCCTTTTGCAAATGATTTTCAAATAACCCCCTGGGTTTTATGGTTCAAATACTTCAAAAAAAATAACCCTGGTGTGGAGTGTCATGTTACTCCTCTCAAAATCTTGTCAAGGGTATTTGAATTCTTTCGAAATTTAAAATGGAACCAAATATGAAATGAATTCCAAAAAGAATAATTCGGAGATTTTCAAATCCACTTTTCAAATTCCTTGTTTATGAAGAAGTCATGTTATCTTCTCGCACTGATTTGAAATGTAGGAATTTGAATTCCAAAGGCATATGGGAAAGTCATGTCATTCCCTCTCATTCAAAAGTTTTTTTTAAGTTTAAATTTTCACTCAAATTCAATCACTCAATCAAACAAACAATCATTCTAATATTTATTATAACATTCCAAAATTTGGGATGTTACACAATGCAAGGAGTAGTGACTGCCATGTAAATGATGCACTAGAGCTATAAGTGTATGAAAGCTCAACCGAAGCTAAGTGGGGTGTGCATCCAACTTTCTTGCTCATGAAGATCTCGGGCATTTGAGGAAGCCCGTCATTGGAATATACAAGCCAAGTTTATTATATGAAAAGGTAATTCCCACTAGCATATGGAAGTGACAACATAGGAGACTCTCTATATGAAGAACATGTTGCCACTTTGAGGCACAAGTGTTGTAAAGAATAGTAGCAAAGTACCTTCTCTCTTTTTCTCTCATTTTTTATGGTGGGCTTTTCTCTTATTATTTTTTCCTTCCCCATTCATTTTTTATATGGCGGGCTCATTGGGACTCCCCCAATTTTATTTTATTTAACGTCCAAAGTCTCATCCCGGCTTATGGGGGAATCATAGTCTCCATAATTCTTTCCTCACTAGGAGAATGCTCTAATAATGATGATCATCACACTTTTATTTAATTAAAACTCAACATGAAGAACTGATAGGAAGATATGACTATGTATGAATGCCTCTGGTAGTGTACCAGGATGTGCAATGATCTAGCATGACATGTATAAAAACATGATGAACGGTGGCTTTGCCACAAATAATATGTCAGCTCTATATGATCATGCAAAGCATTGTGATGATGATCGAACTAGTCATGTGAAGTGACGATGTAATTTGCATGGCAATATATATCGGAATGGTTGTGGAAATGGCATGATAGGTAGGTATGGTGGCTGTTTTGAGGAAGATATAATGAGGCTTATGTGAGACAAAGCGTATCATGTCACGGGGTTTGGATGAACCGGCGAAAGTTTCACCGATCCTCAAGGTGAAAATTAATGGGCTATGCATGGTACCGAAGAGGCTAGCAAATATGAGATGGTGAAAATGTGTATGTCCATGGTGTCACATTAGTCATAAATAACTCACATACTTATTGCAAAGTTTTATTAGTTTTATCACAAATCAAATTACTCCTCGCATGCCACGAGGGAGGAGGTTGGTAGGAGTTAACCATCGCCCCCCCGACTCGAAACAACACTAGGATTTCAACGAGGAATAAAAATGCTCACACATCAACACCATGCCTCTTTAATTTTTAGATGAATAACAAGTTAATACCTCTTAATCCTGACACTTATACCAATCAACAATTGTGTACTCACACCTTTTTCATATTACCACATCAATGTCATTAACCCACAACTTCTCTATATATATGTGCTACATGATGGTCTTGATTATCATTCATTCAATACCTAATATTTGCGGACTAGTCTTATGACCCATGCAAATTAACTTCACTATTTATTAAGCTCTCAAACAAATATAAATGAAGAACAAGAGCATATTATTTCTATAAAATCTACACACGACCGTGCTCAAAAAGATATAAGTGAAGTACTAGAGCAACTGCCAAGCTCAAAAGATATAAGTGAAGCACATAGAGTATTCTAGAAAATTATCATGAAGGTGTGTCTCTCTCAAATAGTGTGTCTAGCAAATTATGATTGTGACAAACTGGAAGTAAAAGCAAACGATGCTCCAAGCAAACCACATATCATGTGATGAACAAAAATATAGCTCCAAGTGACATATCAATGGATTGAGACGAAAGAGGGGATGCCTTTCGGGGCATCCACAAGATTAGACGCTTGAGTCTCCTTAGAATTTTACTTGGGGTGCCTTGGGAATCCCCAAGCTTAGGCTCTTTCTACTCCTTATTCCGTGGTCCGTCGTGATCACACCCAAAACTTCAAAACTTCAATCACACAAAACTCAACAAAACTTTGTGAGGTCCGTTAGTATAAGCAACATATTGCATACTTTAGGTATTTTAATAAATTAATTATTAGTTCATTTTTGAATAATAGTTGTTATATTCTAACTTCTCCAAGGCTTACATCCCTGATATAGTCCATAGCATAATCAAAAGAAGTAAACTATGCAAGCAAAACAGAATCTGTTGGAAACAAAACAGTCTGTAGAAATATGTAAAGATCCCATACTTATTTAAATCTAAAAAGTCTGAAAATTAGGAAAACGTAAATAATTTGTATACTGTGTAAAAGTTTCAGATCATTATCATGCTCCAGTCAAAAATGAAAATTCCTCCACTGGAGTCAAAGTTTTTGTTATGTTTCATCATCTTTTCTACTCATCTTGTGAGTCATCCCAAAGGCTTTACTTGGAACAAATACTAATTGAAACATAAAAAAATAATCATTACAGAGGCAACAATTATGTTATCACAAAATAACAGAAAGGAATGGGTTGCCTCCCAACAAGCGCTATTGTTTTATGCCCCTAGCTAGGCATAATGCATAGTTTCAAGTGTTGTCATCTTTGACACTCAACCCATATGTAGATATCATGATTGATTCATAAGGTGGTTTAATTATATTCCTAAGGAAGTGTTCCATCCCTTTTTAATGGGAATTGTAATTTTATGTTTCCCTCTTTCATATCAATAATTGCAGCTATAGTTCGTAAAAATGGCCTTCCAAGTACTATGGGACAAGAAGGATTGCAATAAATATCAAGCACAATGAAATATACATGCACATAATTTTTTATTGCAATAATAAGAACATCATTAATTCTACCCAAAGGTTTCTTGATGGTAGAATCCGCAACATGCAAGTTTAGGGAACACTCTTCAATGTTAGTGAGACCAAGCACATCACATAAAGTTTTAGGTATGGTTGAAACACTGGGACCAAGGTCACACAAAGTATTGCATTCATATTTATTTATCTTTATTTTGATAGTAGGCTCCCACTCATCATGAAATTTTCTAGGAATAGTAATTTCAAGCTCAAGTTTCTCAACATAAGCTTTTATCATAACTTCTACTATGTGTTCGGTAAAAGATTTGTTTTGCATTGGGTGAGATAATAATGGATTGTACCAAGGAAATACATTCTACTAAAGAGCATTTATCATAATTAAAGTCCTTGTAATCCAAGATAGTGCGCACATCACTAGTTAAATTTTTGAGCTCTCCAAACCCTTTTTTCAGTTTTAGCATTAAAATCATCACCCTCCAAGCAAACGGGATGCTCCTCAACTAAAGTTGAATAATCTCTAGTCCCTTTATCATTCATAATCATAGAAGTCAACAAAGATTCAATAGGAGAGACACCAATCATTTAAAGATATTCATCATGATTTCGGTAAAAACCCGGTGGAAGAGCTTTTTCTAAGAATTCTCGCTTAGATCTCAACTTAGTGGTCCTCTCCTTAATTTCATTGATAGATAATTGGATAGATTTAATAGTCTCATTAAAATCATGCTTGGGTGGCAAAGACTTATTTTTAAGAATTTCAACATCAAGAGGAATTATATCCATGTTTTTAGCCAAAGTATCAATCACATGTAACTTTTCTTCTATCGTAGTCTTGAAAACATTTTGAGAATTAATAATTTATTTAATTGTGTTCTCAAGATCAGAAGGTATCCTATTAGGATTTTTAGAAGAATTTCTATAGTTGTTAGAGGAATTACCGGGATACGGTCTAGCATTGAAATTTCCTCTATAAGCATTGTTTTTAAATTATTTCGCGAGATGAAGTTCACATCAATAGCATCATTATTTTTCTCAATCAAAGTAGACACAGGCATATCATTGGGATCAACATTAGTATTTTTATTAGCAACGAAAGTCATAAGAGCATCCACTTTTTCACTCAAAGTAGTGATTTCTCCAACGAAATTTACCTTCTTACCAGTTGGAGCCCTTTCGGTATGCCATTGAGAATATTTTGTCATAATGTTGTCCAAAATTTTTGTGGCCTGTCCTAAATGTACCCCCTGCGGCAGAATCTATAATGTACCCCCTGCGGCAGAATCTAGAAGATTTCTAGACAAAAAGTTTAGTCCAGCATAGAAATTTTGGATAATCATCCACAAGTTTAAGCCATGAGTTGGACAATTTCTTATCATCAATTTCATTATATCCCAAGCTTGTGCAACATGCTCTTGATCTTTGATGAGGACATCCGTAATAATGCTACACCCACAACTCCGACTGCTATACATACAGGACCAATTACTAGAGCTCACGCACGTCAATTGAATTACCAGGTACTTTCGTTTCTTGCAAATCCTTCTAATGTTCATGAACATATGATGCTGCCTAAATTAGATACTTTTGTTTTACTTATGAATGAAGGACATGGCATGGACAAGAAGGATGACCATTGGAGCGGGATCAAGCATGGAGAAGAAGGTGTGTGCGCGGGAAAGAACAATGGAGCTTCTAGTGATGATTTTCGCACTTTGAAGCCACCATAATGGGAGCAAGAAGCCTTGGACGAAATATGCATGATGCCACCTTATAAAATCTGTCCCTAGGCTAATATAGGTGCTGCGCCACCTTATTGTTGGGCCAGGCCCATGTAAATTTGAAATACTATATTATAAGCTGTTTTTAGAGTCTGTATGTATGGGGAAACTGAGTTAGGGTCGGTTTCAGACCCCTCCTCCAAGGGGCCTCGAAATTCCCCTCTATTCCCCCATATACAACCCTTAGGGCGTCGTTTTAGGTTTGGGTTTTGTTTAGATTACAAGTTTGCCATAGTTGCAACTTCGCGTTCTTTGTTTGTGTTCCACGACCAGACAAAGGCGTCACAGAACCCCACTTCATCAATAAAGCTTTCCTCTTATATTCGCAATATCCAGATTGCAATCTTAGTTTCTTGCTTGTTCTTCGTTTGCGTGCAGGAAATAGACCCTCGTGGTCAGGTTGATCGTGCTCCGGCCTGGTCAATAATCCCTCGGAGTTGGTTTTGCGATTGCTAAGGCGCGACGTCATCACACGTTCGTAGTTGGATCGTCAAAGTCTACTCCACCAAAAACGATAGCCACCATCTCATTGAAAGACAGGGACAACTTCGCCTCTATCAAGTGGTTCAGATTTCCAGGTTGCTCGATGAGATTTTACCAGTTTTCGTAGTTTAGATCGCATCTGTTATTCATACCTTTAGTCCACGAAAAAGCCAAAAAAATAGGGTTAGATCATCATATCTGAACCAATCTGACCCTCTGCATAGTCTTTTCAATATTTTGCTTTGTTGAATTTGCGGTTACATCGTCGTGTCGGGTTGCTGGTCTTAGTGTCTAGTCCTTTAGAGTTTCCACTTCTATTCACAGGTTGTCACGCCGCCACCGCATCGTCTTCATAGTTGCCAGATACCACCACCATCATCAGCGCTGCCAGATATCACACCCACCATCACTATCCATTGGTGTCCATATATACCACCACAAATCTGCCACCAATCCGAGTCCAAATCGTTTTAGGTTTAGTTTTGAGATCCTTTTGATTTTGGATTCGCGTTTTGCTACCTGCGTAGGTGTCGGGGAAAAAAGAGTCTGGCACGCTTTGAAGAGCACATTTTGGCCCAAAATAATTCGGCCGAAAATATTTTCCCCTATCTTGATTTTAGGTTCTCCAATGCATTTTGAGACACTTGCCATCATAGTGATGTTTGTCGAAATTTTTGGTCATCGCAGCCCCCGAATTGCTCCAAGGAAAAAAATAGTCCAAAAAAATTCGTGCCCATCTTGCTTATACGACGTGGGAATAGTTTTGAGACACTCGCCATTGTAGTGATTTTTTGAGCAAAAAAAAGAGGCGCCAAAAAAAACGAAAAAAAATTCAGAGTGTGCTCTTCCCTTGATTACGTGTAGCATCGTTATTTTGTTGGTGTTTTAGGCTCGCGTCTCTAGCACTGTCTAGCCAAGGACCAGCACAGCATCGTCGTTGAGCGTTTATTCAACCTTGCATCTCTGGATTGGTTATTGCTAACCCTTTTTGCTACCATATTATAAGCCATCCTGGGTCCACATACATCTACGTCGTGTGTTTGACACCACCTGGCAATCACTCTATCTAAGCTTTGAGAATTTTGACTACAACGGTTGTCGATCACCGCCTATTGCTGGGTAAGAACTAGTAGGAATTTGAGATTCGCTTAAAGGATTTGTGACACACCACCACCACCACCACCACCCCGTCCCAGTAGTCTATAGGTTTCATATTCTTGTGTGTTTCCTATTTCTGCTAACCATGCCAGGATCACACGTCGACGGGATCGACTGGGAGAGCATGACCAACAAAGCGCTCTATGATAAATTTCAGCAAATGATGGCTGACTAGGTACAAGACTTCATGACCAACTTTGGAGAGGCCATGGATAAGCTAGATGGTTTGGAGAAGACATTAGACACCAAGATGGACGCTAAGTTCAATGAGGTGCTTGCCTGTCTACCACCACCAGCTGCAGCTCCTATCCCTTTCGAACGATGAGCGCGACGTGTGCCTCTCGGCCAAGCCCAACATACTGGTACTGTTGATACTGCTGGTACTTCTGTGGCTCCTGCTGCTACTGTCGTTGAGCAGGTTGAAGATTATGATAGTGATTACGATGATGAGGGAGAGGTTGCTCCATATCAGCCTCAGGGGAAACCACCACCATACGCACCAGTCGACCACATGGCTACAACCGTAACGGTAGGGCTGCACCACCCCCTCAGGTACGGGATCATGACCATCTCCCTAAACTTAAATTAAATATTCCGACGTTTGAGGGTAGATATGTTCCTAATATATATCTTACATGGGAGTTAGAAACAGAACAACGTTTTACATGCTTACAATTTCCCGAGGATAGACATGTTGTTGCTGTTGTTTGTTCATTCACTAGTTTTGCCTGTGTTTGGTGGTCAGAACATTGTAGAATACACCATGCTAATATTCCAACTACTTGGGCTGCTTTGAAAACTGCTATGCGTAATCGTTGGGTGCCACCTTATTATCAACGTGAATTGCTTCAAAATTTGCAGCGTTTAAGACAAGGAAAAAATTCCGTAGAAGAATATTATCATGAATTACAAACTGGCATGATTAGATGTGGTATTGTTGAGGAGAATGAAGTTATGCTTGCACGTTTTATGGGTGGATTAAATAGAGAGATTCAGACTATTCTAGAGTATCAGGAGTATAACACTATCACTCGTTTATTTCATCTTGCTTGCAAAGCTGAACGTGAAGTGCATGTCGATACGCAATGGCGAGAACTACTTTTTCTACAGGTCGCACTTCATCATGGACGCCACGTACCTCCTCTACTTCCGCACGTCATGCTGCAACACCACCTACTTCCACCTCCAACTCCAACCGCGATACCAGGAAACAGGCTCCTACTCCACCCTCTATGAAGAGCACACCTTCTGGGCCTGCAGAGAGCTATTCTTCATCTATTGCATCCACAAGGCAAACACATGAGGTTATATGTCGTCGTTGCAAGGGTAGAGGTCACTTTGCGAGAGAATGCCCTTCCAAGCGTGTAATGATTGTCACTGAGGATGGTGGATATGCGTTCGCTAGTGATTATGATGAGGAGACTTTGGCTCTCATTGCAAGTGAAGAACAGGGTGCCGAGGATGCTGAACCAGAGACACACTACATGGCTGTTGATTACGTTGACAGGTATGAAAGTTTAGTTGCTCAACGTGTTCCCAGTGTGCAGGTTACACAGGCTGAGCAAAATCAGAGGCACAACTTGTTCCACACAAAGGGAGTTGTGAAGGAGCATTCTATTCACGTCATCATCGATGGAGGGAGTTGCAATAACTTGGCTAGCATGGATATGGTGGAGAAGCTGTCTCTAACCACCATACCACATCCTCATCCTTATTACATCCAATGGTTCAACAATAGTGGCAAGGTTAAGGTAATACGTACTGTTCGTGTGCATTTTAGAATTGCTACATATTCTGATTATGTGGATTGTGATGTGGTACCCATGCAAGCATGTTCTGTTTTACTTATAGGCCATGGCAGTTTGATAAAACTTATGTACACCATGGTAGGACAAATCAGTATACTCTTGTTCATAAGGATCAAAATATCACTTTGCTTCCTATGTGTCCTGAACATATTATGAAAGATGACATTGCTAGAGCTAGTAAAGGAAAACGGGAGAAAAATAAGAGTGAAAATCAGATTGTAGCACATGAATTTGAGCAACACCATAAGCATAATAAACCATCATGTAGTGTTGCATCCGAAATAAAATTGAAGAGTGGATGCTTACTTGCTACTAAATCTAATATTAATGATTTGGATTTTGCTACATCTATTTGCTATGCTTTTGTATGCAAAGAGGTATTATTTTCATTCGAGGACATGCCTCCCTCTTTGCCTCCTGCTGTCATTAATATTTTGCAGGAGTTCGCTGACGTCTTTCCACAAGACGTGCCATCGGGATTACCACCTATTCGCGGGATTGAGCATCAGATTGACTTAATTACCGGTGCATCCCTACCCAACCGTGGGCCATACCGTACCAATCCAGAGGAGACAAAGGAGATTATGCGTCAAGTACAGGAGCTGCTTGACAAAGGTTATATACGCGAATCCCTTAGTCCTTGTGTTGTTCCTATTATTCTAGTGCCTAAAAAGGATGGTACATCTCGCATGTGTGTGGATTGTAGAGGCATTAATAATATTACTATTCGTTATCGTCATCCTATTCCTAGACTAGATGATATGCTTGATGAATTAAGTGGTTCTGCAATTTTCTCCAAAGTTGATTTGCATAGTGGATACCATCAAATTCGTATGAAATTGGGAGATGAATGGAAAACAACATTTAAAACTAAGTTTGGATTATATGAGTGGTTAGTCATGCCTTTTGGGTTAACTAATGCACCTAGCACTTTCATGAGATTAATGAACGAGGTTTTACGTGCTTTCGTTGGACGATTTGTGGTAGTCTATTTTGATGATATATTGATTTTTAGTAGATCTTTGGAGGAACATTTGGAACATTTATGTGCTGTTTTATTGCTCTACATGATGCACGTTTGTTTGGTAACCTTGGGAAGTGCACCTTTTGCACCGTCCGAGTATCTTTTCTTGGCTATGTTGTTACTCCATAGGGAATTGAGGTTGATAAAGCCAAGATTGAAGCTATTGAGAGTTGGCCGCAGCCCAAAACGGTCACACAAGTGAGGAGTTTTCTTGGCCTCGCTGGTTTCTATAGGCGTTTTGTGATAGATTTCAGCATCATTGCCGCGCCTCTCAATGAGCTTACAAAGAAGGACATGCCTTTTTCTTGGGGTACCGCACAGGAAGAAGCCTTCACGGTCTTGAAAGATAAGTTAACACATGCTCCTTTACTCCAACTTCCTGATTTTAATAAGACTTTCGAGCTTTAATGTGATGCTAGTGGAATTGGGTTAGGAGGTGTGTTATTACAAGATGGTAAACCTGTTGCGTACTTTTCTGAAAAATTGAGTGGGCCTAGTCTGAATTATTCTACTTATGATAAGGAATTATATGCTCTTGTTCGTACTTTGGAAACATGGCAACATTATTTATGGCCCACAGAATTTGTTATACATTCTGATCATGAATCTTTGAAACATATTAAAAGTCAAGCAAAACTGAACCGTAGACATGCTAAATGGGTTGAATTCATTGAGACTTTCCCTTATGTCATTAAACACAAGAAGGGTAAAGAAAATGTTATTGTTGATGCTTTGTCTCGTCGTTATACTATGCTTTCACAACTTGACTTTAAAATATTTGGTTTGGAGACCATCAAAGATCAATATGTGCATGATGCTCAATTTAGAGATGTATTGCAGAATTGTAAAGAAGGGAGAACATGGAACAAGTTCGTTATTAATGATGGATTTGTCTTCCGTGCTAACAAGCTATGCATTCCAACTAGCTCCGTTCATCTTTTGTTGTTACAGGAGGCACATGGAGGAGGATTAATGGGACACTTTGGCGTGAAGAAGACGGAGGACGTACTTTCTACACATTTCTTTTTGCCAAAGATGAGACGGGATGTTGAGCGTTTTGTTTCTCGCTACACTACATGTCAAAAAGCTAAGTCATGACTCAATCCTCATAGTTTATATATGCCTTTGCCTGTACCTACTGTTCCTTGGGAGGATATATCTATGGACTTTGTTTTAGGTTTACCTCGAACAAAGAAGGGGAGGGATAGCGTATTTGTTGTCGTGGATAGATTTTCCAAAATGGCACATTTTATACCATGTCATAAAAGTGATGCTGCTGCTCATGTTGCTGATTTGTTCTTTCGTGAAATTATTCGGTTGCATGGTGTGCCAAATACAATTGTTTCAGATCGTGATGCTAAATTTCTTAGCCACTTTTGGAGATGTTTATGGGCTAAGTTGGGGACTAAACTACTTTTTAGTACTATATGTCATCCCCAAACTGATGGCTAAACTGAAATAGTCAATAGATCATTTTCTACTATGCTTAGGGCTGTTTTGAAGAATAACCTAAACATGTAGGAAGAATGCTTGCCTCATATTGAATTTGCTTATAATCGTTCGCTACATTCTACCACTAAGATTTGCCCTTTTGAAGTTGTGTATGGTTTCTTACCTCATGCACCTATTGATTTGTTGCCTCTTCCATCTTTGGAGAAGGTTAATTTTGATGCTAACGAACGTGCTGAATTGATATTAAAGATGCATGAGTTAACGAAGGAAAACATTGAGCGTATGAATGCTAAATACAAAATTGCTGGAGATAAGGGTAGAAAACATGTTGTCTTTGCACGTGGAGATCTTGTTTGCTTACATTTGCGTAAGGATAGATTTCCTGATTTGCGCAAGTCAAAGCTAATGCCACGTTTGATGGTCCTTTTATGGTGCTAGAGAAAATAAATGATAATGCATATAAACTTGAGCTGCCTGCAGAGTTTGGGGTTAGCCCCACTTTTAACATTGCAGATTTAAAGCCTTATTTGGGTGAGGAAGATGAGGTTCCGTCGAGGACGACTTCAATTCAAGAAGGGGAGGATGATGAGGACATCCCTACTAATGCTACACCCACAACTCCGACTGCTATACATACAAGACCAATTACTAGAGCTCGCGCATGTCAATTGAATTACCAGGTACTTTCGTTTCTTGCAAATCCTTCTAATGTTCATGAACATATGATGCTACCTAAATTAGATACTTTTGTTTTACTTATGAATGAAGGACCTGGCATGGACAAGAAGGATGACCATTGGAGCAGGATCAAGCATGGAGAAGAAGGTGTGCGCACGGGAAAGAACAATGGAGCCTCCAGTGATGATTTTCACACTTTGAAGCCATCATAATGGGAGCAAGAAGCCTTGGACGAAATATGCATGATGCCACCTTATAAAATCCGTCCCTAGGCTAATATAGGTGTTGCGCCACCTTATTGTTGGGCCAGGCCCATGTAAATTCGAAATACCATATTATAGGCTGTTTTTAGAGTCCGTATGTATGGGGAAACTCAGTTAGGGTCGGTTTGGGACCCCTCCTTCAAGGGGCCACGAAATTCCCCTCTATTCCCCCATATATATAGCCCTTAGGGCGTCGTTTTAGGTTTGGGTTTTGTTTAGATTACAAGTTCGCCATAGCTGCAACTTCGCATTCTTCGTTTGTGTTCTACGACCAGACAAAGGAGTCACAGAACCCCACTTCATCAATAAAGCTTTCCTCTTATATTCGCAATATCCAAATTGCAATCTTAGTTTCTTGCTTGTTCTTCATTTGCATGCAGGAAATAGACCCTCATGGTCAGGTTGATTGTGCTCCGGCGTGGTCAATAACCTCTCGGAGTTGGTTTAGTGATTGCTAAGGCGCGAGGTCATCACATGTTCGTAGTCGGATCGTCAAAGTCTACTCCACCAAAAATGATAGCCACCATCTCATTGAAAGACAGGGACAACTTCGCCTCTATCAATCTTGCTATTTAAAATTCATTATTAGATTCCTAAGGGAGATGATCTTAGCAAGAGGAAAATACTTGGCAATAAAAGCATATTTACACTTATCCCATGTTCCAATACTATTATGAGGTAAAGATGAAAACCAAGCTTTAGCTTTATCTCTTAGTGAAAAAGGAAACACTGTTAATTTCAAAATATCATTATCCATATCCTTTTTTCTTTTGCATATCACATAATTCAACGAAGGTATTGATATGTGATGCGGGATCCTCATTAAGACTTCCCGAAAATGACAAGATTCAGCAATGTAGCATTAATATCAAATGCCTCCGTACTAGTGGTGGGTGGTATAGGAGTATTAATAAAATCATTATTATTAGTATTTGAGAAATCACAGAACTTAGTAGTATCTTGAGACATGGTAACCACACAAGCAAAGCAACAAGCAAGACAAGTAAAGTAGCAAAGATAAATATTTTTGTTTTTTTATGAGAAAAACTCAATATAACAGAAAATAAAAAGAAGAACAAGTGAATGAAATTTTGTGCGAAGTTACTTGATAGTTGATGATGGTATTCCCCGGCAATGGCACCAGAAATCCTTCCTGATACTCGTGATCTGCGTTGGGGCTTCCATGAAGAGGAACGAGTTAGCGCAACACAAAGTGGGTAAGTATTTCCCTCAGTTACGAAACCAAGGTTTATCGAACCAATAGGAATACCAATCCTCAACCGTCTTCAATAGCTACACACAAAAGAACAAACAACTTGCACCCTACGCCGACAAGAGGGTTGTCAATCCCCTTGTTCTTGTTATTTTCAAGCAAGTGAGTTGTGTAGATAACTATGGATAATTGTAAACTGCAAAATAAAATAAAAGAAAATAAATAACAGAAAGGTAATGAAAGCCTTTCTAAATATATAGTTGAAAATATGTAGGATCAAAAGTGTGTCTAGAGGGGGGTGATTAGACTACTTGACCAAATAAAAATTCTACCTTTTCCCAATTTTAAGTGTTGGACAATTTTAGCAACAATAGCAAGTCAAGCACACCCTACACATGCATGCCTAAGAGTATAGAAGCACAAAGTAAAGAAAATCATATGTAATAGAGGATGGGTAGGAATATCAAACGCAATTTGGAGACACGAAGATTTTTCCCATGGTTCCGATAGGTGGTGCTGTCGTACGTCCACATTTATAGAGACTTCAACCCACAGAGGGTAACGGTCGCGAGAGTCCTTGGAGGGCTCTACCCATAGAAGGTTCCACGAAGAAGCAACTTTGTCTATACCATGATGGCCTACGTCCACGGAGGACTAGCCTAACTTGGGGTAGATCTTCACGAAGTAGGCAATCTCCTTGCACTTACAAACTTCTTGGTTCACTCCACAACACGAAGTAGGAGGCTCCCAAGCGGCACCTAACCAATCTAGGAGGCACCACCCTCCAAAAGGTAATAGGCTCGATAATGTCAATGAACTGCTTGCTCTTGTGCTTCAAGATGATAGACTCCTCAACACTCTCTCAAAGATTTGGCTTTGGTGGAAGAGATTGATTGGGTGGAAAGCAACTTGGGGAGGCTAGATATCAAGGTTCATATGGATGGAATGGAATGGCTTGATCTCAACACATGAGTAGGTGTCTCTCTCTTAGAAACTCTGATGGGATAAGTGGGGGTCTGTTTCGAGTTCTTCTCTTGAGAGTGAGTGGTGGTGGAGGCGTATATAGGCATCTTTGAGAGAGTGTTGAGGAGTCTATCATCTTGAAGCACAAGAGCAAGGACTTCATCGACATTATCGAGCCTATTACCTTTTGGAGGGTGGTGCCTCCTATATTAGTTAGGTGTCGCTTGGGAGCCTCCTACTTTGTGTTGTGGATTGAACCAAGAAGTTTGTAAGGGCAAGGATATCGCCTACTTCATGAAGATCTACCCGCAAGTTAGGCTAGTCCTCCATGGACGTAGGCCATCATGGTATAGACAAGATTGCTTCTTCGTGGAACACTCCGTGGGTAGAGCCCCCCTTGGACTCTCGCGACCGTTACCCTTCGTGGGTTGAAGTATCCATAATCGTGAATGTATGATAGCACCACCTATCGGAACCACGGGAAAAATCTTTGTGTCCTTCATGCGTTTCATCTCTCTATCTCAACTCTTACTTCCATGTGTGATGTCTACTACGCATTATTCTTCTTGTAGACTCGTGTTGGGCCTCCAAGCGTAGAGTTTTGTAGGACAGTAACAATTTTCCTTCAAGTGGATGACCTAAGGTTTATCAATCCGTGGTATGTGTAGGATGAAGATGGTCTTTCTCAAACAACCATGCAATCAAATACAAGAAATCTCTTGTGTCCCCAACACACCTAATACAATGGTAAATTGTATAGGTGCACTAGTTCGGAGAAGAGATGGTGATACAAGTGCAATATGGATGATAGATATAGGTTTTTGTAACTTGAAAATATAAAAACAGCAAGGTAACAAGTAAAAAAAGTGAGCACAAATGGTATTGCAATGCTTGAAAACAAGGCCTAGGGTTCATACTTTCACTAGTGCAAGTTCGCTCAACAATACTAACATAATTGAATCATATGTAAATACCTATCGTGCGTCAAAGAGTTCTCTCCGAAGTCACAAATAGAAGAGAACTAACGAAGAAATTATTGTAGGGTACGAAACCACCTCAAATTTATCTTTTTTGATCAATCTTATGAGCTATCCCTATAAGTGTCCGAAACAGCCCTAGAATTCGTACTAAAATAACACCTTAAGATACACATCAACCAAAACCCTAATGTCACCTAGATACTCCAATGTCACCACAAGTAACCATGGGCTTGATTATACGATATGCATCACAGAATTTCAGATTCCTCATGTTCATTCCAACACAAAGAACTTCAAAGAGTGTCCCAAAGTTTCTACCAGCGATTCAAGACGAAAACATGTGCCAACCCCTATGCATGGATTCACAAGGTTATGGAACCCGCAAGTTGATCACCAAAACATACATCAAGTGGATCAGTAGAACATCCCATTGTCACCACGGATATCCCATCACAAGACATACATCAAGTGTTCTAAAATCCTTAAATACTCAATCCGATAAGGTAACTTCAAAGGGAAAAATCTATTCATCACAAGAAGATAGAGAGCGGAAAACTCCATATGATTCATCTATATCAACAAAGCTCACGGTACATCAAGATCGTGTCATCTCAAGAACACGAGAGAGAGATCAAACACATAGCTATTGATACATACCCTCAGCCCCGAGGGTGAACTACTCCCTCCTCATCATGGAGACCGACGGGATGATGAAGATGGCCTTCGGTAATGGTTTTCCCTCCGGCAGGGTGCCGGAACAGGCTCCCGATTGGTTTTTCATGGCTCTGGAGGCTTGCGGCGGCGGAACTCCCGATTTAGGTTTCTTTTGGAGGTTTCTATATTTATAGGAATTTTTGATGTCAATCTCACGTCAAGGGATGCCATGAGGCGGTGACAAGCCTGTTAGGTGCGGCCAGGGGGTGGCCGTGCCGGGCAGGCTTGTGAGCTCCTCGTGGCTCTTCTGGACCAACTCCAATGCTCTGGGGGTCTCTTTTGGTCCAAAAAAATCATACTAAATTTTCAGCCCATTCCGGAAACTTTTATTTCTAGACAAAAAATGACACCATGGTAGTTCTGCTAAAAACAGCATCAGCCCCGGTTAGTTCTAATAAAATCATACCAAAGTCATATAGAATTATTGTAAACATGGCATGAATACTTCATAAATTATAGATACGTTGGAGACATATCAGCATCCACAAGCTTAATTCCTGCTCGTCCTCGAGTAGGTAAATGATAAAAGAAATAATTTATGAAGTTTGAATGCTAGCATAGTGCATAAATTTGATCAATTATAATTCCAAACACTTTTTCTAGCATCATTATATATCATAAACAATATCTCATCTCATAAACCTTCTCATGATGAAATAACAAGCTATTCACATGTTAAAGTATAGACTAACTAACTATGCTTTCAGTCACCAAATAATTGCAATTCACCTTATTTTTAGGAAGGGTTTATGTAAGAGCTTTGATTTAGCAAATTCCACATACTGAACTATCATATAGCCTTCCATGATTGCTAGACTCAAAGCAAATTTTTAGAGCAAATGGCATCCGTCGAACACAAAGAAAGATAGGGGCTTAAAGTTTCGCCTTCCAACTTATTTATCATAAAGATAATTGCCAACAATAATAATTCATGATCAAATATATTTGAATGGCCATATATGCTTGGATCTTTACCCAATACATGACGCTTGCCAACAGAAAAAGGCGAAAAATAAGAAGTGGTGAAGATCACCATGACTCTTGCATAAAGGTAAGTACATGAAAGTAAAATATAGGCCCTTCCCATAGGGAAGCATTGCTTTGTAGAGGTGCCAGAGCTTGAGATTTTAAAATAGAGATGAATAATAATTTTGGGCGATATGCTTTCATTTTCACCATAACAACCGAGAGATCTCAGTATCCTCCATGCTAGATACATTATAGGCGGTTCCCAAACAGAATGGTAAAGTTTTTACCCCCCCCCTCCACCAATCAATCACACTCCATGGCAAGCCGAATCCACGGGTACCGTCCATACCAAAAACATTCCTGGGGGAGTTTTGTTTAATTATTTGCATTTTTTTCTTTGATTGTGGGACTGGGAATCCCTATTACCAGCCACTTTATCGTGAATGATAGTGAATCAACACATATGCGAGAATAACCCACCTATCATGGAAGATACTGACATCCCCTAGTTACTATATGAGCGATTCGGGCATACAAAACAATATATTATTTGAAGGTTTAGAGTTTGGCACATGCAAATTTACTTGGAACGGCAGGTAAATACCGCATATAGGTAGGTACGGTGGACTCATATGGAACAAATTTGGGTTTAAGGGTGTTTGGATGCACAAGTAGTATTTATACTTGGCACAAAAGTTTTGGCTAATATGAGGTGGAAGCAAGCACCACATGTCAACAATATAACTTCTATACAAATATACCCAAGCATAACTCATTATGTTATCTTCCTTGTCCAACTTCAACTAATTTGCTCAAGTTTGAAAATAATTAATGGGTATTCACAATCATAGAAGATGTCCAAGATAGTATATTTATATGTGAAAACACTCTTCCTACAATATTCTTTCATGAGTTATTTAAGTGATCAATGCGGTGTTTGCTAACTTTCAATAAATTTCACCACATATACTTCTTATATGTGAAGTCATTACTCTATTCCCCATGGTATAAGCATATAAAAAATGTATAATTTAAGATTTATGATATTCAATTCATTCAACCATTTACTCATAGGATATAAGGGAAGGACGAGAGTAAATGACAAAACTACTCCAAAACATATAAGTGAAGATCAATGAGTAGTCAAACAATTAATTAGCTATGTGAGGACTTTATCTCTCTCTCTCTCAATAAAGATTTTAAGATATGATTATTTTACTTAAACATTAAGAAAAATAAAAAGAGAATTACAAGAATAACACGCATCATGTGAATGAATTAAAATTTAGGCTCAACATAGGCTAACCGATAATTGTTGATGAAGAGAGGTGGGATGCGTTGCATCCCCAAGCTTAGATGCTTGAGACTTCTTGAAATATTTATTTGGGGTGCCTTGTGCATCCCCAAGATTGAGATTTTGTATCTTTTTCAATCATCTTATATCCTGATTTCGCCTATTCTCAAAAACTTCATCCACACAAAACTCAAAAAGAACTCGTGAGATAGGTTAGTACACATAAGAATAAATTAACACTCATTTACTGCCTAGACAAGTTGCATAATAATTCTAAAACATTAGGTAATGTATACTATCATTTCCACAATTTATATCTACCAATATAGGCTATGGAAACTATAGGATAAGTAGATAACAAAACTATGACAACAATCTGTCCAAACAGAACATTGTGCAACAATTTAGGAAAACAGTGTACTTATATAAATCACAAAATTATGAAAATTTAGGAAAAGCTATAAGATAGATATGAAAAAACTTTGATTTTTTTCATAAACTTTCCACTTTCTAGTAAAATACGAAAATTCAAACACTACAACAGAAGTTTCTGTTTTTACACAGCACACATCAAACATGCAATTCAAGCATCCTAAAGGCAATTCTTGGAACTTTTTATTGAAAAAATAAGATTATAAATAACAAATAAAATATAATAACAAAATAAAATGATTCTCCAAGGAAAACTCATATTATGTGACGAATAAAAATAGAGCTCTAAGTAAGATATACCGATAGTGTTGAAGACGAAAGAGGGGATGCCCCGGAAGGCATGCCCAAGCTTAAAAGCTTGAGTCTTCCTTAAATATTACCTTGGGGGTGAATTGGGCATCCCGAATCTTAATTTCTTGTCACTCCTTATTCTCCTCATATCGGTGTCTCACCCAAAACTTGAAAACTTCAATCACACAAAACTTAACGGAACTTCATGAGAAGGGTTAGTGTAATAAAGATAGATCATTCACTTAGGTACTGTCCAGAAAAGATTCATAATTTTTCACACATAATAACTACTGTATTACATCATTCACACCATTTATATTACTCAATATAAGCTATAGGAACACTTGAAACAAGCAAACTACGCATGCATAACAAAATCTGTCAAAAACAGAATAGTCTGTAGAGATCTGAATGATCATCATACTTACCTGACTCTAAAAATTATGAACAATTAGTAAAACTCAAGTAATTTGCATATAAATGTTGTGTAATAATTTTAGAATTTTCGACGCTCCAGTAAAATCAGATAATTCATATACTGGATGCAAAACTTTCTGTTTTTGCAAAGAATCAAACAAGCAAGTATCCACAGTATCCCAAAGGCTTTTCTTGGCACTTTATTGAAATAAAAGACACAAAACATGATTACTATAGTAGACTAATCATGTGAACACACAAAAACAGAAGGTAAAATTGTTGAGTTGTCTCCCAACAAGCGCTTTTCTTTAATGCCTTTTAGCTAGACATGATGATTTCAATGATGCTCATATAGGAATAATATTTGAAACATGAAAAGGAGCAGCATGAATCTCATGACAAGCACATTTACGTCTAACACACTTCCTATGCATAGGGATTCTATGATCAAACAATTTATGGGAACAAGAATCATCTAGCATAGGAAGGCGAAACAAGCATAACTTCAAAACTTTGAACATATAGAGAGGAAAATTGATATTATTGCAATTCCTACAAGCATATGTTCCTCCCTCATAATAATTTTCAGTAGTATGATGAATGAATTTCACAATATAACCAGCACATAAAGCATTCTTTTCATGGTCTACAAGCATAGAAAATTTATCACTCTCCACATAAGCAAACTTCTTCTCATTCATAATAGTGGGAGCAAACTCAACAAAATAACTATCATGTGACACTTGATTGACATAACCACTTTGAATATTAAAATCATGAGGACAAGTTTCATGGTTGTCATTACTCTTTATAGCATACGTGTCATTACAATAATCATCATAAATAGGAGGCATGCCATAATCATAATATTTTTTCTCATCAAAACTTGGGGGACTAAAAATATCATCTTCATCAAACATAGCATCCCCAAGTTTGTGGCTTTGCATATCATTAGCACCATGAATATTCAGAGAATTCATAATAACAATACTTCTATCATGCTCATCACTCAAAGATTTAGTGCCAAACATTTTAGTAACTTCTAGCACTTGAACAAAATTTTCCTTACCATCATTTTGACGAAAGAAATTAAAAAGATTAAGCATATGAGGCAACGTCAATTCCATTTTTTGAAGTTTTATTTTATAAAACCAAACTATTAATAAAAAAGAAACTAAAAGATTCAACTGCAAGATCTAAAAATATACCTTCATGCACTCACCTCCCCGACAACGGCGCCAGAAAAGAGCTTGATGTCTACTGCGCAACCTTATTCCTGTAGACTCGTGCTAGGCCTCCAAGCGTAGAGTTTTGTAGGACAGTGGAAATTTCTCCTCAAGTGGATGACCTAAGGTTTATCAATCCGTGGGAGGTGTAGGATCAAGATGGTCTCACTCAAACAACCCTGCAATCAAATACAAGAAATCTCTTGTGTCTCCAAACACCCAATACAATGGAAAATTGTATAGGTGCACTAGTTCAGTGAAGAGATGGTGATACTGTTGGGGAACATCGCACACGCAAACCTATCCATGGTGATGAGCATCTACGAGAGGGAGAGTGGATCTACGTACCCTTGTAGATCGCTAAGCGGGAAGCGTTAAGAAACGCGGTTGGTGTAGTCAAACGTCTTCGCGATCCAAATTGCCGAGCATCCCGCGATCTAATCACGAACAGTCCCGCGATCTCGTCACGATCCGTCCCGCGATCCAATCACGAACGTCCCGTGGCCTTGATCACGATCCTTCCGATCTAGTACCGAACGGACGACACCTCCGCGTTCAGCACACGTGCAGCTTGATGACGATCTCCACCGTCTTGATCTAGCAAGAGGAGGTGGAGAGGAGGAAGAGCTCACTGGCAGCGTGACGGTGCTCCGGCGATGGTGGTGGAGTGATTCCGGCAGGCTTCGCCTAAGCACTGCGGAAAACCGATCTAGAGGAGCACCGGTGGAACGGGTAGCACGAGGCCGTAAATTCTGTGCAAAACCCTTCTATACCACCAGTATATATAGGAGGAGAGGAGGAGGAGGGCTGGCACAGGGCTGAGCCCCTCTTGGAGTCGGCCGAAGCCAAGGGGGAGGAGTCCTACTCCTCCTCCACTCCTAGTAGGAGTAGGACTCTCCCTTTTTGCCTTTTTTCCATTCTTTTTCCATTGGGACTCTTCCCCCAGTCGCATGGGCCTGTTGTGGCTATTACACTAGCCCACTAAGGGCTGGTTAATACTCTCCCACAAACCATGAAGCCTCTTGGGTCGAAATACCCCTCCCGGAGGTCTCCCGGTACACTACCAGCAATCCCGGTACACTACCGATGAGCCCGAAACTTTTCCGGCGACCAAACTGGGACTTCCTATATATGAATCTTTACCTCCGGACCATTCCGGAGGTCCTCGTGACGTCCAGGATCTCATCCGGGACTCCGAACAAACTTCGGTCACCACCATACATAACTCTACACTACCGAAACGTCACCAAACCTTAAGTGTGCAGACCCTGCGGGTTTGAGAACTATGTAGACATGACCGAGACACCTCTACGGTCAATAACCAATGGCGGGACCTGGATGTCCACATTGGTTCCTACATATTCTACGAAGATCTTTATCGGTCGAACCTCTATGTCAAGGATTCAGTTAATCCCGTATGATGTTCCCTTTGTTCTTCGGTATGTTACTTGCCCGAGATTCGATCGTCGGTATCTCCATACCTAGTTCAATCTCGTTACCGGCAAGTCTCTTTACTCGTTCCTTAATACAAGATCCCGCAAATAACAATGGTCACATTGCTTGCAAGGCTCATTGTGATGTTGTATTACCGAGTGGGCCCTGAGATACCTCTCCATCACACGGAGTAACAAATCCCAGTCTCGATCCATGCCAACTCAACAGACACCCTCGGAGACACCTGTAGAGCACCTTTATAGTCACCCAGTTATGTTGCGACGTTTGATACACACAAGGTACTCCTCCGATATCTGTGAGTTGCATGATCTCATGGTCATAGGAACATATACTTGACATGCAGAAAACAGTAGCAATAAACCGACACGATCATAAGCTACATTTGTAGTTTGGGTCTTGTCCATCACATCATTCTCCCAATGATGTGATCCCGTTATCAAATGACATCTCATGTCCATGGCTAGGAAACCTTAACCATCTTTCAATCAACGAGCTAGTTCCATAGAGGCATACTAGGGACATTGTGTTTGTCTATGTATCCACACATGTATCCATGTTTCCAATTAATGCAATTATAGCATGGATAATAAATGATTATCATGAACAAGGAAATACAATAATAAACAATTGATTTATTGCCTCTAGGGCATATTTCCAACAGATACAAGTGCAATATGGATGATAGATATAGGTTTTTGTAATCTTAAAATATAAAAACAACAAGGTAACAAGTAACAAAAGTGATCACAAATGGTATTGCAATGCTTGAAAAAAGGGCCTAGGGTTCATACTTTCACTAGTGCAAGTTCTCTTAACAATACTAACATAGTTGAATCATATGCAAATACCTCTCGTGCGACAAAGCGTTCACTCCAAAGTCACAAATAGCGGAGAACTAACAAAAAAATTATTGTAGGGTACGAAACCACCTCAAAGTTATCTTTTTAGATCAATCTTATGAGCTATCCCTATAAGTGTCACAAACAGCCCTAGAGTTCATACTAAAATAACACCTTAAGATACACATCAACCAAAACCCTAACGTCACCTAGATACTCCAATGTCACCATAAGTACCCATGGGCTTGATTATACGATATACATCACACAATTTCAGATTTGTCATGTTCAATCCAACACAAAGAACTTCAAAGAATTCCCCAAAGTTTCTACCAGAGATTCAAGACGAAAACATGTGCCAACCCCTATGCATAGATTCTCAAGGTCACGGAACCCACAAGTTGATCACCAAAACATACATCAAGTGGATCAATAGAACATCCCATTGTCACAACGGATATCCCATCGCAAGACATACATCAAGTGTTCTCAAATCCTTAAAGACTCAATCCGATAAGAAAACTTCAAAGGGAAAACTCAATTCATCACAAGAAGATAGAGAGGGGAAAACTCCATATGACTCATCTATATCAACAAAGCTCGCGGTACATCAAGATCATGTCATATCAAGAACACGAGAGAGAGAGAGAGAGATCAAACACATAGCTACTGATACATACCCTCAACCCCTAGGGTGAACTACTCCCTCCTCGCCATGGAGACCGCCGGGATGATGAAGATGGTCTCCGTTGATGCTTTCCCCCTTTGGCAGGGTGTCGGAACGGGCTCCCGATTGGTTTTTCGTGGCTCTGGAGGCTTGTGGTGGTAGAACTCCCGATCTAGGTTTCTTTTTGGAGGTTTCTATATTTATAGGAATTTTTGGCGTTGATCTTACTTCAAGGGGTGCCACGAGGCGGTGACAAGCCCGCTAGACACGGCGAGGGGGGTGGTCGCGCCTGGCAGGCTTCTGACCTCTTCATGGATCTTCTGGCCCAACTCCAATGCTTCGGGGGTCTCTTTTGGTCCCCAAAAATTATACTAAATTTTCAGCCCATTCCGAGAACTTTTATTTCTGTAAAAAAAACGACACCATGGTAGTTCTACTGAAAACAACATCAGTCCAGGTTAGTTCTAATAAAATCATACCAAAATCATATAGAATTATTGTAAACATGGCATGAATACTTCATAAATTATAGATATGTTGGATACGTATCAATGTGAAATGTCTTTACTTTCGCTGCTATATTTGATGACTTGCATGTGTAGGGTGTGCTACACTTGCTAAAATTGCTAAAATCTGCCAGCATTTAACTTTGGATATTGTGTAGATTTTAATTTGTGCTAGTAGTCTATTCACCCCATTCTAGACATACTCTTGTGATCCCACAATTGGTATCAGAGCAAGGTCTCCATAACCTTGGTTTAATCACCTTTGGAGGAAGATGGATATGTCTAGTTTGGAGAGTTTGAGTTGTAGAGTGCCTATTCTTGATGGAGAGTACTATAGTCAATGGAAAAATGCTATGATTGATCTATTTGAAAAATTCCATTTGATAAAACATATCGAAAATCCCTATGTGTTCCCCATTGATGAATTACATCCCAGATACAAAGAACAAATTGACATGATTGGTAACCTTAGAACTATCAATCTTATCGTTAGAGGTTTACCAAGATTTGTGCTTACTCAATTGAATAATTTCAAATGTGCTTATACTTTGTGAAATGATTTGGAGAAACAATATCCAAATTATTCATTAAGCAATCTTGATGAGATTCTTCATAAAACTATTGCTTTTCATGGAATGAAGTCTAGTGATCCAAACTTTGATAAATGCTTATTTGAGCTTCATGATCTTATGTGTGCTAAAGGACATGTCACTACCAAGCAACATTGTTGTAGAATCCATTCACATACATAAGCTTGAACATTGTCTTAGTCAAAATTCTAACAAATCTCTTGGTTTCTATGATGAGGAGATTCTACGTAATGATGACAATGAAGAACATGGCTACTATGATGATCATGACATGTTTGACATCAAACGTGCCAAGATGATGAAGTGCCTAAGTCTCATGGCAAACTTCAAAGATTACATGTCCGGTGGAAAAGAGTGGATTCTCGACAGTGGACACACCGATCATATCACTGGTGATAAAGACATGTTCCAAGAGATCATATCTAATCAAGGACCTCGGAGGTACGTGACCTTTGGAGATAACTCTAAGGGTAAGGTACTTGGCCTTGGTAAGGTGGCCATATCTCATGATAACTCTATTCAAAATGTCATGCTTGTTGAATCCCTTGGTTACAATCTTGTCTTTGTACTAGACTAGAGGACTTCGGTTTCAACGTGCTATTTACTAAAGTAGATTGCCATGTGTTTCGTCATGATAATCATAAAACTGTCTTTAGTGGTATTCGTAGAGGTGATCTATACATTGTCGATTTCACTAAAAAGGCCCAACCTCGTACTTGTCTTATTGCAAAATCATCTAAAGCTTGGCTATGGCATACAAGGCTAGGACATGTACGCATGTACAATCTAGATAAGCTTATTAAGGGCGATCACATTCTTGGTGTTAAAGATGTTATCTTTGACAAAGATAGGCTTTGTAGCACTTGTCAAGCTGGAAAGCAAGTTGGTGGAGGTCATCCGGTAAAAGACATCATGACTAGTAGGAGAATGCTCGAGTTACTTCATATGGATCTTTTTGGCCCCAATGCTTATAAGAGTCTCAGTGGAAACTCTTATGGTCTAGTTATAGTTGATGATTTTTCCATATTACGTGGGTATTCTTTCTTGATGATAAGTCATAGGTACAAAATATCTTCAAGAACTTTGCACGCAAAGCGCAAAATAAATTTGAAGTGAAGATCAAGAAGGTTCGAAGCAATAACAGATCGAATTTCAAGAACACCCATGTGGATACTTTTCTTGACAAAGAGGGTATTTCACATGAGTTCTCGGCTACGTACATGCCTAAAAAATGGAGTTGTTGAGAGGAAGAACCAAACCCTCATTGAGATGGCAAGAACGATGCTTGACGAATACAAGACGCCAATACACTTTTGGGCAGAAGCCGTGGAAACAACATGTCATGCCACAAACCGACTCTACTTGCACAAGCTTCTCGGTAAAAAGGCATACGAGCTTCTCACCGGTAAAAAACCCCAAGTTGGATACTTTCGGGTATTCGTCTCTAAGTGCTACATTCTTGATAAGCATCGTCGTGCTAAATTTGCTCCCAAATCTCATGAAGGTTTCCTACTTGGTTATGGATCGAACTCTCACACCCACCGTGTCTACAACAACTTCACTTGAAAAGTTGAAGCGACGGTAGATGGTGAAGTTTGATGAATCTAATGGTTCGCAAGTTGAACAATTGCCAAATGATGTAGTAGATAAAGATCCTTCGGAAGCTATCCAAGATTTGCACATCAGCGAGATTCGTCCCAAGGAGGTGAAGGAAAGTACTTCATCAACCCAAGTGGAAGCTCCTACTTCGCATCAAGACTACCGACAAAATGACATGGAAGCATCCACATTGGTACACGACAAGATGAAGAGGAGGAGGAAGTACATCATGAAGATCCGCCACAACCTCCTTCACCACCACCTCAAGGAGATGACCACTTTGACAACAAAGAAGATGAATGAGATGATGAAGAAGAAGCTCCAACATCCAACAAGCCAAATCTACCCCGAGTTCAAGCAAAAGTGACCAAGAACCATCCCCTAAACCAAATTTTTGGTGATATACAAACAGGGAGGATCACTCGCTCTAAAACTCGCTTAGCTAACTTTTGTGAGCATTATTATTTTATCTCTAGCATTGAGCCCTTGAAGGTTGAACAAGCTCTTGAAGATGCATATTGGGTGGATGCTATGCATGAAGAGCTTCACAACTTTGAGAGGAACAAAGTGTGGACACTCGTGGAGAAGCCCAAGGACGAGCAAAACATCATTGGTACAAAATGGGTGTTTCGGAACAAGCAAGATGAAGATGGTCAAGTTGTACGTAACAAGGCTCGTCTCGTAGCCCAAGGATATACGCAAGTCGAAGGTATGGACCACAATGAGACTTATGCCCCCGTTGCTAGACTCGAAGCTATTCAAACTCTTCTTGCTTATGCCAATCACCATGAGATCACTCTTTACCAAATGGATATCAAAAGTGCCTTTTTAAATGGAGAAGAAGAGGAGGAAGTCTATGTTAAACAACCTCCCGGATTTTTAAGTCCTAAGAAACCTAACCACGTTTACAAACTTCGCAAAGCTTTATATAGTCTTAAGCAAGCTCCTCGTGCTTGGTATAAATGCCTAACAAAGTTTCTTATTGAAAAAGGGTTTGAAATTGGTAAAATTGACGCAACCTTATTCACAAACAGAGTTAATGGTGAATTATTTGTGTGCCAAATTTATGTGAATGATATTATCTTTGGATCTACTAACCCACAATTTAGTGAGAAATTTGGAAGGTTGATGTTAGAGAAGTATGAGATGTCTATGATGTGTGAGCTGAAATTCTTTCTTGGTCTACAAATCAAGCAAACGAGAGGAGGTACATTCATCTCTCAAACAAAGTACACCGAGGACTTGATCAAGAAGTTCAACATGCAAGAGGGCAAAGGTATGAAAACTACCATGCCCACTAGTGGACACATTGATCTCACTAAGGAGGACGAACAGGTTGATCAAAAGGTTTATTGATCAATGATTGGTTCATTGCTATATCTATGTGCCTACCGTCCCGATATTATGCTTAGTGTGTGCATGTGTGCCCGATATCAAGTTGCACCTAAAGAATGTCATCTTAAGGCCATGAAACAAATTGTGAGATACTTGATACATACACCAAACTTTGGCATTTGGTATCCCAAGGGATCTTCCTTTAATCTTGTTGGCTACTACGACTCGGACTATGTCGGTGACAAGGTTTATAGAAAATCCACCTCGGGTACATGTCAATTTCTTGGTAGATCTCTTGTGTCATGGTCCTCCAAGAAACAAAACTCGGTATCTCTTTCTATCGCCGAAGCTGAGTATATTGTCGCCGGATCTTGTTGTGCGCAATTACTATGGATGACACAAATGATTAAGGATTATGGAACCCATGTGAAAAATGTTCCATTACTTTGTGACGATAAAAGTGCTATTAAGATTGGTCATAACCCCATGCAACATTCTCGAACCAAGCATATTCAAGTTCGACATCATTTCATTCATGATCATGTTGCCAAAGGAGACATTAATCTTAAGCATGTTTGGACTAACAAGCAATTGGCCGATATCTTTACTAAGCCACTTGATGAAAAAGTAGTTTGTCACTTGAGGAGTGATTTGAACATCATTGATGCTTCAAACTTGAGCTAAGCTCCCTCGGATGCATGCAAGGGGATGAGCTTACCTAACCATTCCATGTTATCTTTACCATGAATACCATGTATCTTGGAATTATATGCTCCCTTGTCTTTCATATAACCCTTTTTTAGGTACTTGGAAGAACAACACTCCACAAGATTGCCAGCCACTCCAATCTTAAGCAATCTTGTCATCACCAAGTATCCACAACTCTTCTTTGATGATAAAAGGAAGAATACAACAAAACATATCCTTGACATATATTTGATGTGATCACTATTGCTAACTCTCAATTTGTATCAAGTCATTTGGATATATCATGTTCTTCCTTGCATGACTAACATATGTAGGTGAAAAGTGAACGAAAACAAGAGGATTGCTCCCAACTCAAGATGAACTTCATCAACCTCGAGCATCCTCATCAAGTTCACCTACAAGATACATCATATACATCACTCAAAGGTATGTACTCATATCCTTGATATAGCTTTACTCTAAGACATGAGATAAAGCAACTTAAGTGATATGAAGACATTAAAATGCTTAAACAAAAAATGGTAACCCCATTTCGAGCTTAACAATGAGTATGACCTATGATCAAGTATTCTTTCTTGACTCCATAAGTCAATATACTCTAATATAGGTGACCTAGTCACCGCCCATCATCTAGTCATAATAATTGAATGGAGAACCCTTCTTGTGTTGCTCTTTGACATTTCCATTCAACTCTAACCTAGATGAAAATTCATTGCAAACCTTTCTAAAAATTCATTGCAAACCTTTATGAAAACTTATTGCAAATCTTTTGAGACATTCTGAAAAAATTGCATTTGACAAAGTTGCCAAGTTTTTGTTTTCTATCTCGGAGCCTCCGATTACAAAAACTCGGTCTTACCAATATTGCAGTCCAACTTTAGAAACACATATCGGTGCTACCAACACCTTTTGCCTCGGAGTCACCGACCTCTATGCACTTTGTCTGCTTTGTTTTATGATCAACTCAATGATTCCAATTGTGTAGGGGGAGAAAACATCAAGATATATAACCTCAAATAATCAAGGATCTCTACATCAAAGGAGGAGAAATTCTTAAAGGCTTTTTAGATCTTAAGGGAAAAAACTGTTTTCAAGGAACCCTTGTCTCAATACTTTGAATGACCCTATATCTCCAGGATCCCTTCCCATTCAATGATTCCTTTTATCTGTCCCTTGTGTGACCTTTTTGGAAATTAATGCAAAATGGGGAGAAATATCAAAGCTTCAAAGCTTACAAAGGGATAGATAAGCTCAAAGGAGGATATATAGTGCTAAAGGGAGAAATATCTAAGCATTATTGCTTTAGGGGGAGAGATGATCATGAAAAGAAGAAGTGTAATCTTATCATATAAATGGGGAGAAATATCAAGGATCCCCTATCACACAAACACTTCTTAAGGAGAAGAGAGAAGAATGAATTTGAAATTTAATTCTCATATGCTTTAGACTTTTCTAAGCCCCACCTGCTCTCAATATCACATATAATGATTCAGGGAGAGAGGAAAACTTTTACAATTGGTGTCTAGAGGAGAAAACTCTAAACTTATTTGGAGACATATCATTCTCAAGAAATCATTTTTTATATGTCCTCCATATCTTGGTACTCTTGGTTCCATTTGCATTTGCACTATCAAATACACATGTGTTTCCTAACATTGTTTTCTCAAGTGTGTTCCTACTGTTAAATGCTCAAGGACCTCAAGGTAAGTATATGCATCATATTCTTGTTCAAAGATGATCTCTTTTCTTCTTGCACATATTGTTTGCAAGAGTGATTCTTGAACATGAAATAATCTCATTCACATATATTTGATGCATGTTGCCAAGAGATACATGACTTCTCATACCCTTCCTACTATGTGTGTGTTCATGCGTTCAAAAGAAACTATCCTTGAAATGGATTTCACACATCTAGGGGGAGCTTGTATTGGTCATGTATCCTTCAAAGTCTTCACATATTTCTACATATCTTAAATTGAAGCTTTTATTGTATGTTGTCATCACTTACCAAAAAAGGGGAGATTGAAAGCACAATATGCTCCCTTGGTGGTTTTGATAATTCGTGACAACATCCATTGTCTCTTGGACTAATACTTTTATCTAGTGTATTTCAAATAAAGTCTATAGAGAAGGTTTTCTAAGGAGTGTGGAGAGTACCCCCACGAATAAGAAGGAGAAGACATAGCATTGGCAAAGCTTCAAGCAAGAGGACTCTATATTTTAATTTGTGAGAAATCATTTTGAGTCCATAGGAAAATCCAATACTATTAAAAGTGGGTAAGGTACTGTTGGTGAACAAAATGGTCCATGTGCACAAGTGATAGTCCCCAAAAATACCCACAAACTCTTCCACAAATTCTGTCCAAGCCATTCATGAAAATCGGTGAAGCCAACATTCTCCACCCGGTCCCACCGATTCCCAGCCTCAGACAGAACCCTGCCAAACCCTAGATCTTCGGTGCAACCGATTCTGCTTCGGTGCCATTGAGTTCAGCTTGCCAACATTTTGTTGCCTCAATTCTTAAAATCAGAATTTTTGAGATTTTGGATCAGCGTCACCGAGTTGTGGAATCTAACCATTGGTCATCTTGTCGGTACTGTCGAGATCTTTGTATCGGCCTCACCGACATTCAAAAGTTGCTACCTTTGGAGCAACTCGGTACCATCGAGTCTTATACTTTGATGTCATCGAGTTGGTCACTTCAGGTGTAACAGTTGGATTTTTGGATATGCCTATATATACCCCTCTGCCACCACTCACTCGCAAGAGAAGCACTCAGAACAGGTCCCCACTTATCCCATCAGATTTTCTAAGAGAGAGACACATATTCATGTGTTGAGATCAAGCCATTCCATTCCATCCATATGAATCTTGATCTCTAGCCTCCCCAATTTTCTTTCCACCCAATCAATATCTCCCATTAAAGACAAATCTGTGAGAGAGTGATTAAGTGTTGAGGAGTCTATCATCTTGAAGCACAAGGGCAAGGAGTTCATCGACATTATCACGCCTATTACCTTTTGGAGGGTCATGCCTCCTAGATTGGTTAGGTGTCGCTTGTGAACCTCCTACTTCGTGTGGTGGAGTGAACCAAGAAGTTTGTAAGGGCAAGGAGATAGCCTACTTCATGAAGATCTACCCCGAGTTAGGCTAGTCCTCCATAGATGTAGGCCATCATGGTATAGACAAGGTTGCTTCTTCGTGGAACCCTCCATGGGTAGAGCCCTCCATGGACTCTCGCGACCGTTACCCTCCGTGGGTTGAAGTCTCCATAAACATGGACGTACGATAGCACCACCTATCGGAACCATGGGAAAAATCTTCGTGTCTCCAAGTTGTGTTTGATCTTTCGTGAGGCCCTCCGTGATCGATCTCCCCTCCGGAAGGGTGCCGGAACAGAGGTGTAGACGGCCATCCGCCGAAACAAAGACTTGTGATGGCGGAAAAAGTGTTTCAGGAGTGCTTTTGAGGTTTTTAGGGTAAACGGCAATGTATAGGCCAGAGAGGGGCATCAGGAGGCGCCCTAGGGGGCACAAGCCATTAGGGCACGCCCCTGGTGGCGTGCCCTGTTGTCTTGTGGGTCCCTCGTGGCTCCTCTGGTCTCCCTGCGAAGCTTTGAGGTCTTCTTTTGGTTCAGAAACAATCATCTAAAAGTTTCGTGGCAATTGGACTTTGTTTGGTACTATAAACCTAAAAGGTCAAACACATGCAGAAAACAACAACTCGCACTACACACTGGGTCAATAGGTTAGTACTAAAAAATTATAAATTGGTACATAAATACCCAAAAAGCATCCTAGAATGATAATATATTAGCATGGAACAATCAAAAATATAGATACGTTGGAGACATATCAGGCCCCAGATCCATCATTTCAAGGACTGGCGTATGGGCACCAAGGATGGGGAAGGCACCCGTCATGCAGGAGGCATCGGCATGCTCGTTCCATGAGGGCTACTGGAGCGACGATGGTGACAGAGATGATGACAATGGGGGCGGCAACCAAATACATAAGGCCATACGTGGCGGAGGGCTCTACCCACGGTGGGTAATTATCGTGAGAGTCCACGGAGGGCTCTAACCACGGAGGGTTCCAAGAAGAAGCAACCTTGTCTATACCACGATGGACTACGTCCACGGAGGACTAGCCTAACTCGGGGTAGAGCTTAATGAAGTAGGCGATCTCCTTGCCCTTACAAAATTCTAGGTGCACTCCACAACACGAAGTAGGAGGCTCCCAAGCGACACCTAACCAATCTAGGAGGCACCACCCTCCAAAAGGTAATAGGATCGATAATGTCAATGAACTCCTTGCTCTTGTGCTTCAAAATGATAGACTCCTCAACACTCAATCTCTCTCTCATTGATTAGGCTTTGGTGGAAGAGATTGATTGGGTGGAAAGCAACTTGGGGAGGCTAGAGATCAAGATTAATACGGATGGAATGGAATGGTTTGATCTCAACACATGAGTAGGTGTCTCTCTCTCAGAAAATCTGATGGGATAAGTGGGGATTTGTTCTGAGTGCTTCTCTTACGAGTGAGTGGTGGTGGAGGGGTATATATAGGCATCTCCAAAAATATAATCGTTACACCTAAAGTGACCAACTCGGTGACACCAAAGTATAAAACTCAGTGGTACCAAGTTGCTCCAAAGGTAGCAACTTTTGATTCTCGGTGAGACTGATACAAAGATATCGACAGTACCAATAAGGTGACCAATAGTTAGAATCCACAACTCGGTGATGCCGATCCAAAATCTCGGAATTTTTAATTTTAAGAATCGAGGTAACAGAATGTTGGCAAGCTGAACTCGATGGCACCAAAGCAGAATCAGTTGCACCAAAGACCTAGGGTTTGGTAGGGTTCTAACTAAGGTGCGAATTGGTGGGACCGAGTGGGAATTGTTGGTTGCACCGATTTTCATGATAGGCTTGGACAGCCTTTTGTGGAAGAGGTTGTGGGTGTTTTTGGTGACTATCGCTTTTGCAAGTGGAGCATTTTGTTCACCAACACTACCTTACCTCCTTTTAATAGTATTGACTTTCCTACGGACTCAAAGTGATTTCTCACAAAGTAAAATGTAGATTCCTCTTGCTTGAAGCTTTGCCAATCCTATTCCTTGTATTTAGGATTCTCTCCACAATACTTTTGCCAACCCATCATTGAAATTTTCCTGAAATATACTTAGTGGAAACATTAGTTCAATGAGGTATATGTTGTTATTAATTACCAAAACCACCAAGGGGGCAAATGTGCTTTCAAACTCCCCATTTCTCGTAATTGATGACAACATATAGATCAAAGCTTTTACATATGATATTATCAATGAATATAATCATCGCTTTGAGAAGTATGTGATAAGAAAAAGCTCCCCCTAAATTTGTGCATTATTTGGAATTTGTGTTTGAATGCAAATGCACAATCGATTTGCTACATGGGGCACTTCTTCCATGTCACATACAACTTGGTGGTGTGCGAGAATAATATGAATGAATATCATAGCACAACACAATCAAGCAAAGTGAATGATCATATCATAAGCATCATAAAGATAGGAAATAGTAGCAACAACACATCGAGTGTATGATCAAACACCAACAAAGTTTAACACAACCAAACCAAAAGATATCAAAGTTTTTGAAAAGCAATAAAAACCAACGCTCGCTCTCTCTCTCTCTTGAAGCCCTAATGATATATACATCTTCTCCCCCTTTGGCAACAAGTTACCAAAAAGTTCAAAGGTATAGAACTAAGCACGCTTCTGGGTCTGATCTCCTTCGATAGCTAACGTAGGAGTCGAGAGAACGACATCAACGAAGACTTTAGAAGACGTCATGGACAAAGTTGGAGTAGCAACTGGAGGTGTTGATGGAGCTGATGGAGCTCAAGGAGCTGTAGAAGGTGCTGATGAAGAAGGCCTCAACTCTAGAGCTGTCACCATAGGAGTCCTGGCTTGAGTCCTGAACTGAGTGTCTGTCCAGAGAGGTGCACTATCCTCATCGTCATTTGTAGTGTGGGGACTAGGCACGGCATCAACTTTGTTCTTGAGCTCATTCACAGTCACTCCGAGCCAATCCACCTTGTTGTTGAGAATATGAAACTTGTTATCAACAATCCTCGCAAGGCTATCCTGGTTCATCAAAATGTTCCCGATGTCCTTCTGCATGATGAGCATAGAGCTAAGGAGAAGATCCATCTGCTCACTCCGAGTCTTTGGCACCTGAGCATTAGTGTCTCTGCCTGCCTCTGCCTGTGCCTGTGTTATAGCTGAGGTGGGATGATGTGGGTCCATCACCACGACATTGTCTTCTAGCTCTAGCAAGAGTGGCAAATGTGGTCGATCAAGTGCGAAAAATGTGCTTCTCCAACTGAGAGTTGATAAGCATCTGGATATACGATGCATAACCACATGATCGCTTATGATCTGCAGCAATCCTCTTCACTGTTTCAACTATCAAGTCTATCATTTTGAATCTGGTGTGTTTATCAAGATGGAGCAACATGTTGATAGAGTAGCCTCTGACCGTTTTATCATCTCCATATTTAGGCAACAAGGTGTGCCTCAAGATGGTGTTAATGGTGCGTAGTCCAGCTCCAGACTGGAGGAAGTAAATGGATCCAAGCTTGTGAGATTGCAGATTTGCAGCAGGGATCCCTTGTACATGTTCTTCATGGCATTGTGGCTTGCCTTGGGCTCACAGTACACATCAAGGTCATCTTCTTCCATCTGTGGGACTCCTAAGATGGCATCCCACTCCTCAACTGTGGATTCATACCTGGTGCCTTCTGTCATCCATACAATCCTACCATCTCCATAGAAGTGAGCAGTGGAGTAGAATTGCATGGTCATCTCATCGTTCCAAGCAGCGAACTCCGTAAAAACAAACTCATCAAGACCAATGAAGTGGAAGTTATCTTGCACACTTGGGAAGTAGTCTTGGTTCTCCTTGATGTACTTCCAGTCCACATACCTTATGTCACTCACTGCATGGCTCTTGTCAAGCAGAACTATTTCATAGAAGTCTTGTTGTTCCTTTGTGTAGAACCTGTAGTCTATAGTTGTCTTCTCCTCTTGGAATATGGATCAATGGCTCTCCAATCTCTCAATCCTGAGTCCTTCCTCTTCTTCATGTCCTCAGCTAGCAGATGGCTGATATTGTGCTCTGGAAGGTGTGGCCTCAGCTTCATCAATACTGACATAGCATCCTCCTCAGCATCTCTGGAGGTAGATTGTTCTTGTCAGCAACTAGAATCTCTCTGGAGAACCTCTTAGGTTTTGGAGCAGTGGGTTTCTTGGGTGCAGATGACTTGCTCTCGGATGGAGCTTGGCTTGGCATAGCATTAGTAAAAACCTTCTTCTTCTTAGGAGGAGCCTTGCGAGCTGGCTCTTCCTCCTCCTCCTTATCCTCAGCCTCTGCTGGGTCTTCATATATTGAGGTAGGTCTTCCCACAACATATATGATTCTCTTTATGATTTTCTTCTCTCCAGCCTTCTTGGGCATGGACTTATTTGGGGGCTCAATAGTCATGGTTCCCCTAGCACTCTCTAATGCTCTCATAGTCCCTGAGCTGGCATAGTCCTTCCTGAATACCTTCTTTGAAGAGGTAGACTCAATGGTAGGCTTCTTGGCAGTTTTCTCAGCCTTGTCCTGCTTAGCCTTGGCAGGAATCTCCTTAGGCACAAAGTCAGAATCTTATTCATCTGAGTTGAGTTTCCTCCTTCCTCTGGTTGTTGTCTTGGGCAAGTCTGGAGAGCTAGGAACATCATCATAGGAAGATGAGCTCCTATCTGGACTAGTGCTTAGATCTGTGTCCACACTGAGCTCTTTGAGGTCATTTTGGCGATCTCCTGAAACTGACATCTCTGACCCTATGAATAGAGCATAGAAGAGTAGATAGATTGATTCATCACAAAATACAGATTTCTCAAAATTTGAACTTAGAATTCTCAAGATTTGCATTTTGCAAAGGGTATATAGGTACAACCGAGGCAAAAAATTCAGACCCATCGAGACATACAACCTGCTTCACAAAAACTTGGCACCCATTTCAGTGAAACCGAAAATGGACACTCGGTTTCACCGAGACTGTTCTTAGTAGACCTAAAACAGAATCGACGCAGCCGATTCTTGCGCTTCGATCACTGAGATTCGGATTGCGGACGGCAAATACCTAAAAATCCTTTGTTCGCTATTCTAACGGAGTATTTTTGAGGATAGATCAATCTCAAATAGTGTCTTATGGATGGAAAAACCCTAATGCGCATGAGTTGGAGGGAGGAGCGCATGAGGGGGCGGAATCGTACCCTAGCTCGATGACGATTCCGCTACAGCGGCAAGGGCGGTGAGGATTCCATCGACGGCGACGACTTCCAATGGCGGAGGCACTCGGGAAGATGAAGGCGATGACTAGGGGTCCTTGGGTGACAGCTAGGGTTTTGGAGGAATGGACGTTTGAAGGACAAATTTGAAAATTTGGGTCCGCCTCTATAAGTATCCATTGCTGTCGGTGACACCGGTTCAAACTTATCGGTGCCACCGAGTTCCTCAACTATCAACTAACAGGGAAACTAGGTAAAGCCGAGAAGATGGAATCAGTGTTACCGAGATTGAAAACCAGATCAACCCTAGGCATCGGTGAGACCGAGATTTTTGTGTTGGTTCCACCGAGATGCACTTGGGAGGTTTTAATGGTCAGACCTTATTGATATGGAACTCCGAGTGCTCCTCACACAGAGAGATCAAAAAGTACTTGTTCAAATTTTGTGATGCAGCAAGAATGGAATATGAGACGAGAAATCATAGATAGCTAGAGAGGGGTCCTAGGCATTCTTGTCCATCAAACTGGAAAAAATAAAATCAAAGTCCAAATAGCAAAAATTGGATGTCCTCGAATGGATAACGAAATGCAAACCAACATGCTCACACAATAAGATGTCAATTGAAATCATGGCAAACATGGACATACATTCTAGCATCTATCAAGCATTTTGGCGATGACATAGTCATCTATATATGAGTATATTGACTTAGGAGGCAAGTAAGAATACTTGATCATAGGTCATACTCATCGTTTAAGCATGAGTGGGGTTACCACTTTTACATAAAGTTTGTTAATGTTTTCACATGCTATGAGATGCTTTGACTCAAGTCTTAGAGTAAAGCTTGCCCTTGATGTGACATCCCCCTTGAGAGGGATAAACTAACCTTGAGTTTTGTCGATGAAGACTTCATGTAGGTGAAGTAGTGATGCATGCTCAAAGTTGATGAAGATCACCATGAGTTGGGAGCATCCTTGTTGTTTCTTACTCTTCTCACCTACATGGGTTAGTCCCAACACACAAGAGACAAACTCTAGGATATCTATGGACATGGAGTGCAAAGCATACATGATGATGTCCATGGATTTGTTGATTACCTTGTCCCTTGCTTACATTTTAGGGAATGTGTGACTCCTTGAACTATTGCATGGTGTTGATGTTGATTGCAACTAGTTCTTGCCAATAATGAATGTGAGTGAATTTCATTGGCGGAGTCATCCCTCAAGAACTTCTCTAGTTCTTCTTCTTGGGTACCCTTGGTGTTGAAGTGGCACTTGTAGAAGTTGAGCTTTAAGTAGCCTTGGGAACCCACTTCACCAAAGCTTGGGATTCATCTTCATATGAGTCAATGTCCTCTTGAAGCTTGTCCTTGCGCTTGAGCTTGTGGTCTTGTGGTGGAAGGTCATCCTTAGCTTTTGTTCCCCTGGGAAGAGTATGTTCATACCTCTCCCTTTGAGGAACAAACTTGGGCTTGGGGTATTGATCTTCTTCCCATTAAACTCCATTAGCGTTGAAGTAGCCAATGCCATGGTTCTTCCAGTATCCTCCATGCTTGCGTATAATTTCCTCAAATTGCTTACACCCGGCAAGACTCTTGTAGATACCTTTTTCTATAATCCCTTTCAAAATTTCATTTTCTTGCTCAAGTCTAACTTGGCTAAGAGAAGTGTTAGTGGGATCAATAGAACTACTAGAAGCAATATCATTGGATTTATCATTTTTATTGCTACTAGTTGAAGAACCTTTATTGCCTTTGTTACTAGTTTGCTTAGCCTTAACTTGTGGAATGAATGTAGACAAGAGAAATTGTTTGGCCAGATAAGAGGAAGTCTTCTTTCGAAGATCGTCATTGATAGATTTAGGGAATTCATGCTCTTGCTCCAAATTGAGCTTCTCCAAATGGAGCTTCTCATGTGTCCTTTCAAGCTCTCTATGATCTTGTAGAGTAGACTCACAGGCTAACTTAAGAGTGTTCTATTTCCAACTTATCATCATCAGATGACTTATCTTGACTAGAGTGATTACTAACAAGTTCATTTTGACTAATATCACTAGATTTGTCAAATAGCAAGTCATCATCTCCTAGCAAGTCATCCTCATCACTATTGAAATCAAGATAGTCAGGGTGTGATACCTTGGGTCCTTTAGCCATGAAGCAACTCCCACTCCCTTCATTTGGTGAATCAAATATGTCGTAGGAGTTGGTAGTCACTAGTGCAAGTCCGGCAACACCTTCATCTTGACTATAGTCGGAGTTGGAGTGATAGCTTCTCTCGGAGTGGTTGTCGGATTCGGAGCTAGAAACCCATTCACCAACATGAGCTTGATGTCTTCTTCTTGAGTAGCTCTTGGTGTACTTGTACTTCTTCTCTGAGTCCCTACTTCTCCTTGAGGGTCTTCGTTCATAACAATCATCTCTACTCTTTCTCTCTCTTCGTGGTGACTCATCTTGTGAGCTTTGACTTCTTGGTGACTCTTCTTTTGGTTTGTAGGGAGCCGTGCACTCATTGGAGTAGTGTCCGGGCTTCCCACAATTGTAGCAGTTTCGGTCACGACTTGACGAACGCTTCTCTTCATATCTTGAGTTGGAGCTTCGATCTTTGCCTCTATTCATGTAGAATGAATTTCTTGACCACATGGCTTATCTCTTCATTGGTGACAAGTTTGTCGCTTGAAGTTGCGGGAGCATCACTTGTGACTTTGTAAGCACCGCTAGACTTGTTGTGAATCTGTTCCTTGTCTTTGAGTGTCATCTCATGAGCAACAATCCTTCCAATCACTTCCGTGGGCTTGAGATCTTTGTAGTTGGGCATCATTTGGATCAATGTGCACACGGTATCGTATCTCTCATCCAAAGCTCTAAGAATCTTCTTGATGATGATTTTTTTGGTCATTTCTTCGCTTCCTAAGCCGGCAATGTCATTGGTGATGAGAGCTAGCCTAGAGTACATCTGTGTGAGTCCTGCACCATCCTTCATCTTAAACTTGTCAAGCTGACTCTGAAGAACATCCAACTTGGATTCTCTCACGGATTCGGTACCTTCGTGCATATCAACCAAAGTATCCCAAATTTCCTTGGCATTCTCAAGACAACTGATTTTGTTGAATTCTTCGGGGCATATGTAGTTGAAGAGAATGTCAAATGCTTGAGCATTGTATTGCAACATCTTAAATTCATTCGCGGTAGCTTCACGATCCGGTTCCCTTCCATCCATGAAGAATTCATCTTGGAATCCAACACGAACAACAACCCAAACGACGGGGTTATGACCAATAATATGCATTTTCATCTTGTGCTTCCAACTAGCAAAATTTGTGTCATCAAAATATGAACCTCTACGGTGATAATTTCCCTCGCTAGACGCCATGTTCTCCTAGGTTGTGAAACCAATGCAATGGAGACCAAAGCTCTGATACCACTTGTAGGATCAAAAGTATGTCTAGAGGGGGTGATTAGACTACTTGACCAAATAAACATTCTACGTTTTCCCAATTTTAAGTGTTGGCAGATTTTTAACAATGATAGCAAGTCAAGCACACCCTACACATGCATGTCTAAGAGTATAGCAACGGAAAGTAAAGACAACCATATGTAATAGAGGATGGTAGGAAGATCAAACGCAATTTGAAGACACGAAGATTTTTCTCGTGGTTTTGATAGGTGGTGCTATCGTACGTCCATGTTTATGGAGACTTCAACCCATGGAGGGTAACGACCGTGAGAGTCCATGGAGGGCTCTACCCATGGAGGGTTCCACGAAGAAGCAACCTTGTCTATATCATGATGGCCTATGTCCACGGAGGACTAGCCTAACTCGGGGTAGATCTTCACGAAGTAGGCGATCTCCTTGCCCTTACAAACTTCTTGGTTCACTCCACAACACGGAGTAGGAGGCTCCCAAGTGACACCTAACCAATCTAGGAGGCACCACCCTCCAAAAGGTAATAGGCTCGATAATGTCGATGAACTCCTTGCTCTTGTGCTTCAAGATGATAGACTCCTCGACACTCAATCACTCTCTCACTGATTAGCCTTGGTTGAAGAAATTGATTGGGCGGAAAGCAACTTTGGGGGCTACAGATCAAGATTCATATGGATGTAATGGAATGGCTTGATATCAACACATGACTAGGTGGCTTTGTCTTAGAGAATATGATGGGATAAGTGGGATCTGTTGTGAGTGCTTCTCTCTCATGAGTGAGTGCTGGTGGAGGGGTATATATAGGTATCTCGAAAAATCTAACCGTTACACCTAAAGTGACCAACTTAGTGACACAGAAGTATAAAACTCTATGGTACCGAGTTGCTCCAAAGGCAGCAACTTTTGAATCTAGGCGAGACCGATACAAAGATCTCAACAGTATCGATAAGGTGACCAACGGTCAGAATCCACAACTCGGTGACACCGATCCGAAATCTCGGAATTTGCGATTTTAAGAATCGAGGTGACAAAATGTTGGCAAGCTGAACTCGGTGGCACCAAAGCAGAATCGGTTGCACCAAAAATCTAGGGTTCGACAGGGTTCTACCTAAGGTGGGAATCGGTGGGACCGAGCGGGAATTGTTGGTTTCACCGATTTTCATGATAGGCTTGGACAAACTTTTGTGAAAGAGTTTGTGGGTGTTTTTGGTGACTATCACTTGTGCACGTGGAGCATGTTGTTTGCCAACAGTCCCTTACCCCCTTTTAATAGTATTGCTTTCCTACGGACTCAAAGTTGTTTCTCACAAAGTAAAATGTAGAGTCTTCTTGCTTGAAGCTTTGCCAATCCTATTCCTTGCATTTAGGGTTCTCTCCCCAATCCTTTTGCCAACCCATCATTGAACTTTTTCTGAAATATACTTAGTGGAAACATTAGTTCAATGAGATATATGTTGTTACTAATTGCCAAAACCACCAAGGGAGCAAATGTGCTTTCAATGGCCCAGTTCTTTTCAACACATTATGGAGAATTTCAGTCTGGAGAATCTTGAGCCAAAAGAACTCGACTAGTCTTCCAAAATCTTGACATGATTCTAGAGTATCCTAGTGCAATCCAAAATCACCAAAATACTTTTTCCCCGGAATTTCGAGATTACGGAGAGTCCCTCAAAAGAAAACGTTTCAAAATAGAAGTATACCCCTATTATATCAAGTAATTACACTCGAAATGCTACTGATGGCAACAACTGCTGGACCGAGGATTTTTATCGAGCGAGTGCTGCACTCACTCGAACCTGTACGCATCGAGGGGAAATCCCACACGTCGGCTAGGGTTCCCGCCGCCACCATCGGCCAGGCTCCCTCCCGCCGCCACGAGGCCCTTCCGCTGCCAATCCCTCTCGCCGCTGTCCAGGCCCTCCCGCCGCCAGCCTTTGTCCCTCCTGCCGAAGTCTAGGGCCTCCCATAGCTGCTAGGTTCCCGCCGCCATCGTCCAGGCTCCCGCCGGCGGTAGCCAGGTCCGCGCCACCGCCGAACCTGTCTCCATTCGCACCCGATGAGGGTGCCAACTCCCTCGACGGCCACGGCCACAATGAGGCACACCTTTCCCATCTATCTATTGGAACATAGTTATTTATCTCCACGATACAGTAGATGGATGGATGGTGCCGGTATATGCAAAATAGCTGGATTCATTTATGTTGCTGGTGCTTGTAGATGAATGGATGGTGTTAAATTTGATTGTGCTAGTGTCAATTGTGTTATTGGTATTATTGTTGCTGTTTGCTACTCTATGAACATGTTTTTGCATTGACTATTCTCTTATTTAATGCTAATTTTGAATGATAATGGTAGATGGAAAAAGTCAAGGAACCCAAAGCAAATTGGGATAGTGTTGCTCATACAATTTTTATGAATGCGTGCGCAGAGGAGGTTCGAGCAAATAATCATAATGACGGCTTTTTGTCGGACATAGGACAAACTAATTTGCATAAAAATTTCAATGAATGCTCTGGACGAAACTATTCAACCGGACAAAGCAAAAATAGGTGGAGTATGTGTAGAAGCGAGTATAACACATGGAATACATTGATCCAGCAAGCATCTGGCCTAGGAAGAGATGAGCATACGAAGACTATTGCCGCTACAAATGAGTGGTGGGTATTGGAGATAAATGTATTGTTGTTGTCATGTCATTTCTTAAATAGTGAGTTATGTTGCTTCAGTTTGATATTAACATGTGGTGCCTCATGATTACATGCACATCCAGAAGCTGCCAAGTTCCGGTATGCTCCACTAGCGGAGGAGGAAAATGTCAAAGGTTTTTCATAATTGTTGTGTCACAAATGAGCATGCGAGAGTGCCAACTCCCTTGTCTCAAGGTGATCCCTCCCCGAATCATTTTGGAGGATGACTGAGGGTGTGAAAGTCAGGAATGCCAAGTTACCCCTATTCAAAATCGAGGAAAGAATGGTAAGAAGAGGGTGTGTCCTTATTCGCCAAGTCCAAAGATGAATGATAAGTGGGTAGGTGAGAATGCTAAAAATGAGGCATTCGTAAGCATGGTGGACCTCTTTAGTGCAAGAGACAAGAGGGAAGCAGAGGAGAGTGCAAGGGAGAAGAGGATGTAGAGGAGAGGGCAAGGGAGAAGAGGGATGAAGATGAGAGGGCAAGGAAGAAGAGGGAGGCAGAGGAGAGGGCAAGGGAGAAGAGGGAGGCAGAGGAGAGTGTGAATCGAACAAGACAAGAGATTTAACACATGATGGCCATGGTGGAAGTGGATGGTGCCAAACCAGGAAGTGATGAACATTTCTATGCTACATTTCTTTTCATGGAAAAGAAATATCGTGATGTTTTTTCCTCTTTCACGGCTCATGAACCTCTTGCGAGGCTTGGATAGATAAAGAGGACATGGGAGCTTAACAACAAGTAGAACATCTATGTTTTAATTGCTTTCTAGCAGACTATTTGCGTGTACTATTGTGAACTAAGCTATCTGCTTTGAACATGTATTGTTATGAACTAAGATATTTGCTAGTAGTGTTGTGAACCAAGTTATTTGAAGTATTTTCTATGAACCGTGTTGTATCTAATATTACATTATGTGCATGTTGTTGTGGCGGATGGATATTTCCAAAAAGATTTCTGAAAAGAAACAAGAAGATAAAGAATTTGAGGCGGCCATGGTTGCATTTGATATGGATGTGGCGTCGTCAAGTGTGACACTGTCGTATGCACCAAGAAAGTTACATCTTGTTACAGGCCTCCATGGATAAAAAAGAAGGAGAAAGATGCAAAAGCTTTCTATGCTATGTTCGGAATGAGGAGGTCGGTGTTTCTCACATTGCATCATCTACTAGTTCAGAAGTATGGGCTTGAGTTAACTTGCAACATATCATCTAAAGAAGCATTCACACAATTTTTATGGACTATGGGTGCATGTCAAACCACTGATAATGTCGCCGATCGGTTTGCACATAGTCATTCAGTCATTAATAAAAAATTCCACGAGGTTTTGGAGTGTGTAGACCGCATGGCTGCCGATTACATCAGACCAATTAATCCAACTTTCTCTAAACCACACCCAGTACTTAGAAAAACAAAGTTTTGGCCTCACTTTCAACATGCTATCGAAGCCATTGATGGAACACACATTAAGGTGATTATGCCCAAGGAGTTGGAGCCCCAACACAGAAATAGGAAAGGTTACACAAGTAAAAATGTCATGACAGTGTGTGATTTTGATATGAGGTTCACTTTTGTCGTTTTCGGATAGCCCGGATCTGTTCATGACACACGTGTATGGAGCGATGCCATAGTTCGTTATGTTCACTTTCCACAACCCCCACAAGTAATCTCTCTCATGTGTCTATATTGTTATATTCCAGATGGTTTGTTGTAAATTTCTAATGTCTTATGTTGATGTCCTACTATAGATAAATATTATCTTGTCGACTCCGGATACCCAAACATGGTTGGTTATCTAGCACCATACAAAGGGCAATGATACCATTTACCAAATTTCCAACAGCATCCGCCAGTTGGCAGATATGAGAATTCAACCGTTGGCATTCTGCTTTGCGATCATCGAAAGAACATTTGATGGTCTGAAGATGAAATGGCGAATTTTCAGAGGCATACCTCGATACAAACTGGAACCCAAAAGATGATTGTCAGTGTATGCGTGTGTCTCCATAATTGAATCTGTGATAACAAGTTACGTGATGAGCATTTTGATATGTTTAACAATGATGCATATGTGCAGCCTCCATTGCCGTTTACAGGTGCCAACGCTCTACCGTTAGAAGACGATGATACCATGAACGCAACAGACGAGGCGATTGCTGCTATTCTTGTACCTTGAGATTATTCATTTTTTAAATTTATCGACTTTTTAAATGAACAAAACTTTAAATCCATTCTAAATGTAACATTTAGTATTTTTTATGATATTCGTATATCACTTTGGTACTCATATTCGACTAGTAGATACTATTAGAAACAACAAAGTGTTAATAATTCATCAAACAATTTTTGTTTAAGGGTAGTATAAACATTTCAACACACAATATTTTTCAGAATCTTAAATTACAATCTTCGAAAAAAATTTGACGACGGATTTTGAAAGAAGCAGATTTTAAAAGATTTTTTTAAATCTTGATTCTTGAGAATCCTGTGTGAAAAGAACGGGAATAGGTGCCCCCGAGCAGGGGAGAGAATCAGAGAAGTCGCCGCAGGGAGAGTCGAGGCGATCAGGCGAGATTTACCACAGCCGCCGGTGGGGAGCAGGAGGGAGGATCCGGGAACGGCATGGATGACTTCTGCGTCACCATCCCTTACGGCCTGATGGTCCTCGGCGGCGGCGTCGCTGGCTACGTCAAGCGGGGGAGCGTGGCTTCGCTGGCTGCCGGAGCAGGATTCGGAGGCGCGCTCCTCCTCGCCGGCGCTCTCAGCATCTGGGCCTTCGCGGGTGACCACTCTAGCTCCCTCTTCGCCACTGCAGACAGGTCCGCTACTGCTACAATTACAGCTGGCATCCCTCCCCTTCATTTTCGTCTTCTCACTATAGGGTTCGCTGATGCTAGTTAGAGGTGGGCGAGTAACACTGGGAGCTTTGGTCATTATTTCAGCTTTGTGTTGGAAAATCTGCCATGCGAGAGGGGCAGGGATGCATGCATTAATGTTGGCATCGGGGCTAAAATGTGGATATTTTGCCCAGGCACTTCAGTGAGGACACGATCCAAACTGACCCGAAATGTTTCAAATGCAGTGTCCTAGGACGTGTGGCAATTGTCAGTCAAGAACTTAATTTATTTATTCGACAGGGACAAGGGGTGGTAGAATTCTTTAGGCTGGACTTCCTCTAATTTACATCAACAAGCTAAAATGCCTAGATTACCCAGCAATATGTTCGCAATGTATCTGACTCAATTTGCGTATGTCATCAATGTATCGGTTTGCCAATTATCGGACAATGAAGAATTCGAGCCTCAGATAACCCTTTTTATTTTCTATCTTGTCATATAGTTGTAGTTGAGGTTCTCTTTAGTGTTTGGGTGTTATATTTCTCTCGTTTGTGAGCTTTATTTTTAAGCTGGCATCCCCATCATCGGTCATTTGTACTGCTAGCTGTTTGGTCTTTATTAATTTGAAACTGGGATCTGCTTGAGCTTTCTCTCTAAACCAATAGTCCAAGAGTGAAAATGAGTTCACTGAATACTTAGCAGAGTATTTTGGGAAAGTGAACTGGTGCTGCACCATGTGGTCTTTTTAAATTCCTAGAACCGTATGGTTATGTCAGTGTACTGTATGTAGCGACCCGACTTGAAACGGTCGAATCTCCGGTGTTTCCGTACCATCCCAATATCATGCTGGTACACACACGATACATCAATGTATATATCAAAGAGAGAATCACACAGCTTTATTAATCGAAATCTCACATCGAGTCCTTTATTACAATAAGGATGACAATAAAGTGGCTAAAGGCCAACTCATGAGATAAACTAAACCAAAAATCTTGCGGAAGCTTCAAAGGTAGTCGAGTCCATCTGACTCCAAGGGCATCTCACCGAGCGTAGAGCGTGTCCTCACTCCTGGTCGGAAAAGTACTCTGCAATATGATACGTTGCAGCCGTGTAGGTCGGCATATTGAATATGCCGGCAATGTCACAAAAGAGAGGGGTGAAAATAATCATCTATTCTATATGCATATATGGCAGGTGGGGTATTAAGTTTTGCGTAAAGCCAATTTTTCTTACAACAAGAGAGGGGCAAAACAGGAGTTTTTACTACAATGTTGGTTGATTAATGAGATGGTTCCACCAACCAATTCTCATACCCAAGTTGTCATTAATGCCCACATCATTATAATTCTTTGTGTTGAGAGTTTCAGATAGTTTCAGTTCCTTTGGCTCAAGTTGTCCATGACCGTGGATACGGGTAATCGATTAGGTTTGTGTACTCTGCAGAGTTTTGCACATGTTCCCCACAAGATTTGATCGCCTCCGTTGGATTCCTCGCACTTCTGGGTGTTTGAGGAACGGATGATCAAAACATGGTCTTCTAAGGGGTTCCTCTGAGATTCTGTCGGTGCCCATCCTTTCCTACCGTTCTTCTACATCTCGTAGCACCGCCTGTCCAGGGTCACCGCAATATCCAACCAAGCCAGAGCCCATAATGGCTTGTGGCTGTGCAGGTAAGCCTTGGGTCTTGAAGCATCCATCCATCTCTTTGTTTCTGGGTGGACCTTTCCGCGTGAATACTGGCACTTCTTCAGCAACACCTAGGCTAACCACTGGCTTCTCCAGGGTGCCGTTCAACCATCATCCACCCAGAGGTATGTTGAAAACTTGGAGTCTTGAAGTCTTGATCATTATGGAGGTCTTGTAATTATTATCTCACAACTCTCATGAATCACACAACCAACCCCGTCTACTAATAGCATAGCAAAAATTAAATCAACGTTTCCCGGGGCCAAAGTGTCAAAGGGGTGAGGGGTGCCTACCACATGATACTACATCAAGTAACCAAGTTTCCAAGTTACCTACTTTGCATGCAAATGGGGAGATGGTAGAACCAATGCAATAAAAACATGGGTAAACATGATCAAAGTGACTTGCCTTGCTGACGATCTTCGTACTCGAGTGACTCTAGATAACAAGCCTCGCACTTCGGATGATCTAACGAATCAAACAAAACACACAATAAGCATAACCACAATACAATTTACACAACAGCAAAGTAAACTAATATTACTACAACAATCAATAGCACAATCAAAAGAAAGAAATCAAACAAAGTAGAAAACCTCTCAACTTTTTGTGGCAAAAACTTCTACTAAGACATAACAAGACAAAAATTGTTTTCAGCAACTAATAAATAAATAACAGAAAGTAAATACTAAAATTTTATTAGAAAACAGGAAGTATTTCACCATAAAACTTTTGTGCAAAAGAATTACTACAAAACCTTTTACTAAACAATACTTATGGTGAAAACAATGTTTACCTATTAAAATAGAACACAAAACAAAACAAAAATATTTTTTTATTAACAGAAGATAAATCACCTAATGTTGAACAACAGAACTAAAGAAAAACTACAATAAAAGTTACATTACAACAAAAATCAAAATAAACTAAAATAAAAACAATTCAATTAAACCCTAAGAAGAACTAAACAGAATCTGTTCTTACTAAAAACCCTAATCTAAAATATCCTAAAAATACTCAAACAGTTCAGGATGATAAACCTAACTAATACAAAACAGTGGCAAAAAGATTCACTCAAAAATAAATTTTTAAGCTCAAGTTATTCAAGTTTTAGTGATTTGCTCAAATTTAACAAAATTCAAATTTAAAAGTTCAAATTTGAAAACTAAGACTACAGACAGAAACTACAAGAAATTTGTGACATGTTGCAAAAAGAATCAATCAAAAACACTAAATATCCTAAAAGATATAACACAAACAAAAACAGAAACTATTCTGTTTTCTAAAACAAAAACAGAAAAGAAAAAAATAAACTAACGGACAGTGGGTGACGTGGCATGCTGTGATTGGCTGAGGCCGTGTGCGTGCGGGAGCTAGCGAGCGGACGGCCGAGCGCTAACGGATACCGATTCGGGAATTAAAAGTTCTAATCTAACGTGTTGGATCTAGATCTGACGGTCTAGGAGCGGTGGGGTGCTCACAACGGTGGTCGGGGTGGCCTCCGGTGATGTTGACGGCGGCGGTGGCTCGGTGATGCTCGGGGGCGGCACTCCGGTGGTCGGGGGCGACGTCCGAAAGGTCCAAACGACGGCGGCGGGCCTCCGGCGACGATAGGTGGCGACGGTGGGGTGTGGGGGTGACGAGGGCGACGGCCAGGAGCTCGGAGAGCTTCGGTGGGGTGCCGAACTCCGGCGAGGTGCGGGGGCGACGTTCTGGCGAGGGGAGTGGGGTTTCGAGGGGGGGGGATGGAGTGCGGTGAGGTAGGGGCTTTATATAGGGGCCTCGCGGGGTCGGGAAAAGGAAGGGGGAGGGAGATCCGGCGCGGTGGGATCTCGCCGGCAAGGTCCGGGGCGGGATGGAGGGGATGACCGCGGGGATGGCGCGGTCGGTCGGTAGGTCCCACGTGACAGAGAGAGGGGAGCGGCGTTAGTGGCGTCGGTGGCCGATCCGAATTAAATTCGGATCTGGCGTGGGTGTGGTGGGCCGTGGACTTTCCTATTACGCGAAATTTTTCCTTTTATTAATTTACAATACAAAGAAAGGAAAACTCCTTTATGGCCATCAATACATTTCCAAAAATGAAGATCTATATATTAAATTGATCAGGGGAATAAATGCAATTTAATGAACATTTTTCCACGACCAAAATAAATAATTTTAAAAAATTATTTTCAGAAAATGCCTAAATTGATTTTAATTCTTTTTGCAATAAATTTTTCAAATAACCCCCTGGGTTTTATGGTTCAAATACTTCACAAAAATACCCCTGATATGGAGTGTCATGTTCCTCCTCATATTTGAATATTTCAGGGTTTTGGCAAGATAGGAAAAACAAATGATGGAAAAATAGAGGTGGCCTTTCAGAAATCCAAAAGGGAAACTTCAACAATTCATTTCACTCAAACAACATGATGATGATGCATAGCTATATTTCATAACATTTCAAAAATGAAATTTTTGGGATGTTACACTGTAATAGCACAACTGTGGAGCAGATGGCCATTAGCAAAACTCAAATTTAAAATAAACTTGTTGTCATATATTGTTTCTTTTGCTAGTGTTCATACTTGCCTATGTTGTTACATGGATGTTCAATGGCTATTCTTGTGATGTTTCAGTTGGCCTTCTTGCTAGATCCTCTCCAGTGTGTCAATCCACGCAAAGAAAAGAAAAAGACTTAATAGTATATGCAACAATTGTCTTGGGAATGCCATGTTTGACAGCTTGGTTCTGTAATTTAGCCCCCGTTCAACGACCATGCTGTAGTTCGAACTTCCATTTGACGATGTTTCACTAGTGAATGCTGTAGACTTCTATTTTCTTTTGTTAGTCAAACTTTATCTTATCAGATTTCTTGTTGAACAGTATGTGCTGCAGCATTAACAATAGTTATGGGAATAAAATACATGAAAACAAGAAAGGTAGTGCCAGCTGGAATAATTGCGGCCATCAGGTTCATACAAAACTCGCTCTTTTCATGTTCTCATGTAAATAGCTAGATGGCAGAATACTATTTATTGTGCCAGGTGATTGGAACACCAAATCAACATACATGCTGTTTTGGTTTCTTTCTACCTGAACATATGTAGCCTAATTTGTACTTGTTTTGATCCAGATGGTTTTTAAGAACTTGTACCGTCTTTTCTCTCTGTGTTACCCTTTCTTAATTTCACTTGGTAAATGCAACATTTCCCATTTCCAACACAGTAATTAAGGCCCAATAACCAGTCCTTGTCATTATTTATTCCATCCCATTCCCCTCGTCTTCCTCATCCCGACGATTGTTAAGCTTCATGCACTAGCCAACGCAACCAAAAGTTCGAACTGATGGAAAGGGCTAGGCAATCCACATATACACTTCACCCCCCCCCCCCTCACGTGTGATGCCGGAAGTCAACATGTGGATAGACTCAGAGGTATGGCTCAAGAGGCCTATACGTGGCCAAAGGGGGCAACAACAATTTTTGTATAAATTGCGCAAGCCAAGACTTGAACTCAAGACCTTAGCTTTGATACCATGTTAAGCTTCATGCACTAGCCAATGCAACCAAAAGTCCGAACTGATGGAAAGGGCTAGGCAATCCACATATACAGTTCAACATTGATCACTCATCTCATCCCAACTTTAGTTGTCCTAATCTCCTGCAAACACCATGGAGAAGCCAAACCACCTCAACAACTTGGGTATACCTGCGAAGTAGAAGTCCATTTTGGAGGAAGCGTTGAAGCTCGCAGCAGCAACGACAAGAAGATCAATTTGGAGGATGGCGCTGAAGCCTCATGCATGAGTGGCAAGAAATTGACTTCAGATTTCAATGTTTATATGACTGATTTGCATAGGAAAGAAGGTGTGACCTTTCATCTCAACAAAGGGATCAATCTTATCATTTTGAAGATTTGAGCAAATGATCCTGAACTTTTTTAATTACTCTTGGTTTCTAGCACTAAAGTCAAATTTTGCTTATTTATATCTGAATTTACTGACAACAAATTTGGTTCTTTATCCTTCAAATCAAATGTGTCAGCATCACCATCCGAATTGGACTTCATTTCATTGATGCGGGAGGCTTCAACACCATCATCCTAATGGATCTTATTGTCATTTTTGCGCTAGAATTTAGCACCTTGTCCAGAAGGGACTTCTCTTCCTTCACAGGCACAATATGTTTGTGGTGATTTGGCTTCTCCATGGTGTTTACAGGAGATTAGGAGAACTTAAGTGGGGATGAGAGGAGTTATAGAAATTGAGGGGGCAGAGCAGAGAAAAAAAAGATGTAAAAGTTCCTAAAAATACTATTACGACTAACATTTAGCCAAAACCCCAAAGTAGAGAATGCTAAAACTATCTACATTTTGGATTGGAGGGAGTATCTTAGAAGTTGGAGCTATGGTACTAATCAGGATACCATGTTTTACCTGGAGTATGGATATATTCAATGTTAGGTTTGGTCATCGGTGGTAGTTTTTTATTATTGTCAAGGTACTCTCAAAGTGGCCCATAGGCAAGCAGTAAGTGCCAATTACTGTGCTCTTTTAGAAAATTCAGTGCAAGCTAGTTTCATTGTTACAATGCTCATTTTTGGAGAGGAACTGTGGCAATTTTCTGAATTCACTAGCAATGTAAAAAACACAAAACGACAACCTTTTTAAATTAGCTTTATATTGATATGTTCCTATTGGTTACTTTCTTCTGGAGCATTCAGGCCTGAACTCCTGACATTCCTCTGCACCTTTCAAAGCCTAGTAGCCATATAGCTGTACTCATCAAATGAGTGCTCCCTTGTGCTGTGTGCCTAAGCAGCATGAGTATTATACTTCTATTGAAAATAGATCCTTCCATTGGACATATAGCACCCACAAGGTCCACAACCTTCAGATTTCTGTACAGCGCTCACAAGGTCCACATTCCTTTCATAACACGCTTCCCTGCATCCCTTTGTTACTGTAACCTTGAGTCTTTAGTTTGTATTTTTGAAGGTTGTCAAATTTGATTTTCATGCCAGCGCTCACAAGAGTTATCTTACATACCTTTTTTTATATGCTAATTATTACCTCTGCCCAAGAAATAGAGCATGCTTTAGAAAGTGTGAAATCAAACTTCTCTATCCATGGCAATGATATCATTATATTTATCATGAAAATTATGTTCAGAATATAAATTTCTTGTTGACAGTTGATTTTCACAGAAAAGTTGTCGAGAGGTGTATCCATCAAAAGAATGCATACAAGTTATTATTTAGCTATAGTTCTGCTACCAGCTTATTTCTCGGAATGGAACTATTGCAGGTGCACATTTCGTGCTCTCCAGCACACGTGCTCCCATGAGGAAATTCAAAGGACAGTTTGTAAATTCCAAATAATAATCTGATACATACATGTCAGAATACTCTATTTACTTGTGAATTAGTGAAATACATTGTTCATTTGTTCTGTGTTAAAAACAAGGGATGGAGTGCTAAAAGCAACTCTAGCAGTCGTCATAATGCATACATATATGCATTTGGAGGCCGCCGAGGCAAAGTGCAAACTCAGAATCGCCATAAATGTAGCCTCCAGTTTTTTCCATGTGGGACCGTTTATCGTTGGCTAGAAGACATCTTCCCTTCCCACCTCAACAATGGAAGTTCTTTCGTACTAGATTTCAACTAGGATTTCAACGCCCCCAGCGTCCAAGTATGGTGGCTCGCGAGCTCGATTTGGAGCGCACTCCATATATTATGCAGGCCGAGGGGCATACGGCGACTCTGCTAGAATGGCCTTTTCTGCCAAAATCGCTGTATCGGCCCGATATAGCACTGTTAGAGTTGATCTAATATAGCACATATGTGCATTACTTTTGTTCTTTCTGAAAGGACGCCAATGGACATGATTTTTCCAAATAACTTGCAAGTGCACATAGAATTCCCACATGTACGTATGTGAATTCAATCTCTTTTGGGGAGATTTTCAAATGCACTTCTTTTTCTGGACCGGGAGCAAATCAAAAGATCTGAACTATTCCGATGCTAGACATTTGTCGTGCTCTTTTGGCCCCTGGTCTTAGAACATTTCTCGCCGTCACCATTCATGCTCCCTTTGTGTATTGTTTTGCAGTGCACTTGTGCTGATATTCTACGTGTACAAGATATCAAACGGAGGCAACGAGGTTTACTTCCCGGTGAGTGCCGAGTGAGCCTGCTGGATCTCGTATGTCCAGTCTTGTGGTGTACATGCTGCCTCTAGGAATGCTGGATTATTACTGTGAAGCAAATCATATTTGTTGTTCCCTATTGTATTGTTGTGAGACAAATATTGGATTGTTTATCGTGAAACATATATGGCTGACATGAAAAGCCATGATACATAACTCTGCAATTGTGTGGTGAGTATATATTTATGTATATATATCGTGCCTCTTCGCCTGTCTCCAGCTACATTTTCATTCATCTCTCTAGCCTCCAATGCAATGCTGTAATGCGACCGACCGACCGACCATGATACGGATATTGCTGTGAAGTTTAGCCATGATCAAGGAGTGGTTCTGCGCTCGATTTGGATGGGCAGGCTACGCAGAGGCGACGGCATGGGGTCCCTCACGAAGGTGTTCTCCTTGCAGCAGAGCTTCCACCTGAAGTGCCTCACGAGGTGGTGCATCGTCACCAGCGTCTCGATCCTGGAAAACTCTATCCCGGGGCATATCCTCGGGCCGCCGCCAAAGGCGACGAAGGAGCACGGCGGCGCCGCCGATGCTGTTTGGTTCTCGAACCGGGACGGGTCGAACTTGGTCGGCTCGTGGAAGATGCTCCCATCCATGTGCGTCACGTTTGCCGTCCAGAACACCTGAGATTTATGTTTACATCAGGTTTATAGGCAGTAGGCACCCCAAGTTGCTGGTGCTTTCTACGGTTGCTACGGATTGTGCTATATAGGAGGCAGCAGTTAGCAAGTGACCTGCCATCCTTTTGGGATGGAGTAGCCGTCGAACTCCACGTCCTCGAGCGCCCTTCTGAAGTTGCCGAACACCGGAGGGACGATGCGGAGTGTCTCCTGCGCGACTCGCCACGTGAACTTCATCTTCGTCAGGTCTTCCCAGGTGAGAGCCTCACCGTCGCCTTTGTTGCTGGCAATCTCTTCATGCTCTGTGTCACGGAACACACATCATGGCTCTGGCAGGTTGGCAGTTGTTGCCGATACATTGTGGAATACTAATGACTGGTCACTTGCCTTGGACCATAGTGGCGAGGGTGGCGTCATCATTGGCGAGGTGGCGGACCATGAACGTCATAAGGATGGACGACGTGTCGTGGCCGGCGATGAGGGCGACCATGGCGTTGTCGACGATCTCCTCGTCGGTCAGCAGCCGCTCGCCATGGCCGTCCCTCAGGCTGAGCAGGCAGGTGATGAGGTCGTTGTTCCGCGACGCCGCCTTGCCGTACTCCAGCTGCTTCGCCTTCTTCTCCCGCGTGATCCCCTCGAGCACCCGGCGGGCTCTGCCGCTAGCCTTGAGGCTCCGGCTGAAGGCCGTGAACGGCAGGTTCGCCGGGATGGCCCACATGCCCTCGATCATGCGCACGAAGTCGCCGGCCAGGGCGTCCCGCACGCCGCCCCTCTCGAGGCCGAAGAGCAGCGCGGAGATGATGTCGAACGTCAGCCGCTTCATCAGCGGCAGCACAGTCACGGTGGCGCGGCCGGCCCAGTTCTCCTCGAGGTGGCGCCGCACCTCGCCGTCGATCCTGCCCACGTACATCTTGAGCATGTCCGGCCTGAGGAACTCAAGCAGAGCGCCGCGGACGCGCCGGTGGTCGGCGCCGTGGAGGTCCAGGATGCTGTTCTCTCCCAGTATCCGCTGCACGGACCGGGGCTGCCGCGTGGAGAGCGCGCTGCTGAAGAACATGAACTTGTTGGCCGCCGGTCCAGCGAGGAGCACCGTCGGTGTGCCGAACAGCGACAGCTTCGACACGGGCCCGTACCTGTCGATCCGGTCCTGTATCCACCGGCTGCCGCCGTCGCCGCGCATGGCCCGGAGGAGGCTGAGGCTCTGGCCGATCACCGGCAGGCCGAGGGAGCCCGGGGGCAGGTTGGCCGGCTGTGTTTTCTTGGCTCTGGTGAGGAGGTGGATGGCAATGGACGAGGCGGTGACCACCAGTGCCACGACTAGGGCCAAATAATCCATGGGAGAGTGATCGGTGTTAAGATGATACTACTTCAACCTGAAGCTGGAACTGCAGACGAGACATCGGAGTATATATATAGGAGAACATGAGCAGGTTGTTTTTGTGGCCATAGTTATATTTTGCGGAAATCAGATGGGGCTGATCCTGGTTAGACGAATTTAAGAATTATGCATCGGAGATTTCAAAGAAGAAAGAATCTTACATTGCCGACGAGCTTAAAAACGCTAAAATGCCTTCTCGGTAGAAGACAGAAAAGGTATATACTCTTGATGTAGTTTTTGATCTGCTCGCCAGTAAATTTGATGTAGCCTTGTTCCCGCCCACATTCCAAACGCAAAAGACATACGAGTAGTACAAAAACATGTCGCTTTGCTATTTTCTGTCAGTGTCGCACTAGAGCCGACAGCCACCAATCCGCTAATGCATGTCTCCTTGCCGACCGGACATCTCACCACAAATACTCCGACCCTCGTCCGAAAACGGCAGCCAAGACGCCGTGTTGTCTAGACTTGGTCCAGCTTCAATGTTCTAAACTTAGTCCAACTATAACACTAGACCCTATCCTATTCGTGTATGTCCCTTTAGAATAAAATGGACGGACGGGCCGGTCCAACGCACGACCGTAACCGTGTAAAAAATGTTCGTTTGGCGTTCAACTTGCCCCATTTTTGACGTAAATTTGTGCCCGTTTTGCGTCAACACGGCAACGAACAGATGGGCACGCACTTGCTCCTCGTTTGCCTCAGAGACGCATGGTGGCCTCCCACCTACCTCCACCGTTCAATTTAAACGCGGTCGTGCAGCGGGCCCTGGCTGTCAGCGACCCAACACGCAAGTCGTCGTCCTTCTTAATGTGGAAGCCGTGGACCGGCCAGCCACAAATTTCACTTCGGAAACCCCTCCTGCCTTCTCCATCCCTGACAGGACTAGCGAAACCCTAGCCCCGTCGCCGCCACCGCCGTCATGTCCTAGCCTTGGACTAACAAGGGGAAGCACGACCATGAGGCCGGCTCCTTCTCTGGTAGCCGCCGCTCCGGCTGCTCTAGGAGTCCCTCACCACCGTCTCCGCCGGCATTTGCCATCGCGCCGCTTGTGGCCTTGCCGTGCGTTCGGCCCTATGTCTCTGCGAACATCTGTCGGAGGTACTGGGAGACGACGACGCCACTCCCCTGGGGAGATGCCCACCTCCCCAACTACTGGCATCTGTCGGCGGGTCGAGTGCCAATCCCTCCAGTGTCGACGAGCGTTCGTGCCCGTCCCGAGGAGTTCGGCCGACGCCGCGCGCGCCTGCCACCGGATCTGCTCCACTACCCAAGGTACGCCATGGACTCGCCGTTGTGGGATACGTGGCTCCGCGATGAGCACGACCTGCGGTGGCAGTCTTTTTTCGTCGGTCGTCCACCTAGCCCACGCCATTGGTGTCGTGATGCTAGCCCACCCCAAACGAGCGGGCGTAGGCGTGTGCGCGGCATCACGCTGACGCCATCTCCGTCCCCGTCCCCGCCATCACCACCTCTGATGACTGCGGAGGAGGAGGAGTGGGCCTGGAGATGGCGTTGGCCCTCTCTACGACCGGCGACGTGGCCATCCCGGAGCTGGAGCAGGCCGCCGTGGTGAAGGAGGTGGTGGCAGAGGAGCCGCCCCTTGCTGCGTGGAACCCATAGCTGGCGGGCCAGTAGTGGGGGTGGTCGAACACGGCGCCGGAGATGGTCGACATGCTGGGTGTCGGGCCATGGTCGACGACGCCATCGCGGTCACCCGAGCAGGAGCAGGAGCCATGGGAGGAGGTGGTGCAGGCGCCGCCAGTGCCTCCGGTCTAGGGGCCGCTGAAAGCAAATTTGCTCCCTTGGTGGTTTTGGTAATTAATAACAACATATAAATCATTGAACTAATGTTTCCGCCAAGTATATTTCAGGAAAAGTTCAATGATAGGGATGGCAAAAGGATTGTGGAATTACCCCAAGATGCAAGGAAATAGGTTGGCCAAGCTTCAAGCAAGAGAACTCTACATTTTACATTTGTGAGAAATCGCTTTGAGTCCATATGAAAGCCAATATTATTAAAAGAGGGTAAGGTTTTGTTGGTGAACAAAATGCTCATACGTGCACAAGTGATAGTCACCAAAAACATCCACAAGCTCTCCCACCAAAATCTGTCTATAGCCAAACATTCAAAATCGGTGCAACCAACACTCTTATCCCGGTGCCACTGGTTCCAGAACCTAGACAGACTCAGCCAAACCCTAGCCACTTCGGTGCAACCGATTCCATACCAGTGCCACCGAGTTTAGGTTGCCAACTTTCTGTTACGCAAATTCACATTTTCGGTACCACCGAGATTGTTGGGTGACCGTTGGTCACCTTATCGGTGCAACAGAGATTCCTATATCGGTCCCTCCAAGATTCAAAAGTTGCCACCTTTTGCTCACTTCGGTACCACCATATTAACACATCGGTGTCACCGAGTTGGTCATTTTGTGTGTAACGGTTGGATTTTTGGGCATGCCTATATATACCCCTACACCACCACCTGCTCGAAAGAGAAGCACTCAGAACTATTCCAGACCTATCCTATCAGATTTTCTGAGAAAGAACCACCTACCCTTGTGTTGAGATCAAGATCTTCCACTCCAACAAGGAGAAGTAGGGACTCGGAGAAGAAGGACAACTACAACAAGAGCTACTCAAGAAGGAAACATCAAGCTCATGTTGGTGAATGGGTTTCCGGCTCCGACTCCGACAATCACTCCGAGAGAAGCTATCACTCCAACTCCGACTATAGTCAAGATGAAGGTGTTGCCGAGATTGCACTAGTGACAACCAACTTCTATGATCTATTTGATTCACCAAATGAAGGGAGTGGAAGTTGGTTTATGGCTAAAGGCCCCAAGGTATCACACCCCGAATATCTTGATTTCAATAGTGATGAAGATGATTTGCTTTGTGATGATGACTTTCTATGTGACAAAACTAGTGATGTTGATCAAAATGAACTTGATAATTCTCATGTAGTCAAGATAGGTCAATTGACGATGATAAGATGAAAATAGAAGAACTTACTAAAGAACTTAACACTCTTAAGTTAGCTCATGAGTCAACTCTAGAAGATCATAGAGAGCTTGTAAGGACACATGAGAAGCTACGCTTCGAGAAGCTCAGTTTAGAGCAAGAGCATGAGTTCCTTAAAGCTATCAATGAGGATCTCCGAATGAAGACTTCATCTTATCTTGCCAAATGGATACTCTTGTCTACATTCATGTCACAAGTTAAATCTAAGCAAACTAGTAACAAAGGCAAGAAAGGTTCTTCATCTAGTAACAACAATAAAAATGCTAAACCCAATGATGTTGCTCCTAGTAGTTCTATTGATTCCACTAATGATGATTCTCTTAGCCAAGTTACACTTGAGCAAGAAAATGCTTTATTGAAAGGGATTATAGAGAAAGGTATCTACAAGAGTCTTGAAGGATGCAAACAATTTTATGAGATTGTACGCAAGCATGGAGGATACCGGAAGAATCGTGGTGTTGGCTACTTCAACGCTAATGGAGTTGAGTGGGAAGAAGGTCAATACCCCAATCCCAAGTTTGTTCCTCAAAAGGAGAAGTATGAAAATACTCATCCCAAGGGAATAAAAGCTCAAGATGACCTTCCACCAAAAGACACCAAGCTCAAGGGCAAGAACAAGCTTCAAGAGGACTTTGACTCTTATGAAGATGAATCCCAAGCTTTGGTCAAGTGGGTTCCCAAGGCTACTAAAATCTCAACTTCTACAAGTGCTACTTCAACACCGAGGATCCCCATCAACTTGATGTGGGTCCCCAAGAAGAAGAACTAGAAAGTTCTTGAGGGGTGACTCCGCCAATGAAATTCACTCACATTCATCATTGGCAAGATCTATTTGCAATCAACATCAACCCTATGCAATAGTTCAAGGAGTCACACATTCCCTCAAAGGTAAGCAAGGGACAAGGTAATTAACAAATCAATGGACATCATCACACATGCTTTGCACTCCATGTCCATAGATATCATTGTATTTGTCTCTTGTGTGTTGGGACTAACCCATGTAGGTGAGAAGAGTAATGAAACAACAAGGATGCTCCGAACTCTTGGTGATCTTCATCAACTTTGAGCATCCACCACTACCTCACCAACATGAAGTCTTCATCGACAAAACCCAAGGTTAGTTTATCCCTCTTATGGGGGGATGTCACATCAAGGGGGAGCTTTACTCTAAGACTTGAGTCAAAGCATCTCTTAGCATGTGATAGCATTAAATGCTTTATGTAAAAGTGGTAACCCCACTTGTGCTTAAACGATGAGTATGACCTATGATCAAGTATTCTTACTTGGCTCCTAAGTCAAATACTCATATATAGATGACTTCGTCATTGCCCAAGTGCTTGTTAGATGCTAGAGTATTTGTGCATGTTTGTCATGATTTCATTTGACATCTTATTGTGTGAGCATGTTGGTCTGCATTTATTTTCTCATTCGAGGACATCCAATTGTTGCTATTTGGTCTTTGATTTATCTTTTGCCAATTGGATGGAAAAGAATGCCTAGGACCACTCTTTAGCTATCTATGCTTTCTCACCTCATACTCTATTCATGTTGAATCACAAAATTTGAACAAGTGCTTTTCGATCCCTCTGTGTGTGGAGCGCTCGGAGTTCCGTATCGACAAGGACTGACCATTAAAACCTCCCAAGTGCATCTTGGTGGAACCAACCCCAAAATCTCGGTCTCACCAAATGCCTAGGGTTGATCTGGTTTTCAATCTCGGTACTACCGGTTCTATATTCTCGGTTACACCGAGTTTCCCTATTAACTGACAGTTGAGGAACTCGATGACACCGACAATATAGAATCGGCGTCACCGACAGTGGTGGGTATATATACTGTGGACCCCGACGCTTTGAAATTCATCCTCAAACCGTCGCGCCTCAGAACCCTAAGCTGTCGTTTTTGAGACCCCTGGTTATCGCACTTGCCCCCTGCTCTCCTCCGCCATTGGGAATCACCGCCGTCGACGAAATCTTCTCCATCGTCGCCGCCGTAGTAGGTCTGTTGCCGAGTTAGGGTGTAGATTTGACCTCCTTTGTGCTCCCCGTCTGATTCTTGTGCACTGGATTTGTTTTTCTCTATGAGCCACCTATTGCACGTCTTCCTATGCACAAAAGAAATCCCGTAGATTAGAGAACCGTGGAATTTTAGGGTTTTGTCATCCGCCTGATGAATCTCGGTGGAACCAAAGCAGGCAAATCGGTGTCATCGATTTGGACATCTGGGGTACTAAGAACTTTCTCGGTGAAACCGAGTGCACCTTTCGGTCTCACTGAAAGGGGTGCCAAGTTTTGGCTAAGGAGGAAGTCTGTCTCGGTAGCTCCGATAATTTTGCTTCAGCTGTACCGATATTCATTTGACAGAATGCAAAACTTTGAAAATCTATTATTCAAACTTTCAAAAACCAGCCTCATTTTGTGATGACTCATCTTCTTCTGCTCTTCTATACTCTATTCACAGGATCAGTATGTTAGATGGTGAGGACAGTCAGAATTTGCCAGAGTAGGGTGTTGACATGAGTTCAGGCACAAGCCCAAAGCCTAGTTCATTTTCAGATCCAGGCATCCCCAGCTCCCATGGGTTGCCCAAGGCTGCTACTAGGGCCAGGAAGAAGCTAAATCCAGATGAGGAGGATTTAGACCTTGTCCCTAAGGAGATTCTTGCCAAGAAGCAAGAGAAGGCTGCTAAGAAGTCTGCTACTGAAGCCACTTCTTCCAGGAGAGTTGTTAGCAAAGTCTATGCTAGCTCTAAAACTATCAAAGCACATGAGAGTGCTAGGGCTACTATAACCATTGATCCCCCAAGGAAGTCTATGCCTAAGAAGGCAGGGGAGATGAGAGCCACAAAGAGGATTATTCATGTGACTGGCAGGCCTACATCCATGTATGAAGATCCAGAGGAGGCTGTTGGTGCTGCTGCTGAGGAAGAGGAGGATGAGACAGCTGCAAAGGCTCCTCCAAAGAAGAGGAAGATCTAGTTGATGCTATGCCCAGGTCTGGTACATCCAAGAGCACCAAATCCAAGAAGGCTGCTGCTGAAAAGCCTAACATGACATCTAGGCAGATTCCAGCTTCTAAAAAGAACAAGGGAACTGCTTCCAGAGCTGAGCAAGATGATGACTTGACAACCTTGATGAAACTCAGACCACACCTTCAAGTACATATGTCAGCCACCTAGTTGCTGAAGATATGAAGAAGAGGAAAGACTCAGGTTTGAGGGCTTGGAGAGCTATAGATCCATATGCCCAAAGGAAGAAGACTGTTGTTGATTACAGATTCTACACCAAGGAGCAGCAAGACTTTTATGAGACAGTGCTGCTAGACAAGAGCCCAACAGTCAGTGATATGAGATATGTTGATTGGAAATTCATTAAGGATAATGAGGACTATTTTCCAAGTGTCCAAGATAATTTCCACTGCATTGGACTGGATGAATTTGTTGGAAGAAAGCTTACTACATGGAATGATGAAATGATCATGCAATTCTACTCCACTGCACATTTCTATGGAGATGGTAGGATTGCATGGATGACAGAAGGAGCAAGATATGAGTCCACTGTTGATGAATGGGCTACACTTCTATGAGTTCCAGAGGTTCAGGATGGTGATTGGGATGTCTACACGGAATCCAAGGCGAGCCACAATGCCCTGAAGGATATGTATACTCCTATCCCTGCGACAAAGTGCAATCTCACAAGCTAGGATCCATCTACTATCTTCAACCTGGCCTCCGCACCATGAACACCATTCTGAGGCATACTTTGATGCCCAAGTCAGGAGATGACAAGATGACCCGAATCTACTCCATCAACATGTTGATCCACCTTGACAGTCACACCAGGATTAGAGTTATGGACTTGATTGTTGAGACAGTCAAGAGGGTTGCTGCTGATCAGAAGCGCTCTTGCTGCTATGCACCCTATATCCAGATGCTTATCAACTCTCAGATTGAGAAGCACATATTTTCTCTTGACAGTCCCCATTTCCCCCTACAGCGAGAGCTTGAGGATAACATCATGGTGATAGACCTAGATCATCCCACTTTAGCTACATCTCAGGTAGAGGCAGAGGCAGCTCGAGCCACTAGTGCTCAAGTCCCTAGATCCAAAAATGAGCAAATGGATCTGTTGATTTCATCAGTTCAAAACATGCAGAAGGACATTAAGGGGATTCTGGACAACCAGAACAATCTTGTGAGGATCTTTTAAACAAGGATCAAGACTCTTAATGATAAGGTGGACAGGGTGACTAAGACAGTCATAGAGCTTCAGAAGGAAGTTGACTCAGTGCACATACCTCATGCTTCTTCTTCTTCTTATGATGATGATGATGATGATGATGATGAGGATGAGGATGGATCACGTCTCAGGCCAAGCACATAGTTCACTACTCAGGCTAGATCAGACACAGTGCCTACTCTAGACTTGAGGCCCTCTTCATCAGCTCCTGCTACTATCACCTCAGCTCCTGCTCCATCAGCTCTAGTTCCTCCAGTATCCACTCCAGCTCCATCCACGACATCTGCAGAGATCTTCGCCGACGCTGTTCTCTTGACTCCTTCATCAACAACCGGAGGAGATCAACCCAAGAACGCTTAGATATATGCCTTTGAACTTTTTGGTAACTTGTTGCCAAAGGGGGAGAAGTGTATATAGATCTTTAGGCTTCGAGTGAGAGAGCGTTTGGTGTTTGTTGCTTTTCAAAAACAATTTCTTTTGGTTGCTGTGATACTCTTTTGGTTGCTTGTGATACACGTTTGATGATGTTTGACCATACGCTTTAAGGTGTGATGCTACTATTTCCTATCATCTTAATACTGATGTGATGATCATTCATCTTTGCTTGATTGTGTTGTGCTATGATGTTCATTCTAATTATACGCTATGATGTAAGAAGTGACCCATGTACCTAATCGATTGTGCATTTGCATTCAAACGCAAATTTAAAATAATGCACAAATTTAGGGGGAGCTCTTGCTTATCACATACTTCTCAAAGCGGCGATTATATTCATTGATTATATCTTTGTCGAAGCTTTGATCTATATGTTCTCATCAATTACCAAAAAAGGGGAGATTGAAAGCACATTTGCTCCCTTGGTGGTTTTGGTAATTAATAACAACATATAAGTCATTGAACTAATGTTTCCACCAAGTATATTTCAGGAAAAGTTCAATGATAGGGACGGCAAAAGGATTGTGGAATTACCCCAAGATGCAAGGAAATAGGTTGGCCAAGCTTCAAGCAAGAGGACTCTACATTTTACATTTGTGAGAAATCACTTTGAGTCCATAGGAAAGCCAGTACTATTAGAAGGGGGTAAGGTTTTGTTGGTGAGCAAAATGCTCATACGTGCACAAGTGATAGTCACCAAAAAGATCCACAAGCTCTCCCACCAAAATTTGTCTATAGCCAAACATTCAAAATCGGTGCAACCAACACTCTTATCCCGGTGCCACCGATTCCAGAACCTAGATAGACTCAACAAAACCCTAGCCACTTCGGTGCAACCGATTCCATACTGGTGCCACCGAGTTTAGGTTGCCAACTTTTTGTTACGCAAATTCACATTTTCGGTACCACTGAGATTGTTGTGTCAGCGCCACTGAGATTTGAAATCTGACCGTTGGTCACCTTATCAGTGCAACCGAGATCCCTATATCGGTCCCTCCGAGATTCAAAATTTGCCACCTTTTGGTCACTTCGGTACCACCATATTAACACATCGGTGTCACCGATTTGGTCATTTTGTGTGTAATGGTTGGATTTTTGGGTATGCCTATATATACCCCTCCACCACCACCTACTCGAAAGAGAAGCACTCATGACTATTCCATACCTATCCTATCAGATTTTCTGAGACAGAACCACCTACCCATTGTGTTGAGATCAAGATCTTCCACTCCAACCATATGGATCTTGATTTCTAGCCTCCCCAAGTTGCTTTCCACCAATCCCATCTCTTCTACCAAGCCAAATCTATGAGAGAGTGATTGTGTGTTGATGGGTCTATCATCTTGAAGCACAAGAGCAAGGAGTTCATCGTCATTACTGAGCCTATTACCTTTTGGAGGGTGGTGCCTCCTAGATTGGTTAGGTGTCGCTTGGGAGCCTCCTAGTTCGTGTTGTGAAGTGAACCAAGAAGTTTGTAAGGGCAAGGAGATCACCTACTTCGTGAAGATCTACCCATAGTGAGGTTAGTCCTTCTTGGACGGAAGCCGTCATGGTATAGTCAAGGTTGCTTCTTCGTGGAACCCTCCGTGGGTAGAGCTCTTTGTGGACTCTCATGACCGTTACCCTCCGTGGGTTGAAGACTCCATGAACGTGGACGTACGATAGCACCACCTATCGGAACCACAGGAAAATTCTTCGTGTCATCACTCGTGTGTGCTTTCCTTACCCTCTCTTTACTTACATGTGCAATGTCTTTACTTTCCGCTGCTATACTCTCAGACCTGCATGTGTAGGGTGTACTTGACATGCTATGAATGCTAAAACTTGACAAGAATTAAAATTGGGAAACAACATAGTTTTATCTGGTCAAGTAGTCTAATCACCCCCCCTCTAGACCTACTTTCGATCCTACAGCCGCCATCTCACCTTTGACAGTTGCCTCCATATGTCAACCTCACCAGCGACGATGACGAGTAGGACGGTGCTCCTGAAGACGATGACGGCCTCACCTGCGACGGGGGGCCTCATCTATCTATCTTAATTTCATGTTTTTTAGTTTTATTAGCTTAAGTAAGAACTGTTGAACCATGGCTACTATGAATATGTGGTTTAATGTATATATTTATGCATTTTTATATTTACAACTTTTATTTTAGTGTTTTTTTGGGACCAAATTTTTAGTTCGAAAACATAGACAGTTTGGGGCAAGCCGGATGGTTAGGCGTGCCCACGCCCGCCCGACCGCAAGCGAACGGGCGTGTCTGTTTTCCACCCCTAAACAAATAAAATCCGGACAAAATGGACGTCACATTGGGGTCTATTGTTGGAGTTGGCCTTAGGAGAATCTGCAATCAGAAGTTTTCATATTTGGTCTCATATTTCTATGTCTAGTGTCGTCCTTCTTATTTTTTACCCTCACGGTCCATATTTTCGCACATACGGTCTTTGTGTATTTTTTGTCAAACCCTAAATCGAATCATCGACATACATGGTATCAATGTTGTGTCAAACACAAATGCGTCATTTTATTATATCGCGTGATCTAGAAAGCAAATAGTCTTACAAACTATAACCATAGACTAGTCAAATACATAATCTTTCAAAAGCAACATAGTTCATAAGAAATCATAAACAAAAGCAAATCTAAGGTAGACATCTCGGTAAACTCCATCAACATTACAGGGAAGCATGTCGAGTGAAGGCACGAAACCCTATTTAAGATTACTCTTTGTAATATTACCTTTTGTCGTGATATATTCTAATAACTTGGCATATCGTGTCAGACAGTAGTCATGCACAGATCGTATCATGCAGTCATTCATAAATGCAATTTGAATAAGTGGGTTTTCACATCACATGGTTGCCCCAATCCAATCTCTCACATAATGCTCCTCGTATCACGCCAGACATCTGAGTTGGTTCATACTCCCTTGTGGTTCAACCCATAAAGTTTTAGTTAAAAGAGGTGATGAGATCAAGCTAACAATTCTTCGATGAGTTGCTCAAATTTGTCCATAACCGGGGACACGGCTAATCATGATCAATTTTATTTTATATACTCTGTGGAGGTTTATGTACTTTAATCGTGATTCCCGATTACACCTTTCTGCTACTAAACTTCACTCGTGAAGTACCTAGGTTGATCAAGATGAGACTTTTGAAAAGTAGCATGTGACAGCCCAAGTGTTGTCCCTACCTTGTTGGGCATGTATCTTAAGTGAACCTTGTTGTCATGAGATTAATGATATGAGTTGAGCCTTGATATGCCATGTCTTGTTCATGCATTCATGCATCATGCATCATTTCATCCATCATGCCATGTCTTTGTTGTGATGTGACCTTGTTGTGGTTGAGTGTGTCCTTATGTGGTGTGATGTGGTTAGAGTGTGGGTGGTGCATCTCCTTCTACTTCCCCTCTCTTTTCTTTTCAACAAAACCCTACTTCCCTCTTTATTCCATTGCCATTAATCACCTTAATTAAGTGCTAAATTAAATTGGTTAAAAATGTTCTGGTATGAGGGTATATTATTTTGAGTATGTATGTATAGCTCTTTGTGATGTTTGAACTTGGGCTCATGGGTTTTGCTAAATAACAGGGGGCTGGTTATTTAAAAAGTATTTAAATTACTTGTCCAAAAATTCATCTTGTTATTTTTAGTAAAAATTACATTTTATTTCTAATGGAAAAATATTTTTGTTTTGGCAAAAGTCCTTTTATTTTTCTCTAGGAGGTTTTTCTTCTGCTGTTGATATTTAAAAGAAAAAAAACCTTCCTGCTGGTTTGTTTGGTGCAACACAGAGAGTGAGTGGGCCTTGCCCTTCCCCTCCGTCCCAACCCGCAAGGGAACGACAACCTGCCCCGTTTCTTCTCCATCAGAGAGAGCAGAGAGAGTGAGCACGCGCCCGTGCTCATGGACGTCGAGGTCGCCATTTGCCCCCTCCTTTTAAAAGCCTTGGTGTGCGTGCCCTCCGCTAGGGTTCCCTCTTCTCCTCACGCCGCCGCCGCCGCTCCCCTTATCCCTCTTCTTCCTTATCTTCTTCCTCCCCTTCAGGTAAGGTCAGAGAGAGATTCAGAGAACCGCCATGTCGCCGTGTTTCTTCGGGTCATTGTCGCCGCCTTCGGTGACCTGCTCGTCACCATCGGAGATGATGGGGTGGTTCCTGGTGTCGCCGACGCTCCGTTCCTGGTGCTAGGGAGGTCCTAGCTCCTCCGCAGCGCCGCCCCGTCAACACCGTCGTCCGCGGTAGGGAGGCTCGTCGTCGGGCCGTCTTCTTCCTCTTCTTCCCCTCCGTCTCACCGCCGTCCGTGTCCCTGTGCCTCCGGAGACCTCCTCGATGAGCAGCCGTTCCCCCGCAACACTTCTGTCCCGCGTAGGCCCGCGAATTGCCGCCGTTGTGTTCGCCTCCGCCGTGCCCGAGCCGAGCAACAACTCGAGCTCGAGTGTTTCCTTGCCGCCGTTGCAGCCGCGTTTGGTGCGGGAATGGGTTCCCCATAGGTTCCTGCCTTACCCCCGGCAGGTTCCCCTCGCCGGGGAGCCCTGTGCCGCCAGGAATGGTCGCCGCCATGCCTCTGTCCGCCGCTGTTGAGTTATTCAGTTTTGTTAGAGTATTCGTGACCTGTTAGTTCTGGAGGGGTCGATGCGCTCTCCTATTAACATCCGTAGCCGTAGTGTAGTGATAACATGCTCGGGGTAGCGACCAGAGGTCGTGGGTTCCAGCCCTCCCCCTCCCCCCTTTTATTTTGTTATTTTTTCCTTTGTTTTTTTTCCTCTTTTGATATGGCCATGTAAGTATGTGTATGTGCAAACCTTCATGTTTGTAGGGTGTTTTTCTTTCTTTTCTGATTGTATGTGTGTGTGTGGAGTGGTGTATGTGGTGTGTAGTGCAATATGTGAGTGTGCATTTATGCTTGCTTGGTGTATGTGTGTGTGTGTGTGGTATACATGCATATATATATATATATGTGCATATATGAACTTGTTCATATATGTGTGTGTGTGATGAACACCCACACACCTAGGAGTGTGTTTTCATGAGAGTATGTGCCCATATGCACTTGTGCATATGTGGCTAGTGTGTATGTGCCTATATGCCTTTGTGCATATATGGTGCATATGTGTGTGTGTGATGAACACCCACCCTCATAGGTGGTGTGTTCATGGGTGTGGATGTGCTCATATGCCTTAGGCATATGTAGCCATGTGTGTGCATGCTTGTGTAGTGTGTGTGTGTAGAGTGTGTGTGCGTGTGTGACAAGTGGGCTCTTCCCCCACTTGTCATACACTATGGTTTTTGGTAATGCCATGTTTTGTAGGAGTTATTAGATCATTTCCATTTAAAGCTAAGATTCCAAATCCGGTGAGGCCCATTTGTGGTCTTGTCCATTTACAGTAAGTTTTCACTTATGAGAGTGGATGGTTGCTTTGCTAGTTTAGTTCTTGACATGTTACTTCACATGAATATATGAGTATGACACATGATTTTGGGGTAGAAAGAGCTAAGGAATCCATTGGTGCAATTAGATTTCACTTTTGAGCAAGTTTATAAAACTTTCATTTTCTGCTGTGATGCTACTTTGTCATTTTTGCATGAATTAATCCATGCTTGCTTTGGGGCATGTGCCAACATGGAAGTGTTAGTGTTTTATGTCTATTATGCCATGGTATTTTTGTTTGACATGAGAATCACCCATATAAGTGAGAAACTTGCTGTAAAGTAGCTAACTTGATGTTGCTGTTTCACCATGCTGAATATTTCTGAGTCTGAGAATTTGCTGTTATTTTTATGCCATCAAGAGTGGTTGCCATCTTGTGATATGTTGAGAATTAGCTCAAGCTCAGTGCTAGTGTTTTGAAGTAGATGTTGTCTACTACCATCCTGTTAATTTTCATGCCATGAGGTGGTCTCTAACACCATTAGTTGCTGCTGTCAACATGCTACCAGATTAACTCAGTTTCTAGAAAACTGTTATTTTCACTAAGTCCCAGAAATTTGTTTCATCATGCCAACTTGTGAGCTTCATGCTTATTGATGTGTGCCTCCTTTACAGTTTGTGTAGTTTGATAAGTTGATGAGCATGTCATGTAGTTTATGCCAATACCTTGGTTGTGGTTGTAGGATTCCTGTAGCTCAAGTTATCAGCTGTGCAAGTTGCTATGTTGCTGTTTGTGGCAGATTGTTTGTTTTATTGTTTTGTGATTTGTGGGAGCTATACTCCATGGAATTGCTTGATCTTTGGCTCTATTGTGGTTGGTTTTTCATTTCCTATACAGTGGCTACCTTGGAATGCCAAGGAATAGCCCTGGTCTTTCTTGTCTTGTGTTTTGCCTTCTTATCTTGTCGTGAGCGTATCGTGAGAACCGTAACTCCGTTTCTTACGTTCTTCATATGCATTTTTATCGTTTTTGCATGATGCATCCATATTTGCCATGTTCATGCATGTCTAAATAACTTAACATAAGGTTCTGTCCAGATTCATTAATAACCAACCCTTTGCATGTGAACCATGACTAGTTAGAATTGCCATGCTAAAACTCTTCAAATAAGCATGCATCATTCTTGCTTGTGCATTGCATCATGGTTGTTTGTTTATTCTTGCTGTTTCTTTTGGGTATACATGAACGTTGAACCTGAGTACGAAGATCCAGGCGAGTACAACTACGAGGATCCCGCTATTTGTTCCACTGAAGAACCAACAGGCAAGATGATCGTACCCGGATCCCGATACTATTTTCACTTGCTAGTGTCTCTCTCTTTTCGTTACAATTGCGCTACCTACCACTTGAATGTCATCCTCCTAATTGCCATGATAACCTCTAACCCTCCACATCCTAGCAAACCTTTGATTGACTAAGTTACCGCTGCTCAGCCCCTCTTATAGCGTTCTAGTTGCACGTATAGGTTGTATCCATGTGATAACATGGATTTGGCATATCACAATATTATCTGTTATTTAATTTAATGCACATATATATCTTGGTATTGGTGGAAGGCTTGGCCTTTTGCTAGGTGTTTTGTTCCGCTGTTACTGCCATAGTTTCTTGTTATCGGTGTTATGTTTCCATACTTTGCGCTCCTAACATGCTCGGGGTTGTTATGGGGACCCCCTTGTTTATTAGGTTAATATTAAAACTTGCCTGGCAAGACCCAACATTGGTACTACATTTGCTTAATAACTTAATAAAATTTGCATAGGGCTTTGCAACCCTGTGGATAATTAATCAATCCCTGGGCAAGTGCTCCTCATGAGTGTTGGTCCAAACTAGAGCACTGTGTGGGGCCAACTAAGTCAACTTGGGAGATTTCTATCAGGCCACCATACACTAGCTTATCCGGTCGTGTCCTGAGAACGAGTTACGCGGCTCTTATCGGGTTCGTCGACACGTCGGGTGGTCTTGCTGGATTTGTTTACCTTTATCGAGTGTCTTGCGTGAGAGCTCTGACTTTCTTCGGGTTATCTCGAGGTGTTGGAAATCCTTTGGAGTTGCCTAGGATGATCACGAGATCCGTGGTCGAGGCTATTCCCGCGGAGTGTGGTTAATTTGTGATGGACTAGTTGGAGCACCCCTGTAGGGTCAAATCTTTCGGAAAGCCATGCCCGCGGTTATGTGGCAACTTGGATATTTGTTTAACACCCGGTTATAGTAATCTTGAAGTAAACTCTAATAAAATACACCAACTGTGTGAGTAACCGTGATCGTCTCTGCTCGTGAACATGATCCGAGAGAGAACACGATGGGGTTATGATTGATGTAAGTAAGTGTTCAGGATCTCATAGAGGTCATTCTAGATTCGATCGTTCATCGTAGGCCACTCATATTTATCTTCATGTTACGTAAGTTTATCCACCATAAATGCTTTGTTCTGCTACAAACTAAATAATACCCCATCCCAACCTTTAAGCTTGAATAGTCTCGGTACCCGGGCGCATGATTGCTAAGTCCTTGTGGCTCACAGATTACTACAACAATCCAGGTACATGTACAGATGAGTTCATGCAGGATGATCTAATGCAGCTCTAGTGGGAGTATGACGAAGAAAGGGGTAGGATGTATGTGACTTATGCGGATGAGTAGAGGACCATGATCGTGATCTTTGGGATAGTGAGATAGTATCATTTGCATCTGTTTTATCATTTGATTTCGTCTGTAGGCAGACCCTGTCTTCATCTTGATGTTTGAACTCTGTGTGGAATGTAATTTAGTATGTGGCGAGTGTAGGCCAACTCGTATACTCATCTCTTCTGTAATGTATGATGTAATGATGCTATACTTGCGAACGACGAGATGTGCCTCTATCCCTTGCGAGGCCCTCGTGCCTTATTATGGATAGGCGCGCATCTTGGGTGTGACATAGCAGCCCTCTCGCATTGGCAAACCCCATCCAACCTACACACCTACATCTGTTGGTCATGCGGAGGAGGGTTCCCACAACTTAGTTAGTTGAGACATATCCCATATTGTCTCGCGGTAACACATGGAAGCTACTCAACAATGAAATCGTACAATCCCTGTGATACCTGGGTGGCAGTCCCCACCAATGACAACACTCCAATGACCCAATCAAAGTCAGTCCACCCAGATCGATTCATTAGTTAATTGGAGTTAAGTAGTCAACCATGAGGTTGTAGTCTTGAGTAAAAGATGCCTACCAATCCATGTCAAAGCAGTTAAGCATCTACTCGATGGTTACAAGGTTAGGGTAAGTTTATGGACCTAAGTTCTTATCTAGTGGGTTGCACGGAATTTAGCATCCTAAGCTCACACACCTATCATGGAAATTCTATAATGCATGAAAATACTGGGTAACATGGTCAAAGTGTAACTTGCCTTGGTTGTCGTTATCACTACTACACTCCTCACAGTCACAGGGGTTGCACTCCTCGTAATAAACATTGTTGGAAAAGTAACACATAACAATCATAAGAGCACAATTCATGCAAATGGAATACTTGCATGAATGTAAAAGAAACAAATCACATATCACAGGTGTTGGTATGGTTTGGGTTTGATTTTCATTCAATTTGATCATTCCGATCTAAGTCCTTAGTTTGGTTTATATTTGACTCAAATTCATTTCATTTAAATATTTAACTAAAATCGGTTTGTCTTGGTTCAATTTTTTAAACCAATTCAGTTTGATTTAGTTAAGTTTAATTACTAAAGAAACCTAAGTAATTATTTATCCTAATTTGGTTTGCCAAATTTATTTTAATGCTCAGAAATGGTCTACATACTCAAATATTACTTGAACTAGGTTTCATCTTTTCAGTTTGAAAGTAATTCCATTAGGTCATCATGATTCAGCACTAGGTGCAATTATTTCATTTACATTCTCTTAAATATTCTTTTATAAATAATTAGAGTTTCATCATTATTGAACTAGGTTTCTTTTATATTTCAAACTATGTTTCAAAGTTTATTTACAAAAAACTTTATTAAATGCACTATTAGTTTTCAAACAAGTTCATAATCTTTATTAATTAAATTTGGTTGTTTTTCCAAATTGTAAATCATTAAGTAAATCGAATTATATGTGAAACTAGTGTTGTTAAGATTCCGTCCATAAACAATTTTATAAATTTTTAAAATTAACCAAGAGTGGGCTAAATTAAACTAGAATTCACTAACTTCAAAATGCAAAAAGAATAATCTCATTTAGTTTTATATTTTAAAAGTTATGCCCATTTTAAGATTTGACCCATCTAATTGTTCAAATCACTTTTTCTAAAATTATTCAGAAATTTCATCTCCTAAGATTTAATCTGTGAAAAGATTCACTCAATTTGGACGTTAGGACAATTAGTTATGATGTTTTGAAGTTCAAGGGGCTTTTCTGCAAAACTTCCTTTTCTTTTCGTTAAACGAATTCGTTCTTGATAATGTTGTACACGTGGCACTCTCTCATTCATTGATACCGATTCGGAATAAAATTAAAGCACATCCGTTAGATATAGATCTAGCGGACGACATCTAACAATACTGATTCGTTTTAAGTGATCTAGCGGACGACACCTAACACACTGGATTGAAATCAATCAGTCCATGTCAGATCATGGCTCACCGTGGTGGCTAGATCACCGGAGACTAATCGGAAAATAGCAGCGCTGCTCGGCCATGGACGAACTCAACGCTCCAATACTCCCTTGAGACGGTGACGTGGTCGACGGGACACAGATGACGACGTCGGGCTTCCTTGTGGTCTTGGTTGGCGCCGGGATGGACAGAGGCGACAATGTAGGGCTGCCAGAGTTGAGAACTGCAGCAGAAAGCTTCGGGCGTCGACGGCGTGCTCATTTTTGCTCGGTTTGGGACAAATCAAAGGGTCGGGGAGATGAGTGTTGTAGTGCTTGGACAAGGTGTGTGAACGAATGGTCCACAAGGCTCACCGGATTTATGACAGCGATGGCACTGAGCTTTGGGCTCCCTCGAAGTCATCGATGCTGGGGACTCTAGGCGTGCTGGTAGTTTCTAAGAGGTTCGTCGCTGAGGGGTGGTCCTTATGGTGCGGTGAGGTGGTCATTGGGTAGTCTGGGCTCACCGGAGATCTCTCGACCGAGGCGGTGAGTGTGGGGTTGCTACGAGTATCCCAACACTGCTCCTACAAAATAGGGTGGTGGTTCCAATCCAGGAGGCTCGGTTTTTTAGGGCATTATGGCAACTGGCGTGCACGGTGGTCACGTGGAGTGGAGAACGTGGGCGTGGGCGTGCTAGGATCATGTGCGCGGACGTCAAGGCGGTTGTGCGAGGTAGAGGGTGACCCTAGCGGGTGGGACCCGCCTGGCAGAGATAGAAGTGAGAGAGAGGGCGCGCGTGGGGCTGGGCTGGCTGTCTAGAGCGTGGTTGCCCTGGTTGTCTGGCCTTTTATTCTTTATTCCTTTTCTTTTCTACCCTCTATTATTCAAATTTGAATTTGATTTTATTTGTTCTTCCAAAACCCAATATTTTTTTAATTCATTTTGGAATATTCCTTATCATATGAACATTTTCTTCATGAGTTTTGACGACCTATTTTTGTCAATTCCTAATGGGCCTATTTGCAAGGTATTCTTCTTTTCTTTTCTTTCTATTGTTATTATTGATACAGGGTTTTACCATATCTTACTTGCCCAATTTAAACTATTTTCAAACCCTGGCTCACACAATCAAAATAGGGCAAATGTTAACCTTAAGAAATTTCTTTCCTGCCCTTATTTCGAAAATTCATTTTTGTGAAACTTCATGGCCCCCAAATAAACTCTAAAATGCTTTAGGTTTTAATAGTTGGTCATGTCCAAAGTTTGAAAATCTTTGGGTGGTAACACTAACTCCATACGAAACCATGCAACATCGATCAAGTAGAAACAAATATCATAAGTAAAACATAGATGATGCATCGGACAACCAAAAGATCAACATAGTCCACCGTTGGTCAACCAAAACATCATGCTAGCCGAATAGGAAAGTTCTACTAGATATATACATGAATTTAAAGGACATGACACGAATGCAATGGTGTGGCGCGTTGCTTTCCCCCTTACCATATCCTTGTCGGACATATAACATAGAGAAGACTGTGTAACGGTTGTCATCCGAGGGCTGGGGGATGAGCTGATGGCGGAGGGGGACGAGATGCAGGCAACCCGATGAAACGCCTAGAAGCACAAGCCTGCTCCGCAACAACAGAGATTTGGTAGCGACAACCTCTTTCTCAGGAGGTGCCCACTTGGATACTTCGATGTTCTCCCACAATGTAATGGAGAGAGTAAAAGGCACATTGCCTTCATCACCCCTTCCTCACTAGAGCCAGACAAACTTTGTTGTAATAGAGAATCAGAAAGTCATCATGCTGAGGTCCCGCATGACCAATGCACCAGAACAACAACCATCGTCGGTGAATAGAAGATTAGATCGAACGAATCTAACATGTAAACACACGAACACATACTTGACCCAAACAGATCCAACGAATACTAATACTGCGTGAATCACACGAGATTCGTTGGAGATACAACCCCACATGTCCACTGATGGCGCTGAAGGCTCCTATGGAACGGGGACTAGCCAAACAAGACCTTATTTCATCTTCAGAAAGTCGCAACAATCTCGCCTGCATGAGTAGGACACAAACTCTAATTGAACTGAAAAATCTAATAAAAAACGGAACATGATCTCTCCCATCGGCAAGGGTCAAAACCCATCGAGCCTCCATCGCCCTAAGGCCCCCGAAGACAAGGTAGACGATAATAACCACGATGGGATTCAGTTGAACCCTAATGGCCTTGTCCACCTACAAGCACAAGACGAAGGGGTATGCTGGGGATTTTGTCGGCATCCATTAAAAGAGCATGTAGATATATGGTTACATGCATGTTTCCATATAGTCTCTCTGAGTTTGAAGCTAATCTTCCATTTTTAGTGATATTTTAAATCTTCAATGCCTTCTAAACCAAAATTTTGCTTTTGGTCTTTTTTAATATTTAATATCCTGGTGAAAAGATCATTCTTTGATACATCTAGAATTCATTTGAATTTCAAAATAAGTGAAATAGCCATGCGTTGTAATAATAAGTGAAATATTTAAAGTAATTTACTTCATACATGAGAAATTTTGCAAAATAAAGAAACGGTGTTTTGTTAAAAACGTATAAAACAATGATTTCATTTATTTCAAATATCAATTTCAATGTTTTTGAAAGATTGATTTTAGTCATTTCAAAAGAATAACTTACAAATGAATCATTTCAATTTTTTAAAATGACCGATTTCAATTATTTTAGAAGATCGATTTAAGTTATTTGAAAACGACTTTAACTGTTTAAAATACCCGTTTCAACTTTTCATTAGACCCCATTTCAACTTTTTCCAAAAGTCGAATTTCAATTATTTCAAAAGACTCATTTCAATTATTTACAAAGACCCATTATAGTTTTTCAAAATACCAGTTTCAGGTATTTCAAAAGACTTGGCTTAATAATTGCAAAAGACTCATTTCAATTATCTAAATTGGTATGTTTCAACAGTACGCACTACATATCACATTCATTAAAATTTGACGACTTAGCCTCCGCTCATCAACAATGATGTGGCTGGTATTGTCGTTCCCCTCTTCGGATGCCTTCGAAGCGGACGCCACGACTTTCACTTAACTCGTATTGGCAACTACGAGGAGTATATCAAGAATTAATGTGCAAAGCAATTAGTACATTGCATTGCGCTGCACACTAATATTGCCTAATATTTGATAATACGAGAATCCTTCTCAAATATTATGTGTAATGCAAATAATATATTGCCTAATATTAATGTGCATTGCACGTGCTAGATTAATATGCAATATAATTAATAGATTGTCTAATACTATTAACTTGCATTGAGTTGCACATCAATATTGTCTATTCTTTGATAAGGAAATCCTTCTGAAATACATATTAGGTTTGTAATGCAATTGATATATTGTCAAATATTAGCATGCTTTGCATGTACATGATTACTAACTACTGTGTTTATAGAAAAACAATTGAGCACCAATTTCAACAGACAATTCCTATATTCACAGAAAAAAGACGGTCCCTAAGCTCCGAACCTTCGAGTGCCAAGCCGGTGTACAGTCCTCAGTTGCGTGCTTCCTAAACATTACAGCTGGATAGCGTTAGATTTGAAGTCGGTTCGTTCCATCGCAAAGAAAGAAAATAAAATAAGTCGGTCCTTTTTATTTGCCAACCAAATAAGTCGGTTCCTTAAACCTTTACTATAATCTTTATATTTATATCGGGAAATTGAGTTCTTGGAGGAGCCGTTTCCTTGTTGAGTTCGGAAAGATTTCAGAGGTCGTATCCGCGTAGAATCTGTTAAAGCTGTATCCGGTTGTTTACTTTTCTGCAGTATAAGTACACAAGGGGGGACGCTGGCAACACAACGCGACGGATCTCGAAACAAGAAGAGATTTATCTGTCTCGTCTATATATTATAGTCCTTCTTGGGCCTCTTGGCCATGGATTTCTTGCCAAAGTCAAGCTTGGCGTCGTCGCCGGAGGGGGCAGCGGTGGTGGATGCGTACAAGAAGGCGCTTGCCACTGCGGCCTCGGTGAGTGCGTACGCCATGCTGGCGCGCGGCATGGCACGGGAGCTCCTCCCTGACGAGCTACGCGCCGCGGTGCGCTGGGGCGCCGCGTTCGTGCGCTCCCGCTTCAGCGCCTGCGAGAAGGAGCGCCACACCATTGTCATCCGGCGCGGGCTCGGCGGCGGGTACAACGAGGACGACCTATTCGACGCGGCGCTCACGTACCTGGCAACCAAGATCAACCCGCAGACCATGAATCGGCTCTGCCTCGCGCGCACCCGCAAGAGGGAGCCCGACGGGAGCGGCAGCTGCAGCACGCTCCTGAGCATGGAGAACGGAGGCTCCACCACGGACTCCTTCGATGGCGTTGAGTTCCGGTGGACGTCCATCGAGAGCGGCGGCAACGAGGGCAACAATAGGGGCAAGGAATTCCTGGAGCTCAGCTTTGACGCAGAGCACACGGAGACCGCGCTCCACAAGTACGTGCCCTTCATTATGTCTGCGGCAGAGGAGCTGCGGTTGCGAGACCGCTCGCTCAAGATCTTCCTCAACCAGGGTTCGAGTTGGAAAGGCATCAACCATCATCATCCGGCCACGTTCGACACGCTCGCCATGGACCCGTCCATCAAGCAGGCCGTGATTGCCGACCTCGACCGGTTCCTGAAGCGGAAGGAGTACTACCGGCGGATCGGCAATGCGTGGAAGCGCGGGTACCTTCTCTACGGTCCACCTGGAACTGGCAAGTCGAGCCTGGTCGCCGCCATGGCCAACTACCTCCGGTTCAACCTCTACGACCTTGATCTTTCCGGGGTGTACGATAACTCGTACTTGCAGCGGCTGCTCATCGACATGTCCAACAAGTCCATCCTCGTCATCGAGGACATTGACTGCAGCTTCGACACCATGTCCAGGGAAGACCGCAAGGTGTCCCATGCGACCTACACAGACGACGACGAGGACGATGAGTACGACGACGCCGGAGCAAGAGGATACCCGCCGGAGCGCGAGCGCAAGATAACATTGTCAGGGCTGCTCAACTTCATCGATGGCTTGTGGTCTACATGCGGCGAGGAGCGCATCATCGTCTTCACCACCAACTATAAGGACCGGCTTGACCGGGCGCTGCTACGGCCGGGCCGCATGGACATGCACGTCTACATGGGCCACTGTGGCTGGGAGGCGTTCAGGACGCTGGTCAGGAACTACCACCTGGTCGAGGACCACGTGTTGTTCCCGGAAATTCAGGAACTGCTTTCGGTGGTGGAGGTGACACCGGCGGAGGTATCCGAGATGCTGCTGCGGAGTGAGGACGTCGACGTTGCGCTACGGGTGCTTATGGAATTCCTCCAAGAAAGGAGATGCAAAACAAATGAGAAGAAGGGCGGCATAGCAGGATAGCAGAGACGGTATTTTGTAGTGTTCCTTCAGTATTGGAACCCCTTTCGTGACGAAGGCAGAACTTGAACTTTTATCTTGCTTCGTTGTTTCTTTTTCCTGTTAAGGAGGCTAACACCATATATAGCCTGTGGTTGACGCACGATGCACACAGCCATGAAATTATTTAATGATATTATATGAATTTTTTAAATGAACTCACATTTTCTTCTTTATACAAACAATTGTTGAGTTATAACTTTCTTTACGGTTTTGCTAAGTCTAAACCATTGCTATACTCGTCAAATCTTGAGCGAAGATCCCTCTGAATTTGTCTTGTTAGCTTTCTTTCTTATCTGTTATACGTATGATTGATTTAAAGTTTTGAGAGTAACTTCGATTTTCAATTTGCTTCAAGTTGTATTTTTGACCTCAATGCTTGTCTCAGTCCGAACTTGGCTCCAAAGGAAAAACATGTGTTTTCAATCTGGTTCCAGGTCAAAAATGAACTACTTCCTCCGTTTGAAATTATTTATCACTTAATGTATGTGTCTTGCATTTAGGCACATCCGTTTAAGTGATAAGTAATTCCAGTACTAAATAACTACTAATGGGCCTGGTTCCAAAAACCATTAACACAAAAGGAAAGATGCCCAAAAATCCATGACCGAAAAACACATTCCCTTCTCTCTCTAGGGACTAAAATGCGCAGAACCACCACATTAGCGTCATAACTCTCGAAAAATCACCACTTTATAGAACATGACACTTTACATTGCATCGTGAATTAATATTGGCAAAAAACACGGAACGCAAAATCATAGTGTTTTGACGTGGCAGATCATGTTTTGGCCGACAAAGGGGGACGACGCGCCGCTAACGGCCGTTACGCGGCTCGGTCGTGTCGGAAGCGTTCGAGCTCTCTCTCTCTCTCTCTCTCGCGCGCGCACGCGGGTGGGAGGCATGGCGGAGGCTCGATCTGCAGAAGGCAGACTCGGATGCATCGGCGATGAGGAGAAAGAGTCGGAAGAGTGGGTGGGGCCGGATGGCGGCGTGGCAGGGGGCAGCCGTGGCAAGGAGGAGGATTGCTACGGCGGCAGCTTGTTCCGTTCCTCGCTGACGACATAGTCGTCCGTGGATGTCGCACGCAGGGCAGTGGAGGAGCTACCCACTGCAAAGCCCCCTCCCCCTACGTGAGCTACATTCAAATCTTGAGCTTCCCCATCCCTGAATGTTGTTTCAGATTTGCAATGCTAGTTGTTTGACATTGTTAGTTGTTTGATGCTCCTTACCGAATGTTTCTCAATTAACTGAATGTTGGTGGCATATGTTTTAATTAATTCATTGAACTACTGAATGTTTCTGAAATATAATTGAATGTTGTTGCCATATGTTTTACTGAATGTACTATAGTGTAATACTGGATTTTGTGCTGAATCTGAACTACGTGAATGTTGTTGCTCCATTTTGGATAGAATGTTGTTTAGTACTGAATTTTTAGATGATGAACTAACTGAATGTAGATGCCCCATTTTTGTACAATTAGGGTTGAAGCTGACATTTGGAATGTGAGTTTCCAATTCTATGGTAGGGATAACCTAGACAGGACAATCCATCTCTGAAATCACATCCAACACTTTGTTGGCTATTATGGATTTGGAGGGCTTTGGGAATACATAATATATTTAGTATGTGAAGCAAGAGGGAACTGGCATAGCTGGTTTAGATTTGCTTGACAGCAATGCAATGGTTCAGAAAATGCTCAAAGAGTTTGACCACAGCAAATCTGTTAAGTTCATTGTACTTAAAGGAGGTGCCCCAACCCCACTTGATGTGAACAGAGCTTCAAAAATATGTGAGAAGCAGATTCCCATCAGTAACATATGTGAGCCTATTGTATATGTAGTTGAAACCCATGGGGTTGTCAACACACAGGAGAGCATTAACCTTCAGAGAAAGGGCAAGTCAAGGTTGCCTTATGATGTTTTAGAGGAAGATGATGATGAAAGTGAAGATGATCAAGAAGAAAGGGTTTCAGTGTCGATTTTATTTAACTACCTAAATTTGAGTATGATCCCACACCGCTAGGTGTTGATGAAGAAGTGGTTGAGTTGCTTCAGAGATTAGATCAGCTCAAGTTGTAGAGAGAGGATCCTTGGTACCACTATGAAGGAGACATAGATGCGGATGAGCTTTACCAGCCTAAGGAAGAGGAAATGGATGAAGAAGAGCATGTGCCTTGTCCTCCAAGAAAAAAGGCCAAAGGGAGTTGGGTATTCTAGTAGAGCTCATCATGAAGAAGAAATTGTTCCTTTTCATGACTGGGTCCCTTTAGATGATGATGATGATCTGAACAATGTTAATGACAATGATTATGATGGATCTATTAAGAGGATTTTAGTTCTGCTTGGCAAGAGGAAAAGAAGGCAGAAGAAGAATATGAGAGGATTTGGTATGATGAGGAAGCAGAAAATCCTAATCAGCAGATATGTGAGCATTTATGTTTTGTAGACAAAAGAGCTCTAAGACAATTCCTTGTTGTTCAGCTGAGGAACTACAATTATTGGAGGAATTGCAAAGACAATATAATTGTCCATTGCAAAGTTGATGGATGCCCTTCATGACGATAGCTTCTCAAATCAGCAATGGAAATACATTTACCATTAGGAAACTGAGTCTGCCACACACATGCCCTCCAGATAGTGAGAGCACCAAAGTGACATCAGATTGGTTTGCTAAGGAATGTGAGTAGTCAACTAGAACAGATCCGAGGACAAAGGTTGACACAATATTAGAAAATTCAAAGGAGAAGTATGGGGTGGAACTACCAAAGAGCAAAAGCTACAGGGCTAAGCAGGAGGGGGGGGGCTTTGAAAGTTGTTGAAGGAGATGTTAAAGCAAAATACACAAGATTTAGAGACTATCTGCAGACAATTTTAGATACAAATCCTGATAGCACGTGTATTGTGACAACAAGAAGAGTAGCAAAACACCCAAGCCCAAACCTTAGGTTCCAAATGATGTTTTATATGTCTCAATGCATCTAGGGAAGGCTTTCTCAATGGTTGTAGGCCATTCATAGGTAATTTCACTATTGCATCCTTTTGTGTAACCCTTTGTTGTGCATTGTAGTTGTCTCAAATCATTTCTTACTTGATGCAGGGGCTGATGGATGTTTTATAAAGTTGAGCAGTGGCCAACAAATCCTGGCAGCAACATGCAGAGGTGGAAATAGCAATCTCTTTCCTATTGCATTTGGTGTGGTTGACAAGGAAGATACCCCAAATTGAAAAGAAACTTGCTGCCAAATATAACTATCTCAAAAACATAAAAACTTCCAAAAATGTCCACACAGAGACAAACAAGCAGAGGTACTAAATTCAAAAAGTTCAGATATCAGAAGGAGATAACTGTTGGAAATATGCCCTAGAGGCAATAATAAAGTGGTTATTATTATATTTCTTTGTTCATGATAATCATTTATTAGCCATGCTAGAATTGTATTGATCGGAACTCAAATACATGTGTCGATATATAGACAAACACCGTGTCCCTAGTGAACCTCTACTAGACTAGCTCGTTGATCAAAGATGGTCAAGGTTTCCTCACCACAGACATGAGTTGTCATTTGATAACAGGATCACATCATTAGAAGAATGATGGGATGGACAAGACCCAACCATAAGCATATCAATTGACCGTGTTAGTTTATTGCTACTGCTTTATCCATGTCAATTATCTGTTCCTACGACCATGAGATCACGCAACTCCCTGACACCGGAGGAATGCCTTGTGTGTATCAAACATCACAACATAACTAGGTGACTATAAAGGTGCTCTATAGGTATATCCAAGGGTGTCTGTTGGGTTGGCATGGATCGAGACTGGCACTCCGTATGACGGAGAAGTATCTCTGGGCCCACTCAGTAATACAACATCACAAGAAGCTAGCAAGCAATGTGACTAAGGATTTAGTCACGGGATCTTGTATTACGGAACAAGTAAAGAGACTTGTCGGTAACGAGATTAAAGTAGGTATGAAGATACCGATGATCAAATCTCAGGCAAGTAACATACCGATGGACAAAGGGAACTACTTACGGGATTGTCTGAATCCTTGACATTGTGGTTCGACCGATAAATATCTTCGTGGAATATGTAGGAACCAATATGGGAATCCAGGTCCTGCTATTGGTTATTGCCTGGAGAGTGTCTCGGTCATGTCTGCATCATTCTCGAACCCGTAGGGTCTGCACACTTAACATTCCGTGATGATATAGTATTGTTGAGTTCTATATGTTGGTGGCTGAAGGTTGTTCGGAGTCCCGGATGAGATCCCGAACATCACAAGGAGTTCTGAAATGGTTCGGAGGTAAAGATTGACATATGGGAAGTTGGTATTTGAGTTTCCGAAAGGTTCTGGAACTTACTGATTTTGTGATGGAGATGCTGGAAGTGTTCCGGGGGTCCATGTAACAGCCTGGGACCGACGCTCTAGAAGATTCCTCTTTTATTCCATTGTCGTCATGCGATTCGTTTGGTTGTCGCATTCATCATTGCATTATTCGCATCATCTGCATAGCATCATCACTCGTTTTTGAAAACTTGCATCTGTTCGTAGTTGCCAGGTTCTCTCCGTTTGTGTCGTCGACCGTTTTGAGACCAAACACACATGCACGCGCCCGCGGCATCGGTAAAATATTGTTTTTAAAGTGCATATGAAATATTCTCGGATTTGGTCGAAAGTTGGTGTGCGGTCTCATTGTATTGTAGGTGGACCTCCTGTTAAATTTCGTCGCAATCAGAGGTCCTTTGATACCCCAATGGTAGATCGTAGCGGCACCATCATCGGTTTAAATTATCAGACGTTTTCGGTTTTATAAAACTCGTGTCATGGCCCAAACTTCCCTCTCATCTTATCCCAACCACCTCTTCATAGCCCACTAGCCTAGCCTAGTCCCTAGCCATTGCCGGAGTCGTCCGATCGCGATCCTACGGTCCGAATTCGGACGAATATTGCTAACCCTAGCCCCGTTTGCTATAAATTGGCCCCTAGCCTCGCAACCCTAGCCCATCTTCCTTGATTTCCGCATGCAGCCTACCCCCAGTCACCGCCTCTCCACCCTTGTCTCCCTCCCGCAACCGCCAGGCCCGCCAGGACCTAGATCGGGGCCTTGGAAGCCCATCTGGGCCCGAAACCCCGCCGCCGCTCCAGGGAGTTGGAGCTCCCCCGCACCCGCAGCCGCACAAGAGGAGGCCTCGACCCCGAGCTTGCTGCTGCCCGTGCCTCCCTGCCCGTCACCGGAGTGGCGTCACGCCGGTCACCGGACCTCCGACCCCGTGCTCCCGCATCCTTCTCTTCCTCGTCTCTAGCCTCTCTCTCACCCAGATCTCTCTTCTCGTTTTTCTTCAGGAGCCGCCATGGCAGTTGTGCTCGATCTCCTCGGCCCCGACACCACACCTTGACACCGGGAATGGAGAGCCCCGCGCTTGATATCCTCGTCTGCGCCTCCGTTCGCTTCCCCCCAGCAAGCGCGTTGCCCCCCCAGCATCTGCTGCCCTGTTGCCCTGCATCGTGCCGCCATGGGTAGCGTCGGCCCCTGCTTCGAGCGTTGGAGCCGCGTCTCTCGTTGATCGCTGCACCTGCCTGGGCCGCCCCAATGCCTGCGTGGGCCACGCCCACGGCCTAGGCGGCCTCCAAGGCCCCGTTCTGCCCCAGCCCAGCTTACCCCAACCAGCCTCCTCTGCTCTATGGGCTTGGCCCGCGAGGTGAGCCGCCCACCACCTATCCATCGCCTGTGTGCTATGTAGTCATCCATCGCTCACCTACTTTCTTAGGCTGTCCTAGATTCGGCCCGTTCTGTTTTTTTCGTCCTAGCGAATTTAGTAATTATCCTGTGATTACCTATTTACAAAACCCCCTAAGTTTCATGCATATCATAACTCACCAACCGTTCATCGGATTAAAAAGGTCTATATATGTAAAATGACTTGAATTTCGTGTAGAATCACAATTTCCAACTCTCACATGTGATAAAAATGTTCAACTTGTTGTTTTTATTTAATTTGCAACATTGTCAGGCTAAAACGCTTTATGTCATATCTTAATATCCGTAGCTCCGATCTAAATGATCCACATATGTAACTTGACTAGAAAACGAGTAGAATCACATGCCACACTTTATTTTTCATGTTTAATAAATATAAAATTACATAGGGACAGATCTGCACCAAATTCATATTATGCTTATGAGGACGTTTTGAAAATGCTATATGTTGCTTTCGGCCTCATTTAAAATGCCTAGATGTTGTAGTTGTGTTAGCTTCACCGTTTGCCATGTTGACCAACATTTAATATTCTCGTGTACCTAAATGGGAGTGAACTAAGTAATTCAAATGTGATGTTTCATCAATATGCAACTCGTTGCATATTGATCTTCACTTAATGTGTAGGAGTTGATTGATGTGCTTAGCCATGCCTTGCATAATTAAATGGACATGCATCATTTTTGTTTGCGCATCATGTCATGCATATGTTGTGGTGTTGAAAGCACATTTGCTCCCTTGGTGGTTTTGGTAATTAATAACAACATATAAGTCATTGAACTAATGTTTCCACTAAGTATATTTCAGGAAATGTTCAATGAGAGGATTGGCAAAAAGGAGATTGTGGAGAAACCCCAAGATGCAAGGAAATAGGTTGGCCAAGCTTCAAGCAAGAGGACTCTACATTTTATATTTGTGAGAAATCACTTTGAGTCCATAGGAAAGCCAATACTATTAAAGGGGATAAAGTTTGTTGGTGAACAATATGCTCAAACGTGCACAAGTGATAGTTGCCAAAAACATCCACAAAACTCTCCTACCAAAGTCTGTTCTATACCCAACACTCAAAATTGGTGCAACCAACAATCCCACTTCGGTGCCACCGATTCCAGTACCTAGACAGACTCTGCCAAACCCTAGCCACTTCCGTGCAACCGATTCCATACCAGTGCCACCGAGCTTAGGTTGCCAACTTTTTGTTACACAAATTCACATTTTCGGTTCCACCGAGAATGTTGTATCGGCGTCACCGAGATTGGAAATCTAACCGTTGGTCACCTTATTGGTGCAACCGAGAATTGTATATCTGTCCCTCCGAGATTCAAAAGTTGCCACCTTCTGGTCACTTCGGTACCACCGAGATTAACACATCGGTGTCACCGAGTTTGTCATTTTGTGTGTAACGGTTGAATTTTTGGGGATGCCTATATATACCCCTTCACCACCACTCACTCGAAAGAAAAGCACTCAGAACTATTCCATACCTATCCTATCAGATTTTCTGAGAGAGAACCACCTACCCTTGTGTTGAGGTCAAGATCTTCCAATCCAATCATATGGATCTTGATTTCTAGCCTCCCTTAGTAGCTTTCCACCAATCCCATCTCTTTCACCATGCGAAATCTTTGAGAGAGTGATTGGGTGCTGAGGAGTCTATCATCTTGAAGCACACGAGCAAGGAGTTCATCATCATTACCGAGCCTATTACCTTTTGGAGGGTGGTGCCTCCTAGATTGGTTAGGTGTCGCTTGGGATCCTCCTAGTTCGTGTTGTGGAGTGCACCAAGAAGTTTGTAAGGGCAAGGAGATCGCCTACTTCGTGAAGATCTACCCCATAGTGAGGCTAGTCCTTCATGGACGGAAGCCGTATGGAATAGTCAAGGTTGCTACTTCGTGGACCCTTTTGGTTGGAGCCCTCCGTGGACTCTCGCGACCGTTACCCTCCGTGGGTTGAAGACTCCATAAACGTGAATGTACGATAGCGCCACCTATCGGAAACCATGGGAAAAATCATCGTGTCCACAATTGCATTTGATCTTCCTACCCTAACCCTTCTATACATGCTTGTTGTTATTTTCCGCTGCTATATACTCTTAGACTTGCATGTGTAGGGTGTACTTGACTTGCCATGAAATGCTAAAAACTATCAACCATAAAATTTGGTATAGGCAAAATCTTTAATTGGTCAAGTAGTCTAATCACCCCCCCTCTAGACCTACTTTCGATCCTACAAGTGGTATCAGTGTTGGGGAACGTCGCATGGGAAACAAAAATTTTCCTACGCACACGCAGATCTATCCATGGTGATGAGCATCTACGAGAGGGAGAGTGGATCTACATACCCTTGTAGATCACTAAGCGGGAAGCGTTAAGAAACGCGGTTGGTGTAGTCGAACATCTTCGCGATCCAAATTGCCGAGCGTCCCGCGATCTCATCACGACCCGTCCCGCACTCCAATCACGATCCGCCCCGTGACCTCATCACGATCCGTCCCGCGATCTCATCACGATCTGTCTCACGATCTTGATCACGATCTGTCCCGTGAACACTTCACGATCCGTTCCGCGATCTCATCATGAACCGTCTCGCGATCTCGATCATGGTCCTTCCGATCTAGCGCCGAACGGATGGCACCTCCGCGTTCAGCACACGTGCAGCTTGATAACGATCTCCACCGTCTTGATCCAGCAAGAGGAGGTGGAGAGGAAGAAGAGTTCACCGGCGGTGTGACGGCGCTCCGGCAATGGTGGTGGAGTAATTCCGGCAGGGCTTCGCCTAAGCACTGCAGAAATCAGATTTAGAGGAGAAACTATGCACTGGTGGAACGGGTAGCACGTGGCCATAAATTCTGTCCAAAAACCCTCTATTCCACCAGTATATATAGGAGGATAGGAGAGGCAGCCTTGGCGCAAGGGCAAGGCCCTCTAGGAGTCGTCCGAGCCAAAGGAGGAGGAGTCCTACTCCTCCTCCACTCCTAGTAGGAGTAGGACTCTTCCTTTTTTTGCCTTTTTCCCACTCTTTTCTCTTTGGGATTCTTCCCCTAGCCGCATGGGCCTGTTGTGGTTATTCCACCAGCCCAATAAGGGCTGGTTAATACTTTCCCACAGCCCATGAAGCCTCTTGGGTCGAAATACCCCTCCCGGAGGTCTCCCGGTACACTCCCGGCACTCCCGGTACACTACCGATGAGCCCGAAACTTTTCCAGCGACTAAACTGGGACTTCCTATATATGAATCTTTACCTCCGGACCATTCTGGAACTCCTCGTGATGTCCGGGATCTCATCTGGGACTCCGAACAAACTTCGGTCACCACCATACATAACTCTATACTACCGAAACGTCACCAAACCTTAAGTATGCAGACCCTGCGGGTTCGAGAATTATGTAGACATGACCGAGACACCTCTACGGTCAATAACCAATGGCGGGACCTGGATGTCCACATTGGTTCCTACATACTCTATGAAGATCTTTATCAGTCGAACCTCTATGTCAAGGATTCAGTTAATCCCGTATAATGTTCCCTTTGTTCTTCGGTATGTTACTTGCCCGGGATTCGATCGTCAGTATCTCCATACCTAGTTCCACCTCGTTACCGGCAAGTCTCTTTACTCCTTCCGTAATACAAGATCCCGCAACTAACAATTAGTCACATTCCTTGCAAGGCTCATTGTGATGTTGTATTACCGAGTGGGCCCCGAGATACCTCTCCGTCACATGGAGTAACAAATCCCAGTCTTGATCCATGCCAACTCAACAGACACCCTCGGAGATACCTGTAGAGCACCTTTATAGTCACCCAGTTACGTTGCGACGTTTGATACACACAAGGCACTCCTCCGGTGTCCGTGAGTTGCATGATCTCATGGTCATAGGAACATATACTTGACATGCAGAAAACTGTAGCAGTAAACTGACATGATCATATGCTACGTTTGTAGTTTGGGTCTTGTCCATCACATCATTCTCCTAATGATGTGATCCCGTTATCAAATGACATCTCATGTCCATGGCTAGGAAACCTTAACCATCTTTTGATCAACGAGCTAGTCTATTAGAGGCATACTAGGGACATGGTTTTGTCTATGTATCCACACATGTATCTAAGTCTCCGATCAATACAATTATAGCATGGATAATAAACGATTATCATGAACAAGGAAATATGATAATAACTAATTTATTATTGCCTCTAGGGTATATTTCCAACAATTAGAGCATTGGTCTCCATTGCTTAGGTTTCACAACCTAGGAGAAGTATGTCGTCTAGTGAGGGAAGTTATCACCGTAGAGGTCCGTACATTGACGACACTAATTTTGCTAGTTGGAAGCATAAAATGAAAATGCATATTCTTGGTCATAACCCTGCCGTTTGGGCTATTGTTCGTGTTGTCTTGCAAGGTGAGTTCTTTGCGGATGGACGGGAACCGGATCGTGAAGCGATCGCGGATGAATTGAAGATGTTGCAATACAATGTTCAAGCATGTGACATTCTCTTCAACTGCTTATGCCCTGAAGAATTCAATAAAATCAGCCATCTTGAGAATGCAAAGGAGATTTGGGATACTTTGGTTGATATGCAAGAAGGAACCAAGTCCGTGAAAGAATCCAAGTTAGATGTTCTTCAAGGTCAACTTGACAAGTTCAAGATGAAGGATGGTGAAGGAGTCGCAGCTCTAGGCTAGCTCTCATCACCAATGAGATTGCCGTCTTAGGAAGCAAAGAAATGGCCGACAAATTCATCATCAAGAAGATACTTAGAGCTTTGGATTAGAAATACGACACCATGTGCACATTAATCCAAATGATGCCAAACTACAAAGATCTCAAGCCTATGGAAGTCATTGGAAGGATTGTTGCTCATGATATGACACTCAAAGATAAAGAAGAGCTTCATCACAAGTCTAGCGTTGCTTACAAAGCCAAAAGTGATGCTCCCACAACTTCAAGCAATAACCTTGTCTCCAATGAAGAAATAAGCCTCATGGTCAAGAAATTCAACAAGTTCTACAAGAATAGAAGCAAAGAAAGAAACTCCAACTCAAGATATGAAGAGAAGCGTTCGTCAAGTCGTGACCGAAATTGCTACAAATGTGGGAAGCCCGAACACTACTCAAATGAGTGCACGGCTCCTTACAAAAGAACAGAAGAGTCACCTCGAAGACGAAGATCAAGGAATGAATCACCACAAAGAGAGATAAGGAGTAGAGATGATCGTTATGAACGAAGACACTCAAGGAGAAGTAGAGATTCGGAGAAGAAGGACAAGTACACCAAGAGCTACACAAGAAGAAAACATCAATCTCATGTTGGTGAATGGGTTTCCGGCTCTGACTCCGATAACAACTCTAAGAGAAGCTATCACTCCGACTCCGACTATAGTCAAGATGATGGTGTTGTCAGAATTGCTCTAGTGACTACCAACTCCTATGATCTATTTGATTCACCAAATGAAGGGAGTGGAAGTTGCTTCACGGCTAAAGGCCCCAAGGTATCACACCCTGAGTATCTTGATTTTGATAGTGATGAAGATGATCTACTTTGTGATGATGACTTACTTTGTGATAAAACTAGTGATAGTGATCAAAATGAACTTGATAATTCTCAGCTAGTCAAGATAAGTCAATGGATGATGATAAGATGAAAATAGAACAACTAACTAAAGAACTAAACACTCTTAAGTTAGCTCATGAATCTACTCTCAAAGATCATAGAGAGCTTGTGAGAACTCATAAGAAGCTACGCTTCGAGAAGCTCAACTTGGAGCAAGAGCATGAGTTTCTCAAAGCTATCAATGACGATCTCCGGAAGAAGACCTGATCTTATCTAGCCAAACGACTACTCTTGTCTACTTTCATGCCTCAAGTTAAAACTAAGCAATCTAGTAACAAAGGCAATAAAGATTCTTCATCTAGTAGCAACAATAAAAGTGATAAATCCAATGATGTTGCTTCTAGTAGTTCTATTGATTCCACTAATGATGTTTCTCTTAGACAAGATACACTTGAGCAGAAAATGCTTTATTGAAAGGAATTGTAGAAAAAGGTATCTACAAGAGTCTTGCCGGATGTAAGCAATCTGAGGAAATTGTACGCAAGCACGGAGGATACTGGAAGAATCATGGTGTTGGCTACTTCAACGCTAATGGAGTTGAGTGGGAAGAAGGTCAATATCCCAAGTCCAAGTTTGTTCCTCAAAAGGAGAAGTATGGAAATATTCTTCCCAAGGGAACAAACACTCAAGATGACCTTCCACCACAAGACCACAAGCTCAAGGGCAAGAACAAGCTTCAAGATGACATTTACTCATATGAAGATAAACCCCTAGCTTCGGTGGAGTGGGTTCCCAAGGCTAATTCAAGCTCAACTACTACAAAGGCCACTTCAGCACCAAGGATCCCCATCAACTTGATGTGGGTTCCCAAGAAAAAGAACTAGTAAGTTCTTGAGGGGTGACTCCGCCAATGAAATTCACTCACATTCATTATTGGCAAGAACTTTTTGCACTCAACATCAACTCAATGCAATAGTTCAAGGAGTCACACATTCCCTCAAAGGTGAGCAAGGGACAAGGTAATCAACAAATCAATGGACATCATAACACATGCTTTGCACTCCATGTCCATAGATATCCTTGTATTTGTCTCTTGTATGTTGGGACTAACCCATGTAGGTGAGAGGAGTAAAGAAACAACAAGGATGCTCCCAACTCTTGGTAATATTCATCAACATTGAGCATCCACAACTACCTCACCAACATGAAGTCTTCATCGACAAAACCCAAGGTTAGTTTACCCCTCTTATGGGGGGATGTCACATTAAGGAGGAGCTTTACTCTAATCCTTGAGTTGAAGCATCTCTTAACATGTGACAACATTAAATGCTTTATGAAAAAGTGGTAACCCCACTTGTGCTTAAACGATGAGTATGCCATATGATCAAGTACTCTTACTTGGCTCCTAAGTCAAATACTCATATATAGATGACTTTGTCATCGCCCAAGTGCTTGTTAGATGCTAGTGTGTTTGTGCATGTTCGTCATGATTTATTTTGACATCTTATTGTGTGAGCATGTTGGTCTGCATTTATTTTCTCATTCGAGGATATCCAATTGTTGCTATTTGGATTTATATTTATCTTTTGCCATTTGGATGGACAAGAATGCCTAGGACCACTCTTTAGCTATCTATGCTTTCTCATCTCATATTCCATTCATGATGCATCACAAAATTTGAACAAGTGCTTTTCGATCCCTTTGTGTGTGCAGCAGTCGGAGTTCCGTATCGACAAGGACTGACCATTAAAACCTCCCAGGTGCAACTCGGTGGAACCAACACCAAAATCTCGGTATCACCGATTACCTAGGGTTGATCTGGTTTTTCAATCTCGGTATCACAGATTCTATTTTCTCAGTTACACCGAGTGTCCCTATCAGCTGACAGTTGAGGCACTCGGTGACACCGAAAACTTAGAATCAATGTCACCGACAGTGGTGGGTATATAACTCTAGACCCCGACGTTTTGAAATTTCATCCTCATACGTCGTGCTCCAAAACCCTAAGTTGCTGTTCCAAAGACCCCTGGTCATCGCCCTTGACTTCTCGAGCTCCTCCGCCGCTAGGAATCGCCGCCGTCGACGTAATCTTCACAAACGTCGCCGCCGTAGAGGATCTGTGCCAAGCTAGGGTACGGATTCGATCTCTAGTGCGCTCCCATTCTGATTCTTGCACGTTGGACCTTGTTTTCTCTATAAGCCACCTATTGCTCATTCATCTATCCACTAGAAATTGCAAAATCTTGAGTTAGATGGATTTTCTAGGGTTTTGCCGTTCGCTCGATACATCTCGGTGGAACCGAAATGAAAATATCGGTCTCACCGATATACTTTTCTGTGTTGCTGAGAACTGACTCGGTGGAACCGAGTAGCTCTTTTTGGTCCTATCGAAAAGGCTGCCAAGTTCCTGGTAAGGAGTTGGTGTGTCTTGACTCCACCGAAAATTTCATTTCGGCTGTACCGATATGTATGTGACAGATTGCAAAACTTTTGAAAAACTCATTGCTCAAATTTCAAAATAGCCTCATTTTGTGATGACTCATCTGCTTCTTCTCATCTACACTCTATTCACAGGGTCAGCATGTTAGGTTCAGAAGACAGTCAGAACAGGTCAGAGCAGAGAGCAGACATGAGTTCAGGCACAAGCCCAGAGCCCAGTTCGTTCTTAGATCCAGGCACCCCCAGCTCACATGGCTTGCCCAAGGCTGCCACCAGAACTAGAAAGAGGTTGAACTTAGAAGAAGAAGATTCAGACTTTGTCCCTGAGGAGGTTCTTGCTAAGAAGCAAGAGAAGGCTACCAAGAAAGCTGCAACTGAAGCTACTTCCTCTAGAAGGGTTGTCAGCAAAAATATATGCACCATCTTCAACCTTCAAGGCTTATGAGATTGCCAGAGCAACTATTTCTGTTGAGATCCCCAAGAAAGCTATGCCTAAGAAGGAAGGAGAGAAAAAGGCCAGGAAGAGGATCATTCATGTGTCTGGCAAGCCTATCTCCATGTTTGAGGATCCAGAAGCTGCTGATGCTGAAGAAGAGGAGGTTGAGATAGCAAAGGCCCCTCCCAAGAAGAAGGCAAAGAAGTTGATGTCTGATGCTATGCCCAAAACCAGCACATCCAAGAAGGCTGCTGAGAAGCCCAACAGGACCACTAGGCAGATTCCGGCCTCTGAGAAGAACATAGGGAATGCCTCCAGAGCTAAAGCTGATGAGGATCTGACAACATTAATGAAGCTTAGACCACACCTCCCTGTTCATAATGCCACCTATCCAGTAGCTGAGGACATGAAGAAGAGGAAGGACTCGGGACTGAGGGCATGGAGAGCTATTGATCCTTATGCCCAAAGAAAGAAAATAGATGTGGACTACAGGTTCTATACCAAGGAGCAGCAGGACTTCTATGAGACTGTGCTCTTTGATAAGGGTCCAGCTGTCAGCGATATGCGATATGTTGATTGGAAGTACATCAAGGAGAATGAGGACTACTTTCCAAGTGTCCAGGACAACTTCCATTGCATTGGTCTTGATGAATTCATAGGCAGAGAATTCACAGCATGGAATGACGAGATGATCATGCAGTTCTACTCCACTGCACACTTTTAGGGAGATGGTAGAATTGTGTGGACGACTGAAGGTGCCCGATATGAATCAACTGTTGAGGAATGGGCAGAGATCTTAGGAGTTCCTGAAGCACAGGATGGTGACCTGGATGTCTACTCAGAATCCAAGGCTAGTCACAATGCTATGGCCAACATGTATAAGGATATCCCTGCTGATAAAATGAAGTCTCACCAGCTAGGGTCCATTTACTTTCTTCAGGCTGGCCTACGCACTATCAACACCATTCCGAGGCATACCCTGATGCCCAAGTCCGGAGATGACAAGATGATCCGAGGCCACTCCATCAACATGTTGATCCATATTGACATTCACACCAGGATCAGAGTCATGGACTTGATTGTAGAGACAATCAAGAGGGTTTCTGCTGATCAGAAGCACTCATGCTGTTATGCACCTACATCCAGATGCTTATAAACTCAAGACTGGAGAAGCACATATTTGCCCTGGATCACCCACATTTACCCCTACAGCCAGATCTAGAGGACAATGTCGTGGTGATGGAAGTTGATCATCCCACTTCTGCTGCAGCTCAGGAAGAAGCAGAGACAGTGAGAGCCACTAGTGCTCAAGCTCCTCGATCCAGGAGCGAGCAAATGGATTTGCTGATATCATCTGTTCACAGCATGCAAAAGGACATTAAGGGGATTCTAGATAACCAAAACAGTCTTGTCAGGATCTTTGAGACCAGAATCAAGTCCCTTTCTGATAAAGTGGACGGGCTGACGAAGATAGTCACAGAACTTCAGCATGAAGTTGACTCCGTGGAGATCCCTCGGGTCTCTTCTACTTCAGATGAGGATGATGATGATGAGGATGATTCACCTCTAGGGCCAGGCACTCAGTTCACTACTCAGGCCAGATCAGCCATAGTGCCAGCTCCAACAGCTCCATCAGCTCCATCAACATCAGCTCCATCAGTGACCACTCCAGCTCCATCTACGACATCTGCAGAGATCTTTGCCAACGCCGTCATCTCGACTCCTTCATCAACAACTAGAGGAGATGCGCCCAAGAACGCTTAGATGTGTGCCTTTGAACTTTTTGGTAACTTGTTACCAAAGGGGGAGAAGTGTATACAGATCTATAGGCTTCGAGCGAGAGATAGATTTGTCTTTTTACTTGCTTTTGAAAAACATTTGGTTCTTTTGATTTGATGTGAGATACTTTTGTGTTTGTGTTATGCTACTATTTGATGTGTGATGCTACTATTTCCTATCATCTTAATGGTCATGAGATGATCATTCACCCTTACTTATGTGTGTTGTGCCATGTTATTCACTCTAATTATTCTTGCACACCACTAAGTTGTATGTGACATGGAAGAAGTACCCCATATACCTAATCGATTGTGCATTTGCATTCAAACGCAAGTTCAAAATAATGCACAAATTTAGGGGGGCTCTTGTTTATCACATACCTCTCAAAGCGACGATTAATCTCATTGATTTTATCATATGTCGAAGCTTTGATCTATATGTTGTCATCAATTACCAAAAAGGGGGAGATTGAAAGCACATTTGCTCCCTTGGCGGTTTTGGTAATTAATAAAAACATATAAGTCATTGAACTAATGTTTCCACTAAGTATATTTCAGGAAATGTTCAATGAGAGGATTGGCAAAAAGGAGATTGTGGAGAAACCCCAAGATGCAAGGAAATAGGTTGGCCAAGCTTCAAGCAAGAGGACTCTACATTTTATATTTGTGAGAAATCACTTTGAGTCCATAGGAAAGCCAATACTATTAAAAGGGGGTAAAGTTTGTTGGTCAACAATATGCTCAAACGTGCACAAGTGAGTCTCCAAAAATATCCACAAAACTCTCCCACCAAAGTCTGTTCTATACCCAACACTCAAAATCGGTGCAACCAACTATCCCACTTCGGTGCCACCGATTCCAGTACCTAGACAGACTCTGCCAAACCCTAGCCACTTCCGTGCAACCGAGCTTAGGTTGCCAACTTTCTGTTATGCAAATTCACATTTTCGGTTCCACCGAGAATGTTGTATCGGCGTCACCGAGATTGGAAATCTAACCGTTGGTCACCTTATCGGTGCAACCGTGAATTGTATATCGGTCCCTCCGAGATTCAAAAGTTGCCACCTTCTGGTCACTTCGGTACCACCGAGATTAACACATCGGTGTCACCGAGTTTGTCATTTTGTGTGTAATGGTTGGATTTTTGGGGATGCCTATATATACCCCTTCACCACCACTCACTCAAAAGAAAAGCAGTCAGAACTATTCCATACCTATCCTATCAGATTTTCTGAGAGAGAACCACCTACCCTTGTGTTGAGGTCAAGATCTTCCACTCCAATCATATGGATCTTGATTTCTAGCCTCCCTTAGTAGCTTTCCACCAATCCCATCTCTTCCAGCATGCCAAATCTGTGAGAGAGTGATTGGGTGCTGGGGAGTCTATCATCTTGAAGTACAAGAGCAAGGAGTTCATCATCATTACCGAGCCTATTACCTTTTGGAGGGTGGTGCCTCCTAGATTGGTTAGGTTTCGCTTGGGTGCCTCCTACTTCGTGTTGTGGAGTGAACCAAGAAGTTTGTAAAGGCAAGGAGATCGCCTACTTCATGAAGATCTACCCCATAGTGAGGTTAGCCCTTCGTGGACGAAAGCTGTATGGAATAGTCAAGGTTGCTACTTCGTGGACCCTTTTGGGTGGAGCCCTCCATTGACTCTCGCGACCATTACCCTCCGTGGGTTGAAGACTCCATAAACGTGGATGTACGATAGCGCCACCTATCGGAACCACGGGAAAAATCATCGTGTCCACAATTGCATTTGATCTTCCTACCCTAACCCTTCTATACATGCTTGTTGTTATTTTCCGCTGCTATATACTCTTAGACTTGCATGTGTAGCGTGTACTTGACTTGCCATGAAATGCTAAAAACTATCAACCATAAAATTTGGTACAGGCAAAACCTTTAATTGGTCAAGTAGTCTAATCACCCCCCTCTAGACCTACTTTTGATCCTACAGGTGTATCGTGTGTTGATTGTTGTTTTCGGATTGTTCCTTCTCGATAAAGTTCCGAAAGTGTTCGGAGTGTGAGGATTCGTTCGTCTACTTCACGGATCGTCTTCTTCACGGACTCATTCTTCTTCCAAGCGGGATCTCAGGCAAGATGACACCTTTCCCTGGATACCACTACTATCATTGCTATGCTAGTTGTCCCATTTTAATGGTTATGGCTTGATACCTACCACTTGTTTTTCAAGCCTTCCAACATTGCCATGAAAAGCCTCTAACCCTCCACCTTCCCAGCAAACCTTTGTTTGGATATGTTACAACATGCTCAACCCTTCTTATAGCATTTCTAGCTGCAGGTGCTATTGCTTCCATGTGTCAACATGGACATTCTTTTGTTATCGCAATATTATTGATATTTAATTTAATGCACATATATACTTGGTAAAGGGTGGAAGGCTTGGCCTTTTTCTCGATGTTTTGTTCCACTCTTGCCACCCTAGTTACTTGTGAACCGGTATTATGTTCCATAATTGAGTGCTCCTAACATGCTCGGGGTTGTTATGGGGACCCCCTTGATTTTCGTTTTAGGATAAAACTTGTCTGGCAAGGCCCAACATTGGTACTACATTTGCCCAACATAATAATACCAAACACCGTTACTAAAGCATAGGGCTTCATGAAACCGAGGAGTAATTTAACATAATACAGGGGGGTCAGTGTTGCTGGTGCTGGTCCAAAATAGAGCACTGTGCAGGGCCACCTCAGGGCAACTCAAGGGATTTCTATCAGGCCTTCGTACGCATAGCTTATCCGACGTGGCCCGAGAACGAGATACGCGACTCCTATCGGGATTGTCGGCACGTTGGGCGGCCTTGCTGGACTTGTTTTACCTTTCTCGAACGTCTTGCGCATGGGATTTTGACGACACTTTGAGCTATCTCGAAGTTGAGATTTTCCATCGGGATTCCGCAGATACTACGTGTGATTCCATAGTTGAGGAATTCCAACGCGACATGTGGTTAATTTGTGATGGATGAGTTGGAGCACCCCTGCAGGGTTAAATCTTTTGGAAAGTCATGCCCACGATTATGTGGCAACTTGGAAACTTTGTTTAACACCCGGTCATAGTAAACTTGAAGTAAACTCAAATAAAATACACCAACTGTGTGTGTAACTGTGATTGTCTCTTCTCGTGAGTCCTTACCCGAGAGAGAACACGGTGGGGTTATGTTTGACGTGAGCAGGTGTTCAGGATCACCTAGTGATCATTACTAGTTCACGTCCGTTATGCGTAGACCACCATACTTTACTTTATGTATTTGTAAGTTAGCCACTCAAATACATGCTTAGTCGCTTGCTGCAGCCTCACCACTTAACCATACCTCACCCATTAAGCTTTGCTAGTCTTGATACCCTTGGAAATGAGATTGCCGAGTCCCCGTGGCTCACAGATTACTACAACAACAGTTGCAGGTACAGGTAATGCGATGATTTGACGTGAGTGCGATGCTTGTTTGATTTGGAGTTCTTCTTCTTCTTCTTCTTCTTCTTCTTCTTCTTCTTCTTCTTCTTCTTCTTCTTCTTCTTCTTCTTCTTCTTCATAGATCTAGGATGGGTTCTAGGCGGCAGCCTGTGATAGCAAGGATGGATGTCATTTTATCATTTGATTTCGTCTGTAGTCGTACCCTGCTCTTCTATATGATGTTTGAATATGTTGTTGTATTGATGTGGTATTGATGTAGCTTGTGGTGAGTGTAAGCCAATTCCATATACTCATATGTTCTATACATGTACTTGTAATGATATCCATTCTTGCAACACGACGAGATGCATTCCTATCCCTGTCGACGCCCTTGAGCCAAATAAGGATAGGGTCGCATCTTGGGCCTGACAGTCCACCTTCCCCGGAGGCCCCCATGGGCTGTGATAGAGGGCACACCAGCCGCTGGTGGGATGGCTGCCCCTCCCTCCTAGGCCCATGTGGCCAAGGGTTGGTGGGGGCAAGCCCATGAGGGGACCGACCAGCAAACTTGGGGGGCCAAGCCACCATATGGCCGCCGCCCCACCCTTAGGAGAAACCCTAGGGCGCCACCCCTCCTCCCTTCCCCTTATATATATACTAGAGGAGAGGGAGGGCAGCCATATCCTAAGCCACAACATAGCCCTCCCTCTCCCTCTAGATCAGTTTTCTCCTCTTGTTCGTCGCGGTAGCGTTTGGCGAAGCCCTGCCGGGATAGCTCCACCACCACCACCACCATGTCGTCGTGCTGCCGGAGAACTCATCTACTACTCAGCCCTCACTTGCTGGATCAAGGAGGCGGAGACGTCATCAAGTTGTACGTGTGCTGAGTGCGGAGGTGCCATTCGCTCAGCACTAGATCGGGACGGATCGTGATTGGATCACGGGACAGATCGTGATTGGATTGCAAAGACGTTCGACTACATCAATCGTGTTTCTTAACGCTTCCTTCTTACCAATCTATAAGGGTATGTAGATGCACTCCCCTCTCGTAGTTGTTTATCTCCATAGAAAGATCTTGGGTGTTCGTAGGAATTTTTTTGTTTTCCATGCAACGTTCCCCAACAGTGGCATCATGAGCTAGGTTTGTGCATAGATAACATGCACGAGTGGAACAAAAAGGAGTTTATGGGCGTTGATGCTCAGATTGCTTACCTCCTTAGTCTTATCTTCATACAACGGTATTGTAGGATGGAGCAGATCGGACCAACATTACTTGTCCACGTACGAGAGACCGGTTCCATCGACTGACATGTAACTTGTTGCATAAAGATGGCTGGCGGGTGTCTGTATCTCCCACTTTAGTTGAATCATATTGGATAAGAGGTGTTCCTTGTAGAAGGTTAAAATGCAACTTGATTATCACCATTGTGGCTTTGTGTAGGTAAGAACGGTTCTTAGTAGTTGCCCATAGGAGCCACATAAACTTGCAACAACAAAGTAGAGGACGTCTAACTTGTTTTTGCAAGGCATGTTGTGATGTGATATGGCCAAGTACATGATGTATGTGTAACGCCCCGGACACACCCGCCGGTGGTCGTTACTCCTGGCAGGATCTAGACTGGCCTCACAGATCAATACTAGTCTTTTCTGCGCATTTTGTCCTCACTCATGCGCACCCGGGACCAACTTCCCCGTCGGTCACCCATCCTAGAACTACTCCAAGCCAAGCATGCTTAACCTGGGGGTTCTATTTGAATGGCCTCCCGGAAAAGAAGGAATTCCTTATGTGATAGCCCGGCTTATTAGGGATGATAGACTACTCATATCAATAAGGAATTCCTTCTTTTCCGGAAGCCCATTCAAATAGAACCCCCAGGTTAAGCGTGCTTGGCTTGGAGTAGTTCTAGGATGGGTGACTGACCGGGAAGTTGGTCCCGGGTGCGCATGAGTGAGGACAAAGTGCGCAGAAAAGACTAGTATTGATCTGTGAGGCCAGTCTAGATCCTGCCAGGAGTAATGACCATCGACGGGTGTGTTCGGGGCGTTATAAGTTGGTATCAGAGCCATACGACCATAGGAGCCTTCGCTTGTTAGAACTTGGCCGAGTCGTGTCTAGTAAAAACTATTTTGAGTCTAGTTATACCGGAGAGTAGGATTCTTTTACTCCTCTTCGATGCTCTGGTGAGGTATTCGACTTACGAATTTTGTTTCTACTCCTCTTCTCGCTCAATTTTTTTTTAGGATCACGCGGGTATTTTGGAGTCTATATGATGCCGATGTGGCAAGGTTCTGTCTTGGTGCCTCCTGTCTGACTTGATTTCTTTCGAGGAGTCGAGCTCCAGGGAATGTTGGCACATCGTTATCATTCAGCTTCCTTGATATCTCAGGACGGAGAATGTTCGAAATTACTTCAATATTTATCGTGGTGAGATAAGGTCGGAGTCACCCAGTACTGGGGAGGCGTCCGGGGTACCACCATGGTTTAGTATCGTTGTGAGTTCGAGGATTCGAGATTAGACGAGTTTGCGGAGTTTCTTGAATTATGGTGTGGAAGGTTGCGGATGCAGTTGCATCTGATTACCTAGGGTAGGTTCCTGAGTCCGCAACCCGAATCGCATAAACAAGAAAGTTTTCAGAAGTTCATAGGTGGGAAATCTTGTAGTTATCTAGGTTCATCTTCTTCAGATGTATATGGGCATGTACATTTGTTCCGAGCGCTTAGCTCAATACTTTTGTGTTATTGCAAGTGGCTTCTAATTTTTGATGATGTTATCATAACCGAAGAAACATTCTTACTAATTTTTCAGTAGGAAGGTTGTGTTGTTATTTTTTCAATTTCTTTCAAGCATTTGATTCAGCTTATGATTCATCTTATCAATGAGGTGTTGATGCGTTTTGTCCATCTTCAGGATGGCTCCACCAACTCGCAACAATCCGGGTCGTGGTGAGGAGCAGACTGATGTTCCACCACCACCCCCGCCACTGCCTCCTCCGCCTCCTCCTCCAGAAGCTTGGCAAGCTGTGATGGCCACAACCAATGCGAACACTCAGATGTTGCTCAGACTGTTGAAAGAAAGGGAGCAGACTCAGCAAGGTTTTCAAGGCAATTTTCAGAATCAACTTCAATTTGCGACACTCAATCAGTTCCTTGCCAACCAGACCAAGACTTTCACCTGTTGTGAGCAGCCTCTAGATACTGATGATTGGCTTCGTGATATGAGTAAGCATTTTGAGTGCAGCAATGTCAGGCCAGAGGACTTCGTCATGTTTGCATCGTTCCAGCTAAAGGGTCAAGCAGCTGATTGGTGGCAGCAGTACAAGGATTCCAGGGGCGATCGTGTTGTTACTTGGGACGATTTTCGTCGTGACTTTAGGGCTCATTACATGCCGATAAGCTTTGTCGAGGAGATGCATGAGAAGTTCAGGCACCTGAAGCAGGGAAGCAAGTCTGTCTATCAGTACAACGTCGAGTTCCAGAATCTAGCCCATTATGCCAAGCAACATGTTCCAGATGACAAAGCTATGATCTATCAGTTCAGAGGTGGTCTCAAGGATGAGCTTTTGCCAGTCCTAGTTCTTCAAGAACCTCGTGAGTTTGATCAGTTCTATAACATGGCTTTGAAGATTGAAGCAGCTCAGCTCAAGTTTGAGAACTCTAAGAAGCGTTCAAGGGATTCATATTCTTCTTCTTCCGACTCTCAGATGGTTCCAGAGAAGCAGAAGTATTGGGCGCCTAATCCTCCTCTGTTTCGTCCTCCTCAGCAACATAAGCAGTTCGGTGGTCGTGGTTTTTCCCACCCACCCAACCCAGGATTCCAGCAGAGTCCCCAGGCGTCCAAGGGAGTTCTTGTTCCTCCTTCAGGAAATGTTCGTCCGCTCTCTGAGGTGACTTGTCACAAGTGTGGTCAGAAGGGCCACTATGCAAACAAGTGCAACCAGCGGCGTCTTCCGCCTTCTCCTCCTGTCAAGCCTCCAGGCAATGCTATGGTGAAGCATAATCCCAAGACCGCAAGAGTGAATATGGTGAATGCAGCAGAGGCAGAGGATTCTTCTCAAGTGATCATGGGTAATCTCTCAGTTAATTCTTTTCCAGCAAAAGTGTTATTTGATTCTGGTGCATCGCATTCATTCATGTCTAGACCTTTTGCTATGAAGAATGATTTCTATTCAGAGATGTTGAGTAGACCTTTGGGTGTTGTTTCTCCGGGTGTGGCCATGAAAACCACCTCCATTGTTCCGGATGTTTCTATCAAGATGGGCAATTATTCTTTCTTGGCTTCTCCTTATGTTCTAGGGAATTCTGATATTGATCTCATTCTGGGCATGGACTTCTTGGCTATGAATAAGGCTCATACTGATTGCAAAGCAAAATAAGTCAAGATGACTCATCCTTCAGAAGACATGATTATTTTTGCAGCTCGCGATGACACAATCCTCTCTTTGCTCTTAATGAGATGGGTGAAATCTCGACGAGTTCTCAAATTCTGGTGGTTTGTGAGCATGAAGATGTCTTTCCAGAGGAATTGCCAGGAATGCTTCCGCACCGGCTAGTTGAGTTCGTGATTGATCTCGAGCCTGGAACTGAACCGGTCTGCAAGCGCCCATATAAACTTGGCCCCAAAGAGCTGAAAGAGTTGAAGAAGCAGCTAGATGAGCAAGAACGTCTGGGTCTGATCAGACCAAGTTTATCTCCATGGGGTTGTGGTGTTTTGTTTGTCAAGAAGAAATATGGTACGGATCGTCTTTGTGTCGACTACCATCCATTGAACAAGAAGACAATCAGAAACAAGTACCCACTTCCCAACATCAATGAGTTGTTTGAACAACTGAAAGGTGCCAAGGTTTTCTCCAAGTTGGATCTTCGAATGGGTTATCATCAGATTCGCATTCGCGAAGAAGACATTCCTAAGACCGCTTTTAGGACGAGTTTTGGCTCTTATGAGTACACCATTATGTCGTTTGGTCTTGCGAATGCTCCTCCAACCTTCTCAAGAATGATGAATTTCATTTTCTCTCCTTTCAAGAATGAATTCGTCTTGGTCTATCTGGATGATATCCTTGTGTTCTCGGAGACAAAAGAAGATAATGTAGAGCATCTCTGCCTTGTGCTTGACAAGTTAAGAGAGCATCGGCTCTATGCCAAGTTTTCCAAGTGTGAGTTTTGGCTCAATGAAGTGGTGTACCTTGGGCATGTCATCTCTGCCGAGGGAATTAAAGTGCACCCTGAGAAAGTTGAGGCAATCTTGAAGTGGGAACCTCCTCAAAATGTGAAGTAGCTTCAGAGCTTCCTCGGGCTTGCTAGTTATTGCAGAAGATTCGTGGAGAACTTCTCTCAAATTACTAAGCCTCTGTCCAATCTCCTCCAGAAGAGCGTCAAGTATGTTTGGTCTCCTGAGTGTGATGTGGCGTTCAATACACTCAAGCAAAGACTGACTTCAGCTCCAGTTCTTGTTCCTCCTGAGCAGTCCAAGCCTTTCCAAGTTTTCTGTGATGCTTCTCTCCAACGTCTTGGTGGTGTTCTCATGCAGGACAAGAAGATTGTTGGTTATACCTCGCGTCAGTTGAAGCCTGCCGAGAAGAACTACCCCACTCATGATCTTGAGTTGGCGGCAGTTGTGCATGCTCTAATGACTTGGAGGCATTTGTTGTTGGGTAGACCAGTTGAGGTGTACACCGATCACAAGAGCTTGAAGTACATTTTCGCTCAACCCAATCTTAATCTTCGGCAATCTCGTTGGGTGGAAATGCTTGAGGAGTTCAATCCAATCATTGAGTATACTCCTGGGAAAGCAAATGTCATTACAGACACGCTCAACCGTAAGGCGTACTACAATAGTCTCATCCTGAAGCCTCTTCAACCCGAGCTTTGTGAAGCATTCCGCAAGCTCAACCTTCAGATGATTCAACAAGGATTTCTTGCCAATCTTCAAGTCTCTCCGACTCTGGAAGATCAGGTTCGCCAAGCGCAGCTTCTTGACGCTATGGTGAAGAAAGTGAAGAAAGGTGTGGCCAAGAGCATTCCAAATTATAAGTGCTTTCGTATTGATGACAAAGATACCTTGTTCTTTGAGGACCGTTGTGGTTCCAAAAGGTGATCTCAGAAAGGTTATCATGACCGAAGCACATAATTCTCTGCTATCCATTCATCCAAGCAGTTCAAAGATGTATCAGGATCTCAAGAAAACCTTCTGGTGGACTCGCATGAAACGTGAAATTTCTCAGTTCGTGAACGAGTGTGATGTTTGTCGCAAAGTGAAGGCTGAACATCAACGTCCAGCAGGTCTTCTTCAGCCTTTGCCTATCCCAGAGTGGTATTTCGATCACGTAGAGATGGATTTCGTCACTGGGTTTCCCAAGTCCAAGAGAGGCAACAATGCCATCTTTGTGGTTATTGACACGCTGTCAAAAGTTGCTCATTTCCTGCCAGTCAAAAAATCTATCTCGGTAGCTCAGCTTGTAGAGTTGTATATGTCAAGGATAGTGTCTTTGCATGGTATTCCTCAGCTCATCTCTTCTGACCGTGGAAGTCTCTTTACTTCCAAGTTTTGGGAGTCCTTCCAGACTGCTATGGGTACCAAGATCTGTTTCAGCACTGCGTTCCATCCGTAGACAAGTGGTCAAGTTGAGAGAGTCAATTAGATCCTTGAAGATATGCTTAGAGCCTGTGTGATTTCGTTTGGCATGAAGTGGGAAGACTGCCGTCCATATGCGGAATTCTCATACAACAATAGCTTTCAAGCAAGCTCATGCAAGGCCCCTTTCGAGATTCTCTATGACAGAAAGTGTCGTACCCCTCTTAACTGGTCTGAAACCGGTGAGCGTCAGATATTGGGCAATGACATGATCACTAAAGCAGAAGAAATGTGCCATGTCATTCGTGAGAACCTCAAAGTAGCTCAGTCCCGGCAGAAGAGTTATTATGATAACAAACATCGGGATGTTTCTTTCCAAGTGGGTGATCTAGTCTATCTCAGAGTCTCTCCCATGAAAGGCACTCAGCGGTTTGGAATTAAAGGGAAGCTAGCTCCTCGTTTCGTTGGTCCTTTCAAAGTTGTTGGCAAGAGAGGTGGTCTTGCATATCAACTAGAGCTTCCTCCAAATGTCGCAAATGTGCATGATGTCTTCCATGTTTCTCAGCTCCGGAAATGTTTCAAGACTCCTGAGCAAACCATTGACCTCCAAGACATCGATCTCCAAGAAGATCTCTCCTATCGTGAGCACTCAGTTGCCATTCTTGAAGAAACTGAGCGTAAGACTCGCAACAAGTCTATCAAGTTCCTCAAGGTGAAGTGGTCTCATCATTTCAACAAAGAAGCTACTTGGGAACGCGAGGACCTTCTCCGTTCCGAATTCCTGGACTTCTTTCATTCCAAGATCTCGGGTCGAGATCCTCTTGTAGTGTGGGAGAGTTGTGACAGCCCAAGTGCTGTCCCTACCTTATTTGGCTTGTAACCCCATGTATGAACCTTGTGTCATGAGCTTATGAGATGTATGATTGCTCCTTGTCATTCATGTGTGTTACATTCATGCATCATCTCATCCATCATACATTCATTTTGCATGCTTGTTGGTTTCCATGTGTCTTGTTTGATGTGTTGGTGGTGAGTGTGTTGGTATGTGATATGTGAGGTGTTGTGGTGGTTGGATCCATGTGTGCAACCTCTTCCTTTTCCCTCTGTTTTCCTTTGCAACACCCCCTTCCAAAAAACCCTTTCTTCGTATTATTATTATCATCAGATTTAAGTTGTTTTAAAATTTGTTTAAAAATGTTCATGAGGTGGCCCCATATGTTTAATGATTAGTGAGTATGATAGTTTTGATGTTTGAAGCTTGTGTGACTTGTGCTTTAAATTAACAGGAGCTGCCATTTATATATTAAATAAATTACTTGCTCTATAAATCAACTTAATATTTTTATTAAATAGGGCTCTTTATTTCTTCCACAAAGATATTCCTACTTTTCTCCAAAATCCCTTTTCTTTTCTCAGGGTTTATTTTGTTTGGTGGCTGGTTTTATAAAAGGGAAATCCTTCTGTTTTATTTTAAGTGAGAGAGAGGTGTGAGCCAGGCCAGCCTCCCAGCGCGGCCCATCCAGGCCCAGCCTCCCGCGCGTGCCTTCTTCTTCTTTCCAGCGAGGCAGCGTCGAGGCCCGCTCGTCAGCCTCTCCTTCCCCCTCCTTTTTCCTCCTCGGCGCGTTCCTCCTCTGTGGTGAGGCGCACATGGCCACCGTGGCTGCGCTGAGCTTGTCCTCCCCTCCTACTTAATCCCTGGGCGTCCGTGCCCCTCTAGGGTTCCTCCTCGCCGCCGCCTCCTTCCCTTTCCCCTTCTCCTCTCCTCCTTCCTCGTTCTATTCTGTCAGGTAAGTTCAGAGTAGGTAGGAATTCAGAGAAGTTTGCCGACGTTTGCCGTTCGCCTCCGTTGTCCTCGTTCCCGGCGGTGATGGCGTGGGGCTCGGGGGTTCTACCCGCGTTCCATTCCCGTCGCTAGGAGCTCCGAAGGAGCTCTGCAGCGACGCCTCCATATTCGACTTCGACGGCGACGTCCGCCTCTGCTTCCTCTCCGTCGGTCGTCTCCGACCGCATCCCCGCCGTCTTCCCCTTTGGTGAGCCCATGGTGAGCATTTGGTCCTCCGCTGTGCCCCCTTTGTCCTGATGCGTGCATGATCTCATCATGTCCGACGAGCCCGTGCTTGTTTCCTCCGTGCCCCGAGCCGAGCCGCAGCTCGAGCTCGAGCGCCTCCGTGCCGCCGCGTCCTACCGTCGTTAGCTGAGGGGATGGATTCCCCGTAGTTTCCCCTTTCGATTCCGCCGTTCCCCATCGCCGGAGACCCCTTGCTGTGTCCAGCAATGTCGCTGCCGTCTGCCTGTCACCGGTGCCCTGCTTTTTCAGTTTCGTCAGTTAGATAGTGTGCATGTGGGTATTAGAACGCTAGTACCCCACCTCTGTTACCAGCCGACGCCGTAGCGCAGTGGTAGAGCCTGTGCAGTGTGACCAGGAGGTCAGGGGTTCGACCCCGAACCCTCCCTTTTTTGTGTGTTCTCTTTTCCTCTTTTGTTTTTATTTCTCTCTTGCCATGTATATGTGTGTGTGTGCATTTCCAGCATGTGTGTGTGTTCTTTTCCTTTGTCATGTGAGTGTAGTGTGCATATGTGTGTATGCACATATGCATGGGTGCACATGTGTATGCTATGCATACACACATGAGTGTGTGTGTGTTTCTTTTATGTTGCTCTTGTGAGTGTTGTGTGCATGGTTGTGAGTTGTGAGAGTGTGTGTGTGTGCATGTGGGTGTGTGGTGCACCATGCATGACACATGTGTGTGTGCTCTTTGCACCCCCATACATGTGTGTGTTGTTGTGGGTGTGTGTAGTGTAGGATATGTGTATGTGGGCATTCATGTATGAAAGTGCATGTGTGCCTATATACACCCATGCTTGAGTGTGGTGTGCATGTGTTGTGTGTGTATGTTCTACATGCACTCACTTGTGAGGTATGTGTATGTGTATGTGAGTAGTTGGTCATGTGTATATGTGCATGTATATCTCTCCTAGCTTGTTTTCTTTTCTTGTTCTTGATGCTATGCTATGCCTAAGTACCTTATTCATGACTCTTTACCTTTTCCAGCAAGTGTCCAATAGAGGGCATGCCATTTTTGGCCTCTTACATAAGTGTGTGCTAGTGACATAAGTGACCCTTGCATTAGGAGGTCAATTTTCGACCCCCCCTTATCTCTCCCTCTTTCTCCAAGCAAGTATAGGGGTATGAGTAATGAATTTGGGGTAGAATCAACCTGGGAATGCATCTGTGAACTCAAGTTTGACTTTGGGGCAACTTCACAAAACTACATTTTTATGCCGTGATGCCCTTTTGTCCATTTTATATGATTTAATCTATGTTTGGTTTTAAGTTCTTGTCAACATGGAAGTGGTAGTTAAAGTTGCTGGGAATGTCCTAGTATTTTCGTTATTGATGCTAAGTCACCAGATCAGTGGCCACATTGCTGTCAAGTTGCTATGATGATGTTGTTTCCTGCCAACCTTAAATATGGCTAAGTATGGGAATCTGTAGTTATTGTTATGCCATGAGGAGTGGGTTGTATCTAGTGATATGTTTGGAATTTGAGCATGCTAAGTGCTAGTTATTTGTAGTAGATATTTCCTTCTACCATCCTGTTAATTTTCATGTCAATAGGAGCTCTCTAGAATATTTAACCAGTGCTGTCAACTTGCTACTTTATTAACTCAGATTCCAGAAAACTGGAATTTTCACTAAGTCCCACAAACTGATTCATCATGCCAACTTGAGTGCTTCTTGCTTATTGATGTGTGGCTCCTTTGCTGGTGGTGTAATTGGATGAATTGATGTGTATGTTGAGTAGATTCTGTCCATATCTTGTTTATGGCTGTAGGGCTCCTGTAGCTCAAGTTGTGAGCTGTAGAAGTTGCTATGATGCTGTTTAGTGGCAGATTTGATGTTTGATTGTTTTGTGACTTGTGGGAGCTATGATCCATGGAATTGATTGATTATTGAGTCTATTGTGATTGATTTTTCATGACCTATCCAGTGGATACCTTGGAATGCCAAGAATCAACCCATGGCTTGGTGGTCTTGTGATCTTGCCTCCGTACCTTGTCGTGAGCGTATCGTGAGAACCGTGACTCCGTTTCTTGCGATCTTTATATGCATTTCTATCAATTTTGAATGATGCATCCATATTTTCCATGTTCATGCATGTCTAAATAACTTAACATGAGGTTTTTTCCAGATTCATTAATAAACAACTTTGCACGTGAAACATGACTAGTTTTGGATTGCCATGTTAGAATTCTTCATGAATGAATCATGCATTATTTTGATTGTGCATTGCACCTTGGTTGGATGTTTATTGTTGCTGTTTCTATTGGGTAGATGCGAGCGTTGATACTGAGTACGAGGACCCAGGAGAGTACCACTACGAGGATCCCGCTACTTGTTCCACTGAAGAACCAACAGACAAGATGATCGTACCCGGATCCTGATACTATTTTTGCTTGCTAGTTTCTCGCTCTTATTGTTACAATTGCACTACCTACCACTTGAATACCAGCCTCCCATATTTCCATGACAGCTTCCAACCTCCACATCCTAGCAAACCTTTGATTGGCTAAGTTACCGCTGCTCAGCCCCTCTTATAGCGTTCTTAGTTGCAGGTGCAGGTTGTTCCATGCGATATGATGGATTTGTATATCACAATATTTTCTTCCGTTATTTAATTTAATGCACATATATATCTTGGTATTTGTGGAAGGCTTGGCCTTTTGCTAAGTGATTTGTTCCGCTATTACCGCCACTAGTTCCTTGTTACCGGTGTTATGTTTTCCATATTTTGCGCTCCTGACATGCTTAGGGTTATTATGGGCCCCCTTGTTCATTCGGTTGAGATCAAAACTTTTCTGGCAAGACCCAACATTGGTACTACATTTGCTTAACAACTTAATAAAAATTGCATAGGGTCTTTTAAACCCGTGGATTATTTAATCAACCCCCGGGCCAGTGCTCCTCATGAGTGTTGGTCCAAACTAGAGCACTGTGCGGGGCCAACCCAGGGCCACTTGGGAGATTTCTATCAGGACACCATACACTAGCTTATCCGTCGTGTCCTGAGAATGAGATACGCGGCTCTTATCGGGTTCGTCGACACGTCGGGTGGTCTTGCCGGATTTGTTTTACCTTATCGAGTGTCTTGCGTGTGGAGTCTGACTTTCTTCGTGTTTACTCGAGGTGTTGGAATTCCTTTGGAATTACCTATGATGATCGCGAGATCTGTGGTCAAGGCATTCCCATGGAGTGTGGTTAATTTTGTAATGGATTAGTTGGAGCACCCCTGCAGGGTTAAATCTTTCGGAAAGCCGTGCCCGCGGTTATGTGGCAACTTGGATATTTGTTTAACATCCGGTTATAGTAAACTTGAAGTAAACTCTAATTAAAATACACCAATTGTGTGGGTAACCGTGATCGTCTCTGCTCGTGAACATGGTCCGAGAGAGAACACGGTGGGGGTTATGATTGACGTAAGTAAGCGTTCAGGATCTCATAGAGACTATACTAGATTCGATCGTTCTTCATAGGCCACTCATATTTATTTCATGTTGCGTAAGCTAGCCACCGTATATGCTTAGTGCTGCTGCAAACTAAACACTACCCCTTCCCAACCTTTAAGCTTGAATAGTCTAGGTACCCAGGCACATGATAGCTGAGTCCTCTGTGGCTCCCAGTTTACCACAACACTCCAGGTACAGGTTCAGATGAGTACGTGCAGGACGATCTTACCCAGCTCCAGTGAGAGTATGACGAGGAAAGAGGTAGGATATACGTGACGTATCCGGATGAGTAGAGGACCTGGTCATGATCTTTGGGGCAGCGAGATAGTTTCATTTGCATCTGTTTATTGTTTGATTTCGTCCGTAGCTGGACCCTGTTTTCATCTTGATGATTGAACTTTGAGTGGAATTGTAATTTAGCATGTGGCGAGTGTAAGCCAACTTGTATACTCATCCCTTTCTGTAATGTATGATGCAATGTTACTATACTTGCTAACGGCAAGATGCGCCTCTATCCCTTGCGAGGCCCTCATGTTTTAAAATGGATAGGCGCGCATCTTGGGCGTGACAGTATGAGACGATCATGTTTTGTATAGATCATCATGACTTGCACGTCTATGAGTATGGCAACCGGCAGTAGCCATAGGGTTGTCTTTAATTTATTGTATGACTTGCATGTCAATCACTAAATGCCATGTAATTGCTTTTACTTTATCGCTACGCATTAGCAATAGTTGTCACGACAACCACGTGACAACACAATGATGGAGATCATGGTGTCATGCCGGTGACGATGGAGATCATGCTGGTGCTTTGAATATGGAGATCAGAAGCACAAGACAATGATGGCCATATCATGTCACTTAGATGATTTTCATGTGATGTTTATCCTTTATGCATCTTATTTTGCTTATAACAAAGATAGCATTATAAGATGACCCCTGACCAAATTTTCAAGATAAAATTGTGTTCTCCCCAAGTATGCACCGTTGCGAAGGTTCGTCGCTTCGAAGCACCCCATGATGATTGGGTGTGATAAACTCTATGTTCGCACATAATGGGTGTAGCCACATTTACACACGTGGAATACATGGGTTAAAATTGATGGGCCTAGCATGTACAGACATGGCCTCGGAACACAGGAGACCGAAAGGTCGAACATGAGTCCTATAGTAGTTATGATCAACATGGAGATGTTCATCACTGAAACCACCTCATGTCACGTGATGAGCGGACTTGGGTTGGTGGATTTGGATCATGTTACATTTATACAACCCGAGGGATGTTGATTTGAGTGGGAGTTCTTTAGTAATATGATCAATTGAACTCATTATCATGAACATAGTCTAAAATTGTCTTTGCAAAATTATGTTGTAGATCAATCGCTCGTGCAGTAACTCCCTTGAATTTTAATGCATTCCTAGAGAAAGCTGAGCTGAAAGATGATGGAAGTAACTATGTGGACTGGGTCCGTAATCTGAGGATTATCCTCATGACTTGGCAAAAAGCTTATGTCCTTGTTGCACCGCTTGGTGCGCCACCCCCTCGAGTGTCATCTGCAGAAGTTTTGAACATCTGGCAGGCACGTTCAGATGACTACTCGATAGTTCAGAGTGTCATGTTGTACGGCCTAGAATCGGGACTTCAAAAGCATTTTGAAAAGCATGGAGCATATGAGATGTTCCAGGAGTTGAAGTTAATATTTCAACCAAATGCCCAAATCGAACGGTATAAGACCTCTGATAAGTTCTTCACCTGCAAGATGGAGGAGAATAGTTGTGTTAGTGAGCATATACTCAAATTGTTTGGATATTGCAACCGTTTGAATGATTTGGGAGTTGAGCTTCCGCCCAAAATGGTTACTGGCAGAATTCTCCAGTCACTGCCACCTAGATTCAAAGGCTTCGTGATGAACTATAATATGCAAGCGATGGACAAGCCTGTCTTCGAGCTATTCACGATGGTGAAAGTCGCGGAAGTATAAATCAAGAAGGCTCATCAAGTGTTCATGGTGAATAAAACCACTAGTTTCAAGGAAGGCAAAGGAAAGAACGAAAAATTCAAGAATGGTGGCAAGCAAGTTGCCACTCCCGTGAAGAAACCCAAGGCTGGTCCCAAGCCTGAGACTGAGTGCTTCTATTACAAGGGGACTGGCCACTAGAAGTGGAATTGCCCCAAGTACCTGGCTGATAAGAAGGCTGGCAACGTCAACAAAGGTATATTTGACATACATGTTATTGATGTGTACCTTACTAGATCTCGTAGTAGTGCCTGGGTATTTGATACCGGTTTGGTTGCTCATATTTGTATCTCAAAATATGAACTACAGAATAAATGGAGGCCGACAAAGGATGAAGTGACGATGCGTGTCGGAAATGGTTCCAAGGTTGATGTGATCATCGTCGGCATGCTCGCTCTTGAATTACCATCGGGATTAGTAGTAAACCTAATAATTGTTATTTGGTGCCTATGTTGAGCATGAGCATTATATACGGATCTTGTTTATTGTGAGATGGTTATTCATTTAAGTTAGAGAATAATGGTTGATCTATTTATATGGATAACATATTTTATGTTCATGCACCCAATGTGAATGGTTTATTCTTGTTGAATCTTGACAGTTGTGATACACACATTCATAACATTGATGCCAAAAGATGCAAAGTTAATAATGATATTACCACTTTCTTGTGGCACTGCCGCTTAGGCCATATTGGTGTAAAACGCATGAAAAAGCTCCATGTTGATAGACTTTTGGAATCACTCGATTTTAAATCGCTTGATACATGCGAACCATGCCTCATATGCAAGATGACAAAACCCCCATTCTTTGGTACAATGGAGCGGGCAAGTGACTTGTTGGAAATCTTACATACTGATGTGTGTGGTTCAATGAGTGTTGAGGCACGATGGTTATAGTATTTTCTTACCTTCACTGATGACTTAAGTAGATATGGGTATATTTACTTGATGACGCATAAGTCTAAAACATTAGAAAAGTTCAAGCAATTTTAGAGTGAAGTAGAAAATCATCGTAACAAGAAGACAAAGTTTCTACGATCTTATCGTGGTGGAGAATGTCTGAGTTATGAGTTTGACATGCACTTGATACAGTGTGGAATTGTTTCACAACTTATGCCACCTGGAACACTGATACATCTCCAACGTATCCATAATTTTTTATTGTTCCATGCTATTATATTATCAATTTTGGATGTTTTATATGCATTAATATGCTATTTTATATTATTTTTGGGACTAACCTATTAATCTAGAGCCTAGTGCCAGTTTCTGTTTTTTTCCTTGTTTTTGAGTATTGCAGATATGGAATAATAAACGGAGTCCAAACGGAATAAAATCTTCGCGGTGATTTTTTCTGGAACAAAAGAGATCTACCAGGCTTGGAGTGCAAGGCAAGGCACTTGCAATGAGGTCACAAGCCAGGGGCGCGGCCACTGTAATAGCCTGGCATATTAGGGATGATAGACTATTCATATCAATAAGGAATTCCTTCTTTTCCGGGAGCCCATTCGAACAGAGCTCCGAGGTTAAGTGTGCTTGGCTTGGAGTAGTTCTTGGATGGGTGACCGACCGGGAAGTTGGTCCCGGGTGCGCATGAGTGAGGACAAAGTGCACAGAAAAGACTAGTATTGATCTGTGAGGCCAGTTTAGATCCCGCCAGGAGTAACGACTACCTGCGGGTGTGTCCGGGGCGTTACAAGTTGGTATCAGAGCCGACCTCGCGGTTACACGGATGTTTGCCGACAGGTGCGCGGTCATGTTGTTCATGAAGTTTGTGACCCATCGTGGCACACGGAATGACATATGTATCGGACTGGAAGCACAGACGTTTGTGCCAAGAGGGAACGTTCCTGTGACCCGAGGAGGACGTCGGTTCCTCTGAGTGGTGGTGTATGTAATAGCCTGGCATATTAGGGATGATAGACTACTCATATCAATAAGGAATTCCTTCTTTTCCGGGAGCCCATTCGAACAGAACTCCCAGGTTAAGTGTGCTTGGCTTGGAGTAGTTCTATGATGGGTGACCGACCGGGAAGTTGGTCCCGGGTGCGCATGAGTGAGGACAAAGTGCGCAGAAAAGACTAGTATTGATCTGTGAGGCCAGTTTAGATCTCGCCAGGAGTAACGACTACCGACGGGTGTGTCCGGGGCGTTACAGCCACCCCCTGTCCGCGCCTGGTAGGCTTGTGACTCCCTGGTAGGAGTCCTAGCCCTATTCTTCGTCCTATAAATACACAAACATTCCCCCAATACCAAAAAGAGCCACACAAATACTTTTCCGCCGCCAGAAACCTCCGTTCTCGAGATATCCAATCTTGGAGCCTTTTCCGATAATCTGCCGGAGGGGGATTCGATCACGGAGGGCATCTACATCAACTCCATTGCCTCTCCGATGATGCGTGAGTAGTCCACCACAGACCTACGAGTCCATAACTAGTAGCTAGATGGCTTCTTCTCTCTCTCTCTTTGTGCTTAAATACCATGTTCTTCATGACCTTCATGGAGATCTATCCGACGTAATACTCTTTTGTAGTGTGTTTGTCGAGATTCGATGAATTGTGGGTTTATGTTCAGATTCGCCATGAATATTATTTGAGTCTTTTCTGAATTCTTATATGCATTATTTCATATATTTGCAAGTCTCTTCGAGTTATTGGTTTGGTTTGGCCAACTAGATTGGTAATTTTTGCAATGGGAGGAGTGCTTAGTTTTGGGTTCAATCTTGCGGTGTCCTCACCCAGTGACATAGTAGGGGTAGCGAGGCACGTATTTTATTGTTGCCATCAAGGGTAAAAAGATGGGTTTTCATCATATTGCTTGAGTTTATCCCTCTACATCATGTGATCTTACCTAATGCATTACTCTGTTCTTCATGAACTTAATACTCTAGATGCAGGCAGGAGTCGGTCGATGTGTGGAGTAATAGTAGTAGATGTAGAATCGTTTTGGTTTACTTGACACGGACGTGATGCCTATATGCATAATCATTTCCTTGGATATCTTCATGATTATTATCTTTTCTATCAATTGCTCGACAGTAGTTTGTTCACCCATCATGATATTTTCCTTCAAGAGAGGAGCCTCTAGTGAAACCTATGGCCCCTAGGTCTACTTTCCATATTATATTTTGAGATCTATTAACCAAAAATACCAAAAATACCTTGTGAAATTTATTTACTTTTTACTTTCCGCAATCTTTTACATCTATCTCTATCAGATCTAATCTTTGCAAATAATTGTGAAGGGATTCACAAACCCTTTATAGCGTTGGGTGCAAGAGTTTGATTGTTTGTGTAGGTGCATCCATTGGTGACTTGCTTGTTCCTCCCACCGGATTGATACCTTGGTCCTCATCAACTCAGGGAAATACTTATCTACTTCCCTGCATTACCCTTTCCTCTTCAAGGGGAAACCAACACATGCTCAAGAGGTAGCAAGAAGTATTTCTGGCGCTGTTGCCGAGGAGTATTATGAGAAGTTTGATTCCTTGCATAAAGTTTTGAGATATGAAGATGGTAATGTTAAGAGTCATGTTAGGAAGTAATTGATAATTGGTAAAAATACTTGTGTAAAGGTTTGTGATTCCCGTAGCATGCACGTATGGTGAACCCTTATGTAAGGAAGTTGGAGCATGATTTGTTTATTGATTGTCGACCTTTGTGTGAGGGTCGGGAGCATGCGATGGTTTACTCCTACCAACCTCTCCCCTAGGGCCATGCGTCTAATAATTTACTTTGATGACTAATAGAATTTTGCAATAAGTATGTGAGTTCTTTAGGACTAATGTGAGTCCATGGATTATACGTACTCTCACCCATCCACTATTGGTAGCCTCTCTAGTACCGCACAGTTTTTGCTAGTGTGATAAACCCACCTTCCTCAAAGAGCCACCATATATCTTTCCTCAAAACAGCTACCATACCTACCTATTATGGCATTTTCATAGCCATTTCAAGATATATTTCCATGCAACTTCCACCGTTCTGTTTATTATGACACGCACCATCATTTTCATATTGTTTTGCATGATCGTAAGATAGCTAGCATGATGTTTTCATGGCTTGTCCATTTTTTGATGTCATTTGATATGCTAGGTAATTGCACATCCCGGTACACCACCGGAAGCATTCATATAGAGTCATATTTTGTTCTAGATATCTAGATGTAATTCTTGAGTTGTAAGTAAGTAAAAGTGTGATCACGATCATTATTAGAGCATTGTCCCATGTGAGGAAAGGATGATGGAAGCTATGATTCCCTCACAAGTGGGGATGAGACTCCGGACTTTATAAACAAATAAAAGAGGCCAGCGAAGCCCAAATAAAAAAAGAGGCCTTAGATGCCCACCAAAATGAAAATAAAAATAATGAGAGAAAAGAGAGAAGGGACAATGCTACTATGTTTTTTCCACACTTGTGCTTCAAAGTAGCACCATAATCTTCATGATAGAGAGTTTCCTATTTTGTCACTTTCATATACTAGTGGGATTTTTTCTTGGCTTGTATATTCCAATGCCGGGCTTCCTCAAATTGCTCTAGGTCTTCATGAGCAAGCAAGTTAGATGCACACCCACTTAGTTTCCTTTTGAGATTTCATACAATTATAGCTCTAGTGCATTCGTTGCATGGCAATCCCTACTCACTCACATTGATATCTATTAATGGGCATCTCCATAGCCCGTTGATACGCCTAGTTGATGTGAGACTATTGATGACCCACAAGTATATGGGATCTATCGTAGTCCTTTCGATAAGTAAGAGTGTCGAACCCAATGAGGAAGATAAGGAAATGACAAGCGGTTCTCACTAAGGTATTCTCTGCAAGCACTAAAAATATCGGTAACAAATAGTTTTGTGATAAGATAATTGGTAGTGAGTAACAAGTAACAAGTGTAGCAAAGGTGCAGCAAGGTGGCCAAATCCTTTTTGTAGGCAAGGGAAAGGCATGGAGAAACTCTTATATAAATTGAAGCACTCCCGAGGACACATAGGAATTTTTGTCAAGGTAGTTTTCATCATGCTCACTTGATTCACATTCGTTACTTTGATGATTTGATATGTGGGTGGACCAGTGCTTGGGTGCCGCCCTTACTTGGGAAAACCTCCCACTTATGATTAACCTATCTCGCAAGCATCCGCAACTACGAAAGAAGAAATAAGATAAATCTAACCATAGCATGAAACATATGGATCCAAATCAGCCTTACGAAGCAACGCATAAACTAGGGTTTAAGCTTCTGTCACTCTAGCAACCCATCATCTACTTATTACTTCCCAATGCCTTCCCCTAGGCCCAAATAATGGTGAAGTGTTATGTAGTGGACGTTCACATAACACCACTAGAGTAGAGACAACATACATCTCATCAAAATATCGAATGAATACCAAATTCACATGATTACTTATAGCAAGACTTATCCCATGTCCTCAGGAACAACGTAACTACTCACAAAGCATGTTCATGTTCATAATCAGAGGAGTATTAATTACAATAAAGGATCTGAACATATGATCTTCCACCAAGTAAACCAACTAGCATCAACTACAAGGAGTAATCAACACTACTAGCAACCCACAAGTACCAATCTAAGGTTTGTGACAAAGATCGGATACAAGAGATGAACTGGGGTTTGGATAGGAGATGGTGCTGGTGAACATATTGATGGAGATTGACCCCCTCTCAAAGAGAGGATCGTTGGTGATGACGATGGCTTCGATTTCCCCCTTCAGGAGGGAAGTTTCCCTGGCAGAACAGTTCCGCGAGAGCTCTAGATTGGTTCTGCCCAGGTTCTGCCTCGAGACGGTGACGCTTCGTCCCAAAAGCTCTATCATGATTTTTTCCACGTCAAAACCCTTCATATAGCAGAAGATGGGCGTCGGGGACCTGCCAGGTGGGTCACAAGCCACCTAGGCGCGACTAGGGGGTGGTCGCGCCTTGCAGGCTTGTGACCTCCTCATGGGCCCCCTTTGGTATTTGTTTCACCCCATATTTTTTATATATTCCAAAACAATTCTTCGTAAATTTTCAGGTCTTTTGGAGGTGTGCAAAATAGGTATATCAGATTTGCTCCTTTCCCAGTCCAGAATTCCAACTGCTGACATTCTCCCTCTTCATGTAAAACTTGTAAAATAAGAGAGAAAAGGCATAAGTATTGTACCATAACCTGTAATAATAGCCCATAATGCAATAAGTATCAATATAAAAGCATGATGCAAAATAGACGTATCAACTCCCCCAAGCTTAGACCTCGCTTGTCCTCAAGCGAAAGCCGAGATCAATAAATATGTCCACATGTTTAGCGATAGAGGTGTTGATAAAATAAAATACGAACATGAGGGCATCATGATCATATTTAGAACAGAAATAATTATTGATATATAATTTCTTATGCTGGAGTAACAATTCATTCATAGGGCAAAAGTGTGAACCAAGAACTTTATTGACAACTAACAAACTGTGCTCTCAATCATTGAAGCAATTTGCAATTTATCGTAACATTGGAAAGAGTCAATATAAGATCGTGTAAATCAAATCCACATACTCAATCATCTTTTAGTCTTTCACAATTGCTAACACTCACGCGGTACTCATGAGATCAAAGCTTCAATTGGACACAGAGAAAGATAGGGGTTAATTGTTTTACCTCCCAACTACTCACCTCAAGGGTGATATCAACAATAATAACTCATGATCACCCACATCCGAGTGGATATATGTGTTTAGATCATTCCCCAACACATAATGCTTGCTAAGTGAAAAAGGAAAATATAGGAAGTGGTGAAGACCACCATGACTCTTTCATAAAGGTAAGTACTTATAAGGTAAACATAACAGATAGGCCCTTCGTAGAGGGAAGCAGAGGTTGTCATGTGCTTTTTGTTTTTGGATGTGCAAACCCTTAATGCAAAGGAACGTCGTGTTGTATTGCCCTTTGTGGTAGCAACCTTTGTTATGCAGTCTGTTGCTTTTATTTCTTTACTATCACAAGTTCGTACAATGCTTACTTTCCTTTATAATAAAAGATCATACATATTTTGGAGCAATTCTTATTGCTTTTTGCACTGATGACAACTTACTTGAAGGATCTTACTCAATCCGTAGGTAGGTATGGTGGACTCTCATGGAAAAACTGGGTTGAGGGTATATGGATGCACAAGTAGTAACTCTACTTGGTGCGGAAGTTTTTGCTAATATGAGGTGGAAGCAAGCACTACATGTTGGAGGATCCATAACAATATAACTTCTGTTCGGAAATAAGCAAACATAACCCATTATGTTGTCTTGCTTGTCCAACATCAACTTCTTAGCATAAAATATTTTAATGAGTGCTCACAATCATAAAAGATGTCCAAGATAATATATTTATATGTGAACCTCTCTTTCGTTATTACTTCCTTTTAATTTGCCCCAATGACCAATCGCTATGTTTGTCAACTCCCAACAAATTTAAACCGACACACTTCTTATATGTGAAGTCATCACTCCCCATAATATCATCATTTATAATCTTTGCTTTTATTCTATTATTCTTTTATTTCTTATTTATTTTTCTCAAGACCATAGCAAGCAAGCAAAGCCCTCGTATCAAAACTACTTTTCATTGTATGTAACTCTCGAACTCGCTTACATAAAGGGAACAAAAAGCAAAAACTCAAAGCTAGATCATACTAAAATTTTATTCTACTAGATCAAGATATAACCAAAAGAATCGAACTAAGAAAAACAAGAAAAATAAAAAGATGTGATGGTGAGACGATACTAGGGCACCTCCCCCAAGCTTGGCGCAAGCCAAGGGGAGTGCCCATACCCATGTGTTTAGATGTCCTTCTTCGGAGGTGATGGTGATGGGGTAGGATTTTTAAGCTTGTTCAGTTTCCTCTTAAGCATAAAGTTTTGTTCCCTCCGATCGTCTACTTCCTGCTCAATCTTCAATATCCTTTGACATAATTATTGCTTGCTCTCCTACAGAAAATGAGAAGGGATAAATAGAACCTTGGGTTTTCTCCTTGTGTTTGGGAGGCTTGATTTCCTGAACTCCACGTGCACATCTTGTAGTTGAGGCAGGGGAGTCTCCTGTTCATCCGAGCTTTCTTTCCCATACTTGTCTTCTTGTTCCTCCTCCAAGAATAGTCTGTAAGGATCTAGGTCCCCATAGAGCTTGGGATTGGCAAGATAATGTGATGTATAGCTCTCCCTATCAGACTCTTGGGATGACATCTTGCTCTAAATCTGTTGCAGAAACAACTCAAAATGAAAACATGAGTTATTGTTGTGATACGAAAGTCCAAACCTTTGGGAGATTATATAATGATTTTTTACCGACCCAAGGGAGTGTACCACAAGAAAACAAAGTCCGTAGGGTGCACGAGGTGGTCACAAGCCACCTAGGCACGGCCAGGGGGGTGGGCGCGCCTGGCAGGCTTGTTACCTCCTCATGCCTCTTTCGGACTACTTTAATTTTTCCTAATTTATTAAATATTCCAAAACCGAGAAAAAATGCTATTGGGAAAGTTTTGGAGTCGGTTTGGTTACTATACCACATACCTATTCCTTTTCAGAGCCTGAAACATTCTAGCAGGTCTCCCTAATATACTCCTCCGGAGTTATGGTATTGATAATATTGGTTTGAACATTTGTGGGAGTACCTGAGATATAATGTTTGATTCTTTGACCATTTACCACCTTCGGATTTGTGCCTTCTGCGGTGTTGATCTTGATGGCACCGGAGAGATATACTTCCTCGACAATGTAGGGGCCTTCCCATTTAGAGAGAAGTTTTCCTGCAAAAAATCTTAAACGAGAATTGTATAGCAAGACATGGTCACCTACATTGAATTCATGCTTCTGTATCCTTTTATCATGCCATCTCTTAACCTTTTCTTTAAACAACTTGCATTCTCATTGGCTTGGGTTCTCCATTCATCAAGTGAACTAATGTCAAATAACCTCTTCTCAGCAGCAAGTTTGAAATCATAATTGAGCTCTTTGATTGCCCAATAAGCTTTATGCTCTAGTTCTAGAGGTAAGTGACATGCTTTACCGTAAATCATTTTGTACGGAGACATACCCATAGGGTTTTTGTAAGCAGTTCTATAAGCCCATAATGCATCATGAAGTTTATTAGACCAATTCTTTCTAGATCTATTAACAGTCTTTTGCAAGATCAATTTAATTTCTCTATTGCTTAATTATATTTGACCACTCGACCGAGGATGATAAGGAGATGCAATTCTATGATTAATGTCATACTTAACCACCATCAATCATTAAATATCTAGGGACTCCAAATCTAGGGAAAATAACTTCTTTCAGCATTTTAATAGAGGTGTTATGATCCGCACTACTAGTTGGAATAGCTTCTACTCACTTAGTAACATAATCAACATCAACTAGAATATGAGTATACCCGTTGGACGTTGGAAAAGGTCCCATATAATCAAAACCCCAAACATAAAATGGTTCAATAACAAGAGAGTAATTCATAGGCATTTCTTGACGTCTACTAATATTGCCAATTCTTTGACATTCATCACATGACAAGACAAACTTACGAGCATCCTTGAAGAGAGTAGGCCAATAAAAACCAGATTGTAATACCTTGTGTGCAGTTCTATCTCCAGCGTGGTGTCCTCCGTAGGCCTCAGAATGACACTTTTGTAACATCTGTTCCTATTTATGCTCAGGTACACAACGTCTAATGACACCATCTACTCCTTTATAAAGGTGTGGATCGTCCCAAAAGTAATGTCTTAAATCATAGAAGAACTTTTTCTTTTGTTGGTATGTGAAACTACGCGGTATAAATTTAGCAACAATGTAATCAGCATAATTAGCGTACCATGGAGCATTACACGAAGCATTTATGACATCTAATTGTTCATCAGGAAAGCTATCATCAATAGGTAGTGGACCATCAAGAACATCTTCTAACCTAGAGAAGTTATCCGCTACGGGGTTATCAACACCCTTTCTATCAACAATATGCAAATCAAATTCTTGTAGAAGAATAACCCATCTGATAAGTCTAGGTTTAGCATCTTTCTTTTCCATAAGATATTTAATAGCAGCATGATTAGTGTGAACAGTTACTTTGGAATCAACAATATAAGGTCTGAACTTATCACAAGCAAACACAACTGCTAAAAAATCCTTCTCAGTGGTAGCATAGTTTCTTTGTGCGCTGTCTAGAGTCTTACTAGCATAATGGATAACATTTAATTTCTTATCAACTCTTTGTCCTAGAACAGCACCAACGGCATAATCACTAGCATCGCACATAATTTCAAAGGGTAGGTTCCAATCAGGTGGTTGAACAACATGTGCAGAAATCAAGGCATTCTTAAGAATTTCAAATGCTTCTACCCAATCATCATAAAAAATGAATGTAACATCTTTTTGCAAAAAAGATTAGTGAGAGGCCTAGAAATCTTATATAAATCTTTAATAAACCTCCTATAGAAACTAGCATGACCAAGAAGACTTATTATACCTCTGATATCCGTAGGACACGTCATTTTTTCAATAGAATCAACTTTGGCTTTGTCAACTTCAATACCTCTTTCAGAGATTTTGTGTCCCAAGACAATACCTTCATTCACCATAAAGAGGTACTTCTCCCAATTCAAGACAAGATTAGTTTCTTCGCATCTCTGCAAAACTTGATCAAGGTTGCTCAAAGAATCATCAAAATAAGTTCCGTAAACGGAAACATCATCCATGAAAACCTCAGCCATCGTTTCACAAAAATCAAGAAATATAGCAGTCATAAATCTTTGAAAGGTAGAAGGTGCATTGCATAAGCCAAAAGTCATACGTCTATAAGCAAAGGTACCGAAAGGGCAAGTAAAAGTGGCCTTCTCTTGGTCCTCTTTTGACACATGTATTTGAGAGAAGCCGGAATAACCATCTAGAAAGCAAAAATGTGTGTGTTTGGGTAGTCTTTCTAGGATTTAATCAATAAAAGGTAGAGGGTAATGATCTTTCCTAGTAGCTTTTTTTAATTTCCTAAAATCAATTACCATTCTATACCCTGTAACAATTCTTTGCGGGATCAATTCATTTTTATCATTAGGAACTACGATAATACCTCTTTTCTTAGGGACACAATGAACGGGACTAACCCATCTGCTATCAACAATAGGATAAATAATACGTGCCTCCAGAAGCTTTAATATTTCATTTCTTACCACTTCTTTGATTTTAGGATTTAACTGTCATTGGTGATCAACAACTAGTTTAGCATCGGGCTCCATATTAATTTTATGCTGACATAGAGTGGGACTAATGCCCTTAAGATCATCAAGAGTATATCCAATAGCAGCACGGTGCTTCCTCAGAGTTTTCAATAATCTCTTTTTTTCATGCTCTGAAAGGTTAGCACTAATAATAACAGGATATATGTTCTTTTCATCAAGATAAGCATATTTCAGAGTATCCGGTAATTGTTTAAGCTCAAACACGGGATCACCCTTGGTTGGAGGAGGATCCCCAAGCATTTCAATATGCAAGTTGTGTTTCAAAATAGGGTGATGATCAAATAAAATCTTATCTATTTAATTCATTTCATTCATATGCATATCGTTTTCATGGTCTAGCAATTATTGTTCTAAGGGATCAGTAGGAGGCACAACAACAGAAGCAAGACCAATAATTTCATCCTTACTAGGCAATTCTTTATCACGGGGTTGTCTATGCAATTTAGAGAAATTGAACTCATGAGACATTTCCCCAAAACTTATAGTAACAGTTTCCTTCTCACAATCTCTCGTGGAAACGAACACCTATGACACCGTGGGGCCCCTTTCGGTTCGGTGAGGGGGCGAGATGGCACAAAGAGCCGGTTTGGTGAGCTGCACACGGGAAGTTTTTACCCAGGTTCGGGACGCACGGATGCATAGAACCCTACTCCTCCTTGGTTGTATTGATCGAGTTCTAGGGTTCGAGCTACAGGAGCGCCATGAACGGCTGCTACGTGAGCTTGGGAACCTCCAGTTGTCTAACTGTTGGGCTCTGGTTGTCTAACTACCTAACTTTCCGAAGCCCAAAGCCAAAGAGTCCAAAAGTCCTTTTGTGTAATGCTCCGAGCCTCCTTTTATACTTAAGGGAATCCCAACAGTGGTGTACAGTGTGCACACGGGATGCACAGTGCTGCTATAGTGCTATCATACCTAACCCTGATGGAGTAGGACAAGAGCATTAAATGCACCATCAGGGCCTCAGTCCTTCAGTGGGATGGGACGGGGGACGTACCATCGGTGCCACTTAGCTCCCTCCAACATCGATGCCGCGACACGCGTCCAGGTGGATCGACACTTGTCCTGTGTGCTGGCGGTGCTTATCGGGCCTCACCTTGCTGGGATCTGTGCTGGTGCTTGGTAAGTATTCGCTGGGCCCTACCGCCGGGGCGGCTACTGCTGCCCGTGCACGAGTAAAGGGGCACTAGATGGCCCAAAAACTCTAGTGCACCGACAGGAGCCCCTGGGCCTGGGCCAGACACGTCGCGGGGCGTTGTTGTGCTAGGCCCAACCAGTGCACGGGTACGCATGGCAGGGCCTCGCAGTTGTGATCATTGCGCTCGTTGCGCTTCCCCACGATGCCCATTGAATGCGGGTAGAGGGATACGTGCATAGCGCGGCCGTTACAGCAGTGCGCTTGCGGAATGTTTTCGCATCATCTTGTTTTTGGTAAAAAGAGGCCGATCCGTGCCTTCCCCATAAAGAGGAGACTGCAGAGTTGATGCCCATTTACCTCTCGCCTTTTCCAATTTGAAAATTGTCGTCGTCTTCCTCCTCGATCCCAAAGCAGAGCCTCTTGCATCCGTTAGTGCCCCTCCCCGCCCCCGCCTACTCCTTGTCCTCGGTCTCCGTCCCCGCCATCACCATGTCGCCTAAAGCCAGCAAGGGCAAGGACACAGAGGTCGTCTCGGAGAACAAGGCAGCGAAGATGCAGAGGGAGCATGTCGTTTTCCCGCCGGGGCTCAGTCTGGGCGTCCTGAAGAGGCAGTACCGGTGGGCGTGGGCGACTGCGAAGGCGGGGCACCCCGCCACCGTCGTGAGCCTGGGTCCTTCCGGGGAAGGTCCAGGCAAATAGCCTTTCTTCGCCGATTACTTTTACTGCGGGCTCTGCCCCCCTTACTCGAACTTTTTCACTGACCTTATGCTTACTTACGGCTTCCAACTCCTGGATTTTACGCCGAACGCCGTAACCTCCATGGCGGTTTTCACACACCTCTGCCAAAAGTTTGCCAGACTGACTCCGAGCACCTCCCTCTTCCGCCATTATTTCACTCCTCGCATCCAGCAAGGCAGAGCGCTTTCTAGCACCATCACTTGGATTCCTCGGCCAAGAACCAAGGAGACCTACCTTGAAGGGGCTTATTGGGATAGGTGGGATGAGTGGTGGGGCAGGTGGTGCTGGCTCTGGTAGGAGAAGCCCCAACCCTTCCGTATGCCGTGAGAGATCAAGATGGTGCATGGTGATGACTAGAGCACCCTCGATCCTTAAGAAAAGAGTCTCACAGTCACGACCAGCAGGATCCACCGCCTTAGGGCCGCTGGCCTCTCCGTGGAGACGATAGCTGCTGACTTTCTTCACCAGCGCATCGCCCCCTTGCAGAACAAGGGGAGGCCGGCCTGGGATTTCAGGAATGCGGCGGACATCATGAGGTTGTGCCTCGGGCTAAACCACAATCTGACCACCATGCAGCACAGGCCCTCTGCCAGAAGTTGTTCAGGAGCATCTTGGCGATCGAGCTACCGGCGGGCGTAATTCCCTTGTGCAATAATTCAGTCTTGGGAAGAAATCATTGCCATGATGCCGGTGTTCGACGCCCACAGTCTTGACGCAACTTGGATGGAGTCACCTGCGAAGGTGGTGCAAGAGTTCTTCGACAACCTGTCGGAGTCGACCATCCACAAGGAGGAGGGCCTCATCCGCTACACCACCGAGGAGGAGCTGGCGTACATCGCCAGCAGGGCGGAAGAAGCGACGCTTGCCGAGGAGGCTGGCAGCATCGGCTTTTTGGAAGACGAAGCTGGGAAAGGGGAGGTACCACCGGGCGAAGATATTGCTGGACAGCGTGATATCACCGAGGAGCGAGGCGACACGTCTTCCCCAGACTACCTTGCCGGAGATGCGTTCGAAGAGGAGACCCTCGAGGAGGTCCCGCCCCTCATCCAAAGGAAAAGGGGCGTACTTAGAACGTTGCCTCCAGGCTCCCAGCTCGTCAAGCTTCTTAGAGTAGCGCGGCCCTCAGCAAGGGGGCAACCGACAAGGCTGCATGGCGGCGCAAAGTCCACCAGCATCCCACGCCTGCCGTGGCCAAGCAGTCTAGGGGCACCCCTCCACCCCCTTCCATAGGCTCCACGACAAAGGTCGCCTTCGACCTTTTTGCCCTTAGCTTGGGGGAGGAAGAAGAAGAGTAAGGATCCCGCCGTACTTTCCTAGCCTTCCGATCTCCTTTCCTACTTGCTAATCTTTTTTGGGTTTTCTCCACAAGGACACAGAAACGCTGGCGCGGCGGGTCATGAAGAGGGCCAAGACCTCGACGGTTTCGGGGTCGCCATCAAGTGCCTCAGGCACCAATCCAGAGACTAGCCCGTGTTGCAGCCCTCGACTCAGCCCCCGGCGGAGCCCCCAGTGTGAGTTCACTACTCATTTCTCGCTAGCAGGCGCTGGGACGTGCATCTATACTGCTGACATCACCGAACGTGCAGGGGGAGGACGGCGACAAGGGGAGTCGTCGGCGACCGCCCCAGATTTTCCACACAGGGACTTTTCTCCGGCCAGGACTTCCTCCAGCATGCTTTATCACGACGAGGGTGGGTCGACAAGCCCAAGGACTGGCGGGTCTCCGCTAGTAATTGTCGTAGGTGAGGGTATTCCCCTTCTTCCCTCCTTTTTTTGTCTTCTTGAACTTCCTCCTTAGCCTTTCTTGGTTCGCCTCTCTGGTCCTCAGACATTCCCGTGGCAGGGGGAATGGACGTCGATTCTATCATCGAGGAGACAGCGAGGGACGTGATACGTCTCCAACATATCTATATTTTTTGATTGTTCTGTGCTATTACATTATCTGTTTTGGATGTTTTATATGCATTAATATGCTATTTTATATTATTTTTGGGACTAACCTATTAATCTAGAGCCTAGTGCCAATTTTTGTTTTTTCCTTGTTTTTGAGTTTCACAAATAAAAATATTAAATGGAGTCCAAATGGAATAAAACCTCTGGAAAGACTTTTTCTGGAAAATGTGGAAGCCAAGAGACTTGAGAACAAGGCAGAAGAGCTACCACGGGGCCACAAGCCCGGTTGCCGTGACCAGGGGGGCACCCGCGCTAGGCAGCCTTGTGGGCCCCTGACACCTCCTCTAACCATAATTTACCCAAATATTGCATCATTATCAGTAGGAGCCATGAAAAACATTTTTCCGCCGCTAGAAGCCTCCGTTCCCGAGAGATCCAATCTTGGAGCCTTTTCCACTAATCTGCCAAGGGGATTCAATCACGGAGGGCATCTACATCAACTCCATTGCCCCTCCGATGATGCGTGACTATTTCACCACAGACCTACAGGTCCATAGCTAGTAGCTAGATGTCTTCTTCTCTCTCTTTGCTTCCCAATACCATGTTCTTCATGATCTTCATGGAGATCTATCCGATGTAATACTCTTTTGCGGTGTGTTTGTCAAGATCCGACAAATTGTGGGTTTATGTTCAGATTATCCATGAATACTATTTGAGTCTTTCCTGAATTCTTATATGCATGATTTCATATCTTTGCAAGTGTCTTCGAATTATTGGTTTGGTTTGGCCAACTAGATTGGTAATTCTTGCAATAGGAGAAGTGCTTAGTTTTCGGTTCAATCTTGTGGTGTCCTCACCCAGTGACATAGTAGGGGTAGCAAGGCACGTATTGTATTGTTGCCATCAAGGGTAAAAAGATGGGGTTTTCATCATATTGCTTGAGTTTATCCCTCTACATCATGTCATCTTACCTAATGTGTTACTCTGTTCTTCATAAACTTAATACTCTAGATGCAGATAGGAGTCAGTCGATGTGTGGAGTAATAGTAGTAGATGCAGAATTGTTTCGGTCTACTTGTCACAGACGTGATGCCTATATGCATAATCATTGCCTTGGATATCTCCATAACTATTCGCTTTTCTATCAATTGCTCGGCAGTAATTTGTTCATGCACCACAATACTTGCCATCATGAGAGAAGACATCTAGTGAAACATATGGGCCCCGGGTCTATTTTCCATATTATATTTTCAGATCTAAAACCAAAAACACCAAAAATATTTGCTGCATTGTTTTTACTTTTAGTTTTACTTTCCGTTCAAGCATCCTATTATATCTATCTCTACTAGATCTCATCCTTGCAAATAACCGTGAAGGGATTGACAACCCCTTTACTGCGTTGGGTGCATGAGTTTGATTCCTTGTGCAGGTATATCTATTGGTGGCTCGCTTGTGTCTCCTACTGGATTGATACCTTGGTTCTCAAAAACTGAGGGAAATACTTATCTACTTTGCTGCATCAAACCGTTCCTCTTCAAGGGAAACCAACGCATGCTCGAGAAGTAGCAGGACGCTGCCGTCGAGGCTGATCAGATCGCCGCTGAAGAAGCTGCTAAGAGCACCAAGACTGAGGCCGTCAAGAGCACTGCGGCCAAGGCCGCGAAGAATGCTGCTGCCAAGGCCACGAGCGCCGAGGCAGCCAAAGCCGCGCAAGAGGAGGAGGCCGCCATGAAGTTCGCCAAACGGGCCAGCGAGGAGGCCGGCGAGGAGACAGCCGTCAAGGGCCAGTCATCCTTCATCGAGCAGGTACTTCAATGTCGGTGACAAGATGTTCGTCAGTATCCCCAGCGCGGTAAGCGTTGGGACGCCGCCTGAGGAGGGGGTCCTTGTCGAGGAGGCCGCCATCGCCGCCGGGCTCGACATCGTCGACGAGCCAAACGCCGGCGGCAAATCCCAGGAGGAGTGTCTCCTCAAGTCAATCGGCGACAGCTTCCGGAAGCTCCAGGCACTTCATTGAGCCCGGAAGGAAAAACTCGACTCCAGGGCTACGGTCCTCGAAGCTGCTGAGGCCAGTTTCCAGGAATGCATCGCGGAGTCCTAGGCTTGGTATGCCTAGGCCTCCAAGTATTTGCAGACTGGCTAGTCGCAACTGAGCGAAGGCTGGAGCCAGCTCTATATGCAGCAGTGTGATGCCGAACAGGCGCAGGAGGAGGCCAAGCGACGGGTCGCTACAGAGGAAGCCCGCTTGACGGAGCATCGCATCTTGCTTGACGTCCAAGAGGAATACCTTGTCGCTCAAGAGAGGGCACTCTCCGACAAGCTCCGCGGAAAGGAGGTGGATCTCAAGGACCTCGTCATGCGGCGGACCCTGGTGTTGGAGCTGGGGCACAAGGAAGCACTCGTAGCCCTGGCGGAAGAACATGCCGGCAAGCTGAAGGAGGTTGTCGACACAGCTAAGGCCGCGGAGACCGCCAAAATCTCACTAGAGGAGAGGATGAAGGAACTGGAGGCGGCCCTTGAATATGAAGGCAGAAGGTCTCGTCACTCGAGGCCGAGCGGAACAAAGCCGCTGCCAGCCTGATGGAGGCGCAAGTTGCCGCTTCCGATAGGGCCAAGCAGCTCTCCGTGGCCAACGAGTCCATCGACGACCTGACCTTGATGTTGGCCACACTAACTGGGATTATCGAGGCTGCCAATAATCGGGAGAAGGCTCTGGCCAAGGAGGTCCACGACGAGAAGCGGCTTGTCGAGAGCGTCGCAATCTCCCACAATGACTCTGTGCGTGTGGTGGAAGTCTGGACCGAGAAGCTCGTCGACGTCATGGGGAAGCTTGCCGAACAACTGTCTGCCATGGTCCTAGAGGGCCCGTCGTATTCTCCTGACGATAGGGTCCCTACGAGCGCCAAGGTGACCATGTTCTTTGATAGCCTACTCGAGGCCCTGGAGCAGCTCCATTCTGACCGGGCAGCCCACCTAGCCGACGAATCGCACATGCTCTGCCAGGCTATCCTCCGCAAGGTGCTCGTCAAGGTGGCGTACAGGAATCCCGGCCTCAACCTCGACAACGTCCTCCACCATTTTCCGAAGGGTGTGGACATCCAGGCGCTCGAAGAACTCATTGCGCCCATCGTCTAGCGAGTGAGTCAGGTCAAGCGAGCCGAGGGCGACCACTGAGACTCGTTGCCCTACTCCTCGTCACTGCACATATCCAGAACAATTCACTTCGTGTTAACGTCTCGGCAAGGCTGATGTAATGCTATTTGCTAATGTCTTGGACGATTGCTATGTTATCTTCCTTGTCAAGCTGATTCTATGTATGGAATTTTCCCTACACTCTTTCTGGATGAATCTTGCTGACATGTGTAGTCCTACCGCAAGCGCTTTGAGGAACGGGTCCTTAGTAGACTGTTGGTGGTGCCATTGCCAGCAAGACACCTTGGTGTCCTTGGCGCGTCCGTTCAAGGCGTCGGCCTTACTCGAAAACGGGATAAGGGCGCGAGTGCTGTCACTTGGATCATTGAGTGGACTCGAAACAAAACAAGGAGCACGGGCAAAGCCACTTAAGCCATTGAGCAACCCCGAATGCAGTGAGGGTGCATCCAATCGTGGCAAGGTTCCAATGTGTGCAGGTTTTTCATACAGAAGTCGAAATCGCTCAAGGAAAATAACTTTATGGCAAGTTTCACATGGGTTTTTTGCAACTTATCTTGTTCTTGCCTTTCTCCTTTCGGCAAGTTTTTTTGGAATGTCGCGCTCATGGGTATCCGTACCATCATCCCCCCGACAAAGCTTCATGCGACGGATCCTTCTGCCCTTTGGACAAAGAAAGAAGAGAAAATATGGATATGGAACCTTGGCGGTTCGTTAGTTCTTGCCGGAATTAAGCGTAATGCAACTCTCCAGATAAACATGCACACAAGTACACATGAGTGCCGAACAGGATTGCAGAACACTTATCTTGATTTATCTACGCACAGGGTCCAAGCCTGGCTTTGTACCAAGGATTACATGCTTCAGCGGCAAGATTTGTACAAAAGGTGGTTGCCAGGGCTGGCCCGGCAACCGCGCCTGACGGGGTTATTACCCCTAGGTAGGCCAAAGCAACGGGGTTCTCTCCCCCGCTTCAAGAAATTAGCGCGTGGCCAGCTGATTACGACTGGCTGGCAAGCAGTCGGCAGACGCGTTGCCGGCTAGGTCAAGGCCGGCTGGTCGAGGAGCCGGCCCGGCCCCCGGCCGGTTGAGCATCGACGACTGCCTTTGAGCCGCCACCTCTGTTGACCCTTGGGCAGATAGGCTTCCGTCAAATCCCTCTACACGCAAGTAGGACGACACGACGGGACGCCCATGACGGACGCTAGTGTAGCCATAGTGTCCGTTGACGCGAGGGTGTGCGTGGCTATAGTTCGGCCGTCCGGGCCCCTGTCCTTGGCAGCCGCAACCGGGCGGGGCAACAGTGCCGGCACGCCCCCGTCCACTTGATTACCTGCTCTGGTGTGGCTATAGTGCAGGCGGTCGTACCGGAGACTTCGGCCGGCTGGCGCTAGACAATGCCACCCGAGCGATCCGTGCCGTAGCAGGTGGGCGGGGTTAATCATGTTCAAGGACGACAACACCCTCGTGGCCACACGGCGCCGCATGGAGGCCGCTCAGCCTGAGTACACCTCCGCCCATAGTCTCACCCCGGCTGGCACCGAGCCCAGCCGGCATGGGGCTGTGCGCGACCACGGTCGCGTGGTCGCCAAAATCTTGGGCGACAACATGCCCGTCTACGATACCCCCGCTGCCAACCTACAGGCTGCCAAGGTAGCCTACGAGGATCGAGGGCGAATAATGTGCCGCCCGTGAGCGGCACATTAAGTACCTCATTGACACCGCCGACGTGCAACAACATCTGCTCGCGGCAGGTGGCGCTGCCTCCAAGGGCCCCCGGCTCGAGCGCAAGGGCATGGGGGCTGCTGGCCGTCAGCCGGCTCAGCACTCTAGCTCCCCTCGCGTCTCTGGCCGCCGGGTCGAGGCAACCAACCCTCGGCCCTCTCAGTTGCCGGGGAACGAGCATTCGGTGCACCAACAACTCGCCTCGCAGCGGCCGCCACCACGAGGTACCGGCTGCCGGCAGCCGACGTAGCCGTGGGCACACACCACCCCCGCTGCACGAGCAGGAATGGTCACCATTCATCCGCCTCGAGCTCTCGGCTCGGCTCGAACCACGCATCCCCCGTAGCGAGAATGATGCCCGCCTCCGCATCGACCAACTCGCGTAGTCGGCCCTCCTCGTGGGGGAGGGCTCAATTGGCCCGACATGTTTTGGCCCTCAGATCCGCAACGAGCCATTCCCGACTAGCTTCACGCTCCCCCGAGACACCCTGAAGTACAATGCAGCCGTCAAACCTGAAGACTGGCTGATCGACTACACCACCGTAGTCGGCATCGCCAGGGGGAACAAGCCCGTAGCCATCCACTACGCTCCCCTCATGCTAATCGGCTCGGCCCGCACCTGGCTCAACAGCCTGGCGGCCGGCAGCATCAACACTTGGACGGACTTCAAGGAAGCCTTCATCCGCAACTTCACCGGCACCTACAAGTGGCCCGACCGCCCCCGCGAACTAGCCGTGTGCGTTCAAGGGTCAGACGAGTCCCTCCGCGACTACCTCACCCGGTGGACCGAGCTCCACAACTCCTGTGAGGGGGTGCATGAGGTGCAAGCCATACAATACTTCATCGAAGGCTGTTGTGATGGCACTCCCTCAAGCACAAGCTTCTGTGCTCCGAGCCGGCTATGCTTGTTGAGCTCATGACCAAGGCGTACAAGTACGCCATGGCCGACTCCGCCATTCGGGTCAAGACGACCCCGCCCGCCAAAGCAACGCCAATGCTGGCGGCGTCCTGACCGGCTGGCGACAATCGGCAGCCGCAGAACAATAAGCGTAAGAACGACCAGCTAGACTCCCGCTATGGAAGCCGGCAGGTCACCACCATCAAGGAACAAGAGCCGGCTGCCCAGTCATCCATCCAGCGCTAGTGCACTGGAAAGGCTGCGTGGCAGCCCAATTTCATATTCGACCAGATGCTCGACCTCCCCTGCAAGAACCACTCTGGGGCCAAACCTTCCATGCACACACTCTGATAGTGCAGCTTATCACAGCGATTGGCCCGGGGGGACGGCCTTCTGGCTCCTCCCATGCTGCCTGCCCATGCGTCGGCCCTGCCCCAGCTGCCGCCCCGGCCTCGGCTCCGGCTCCGGCCCAAAACGACAATCGCCTACACGACCAGTTCCCCAACCAGGACGGTTGCTATGTCGTCCTCACCAGTGAAGAGACAAGCAAACATGCTCAACGACGGCTCCATCGGGAGGTGAACGCCACCATGCCGACAACTCCCTAGTTCATGCACTGGTCGGAGAAGCCGGTCACCTGGAGCCAGGCAGATCACCCAGCCATGATGCCGAGTCCCGACAGCTATGGCCTGGTCCTCGACCCTACCATCACCACTGAGAAGCGCACCTACCGCTTCTCACGGGTGCTGATTGATCGTGGCAGCAACATCAACATCGTCCACCTCGGCATGATGCACAAGCTGGGGTTGAAAATAAAAGACCTTCAGGCGAGCCGAACGGTTTTCCACGACATTGTGCCAAGAAAGTCCTGCTCCCTTGTAGGCAAGATTGAGCTTGACGTCCTCTTCAGCGGCCCCGACCACTTCTGCCGTGAGCCGGTGCTGTTCGAGGTAGTGGAGCTCGTGAGTCACTACCACGTGCCGTTGGGACGACTGGCTCTTGTCAAGTTCATGGCGGTCCCCCATTACGCCTACCTCAAGCTCAACATGCCGGGCCCCAAGGGAATTATCACCATCACGGGTGACTACAAGATATCGCTCGAGTGCGCTTGAGATGGCAGCCGGCTGGCCGAGGCCCTGGAGATAGACGAGGAAAAACGGTAGCTCGACCGGCTCGTGGCCCTCTGTGCTAGCCAGCCGGCCATGCCGGCTCCTCCCGCGCAGTCCATCGACGAGGCCTCCTTCTAGCCGTCCAAGGACATCAAGCAGATCCCGCTCGACCTGGATAACCCCGCTCAATGCGTCACCATTGGCTCCTGCCTTGACAGCAAATAGGAAGGCAAGCTCGTCGACTTCCTCCGTGAGAATCGGGACATCTTTGCATGGTCCCCCAAGGACATGCCGGGTGTTCCGAGGAAGTTCGCCGAGCACAAACTGCTGGAAATATGCTCTAGAGGCAATAATAAATTGGTTATTATCATATTTCCTTGTTCATAATAATCGTTTATTATCCATGCTATAATTGTGTTGATTAGAAACTCAGATACATGTGTGGATACATAGAAAACACCATGTCCCTAGTAAGCCTCTAATAGACTAGCTCGTTGATCAAAGATGGCTATTGTTTCCTAGTCATGGACATGACATGTAATTTGGTAACGGGATCACATCATTAGGAGAATGATGTGATGGACAAGACCCAAACTACAAACGTAGCATATGATCATGTCAGTTTATTGCTACTGTTTTCTGCATGTCAAGTATATGTTCCTATGACCATGAGATCATGCAACTCACTGACACCGGAGGAGTACCTTGTGTGTATCAAATGTCACAATGTAACTGGGTGACTATAAAGGTGATCTACAGGTATCTCCGAGGGTGTCTGTTGGGTTGGCATGGATCAAGACTGGGATTTGTTACTCCGTGTGACTGAGAGGTATCTCAGGGCCCACTCGGTAATACAACATCACAACAAGCCATGAAAGCAATGTGACTAAGTGTTAGTCACAGGATCTTGTATTACAAAACGAGTAAAGAGACTTGTCGGTAACAAGGTTGAACAAGGTATGGAGATACTGACGATCGAATCTTGGGCAAGTAACATACCGAAGAACAAAAGGAACATCATACGGGATTAACTGAATCCTTGACATAGAGGTTCGACCAATAAAGATCTTCGTAGAATATATAGGAAACAATATGGGCATCCAGGTCTCACTATTGGTTATTGATCATAGAGGTGTCTCGGTCATGTCTACATAGTTCTCGAACCCGCAGGGTCTGCAAACTTAAGGTTCGGTGACGTTTCGCTAGTATAGAGTTATGTATGGTGGTGACCGAAGGTTTTTCGGAGTCCCGGATGAGATCCCGAACGTCACGAGGAGCTCCGAAATGGTCCGGAGGTAAAGATTGATATATAGGAAGTCCTGTTTTGGTCGCCGGAAAAGTTTTGGGCTCATCGGTAGTGTATCGGGAGTGCCGGTAGTGTACCGACGGACCATCGGGAGGGGTGTCACGCCCCGAGGGGCCTCATGGGCTGTGGGAGGAGACAAACCAGCCCCTTGTGGGATGGCCGAAGCCTCCTCTAAAGCCCATGAGGTTTGAAAAGGAAAAAATCCAAAGGTGGAGAGGTGGAAAGAGTTTCCAAGTGGAAAGGAGGAATCTTACTCCTAAGAGGATTGGAGTAGGACCCCTCCACCTCCAATTTCGGCAAGATTTTGAGGGTTTGAGGCTGCCTCCTCCCCTCCCTCCCTCCTATATATACTAGAGGATTTAGAGGGAAGAGCTAACCCTAATTTCTACGTGATGCCCTCTTCTTCCTCTAGATCGTTTTCTCCTCTAGATCGGTTTTCAGCGGTGCTTAGGCGAAGCCCTGCTGTAATTCCTCCACCACCATCGCCGCAACACCATCGCGCTGATGGAGAACTCATCTAACTCTCCGATCCCTCTTGCTGGATCACGAAGGCGGAGATTGTCATCAAGCTGTACGTGGGCTAAACACGGAGGTGCCGTTCATTCGGCGCTAGATCAGAAGGACCGTGATCAAGATCGCGAGACGGATCGTGATGAGATCGTGAGACAGATCGTGATGAGTTTGCGGGACGGATCATGATTGGATCGTGGGACGGATCGTGATGAGATCGTGGGAAGCTCGGCGATTTGGATCGCAAAGACGTTCGACTACACCAACCGCATTTCTTAACGCTTCCCGCTTAGCGATCTACAAGGGTATGTAGATCCACTCTCCCTCTCGTAGATGCTCATCACCATGGATAGATCTTGCGTGTGCGTAGGAATTTTTTTGTTTCCCATGCAACGTTCCCCAACAGTGGCATCATGAGCTAGGTCTATGTGTAGATGAGATCTCAAGTAGAACACAAAGGGTTTGTGGGCGTTGATGCTTAGATTCCTTCCTCCCTTGGTCATGTTTTGGTTCAGCGGTATTGTGGGATGAAGCGTCCCTCACCAACCTTACTCGTACGCTTATGAGAGACCGGTTCCATCGATCGATGTGTAACCTCATTTCACAAAGAAGGCTGGCGGGTGTCTAGTTTTGCTACTTTAGTTGGATCGGATTCGACAAAGGCGGTCCTTGAGAAGGTTGAAAAGCAACTTATGTATCACCATTGTGGTTTTTGCATAGGTGAGAATTGTTCTTGCTAGATACCCGTAGCAGCCACGTAAAACATGCAACAACAATTAGAGGACGTCTAACTTGTTTTTGCAGGGTATGTTGTGGTGTGAAATGGCCAATTACATGATGAGATATATGTCATGTATGAGATGATCATGTTTTGTATAGAATATCACGACTTGCATGTCGATGAGTACGGCAACCGGCAGGAGCCATAGGGTTGTCTTTAATTATTGTATGACCTGCTTGTCAATCATTAAGTGCTATGTAATGCTTTACTTTATCGCTAAACGGTAGCAATAGTAGTAGAAGCATGGTGGGCGTGACAACCCCGATGGTGACACGTTGATGGAGATCAAGATGATGGAGATCATGGTGTCATGCCGGTGACGATGGAGATCTTGCCGGTGCTTTCAAGATGGAGATCAAAAGCACAAGTTCATGGCCATATCATGTCACTTATGATTTGCATGTGATGTTAATTCTTTTATGCACCTTGTTTTGCTTAGGACGACGGTAGCATTATAAGGAGATCCCTCACTTAAATTTCAAGATGAATTGTGTTCTCCCCGAGTGTGCACCGTTGCGGAAGTTCGTCGTGTCGAGACACCACGTGATGATTGGGTGTGATAGACTCTACGTTCACATACAATGGGTGCAAGCCAGTGTTGCACATGCGGAACACTCGGGTTAAACTTGATGAGCCTAGCATGTACACACATGGCCTCGAAACACAAGAGACCGAAAGGTTGAACATGAGTCATATAGCAGATATGATCAACATGATGATGTTTACCATTGAAACCACCTGAACTCACGTGATGATCGGACTTGAGTTGGTGAATTTGGATCATGTATCACTCGAATGACCGGAGGGATGTCAATTTGAGTGGGAGTTCTTAAGTAAAATGATTAATTGAACTCATTATCATGAACATAGTCAGTAATGTCTTTGCAAACTGTGTTGTAGATTACTAGCTCACGTTGTAGCTCCCTTGAATTTTTATATGTTCCTAGAGAAATAGAGTTGAAATATGATGGTTGCAATGTTGCGGACTTGGTCCATGATCTGAGGATTGTCCTCATTGCTGCACATAAGGCTTATGTCCTTAATGCACCGCTCGGTGCGCCAACCCCTCTAGCACCGTATGTAGATCTTGTGAACATCTGACAGACACGTTCTGATGACTACTTGATAGTTTAGTGCGTCATGCATTACGCCTTAGAATTGAGGCTCCGAAACGTTTTGAACGTCACGGAACATATGAGATGTTCCATGAGCTGAAATTAGGATCTCAGGCTCGTGCCCGTGTTGCGAGATATGAGATCTCCAACAAGATTCTTTGCTTGCAAAATGAAAGAGAATAGCTCAATCGTTGAGCATGTGCTCAAATTGTCTGGGTGCTACAATCGCTTGAATCGAGTGGGAGTTGATCTTCCAGATAAGATAGTGATTGATATAGTTCTCCAAGTCACTGTCACTAAGCTACTAGAACTTGGTGATGAACTATAAAATGCCAGGGATAGAAATAATGATCCCTGAGCTGTTCGTGATGTTTGACACCGCAAAGGTAGAAATCAAGAAGGAGCATCAAGTGTTGATGGTTAGTAAAACCACTAGTTTCGAGAAGGGCAAGGGCCAGGAGGAAAACTTCATGGACGGCAAGTCAGTTGCTGCTCTAGTGAAGCATCCCAAAGTTGAACCCAAACCCGAGACTAAGTGCTTCTATTATGAGGAGAGCGGTGGCTGAAGCGGAACAAACCTAGATACTTGGTAGATAAGAAGCCTGGCAACATCGATAAAAGTATATTTGATATACGTGTTATTGATGTGTACCTTGCTAGTACTCCTAGTAGCACCTGGGTATTGGATATCGGTTTGGCTGCTTAGTGTTAGTAACTCGAAGTAAAAGCTACGGAATAAACGGAGACTAGCTAAGTGTGAGGTGACGATGTGTGTTGGAAATGTTTCCAAGGTTGATGTGATCAACATCACACGCTCTCTCTACCTTCGGGATTAGTGACAAACCTAAATGTTGTTGGTGTTTGCGCTAAGCATGAACATGATTAGATTGTGTTTATTGCAACATGATTATTCATATAAGTTAGAGAATAGTGGTTATTCTGTTTACATGAATAATACCTTCAATGGTCATGCACCCAATGAGAATGTTTTGTTGAATCTTGATCGTAGTAATACACATGTTCATAACATTGATGCCAAAGGATACAAAGTTAATAATGATAGTACCACATACTTGTGGCACTGCCGCTAAATGTCATATTAGTATAAATCGCATGAAGAAACTCCATGTTGATGGACCTTTGGACTCATTCGATTTCGAATCGGTTGGGACGTGCGAACCATGCCTCTTGGGCAAGATGACTAAGGACCCCGTTTTCCGGTTTGATGGAGCGGGCAAGTAATTTATTGGAAATGATACATATTGATGTATGCAATCCAATGAGTCTTGTAGCATGTGGTGGATATCGTTATTTTCTTACCTTCACTGCTGATTTGAGTAGATAATAGTGTATATTTACTTAATGAAACCCAAGTCGAATCGTTTGAAAAATTTCAAGCAAATTCAGAGTGAATTTTAAGATCATCGTGACAAGAAGATAAAATGTCCGCGATATGATCGTGGAGGTGAATATCTGAGTTACGAGTTTGGCATATAACTTTAGACAATGTTAAAGTTGTTTCACAACTCACGCCACCTGGAACACCATGGTGTGATGGTGTGTTCGAACGTCATAGTCGTGCTCTATTGGATATGGTGCATACTATGATGTCTCTTATCGTTTTGTCACTATAATTTTGGGGTTATGCATTAGAGACAACTACATTCACTTTAAATAGGGCACCAACTAAATCCATTGAGATGACACCGTATGAATTATGGTTTGATAGAAACCTAAGATGTCATTTCTTAGTGTTTGGGGCTGCAATGCTTATGTGAAAAAGGTTTTCACCTAATGAGCTCGAACCCAAAGTGGACAAATGCATCTTCATAGAATACCCTAAGAACAGTTGGGTAAACCTTCTATCTCAGATCCGAGCATAAAGTGTTTGTTGCTAAAATGGGTCCTTTCTCGAAAAAGAGTTTCTCTTGAAATAATTTAGTGGGAGGAAGATAGAACTTGATAAGGTTGTTGAACCTTTGTTCAATGAGAGAGTAGCGCAGCGCAGGAAGATGTTTCTGTCAAGCCTATGTTAGTTGAAGAGGGAGTTAATGATGATGATCTTGAAGCTTCGAATCAAGTTACTATCGAACCTCGTAGGTCGACAAGGATGTGTACTGCTCCTGAGTGGTACGACAACCCTGTCTTGGAGGTCATGTTGTTGGACAACAATGAACCTACGAGCTGGGGAGAAGCGATGATGGGCCCGGATTTTGACAAATGGTTAGAGGCCATGAAATCCGAGAAAGGATCCATGTATGAAAACCAAGTATAGACTTTGGTAGACTTGCTCATTGGACAGTAGGTCGTCGAGTACAAATGGACCTTTGAGATGATGACAGACGCTGATGGTAAATGTCACCATTTATAGAGCTCGACTTGTCGAAAAGAAGTTTCCGACAAGTTCAAGGAGTTGACTGCGATGAGACTTTATCACTCGTAGCGATGCTAAAGTCTGTTGGAATTATGTTAGCAGTTGCTACATTTTTCAATTATGAAATATGGCAGATGGATGTCAAAACATCGTTTCCTTCCTTAAGGAAAGGTTGTATGAGATACAACCAGAAGGTTTTGTCAGTCCTAAGGAAGCTAAAAGGTAAGCAAGCTTTAGTGATCCTTCTATGGACTGAAGCAACCATCTCGGAGTTGGAATATACACTTTGATGAGGTGATTTAAATTTTTTGAGTCTATACAAAGTTTATGAGAAACTTGTATTTACAATAAAGTGAGTGGGAGCACTATAGAGTTTCTGATAAGCATATGTGGTTGACATATTGTTGATCAGAAATGATGTAGAAGTTTTGGAAAGCATAAATGGTTGTTTGAAAGGAGTTTTTCAAAGGAAGACCTAGATAAAGCTACCTAATTGTTGAGCATCAAGATCTATATAGATAGATCAAGATGCTTGATGAGACTTTGAATGAGTACATACCTTGACAAAATTTTGAAAGAGTTCAAAATGGATCAGTCAGAGAGAAGTGTTCTAGCCTGCTTTGTAAGGTGTGAAGTTGAGTGAGACTCAACGCTCGACCATAGCAGAAGAAAGAGAAAGGACGAATGTTGTCCCCTATGCCTTAGCCATGGGCTCTGTATAGTATGCCATGCTGTGTATCGCACCTGTGTGTGCCTTGGCATGAGTCCGTCAAGGGGTACAAGAGTGATCCAGGAATGGATCACTAGACAACGGTCAAGATCATCCTTAGTAACTAAAAGACTAAGGAAATGTTTCTCGATTATGGAGGTGATAAAGAGTTCGTCATAAAGAGTTACGTCGATGCAAGCTTTAACACCAATCCGGATGACTCTTAGTAGCAATCCGGATACGTATAGTGTTGCAGCCATTTGGAATAGCTCCAAGTGGAGTGTGGTAGTAGTATTTACAGTTTGACATAGCGATTTGCAAAGTACACAAGGATCTGAATGTCGTAGACCCGTTCACTAAAAGACCTCTCTCACATGCAAAACATGATCAAACCCCGGAACTCATTGGGTGTTAGATTCATAGCAATGCGAAGCACATGGTGATGTGAACTAGATTATTGACTCTAGTGCAAGTGGGAGACTGTTGGAAATATGCCCTAGAGGCAATAATAAATTGGTTATTATCATATTTCCTTGTTCATAATAATCGTTTATTATCCATGCTATAATTGTGTTGATCGGAAACTCAGATACATATGTGGATACATAGACAACACCATGTCCCTAGTATGACTCTAATAGACTAGCTCGTTGATCAAAGATGGCTATGGTTTCCTAGTCATGGACATGAGATGTCATTTGGTAACGGGATCACATCATTAGGAGAATGATGTGATGGACAAGACCCAAACTACCAACGTAGCATATGATCGTGTCAGTATGGAGATACTGACGATCGATTCTCGGGCAAGTAACATACCGAAGAACAAAGGGAACATCATACAGGATTAACTGAATCCTTGACACAGAGGTTCGACCGATAAAGATCTTCATAGAATATGTAGAAACCAATATGGGCATTCAGGTCCCGCTATTGGTTATTGACCGTAGAGGTGTCTCGGTCATGTCTACATAGTTCTCGAACCCGCAGGGTCTGCACACTTAAGGTTCGATGGCGTTTTTGTAGTATAGAGTTATGTATGGTGGTGACCGAAGGTTGTTCGGAGTCCCATATGAGATCCCAGACATCATGAGGATCTCTGAAATGGTTCGGAGGTAAAGATTGATATATAGGAAGTCCTGTTTTAGTCGCCGGAAAAGTTTCGTGCTCATCGTTAGTGTACCGGGAGTGCCGGTAGTGTACCGGGGGACCATTGGGAGGGCTGTCACACCCCGAGGGGCCTCATGGGCTGTGGGAGGAGACAAACCAGCCCCTGGTGGGCTGGACGAAGCCTCCTCTAAAGCCCATGAGGTTTAAGAAGGAAAAAAATCCATAGGTGGAGAGGTGGAAAGAGTTTCCAAGTGGAAAGGAGGAATCCTACTCCTAATAGGATTGGAGTAGGACTCCTCCACCTCCAATTTCGGCCAGATATTGAGGGTTTGAGGCTGCCTCCTTGCCTTCCTCCCTCCTATATATACTAGAGGATTTAGAGGGAAGAGCTAACCCTAATTGCTACGTGATGCCCTCTTCTTCCTCTAGATCGTTTTCTCCTCTAGATCGGTTTTCAGCGGTGCTTAGGCGAAGCCCTGCTGGAATTCCTCCACCATCATTGCCGCAACGCCATTGAGCTAACGGAGAACTCATCTACCTCTTCACTCCCTCTTGCTGGATCAAGAAGGCGGAGATTGTCATCAAGCTGTACGTGGGCTGAACGCGGAGGTGTCGTTCGTTCGGCGCTAGATCGGAAGGACCGTGATCAAGATCGTGATGAGATCGCGAGACGGATCGTGGTGAGTTTGCGGGACGGATCGTGATTGGATCGCGAGATGGATCGTGATGAGATCGCAGGACGCTCGGCGATTTGCATCGCGATGACGTTCGACTACACCAATCGCGTTTCTTAACGCTTCCCGCTTAGCTATCTACAAGGGTATGTAGATCCACTCTCCCTCTCGTAGATGCTCATCACCATGGATAGATTTTGCGTGTGCATAGGAAATTTTTTGTTTCCCATGCAACGTTCCCCAACACAAACTACACGTCCGACCGGATGTTAAGCCGGTCAAGCAAGCCCTGCACCATTTCTCTCAAGAGAAGCGGTGTACTGTAGGAGAAGAGATCGTCTGGCTGCTCGCAGCCTGTTTCATCATGGAAGTTTTCCACCCGGACTGGTTGGCCAACCCAGTCCTAGTGCTAAAGAAGAACAAGACCTGGCGCATGTGCATGGACTACACCAGCCTGAACAAGGCGTGCCCCAAGGACCCATTCGCCTTGCCGCAGATCGATCAAGTCATTGACTCCACGGCCGACTGCGACTTGCTGTCCTTCCTGGATGCCTACTCCGGCTACCACCAGATCAAGCTGGATCTGGAGGATCGGGTCAAGACCTCCTTCATCATGCCCTTCGGGGCCTACTGCTATATCACCATGTCTCGGCCTGAAGAACGTAGGCGCCACCTTCCAGCGGTGCATGCGGAAGTGCCTCGTACCTCAGATAGGCAGGGATGTCCACGTCTACATCGACAAATCGTCATAAAAACCAAGAAGCACTTCAGCCTCCTTGACGATCTCTGGCAGACCTTCGCGAACCTGCGCGAGTACAAGATTAAGCTCCACCCGGAGAAGTGCGTCTTCGGCATCACAGCCAGCCAGCTCCTGGGTTTCTTCGTGTCTGCCCACAACATCGAAGCTAACCCAGAGAAGATCAGCGCGAACGAGCGCATGCTCAAGCCGACCCATCTCCGTGACGTCTAGAAGTTCACCGACTGCATCGCCTTGCTCAGCCGATTCATCAGCCGGCTAGGGGAGAAAGCCTTGCCCCTCTACAGGCTCCTTTGCAAAACGGCTCTGGTCGAGTTGGGTCACACAAAGAAGCCGAGCATGTTCGATTGTCCCAATGAGGCGGACGAGGCCTTCCGCGGACTCAAGAGGGCTCTCACCTGCGTGCCCATCTTGGCCACGCCGGCTGAGAAGGAGCCTTTGCTCGCCTACATTGCGGGGACCACTCGCGTCATCAACATCGTCTTGGTGGTCGAGCGGCCGGAGGAGGGCAAATCCCTGCCGGTCCAACGTCCCATCTACTACCTCAGCGAGGTCCTCTCCGCCTCCAAGCAAAACTACCCCCACTACCAGAAGATGTGCTATGGCATATACTTCACCGCCAAGAAGGTCAAGCAGTACTTCTAGGAGCACACCATCACCGTGGTGAGCACGGCCCCGCTCGGCGAGATCATGAGCGGTCGGGACTCCACCGGCCGGATCGCCAAATGGGTCAACACTCTCGCCGACCATGAGATCCGGTCCGAGCCGCGTAGCACCATCAAGTCACAGGCACTGACCGACTTCCTCTTCGACTGGGCGAAGACCGAGTTCGTGTCGCCCCTCCGGACTCCACACATTAGCGCATGCATTTCGACGGCTAAAATATGAGGACCGGCCTGGGTGCCGGCATAGTCCTCTCCTCTCCAAAAGGTGACCAGCTCAAATACGCCCTCTAGATCCACTTCATCGCCTCCAACAACGTGTCCGAATATGAGGCCATCGTCCATGGCCTCTGGCTCGCCAAGGAGATCGGCATCAGGTGCATCCTATGCTTCGGCGACTCCGACCTCATGGTGTAGCAGGTCTCTGGCGAATGGGACACTAGGGACGCCAACATGGCCAGCTACCACTTCCTCGTACAGCAACTCACTGGCTCCTTCGAGGGCTGTCAGTTCCAACACATCCCGTAGGTTGACAACGAGGCGGCCGACGCACTGGCAAAGATCGGCTCCACCCGGGAGGCCATCCTAGCCGACGTCTCCCTCGAGCAGTTGCTCAAACCATCAATCAGGCCTTCCCTAGAGTCGGAATCCATCTTCGTGCTGGCAGACGCTGCCGGCCCATTGGCGGCTCTGGATGCCCCCTAGGCATCTTCACCACCGGCTCCTCCTACCCCGGCTACCCTGCCGGCGTCGGTTGAGCCGGCCCAGCCGGCTGCGTCCGGAGCAGCCGGTTCCAATGCCACGGCTGTCATGATGGCAATTGACGCCCCTCCTACCGTCTTCAATCCGGGGGCTGGCAAACCGGACCCGGGGGCTCCCGAGCCGACCCCGTCTCGGCTCCCTTATGGTCCCAGCCCATCCTGGCGTTCCTTCTACACGGGGATCTCCCCCGGACAAGGCCACGGCAAGACAAATCTAGCACTGGGCCTCGGCATACGACATCGTCAATCGCGAGCTCGTCCACCGTAGCACCACCAACGTCTGTCAACGGTGCATCAAGCCGGAGAAAGGTCAGGAGATCCTCCACGACATCCACCAGGGCGAGTGCGGGCACCACGCTGCCTCCAGGACCCTGGTGGCCAAGGCCTTCTGCCATGGTTTCTACTATCTGACCGCTTTGGAGGCGGCCAAGAAGCTGGTTGACGAGTGCGAGGGCTGTCAGCACTTCAGCGCGCAGAGCGACCTACCGGCGTCGGCCCTCCAGACCACCCCCTCTCGTGGCCCTTCGCCGTCTGGGGGCTGGACATGGTGGGTCCCTTCAAGACCGCACAAGGCGGCATGACACATCTACTCGTGGCCGTCGACCAATTCACTAAGTGGATCGAGGCCCGGCCAATCAAGAAGCTAGATGGCCCCACGGTCGTTCGGTTCATTGACGACATCACGATTCGCTATGACGTTCCCACAAAATCATCACCGACAACAACACGAACTTCCCCAAGGGCGCGCTCGCACGTTTCTGCTCCAAGCAGGCCATTCGGCTCGACCTGGCCTCCGTCGCTCACCAACAGTCAAACGACCAGGTCAAGAGGGCAAACAACCTTATCTTGTCCGGCATCAAGCCCCGGCTCATAACGCCGCTGGTGAGGTCAGCCGGCTACTAGGTCCACGAGTTGCCGGCTGTCCTTTGGAGCCTCAGGACCACTCCCAACCGTTCAATGGGCTACACGCCCTGCTTCCTTGTGTGCAGGTCCGAGGCGATCATCCCCACCGACATCGAGTTTGACTCGTCTTGGGTCGCCCTATACACGGAGAAGGACGCAAAGGAGGCAAGAGAAGACAACGTCGACCTACTCGAAGAAGCCCGCGAACTGGCCTTGAGCCGAATGGCAATCTATCAGTAGAAGCTCCGGCACTACCACAGCAAGTGGTTCCGGCCGCTCTCCTTCCGTGAAGGTGACCTAGGGCTCAGGCGGATCCAGCGGATAGCCAGACAGCACAAGTTGTCCTCCCCATGCGAGGGCCTGTTCATTGTCAGCAAGGCGCTGCACAACAACGCATACTACCTGATAGACGCCCAAAAGCCGCAAAAGTGCAAGAGAGACGCCTCCGGCGAGGAGACCGAGCGCCCATGGAATGCGGTGCTCCTCCATCCGTTTTACTACTGCAAAAACCAATGTATGTATGTATCCCTTCCCTTTTGGGCTTATGAATGCAATGGGTGCCCTAGGCCGGCTCATGGGGTACGCCCTTTTTGTTTCCCTCCAAAGTTTTCTCACGACCGGCTCCCCAACCTGGCTCTCGGGCCTGGGGGCTCTCCCGCTGGTCCTAGGCCGCCTCTCCCGAAATCGACCAAGCAGTGTGAGCTAGGCAAGCCCTCCCACCACTCCCAGCTATAGACCGGCTCCCGGCTATTCGGTTGACGGGGCCTCGAGGCGGTGAAACTTAGTGCACGTGAAAAATCGACCGCAAGGGGCTTGCCGGCTAGGTCTAGCCGGACCACTGCCTCGCCTCTGCCGCTCAACTTACCCAAAAAACTCTCGCGGTTCTTGAGTTCGGAACCGGCTCCCTTGAGGCGGACACACCGACCCAGCTACAGACCGGCTCCTGGCTGTCGGGCTGGCGGGGCCGAAACCAAAGGGGAAAAGGGGCCGAGCAGACGGAACCAAAGGGGCAAAAAAGGAGTAAGGACGAGCAGGCACGCATGATAGGCAAACACATTACACATTCAAAATACAAATTTAAAATAAAAGAGGCACACGGCCATTACGATTTGTTACATTACACCCCTAGTGGGTGGACCTGAGTCTAACGTACAGAAGAAATAACAAAAGAAAAGATAAGACACCCGAGGGCTCAGGCAACTGGCGTGTTGCTAGCCAGCGCGTCTCCAGCCGGTGCATCGCTGGGCGGCTCGACTCTTGTCCCGGAGGTGGTCGCGGCCTTCGGGTCGGCTTCCTTGGCCTTCGGGGCAGCCTTCATGGTCCCAGCCATCTCGATGCTGGAGTGAGTGCTCTCATCGGTAACCTCCTCGTCCTGCGGACCATGGGGGATGCCGAAGGAGTCCTTGGCTGTCGGCTCGCCGTCCTCGCCAAGGGACGGCAGGAGCTCGTCCAGGTTGACGTACGACGCGAGCTTGTTGGCCCGGCGGACGACGACCAGCTCGTAGGCCACCCGCTCCTCGGCTGGCTCATCCCACATAGTGGCCATCCAGTCCAAGTCAACGCTGTGGTACCACAAGATGAAAAACCGGAGCGCCATCTGCGCCCTGGCTCATGCTGCCGACACCTTCCAGACCTCGAGCCGGGCCATGACGTGCTCTAGCCACAAAGCCATGCGGCTCACCGGAGCTCCATGGCCCGGCGACAAGGCAACGATGACCTCCTTGTCGGTCGTCTTCAGCCGCTCCATGCTGCGCTTAAGGTGGATCAGCCGGTTTTCTATGGCGAGCCCAAGCTCCACCATATCCCAAGCGGAGTCCTCCTCGATGGAGCGCCCGCGCGCCCGGAGACACTGCCAATTCTCCTCGACAGCATGCTCAGCGCGGCGCTGGGTTTCCGGAAAGCACCCTGAAGAAGGAAGGGAAGAAGGAGAAGAAGGAAAATCAAGGACAAGAACTGGCAAGAAGAAAGCCGCCGGTTAAAAATAGAAAAACGGGTACTTACGCTCGATGGAGTCGTCCATCTCGATGGCGAAGTGGAGCGACGAGTCCCGCTCCGACACCAGGGCCGCCTCCGCCTCGGCAAGAGCCACCCTACACTCCTCGAGCGTCCTCTCGAGGCGGGTCACCTTGTTTTGGAGGGCGGCGGTGCGTTGGGCGGCTTCGGCCGCTTGCTTGATGGCCTTCTCCTTGGAGGTCACCTCCCGCGCCACGTCGGCCTTCAAGCGGTCCTGGGTCGCCTGCCTATACACCAGTTGGGCGCTGAGCCGGTCCCTCTCCTGGGTGACCACCTAGATGCTCTGTGCCAGCCGGTCCTGCTCGGATACCCCCCGGTCCTCTCCGTCCAGAGGGTGGTCAGCTCCCCTACGAAGCAAAATAGGCGTCAGCCGGACTTTCCAGGCCCGTTCCGGCTGCCAAGCAGCCAACCTGGCTCTCGGGGGCTACGCGCCCCACCCCCCGCAAGACCAAACATACCTCGGAGCCACGTCAACTCCTCCTCCAGCCGGTAGAAGCCATGCTTGCCATGCTTGTGGATGGAGACCGCTTCATCAAACAGCTCCTACCGTCGGGCATTCCCCGCCTGCCGCGGGAAGTCAAAATCAGAAGAAGCACAAGGAGATCCGGCCCAGCTGCCCTGCAGCTGGTCAGCCGACCCGCATCTCGGGGGCTACACCCAGTGGGTGTGCTTGCATGCCCCCACTGAAAATTTCAACAAGGATAACGATGCTTACCTCCACGTGCCGCAGGGTGGTGTCGGCCACCTCCGTGAACTGGGCCAGCTCCTGGCGGCACCGCTCCAGGACGCTCCCCAACTCCCCGAACACCGGGACCGAGCCGCCTGCCAGGGGAGACGGAAGGGTGGGGATGCACGCCAGCTCCTCCTAGTCCCGGATCATATCGACCATGGACCTCCGGGCCCGACTATCGTTGCTGCTCATCCCAACGTTCGCCATGGTGCCAACCGCTAAGGGAGGGTTTATGACGGCGAGGGCACGAGAATCGGTCCCCTATTGCCCCTCGCTCCGCGCTGGCGCCACCTCCTCCTCCTGTCGGCCCGACGCGACGACCGCGACGGACGGTGCCTCTGTCTCCATGGCTGGCGCCTCCGGCACTGCTTCCGGGGCCATCGGAACCTCCGGCAAGTCAACTCGGGTCGACTCAACCGCAGGCGGCGTCACGTCCGGCACCATCGGTCGGGTCTCATCGAGGGCCGGATGTGTAGCCGCCGCCCCCGATCGGGCCGCCTCCTCCACAGGCGGGGGCATGGCCGGCTCCATGGCTCCCTCTTGCGGCTCGCTCGATGGGGGCCTCGACAGGCGGGTCGATTCCGCCATCGAGTTGGACGCCTGCGTGGGGTCCGCGGACCTCCTCCGCCGCTTGACGCTTGAGGTCCCGGAGCGCAAGGCGCCGACTTGTGCTCCGTACCTCAAGTCTTTCAGCTCTGCGAGCCTCCTCTTTTGCTCCCGCTGCGTGGCCACGTGCTCCCGGGCCAGCCGGCTGGTAGCGTCCGTCGGGTCAACCGTCGACTCCATGTTGTGGAACTCAATGGGGTCCCTGAGACGCGTAAGGGTCAGACACACACGGACACACGACTCAAAAAGGAACAAAAGCAAAAAAGAAAGGTCACATACCTGGTAACAACGGGCAGAACCTGCCTGGCGCGTGCCGTGGCTTCTGCACATTCACTTTCACCCGCTGACGGGCAAGCGGCGGGGCTGTCGTCTCCTCCTGAGCCGACCTCTTCCCTCGGCTAGCGGCTTCGGCCACTGGGGCATGGGCCGGCCGCTCCTTGCTCCGCCCGTGCCGGCCCTGCTGAACTGAGGGGGGAGGCGCATTCAGGATCATCACGCCATCATCATCATCATCTTCATCGTTATCGGTCCCTTCCCTGATCATGGGACCGAGAGGGGACTCAACGGCTCCGCTGGGCTCTCCGGTTGCATCGAACCCTCCGGCTCTGTTGGGCCCGCCGGCTCCCGCATCGACCGCCTCCTCGACTGCCCCTGAGAAGTCAACACCCTCTTAGGGCGGGCCTCCCTGCTCGTAGTCCTCAGAGTCGGAGTGGTTGCGCTCCACCTCAAAGATCTGGGGGTGCGGGCCATCCGACGTGTTCTGTCGCATGAACAACTGCGGTCAGCACGAAGAAGTAAGGTCGAATGCCGGTTGCCGGTTGGGGGGATTCGAACAAAAAGGGTCGCCTCAACAAAATGTACCAGGGGAGGTCGGTTGAGGCAGTCGTACGGCTTCTTGCCGAACGTCCATGATGTCGGCGCCAGCTTGAACATCGTGATGGCATTCACCCGCCTCGCCACCTGAGCCGGCGTTAGGTCGACGGTCGTCAGCCGACAGGGGTCCCGACGACCGGACATATCGCAGATCCGGTGCGGCCTCATCTAGAGAGGAAGCACCTTGTGCATGATGAAGGCCGCCACCAGATCGGAGGCGACCAGCCCCTCCCCGCTCCTCAGCTGCACGAGCCGGCCGAGCTCCGCAAGAGCCAATCTGCGTGGGGTGGCTCCCGACCAGTTCACTTCGGAGGAATGTGCATTGACGACCGCCGGCAGCCGGATGTAATCCTGCTGCGGGTCGATGTTCTTCACGTAGAATAACATCCGATGCCATCCCTTGATGGAGTCAATGAGGCTGATGTGCAGCAAGCGCATGCCGCGGCAGCACACCGCCGCGCCCCCGCAGGCGTTGCTCTTCAGGGCCTTGAGGTAGAACATCATGTTGAAGAAGTCGATGAAGGGGAGAATCCCCAAGTACCCCTCGCACAGCGTCACGAAGCCCGCGATGTAGAGAATGGCATTGGGGCCGAGGTGGTGCGGTTGGAGGTTGAACGTATCCATCATCAGATGGAAGAAATGGCTCACTGGGAGCCTGGAGCCGCTTGAGAAGTGCCAGGCAAAGACGATGAACTCTCCCGCCTGCGGCTCGGGCACCAACTCGTCGCCCGGCGCACGGGCGATCACGCGCTCCACCGGCGGCAGCATGCGCGCATGGCACAGATCCACGATGGTGGCCTCCGTGACCACGGATCCGGCCCAGCTTCCTCTACGCCCTTTGGCCATTACGATGGCAGGACGGCGTGCGAGCGCGGTTGCGTGCAAGAAGAGCAGCGACACGCGAGGGAGCAGAGAAGACAAGAGAAGAGGGATCGAGGGGGCAAACAGGGTGCGGGTGTTTTCACCCTGTGCCCTCCCTCCTCTTTTAAAGGGGAAGCCACGACCGGGGGACGTGGGGATTAACTCCACCCACTCCCCCAGAATCTCTGCGCGCGCGTGCCCGTCCTGGGGCGCAACCGCCGCTTCGGGGAGCAGAAGATCCCTGCCTGCGCCCTGATTCCTACTAGGCTACAGTCGAGGCCTAGCAGGCTAGGCCTAGGGTGATGCCTCGTCTGCCCGCGTGCACGGGACCCATGCCATCATTACTTGCCGCATGGCACGCGGCGGGTCGGCCCGGGTCCTGGGGCGTCGCGTCGGAACCCGAGGTGTTGGGTTCAGTTGCCGACCCGGCTAGCCTTTCGGCTTCGCACCGGAGGCGGGTACAGCTAGGGAGAAGCCCCCCGGCTGTCGGACGCGGACCCCTGTCGGCTTTGGGGACTACTGATGGGGTTATTACCCTTGGGTAGGCCAAAGCAATGGGGTTCTCTCCCCCGCTTCAAGAAATTAGCGCGTGGCCGGCTGCTTACGACCGGCTGGCGCGCACCCGGCAGACGCGTTGCCGGTTGGGTCAAGGCCGGCTAATCGAGGAGCCGGCTGAGCATCGCCGGCTGCCTTCGAGCCGCCACCTCTGTTGACCCTTGGGCGGACAGGCTTCCGTCCAATCCCTTTGCACGCAAGTACGGTGACATGCCGGGACACCCACGACGGACGCCAATGTAGCCACAGTGGCCGCTGACGTGCGGGCGTATGTGACTACAGTTCGGCCGTCTGGGCCGCTGACCTTGTCGGCCACGACCAGGCGTGGCAACAGTGTCGGCACACCCCCGCCCAGTCGACTACCTGCTCCGACGTGTCTACAGTGCAGCCGGCCGTACCGGAGACTTCGGCTGGCTGGCGCTAGACGATGCCACCCGGGCGACCCATGCCGCAGCAGGTGGGCGGGGGCTAATCACAGAGCCGGCTGGCGGGCCCCAGCGGGCAACGGGACTGCATAGCCGGTGGACCCTACGAGCGACGAGACGGTTCGCAAGGCGGGGCCCCTCGCCAGCTGAAGAGGCTACCAGCCAGGTTCCCCGCTTTGTACCTCAGGAATATTGTAAGCCGAGGGGTTGGCCTATAAAACCCCGCGAGCCCCCTATGCAACGGGGACGACAAGTCTCACACGCACACACCCTCGGGGCACTTCCCTCACACTCATACTTCATAGCATAGGAAGGCGAGCCGGCTGCTCCCTCTTCCTCCTCTAGACATAGCTCCAGTTGCAACCTTGTAAACACACCCATCCATCAACTAGACCAAGTAGGACTAGGGGTGTTACCTCCCACGAAGGGCCTCGAACGTAGGTACATCGTGTGTTATCACTGCTTGTGCCTAATCCCGTACCCGAAGTCTGTCGGCGTCCTCTGGCCCCAACCACCTTAGATAAGCCTACCCATGGCATCTATCGTGAGAAAACGACGACATCGCCTCATGGGTAGAACTTTCGAAGATGTTCGATATTCCAGGAGTTGCTCACAGGAATGCCATCCTCGGTCTCCAGGCGGACTGTGTCGGGCCTAGTGACTCGTACTACCTGATAAGGGCCTTCCCACTTCAGCGTCAACTAGTTTGGATTCTTGGCAAACTGAACTCGCCGAAGAACAAGGTCGCCTTCCTCAAGACTTCTGGCATTGACTTTGCGGCTATGGTAGCGGCGCAAGGCTTGCTGGTAGCGTGTAGCTCTCACAACAGCCTAAAGACGGTCTTCCTCAAGGAGCATCGTGTTGTCTTGCCACAACTGCTCTTGCTCGATCTCATCATAAGCGAGCACTTGAGGCGACCCATATATGAGTTCTGTGGGGAGCACTGCCTCCACCCCATAGACAAGGGAGAAGGGTGTTTGGCCAGTAGCTCGATTTGGTGTCATCCTTATTGACCAAACAACCACCAGCAACTCATTAATCCAGTTTCTTCTGCACTTGTGCAGCCTATCAAAAGTTCTGTCTTGAGACCTCGTAGCACTTCAGCATTAGCCCTCTCTGCTTGTCCGTTGCTCCTCGGGTGGGCAACAAAAGCAAAATAGACTTTGCTACCAAGGTCTTGGACAGATTGCATGAAGGTGCGTCACATGAACTGTGTGCCATTGTCAGTGATGATCCTATTGGGAACACCAAAGCGGCAAACTAGTCCCTTTAAGAATCTGACAACTGACTGTGTTGTCACCTTCCTCACTGCTTCCACTTCTGGCCCCTTTGTGAACTTGTCGATTGCCACGTACAAGTACTCAAAGCCCCCGGCAGCGCGGGGAAAGGGACCCAAGATATCGAGCCCCCAGACCGAAAATGGCCAGGAGAGGTAGATTGTTTGAAGGGCTTGAGCTGGTTAATGTAGTTTCTTCGAATGAAACTGGCATGCTTGACACTTGGTTACTAACGTAGTTGCATCCTTGAGGGCAGTGGGCCAAAAGAAACCTTGCTGGAATGCCTTTCCGGCAAGTGCTCTTGATCCTATGTGGGATCCACATATACCTCCATGTATCTATGCCAATAGTTCCAGTCCATCCTCCCGAGAAATGCAGTTGAGTTTCACGCTGTTCGATCTCTTTCTGTACAGGACGTTGTCTACGAACTGGTACATATGAGACTGGCGGGATACTTTCTCTGCTTCCTCTTGTTCCTCGGGGAGTTCTCCTGTCTGAAGGAATTGGACAAGATGTTGTGCCCATGCTGGAGCCTAGGGCTCGACAACAATGACTAAAGGCGTATCCTCTGCCAGGGGAGCATTTGCCTCGACGGCAAAGGCCTGAGGGCCCGTTGGAGTCTGATGCGCCCCAGCAAGCCTGGCGGGAGCGCACGCTTCTATGGCAAGAGTTGATGGTCCTACCGGAGCATAGTACTTACCGGCAAGCCTGTCGTTCTCTTGGGTAACTTTCCCGCTAGCGGCTTCAGGGAGCTCTGCCGGGAAATACTTGCCGGAACTTAACTTCCTTCTCTTCTCTTGTCCAATTGATGGTGTCATGGAGGGTTGAGTTAGTTGGAGCACGAAAGTTCCTGGTTCCACAGGTAACTTAAGGGAAGCTCATTTTGACCGACCATCGGCAACGTTGTTCTCTGCATGTGGAACATGCTCCATTTGCAGGACATCGAAATGTTCTTCCAACTTCCGCACTTCATCTATGTAAGCCTCCATCAACGGACTCTGGTAATCTTTGTTCACTTGCCTGACGACAAGTTGAGAATCGCCCCTGACAATAAGTTTCTTGATCCCAAGGTCTGCCGTGATCCTGAGACCGGCAAGCAACCCTTCATAATCAGCAGTATTGTTCGTTGATCTCTCCTGGGGAAAGTGCGTCTGGATCACATATCTGAGGTGCTCTCCGGTGGGTTGGACAAGCAGCACTCCGGCACCAGTGCCTTGCAGCAAGAAGGCTCCATCAAAATACATGATCCACTCTCGATCAATCTCCTTGCCGGGGAGAGTTGACTCTGGAATCTCTTCATCGGGCGTTGGGGTCCATTTTGCAATGAACTCCACCACTCCCCTGCTCTGAATGGTCGAAGTGCTTTCAAACTTAAGACCAAAGCTTGATAGTTCCATAGCCCACTCCACAACCTGTCGGTACCTTCCGGGTTCCTCAATATCCGCTGTAGCAGGGAGTGGGTGAGAATGGTGATCTCAAGTGCTTGGAAGTAATGGTGCAACTTCCTCGAGGCCACAAGAAGGCCGAAGAGTAACTTTTGCACGCCAGAATACCTTGATCTAGCCCCCTACAACAAGGAGCTGACAAAATAGACTGGTCGCTGCACCACTTTCTTCTTCTGAATTATCTCTTTCAACTGCGCAGATCCTTCCTTGCCGGCACCAAACCCTGCCAAAGGCTGTCCTGGCTCATTGTTTGGCTCCTCTGGCATTGCTGCTGCTTCTGCGTCAACCTCTCTTTCAGCCACTAGTGCAGCACTCACTACTTGATTCGTTGCTGCCAAGTACAGCAGCAACGGCTCTTGTGGTTTTGGTGCGACTAGGACCGGCAGAGAGGAAAGGTATTTTTCAAATCCTGTAGCACTGCCTCTGCTTCCGGAATTCATTTCATTGGACCTGCCTTCTTCAAGATTTTGAAAAAGGGAAGGGCGGGCTCAGCAGACTTTGAGATGAACCTACTCACAGCAGCAACACAACTGGCAAGGCGTCGCACGTCCTTAACCCGTCTTGGTGCCTCAATCGGCTCAATTGCTTTGATCTTGTCGGGATTCGCTTCGATTCTGCATTGAGACACAAAGAACCCGAGAAGCTTGTCGGATGGGAGGCCGAACACACATTTCTTGGGGTTGAGCTTCATGTTGATCTTGCGCAGATTGGCGAACGTCTCTTCTAGGTCCCCTATGAGCTTGGCCTTGTCCTTGGTTTTGACCACTATGTCATCCATATAAGCCTCCATATTTCTATGTAGCTGGGGCTCAAAACCAATCTGGACCGCTCTCGCAAAGGTAGACCCAGCACTTTTCAACTCGAAAGGAATACGCAAAAAGCAGTACGTACCACATGGGGTGATAAACACGGTCTTCTCTTCGTCTTCCTTGGCCATAATGATCTGATGATAACCGGAATAGGCGCAAGGAAAGACAACAAGTCGCACTCGGCGGTGGAGTCCACAATCTGGTCGATGCGCGACAAGGGAAAAGGATCTTTGGGGCAGGCCTTGTTGATATCTGTGAAATCAATGCATAGCCTCCACTTCCCATTCGCCTTGCGCACTACGACTGGATTGGCCAACCACGTAGGGTGGAGTACTCCTCTGATCAGACCAGCTGCCTCTAACTTCTTGATCTCTTCGGTAATAAACTGTTGCTGCTCCAAAGCCTGCTTCCGAACCTTCTTTTTGATGGGCCACGTGTGCAGACAGACGGCAAGGTGGTGCTCAATCCCCTTCTAGGAACACCGAGGATATAAGATGGTTTCCATGGAAACACATCGACATTCGCCCGCAGGAAGGCGACGAGCGTGCTTTCCTATTTGTCATCAAGGGTGGAACTTATGGTGAAAGTTCCCCTCGTGCCATCCTCCTTGGCGGGCACCTTCTTGGTTTCTGGTGGAGCTGCCTTGGACTTCTTGCTCTTGCTGGTGGAGCTCTCTAGCACATCGTCAATAGTAGCACAACACTCCGAAGAGGTGCGCTTCCCGGAATGTGCGTTAGAGGCCTTGCCGGTCTTCTTCCCCTCGGGGGCTTCAGCGGCAGGAGCAAGTGGCTTGGCGGTAGGTGTTGTGGTTGCACCTCAGTAGAGTTGGTCAGCGCAGATAAGCGTGCTCTTCTTGTCAGAGTTGATGGTAATGACGCTCATCGGTCCAGGCATCTTCAGCACGTTGTAAGCGAAGTGAGTGGCCTCCATGAACTTCGCCAGTTCGGGACGCCTTAGAATGCCGTCGTATGACAATGAAATCTCGGCAATGTCAAAGACGTTCTTCTCCGACCTGAAGTTGATATCGTTGCCGAACGTCATTGGTAGCGTGACCTTGCCTTTCGTTGAGTCCTTCCCGAATTGACCCCTTGGAAAGCGCCTGTCGGCTCGAGATATTCGTCGGGAATCTGCAGCCTCCGAATGACATCGGGCGAGATCAGGTTTAGGCTGGCCCGACTGTCGACTAACATCTTTGTCACCTTGAGGTTGCGGATTGTTGGCGAGACCAACAACGGCAAGCACCCGACCATAGTTATACGATCAGGGTGATCCTCGACGTCGAAGATGATAGGAGTGTTGGACTATTTTAGAGGATTCTGTGCGTTGATAGAGGGCTCTGCTGCATTAACCTCGCGCGCCCACTATTTAAGTTAGCAATGAGAGGAAAGCGACGAGGCTCCTCCTTCTATGCACATCGCCTTCGTAACCTTCTGAAACTCATGCTCACTGGACTCATCGTCCTCTTCGACGTCATCATCATCTCCCTCTTGCTTATTGCGGCCGCGGGCCGGCCGATCCTTCTGTTGCTTGGGCTTGCCGTGGCAACCTCCTCAACCAACACGCTTCTTGCCGGACCCCTCAGCACCATCCTGACCCTTCTCTTTGTCGTGCCTTTTCTATTCAGCCCTCTGCTTCTTGGCAAGCTGCTCAACTTGTCGGCAGTCTTGGAGGTCGTGGCCTTTGGTGTGATGGATCTTGCAATACTGCTTGCCGACGTCTTCTGGCTTGCCGGTAGCTGCCAGAGCATGGCAGGAGGCGCACCCGGCAACATCGTTGCTGGGGTCGTTGACCTTGCCTTTCTTGGTGGTGCCAGGGTTGCTGGATCCTTCGACGGCTAGCACGGTCTTGCCCTTGTGCTTCTTGTTCTGCCGCCGACCCTTCTTTGCCGAGGCAGCGGTGTCTTCGTCCTCAGAGTCGACCTCCACATCGGCATCCTCCCCGGGGAGTCTTCTCCCTTCTTCAGCACGAGCATATTTGTCTGCTAAATCATAAAGCTCCATGAAGTCCCTGACTCTGTTCATCGCCAGCTCTTCCCGCATCCTGCGGTTGCGCATGTTCTGATGGAATGCACTGATAACAGCAGCAGGGTGAACGTCTGGGATGTTGTGATGTACGCGGCTGAACCTCTGGATGTACTTGCACAGAGTTTTGCCTTCCTTCTGGGGGATGATGTGCAGGTCGCTCTCCGGGCCAGGAGCTTGATGACCCCTAGTGAAGGCGCCAACGAATTCATGACACAGGTCCGCCCAGGAGGCGATGGATCTCTCTGGAAAGCACATCATCCATGACCTGACATTGGGCTTAAGCACCAACGGGAAGTAATTGGCCAATATCTTGTTGTTGCGGCCCCCGGTAGCCTGCACCACGATGGTGTAGACGCTTAGTAACTCTAACGGATGGGTCTTGCCATCGTACTTCTCCGGGACTTCTGGTTTGAACATGTGGGTGTTGGACCACTGGACTTGTCGCAGCTCGGGGGTAAACGCTGGACAGCCCACCTCATAAGGTAGGCTCACAAGGTACCCCGATGCAGATTTGTCTACAGTGGGTCCCGCGTGCCTGTCCGACTGGAGGCGCGCTTCCTGTCGCCGCTCGATCGCGGTTTGAGCGTCCTCCTTGCCACGTTCTCGAAGAACATGACGCTGATCACGACGCGTCTGTGGGTCAGACGACGCCGTTGAGTAACCGTCGTGGGCGTCGGTCCATCGGGTCGGCGAACAACGATGCTTTCGCGGAGGAGAGTGCGTCGAGGTCGCACCGACCCCGGGCACTTCATCGCTGGCCTGAGGCGGCCCTGTGGGTCGAAGCTTGTCTGCGAGGCTGAGGAGGCTCTTGATGGTGGCTCTCCATTCGTCGAGCTTCTCCGCAGCATGAGGGAAGTTCAAGAGTAGCTACGCTCGCGCCATCGAGCGACGCGAGGAACGCGAGGTGCTCTGACTCCTAACCTTGTTAGAAGGAGCAACTCCGTGGTCCCGCGTTGGCATCCCACTCCCGCTTGCATGGTGGTCCCGTGCATCTTGGGAATGATGCACATGAGCTTTTCCGTGGGGACGCTGAGAACAGCGGGCGCCGTGTCGTGGCTCTCTAGGCGCGTCCAGAGAAAGTTGCGGCATAGGTGCCAGCGTGGGTGCCATAGAAGACACTCTTCCACCCCCGAAGTTTGTCGTATCACCTGAAGGCGGTACTGCTCCATCCTGAGACCCAGGGGCGTGGGGGTTCTCACCATCGCCATGAGTGTCTCCACGGCAAGCATTGCCAACTGCTTGGTCTTAGTCACCAGAGTGCCGCGGAAGTTTGGAACCTCCGCCTCCTCCTCCTTCGCCTGCGTCTACGTCGTCCCCCTTCCGTAGAGATATAGGAACGACGAACACCGATAGGCCAACCGCTGTTAGGGCCTTCTTCTTGGGGGCCATGGCGATGATGAAGCTAGGGCGCAGATCACTAGAACGGGTTCGTAGAACATCTTACGCCCCCCTGCCTGGCACACCAAAGATGTCGTGGGAATGAACACCTATGTGAGCGCAGGGGGCCTTTCGGTTCAGCGAGGGGGCGAGGTGGCACAAAAAGCCGATCTGGTGAGCTACACACGGGGAGTTTTTACCCAGGTTTGGGCCGCATGGATGCCTAAAACCCTACTCCTGCTTGGTTGTATTGATCGAGTTCTAGGGTTCGAGCTATAGGAGCGCCATGAATGGCTGCTATGTGAGCTTGGGAACCTCTAGTTGTCTAACTGTTGGCCTCTGGTTGACTAACTGCCTAACTGTCCGAAGCCCAAAGCCAAAGAGTCCAAAAGTCCTTTTCTGTAACGCCTTGGGCCTCCTTTTATACTTAAGGGAATCGCAACAGTGGCGTACAGTGTGCACACGGGATGCACAGTGCTGCTATAGTACTATCATACCTAACCTCGACGGAGTAGGACAAGAGCATTAAATGCACCATCAGGGGCCTCAGTCCGTCAGTGGGACGGGACGGGGGCCGTCCCATCGGCACCGCTTAGCTCCCTCCAACGTTGACGCTGCGACATGCGTCTAGGTGGATCGACACCTATCCTGTGTGCTGGCGGTGCTTTCCAGGGCCTCGCCTTGCCAGGACCTTGCCTTGCTATGGGCCTGGAGGCTCTACGGCCCTCCCGGCAAGGTCTTGCCAGTAGTCTTGAGTCTTCTGTGCTGGTGCTTGGTAAGTCTTCACTGGGTCCTGCGGCTGGGGTGGCTACTGCTACCCATGCACGAGTAAAGGGGCACTGGATGGCCCAAAAACTCTAGTGCACCGACACAATTTATCCTAGCGTTAACAATATTCAAGAAAGGTCTACCAAATATAATTTGACAAAAATGATCTTGTGGGGAACCAAGAACATGAAATTCAGTAGGATATTTTATTTTCCCACAAAAGACTTCAATATCTCTAACAATCCCAACTAGTGCTATAGTATCTCTATTAGAAAGCTTAATGGTAACATCAATATCCTCTAACTCAGCTGGTGCAATATCATTCATAATTTCTTTATATAAGGTAAAGGGAATTGCACTGACACTAGCACCCATATCACATAAGCCATGATAACAATGATCTCCTATTTTAATAGAAACAACACGCATGCCAACAACAGGTATATGTTTATCTTTAGCATCAGGTCTAGCAATTCTCGAAGCTTCATCACAGAATTGAATAACATGCCCATCAATATTATCAACCAAGAGATCTTTAACCATACCAATACTAGGCTCAACCTTAATTTGTTCAGCAGGTGTAGGTGTTCTAACATAGCTCTTACAAACCACGGTTGAAGCTTTAGCATGTTCCTTTATCCTAACAGGGAAAGGTGGTTTCTCAATATAAGCAGCAGGAATAATAGGATCAACATTATAAGTAATATTTTCTTCTTCAACTTTAATAGGTTCAACTACTTTCACTTTAATGAGAGGACGGTATTTAAACCACTTCTCCTTATGGATATCAACATGAGAAGAAAAAGATTCACAAAAGGAACCTACTATCTCAGGGTCAAGTCCATATTTAGTGCTAAATTCACGAAAAGCCTTGGTGTCCACAAAGGATTTAATACAATCAAACTTAGGGTTTATACCTGAATCCTTACCGTCATCGAGTTCCCAATCTTCGGAGTTGCGTTTAATTCTTTCCAATAAATACCATTTGAAGTCAATATCTTTCTTCCTATAGGAACTAGCACAAGAAGTATCGAGCATGGATTGATCATTACGAGAAAGCTGAGCATAAAAATTCTGAATAATAATTTCTCTCGAGAGCTCATGATTGGGGCATGAATATAACATTGACTTAAGCCTCCCCCAAGCTTGAGTGATTCTTTCTCCTTCACGAGGCAAAAAATTATAGATATAATTCCGATCATGATGAACTAGATGCATAGGATAGAACTTCTGATGAAATTCCATTTTCAATCGGCTATAGCTCCATGATCCAATATCATCACATAGCGTATATCATGTCAATGCCTTATCCTTCAAAGATAAATGAAATACCTTCTTCTTGATGTGATCCTCGGGTAGACCTGCAAGCTTAAATAATCCACAAACTTCATCCACATAGATTAGATGTAAATCAAGATGTAGTGTTCCATCTCCTGCATAAGGATTAGCCAGCAGTTTCTCTATCATATACAAAGGAATTTCATAAATATTTCAGTAGGTTGAGGGGAAACTCTTTATGCTTACGGTCGAGGTGAAGATACCCCGAACAAACCCCTCAAAGGATTACTTTCCATAGTAACAAATGACAGTAAATTTGAGCACACTATATAAAATTTTCCTTACCAAAGGCGCTTCACTCCCCGACAACGACGCCAGAAAAGAGTCTTGATGACTGACAAGTATAGGGGATCTATCGTAGTCCTTTCGATAAGTAAGCGTGTCAAACTCAACGAGGACGAGAAGGAAATGACAAGCGGTTCTCAGTAAGGTATTCTCTAGAAGCACTGAAATTATCGATAATAGATAGTTTTGTGATAAGATAATTGGTAACGAGTAACAAGTAACAAGTGTAGCAAAGGTGCAGCAAGGTAGTCCAATCCTTTTTGTAGCAAAGGATGGGCCTGGACAAACTCTAATAGAAATTGAAGCGCTCCCGAGGACACATAGGAATTTTCGTCAAGCTAGTTTTCATCATGCTCACTTGATTCGCGTTCGTTACTTTGATAATTTGATATGTGGGTGGACCGGTGCTTGGGTTCTACCCTTACTTGGACAAACCTCCCACTTATGACTAACCTCTATCGCAAGCATCTGCAACTACGAAAGAAGAATTAAGATAAATCTAACCATAGCATGAAACATATGGATCCAAATCAGCCCCTTACGAAGGAACGCATAAACTAGGGTTTAAGCTTCTGTCACTCTAGCAACCCATCATCTACTTATTAGTTCCCAATGCCTTCCCCTAGGGCCAAATAATGGTGAAGTGTTATGTAGTCGATGTTCACATAACACCACTAGAGGAGAGACAACATACATGTCATCAAAATATCGAACAAATACCAAATTCACATGATTACATATAACAAGACTTATCCCATGTCCCCAGGAATAAACGTAACTACTCACAAAGCATGTGCATGTTCATAATCAGAGGAGTATTAATTATCATAAAGGATCTAAACATATGATCTTCCACCAAGTAAACCAACTAGCATCAACTACAAGGAGTAATCAACAATACTAGCAACCCACAGGTACCAATCTGAGGTTTGAGAGAAAGATTGGATGCAAGAGATGGACTAGGGTTTGGAGATGAGTTGGTGCTGGTGAAGATGTTGATGGAGATTGACCCCCTCTCGATGAGAGGATCGTTGGTGATGATGATGGCTTCGATTTCCCCCTTCGAGAGGGAAGTTTCCCCGACAGAACAGCTCCGCGGGAGCTCTACATTGGTTCTGCTGAAGTTCCGCCTCGAGACGGTGGCGCTTCGTCCCAAAAGATCTCTTATGATTTTTTCTAGGTCAAAACCCTTCATATAGCAGAAGATGGGCATCGAGGACCTGCTAAGTGGGTCACAATCCACCTAGGCGCATCCAGGGGGTGGTCGCGCCTGGCAGGCTTGTGACCTCCTGGTGGGCCCCCTCTGGTATTTGTTTTGCCCAATATTTTTATATATTCCAAAACAATTCTGCATGACTTTCAAGACTTTTGGAGTTGTGCAGAATTGGTATCTTACATTTGCTCCTTTCTCAGTCCAGAATTCCAGCTGTTGACATTCTCCCTCTTCATGTAAACCTTGTAAAATAAGAGAGAAAATGCATAAGTATTGTACCATAACGTGTAATAACAGCCCATAATGCAATAAGTATCAATATAAAAGCGTGATGCAAAATGGACGTATCAACTATCTTCTCCTTTTCCTTCACAACCTCCACCAAATTCTATTCCACCTATAGTGCTATATCCAAGGCTCACACTCATGCAGTGCGTGAGAGTTGAAAAAGTTTGAGAAAATAAAAGGTGTGAAACAATTGCTTGACTTATCATCGGGGTTGTGCATGATATAAATACTTTGTGTGGGGAAGATGGAGCATAGCCAGACCATATGATATTGTAGGGATAACTTTCTTTTGCCATTATATTTTGAAGAGATACAATTGCTTTGCTAGTATGCTTGAAATATTATTGTTTTTATGTCAACATTAAGCTTTAGTTTTGAGTCTTATGGATCTGAACATTCATGCCAAAATAAAGAATAATACATGGATCAATATGTTAGGTAGCATTCCACATCAAAAATTCTGTTTTATCATTTACCTACTCGAGGATGATCAGGAATTAAGCTTGGGGATGATGATACATCTCCAACGTATATATAATTCTTGTCTATTCCATGCTATTATATTATATGTTTTGGATGTTTTATATGCATTAATATGCTATTTTATATTATTTTTGGGACTAACCTATTAATCTAGAGCCTAGTGCTAGTTTATGTTTTTTTCCTTGTTTTTGAGTATTGCAGATATGGAATATTAAACGGAGTCCAAATGGAATAAAATCTTCGCGATAATTTTTACTAGAACAGAAGAGATCTACCAGGCTTGGAGTGAAAGGCAAGTCACTTGCCAGGAGGTCACAAGCCAGGGGTCGTGGCCACCCCCTGGTCACGCCTGGCAGGCTTGTGACTCCCTGGCAGGAGTCCTAGCCCTATTCTTCATCTTATAAATAGCCAAATATTCCCCTAATACAAAAAAAGAGCCATGCAAATACTTTTCCACCGCCAGGAGCCTTTTCCGGTAATCTACCGGAGGGGGATTCGATCATAGAGGGCATCTACATCAACTCCATTGCCTCTCCGATGATGCTTGAGTAGTCGACCACAGACCTATGGGTCCATAGCTAGTAGCTAGATGGCTTCTTATCTCTCTTTGTGCTTTAATACCATGTTCTTCATGATCTTCATGGAGATCTATCCGATGTAATACTCTTTTGTGTTGTGTTTGTCGAGATCCGATGAATTGTGGGTTTATGTTTAGATTATCCATGAATATTATTTGAGTCTTTTCTGAATTCTTATATGCATGATTTCATATATTTGCAAGTCTCTTCGAGTTATTGGTTTGGTTTGTCCAACTAGATTGGTAATTCTTGCAATGGGAGAAGTGCTTAGTTTTGGGTTCAATCTTGCAGTGTCCTCACCCAATGACATAGTAGGGGTAGCGAGGCACATATTGTATTGTTGCCATCAAGGGTATAAAGATGGGGTTTTCATCATATTTCTTGAGTTAATCCTCTACATAATGTCATCTTACCTAACGTGTTACTCTGTTCTTCATGAACTTAATACTCTAGATGCAGGCAGGAGTCGGTCGATGTGTGGAGTAATAGTAGTAGATGCAGAATCATTTCGGTCTACTTGACACGGACGTGATGCCTATATTCATAATCGTTGCCTTGGATACTTCATAATTATTCACTTTTCTATCAATTGCTCGAAACTAATTTGTTCACCCACCATGATATTTTCCTTCAAGAGAGAATCCTCTAGTGAAATCTATGGCCCCCGGGTCTATTTTCCATATTATATTTTAGGATCTATAAACCAAAAATACCAAAAATACCTAGCTGCAATTTATTTAGTTTTTACTTTCCGCAATCTTTTACATCTATCTCTATCACATCTAATTCTTGTAAATAACCATGAAGGGATTGACAATCCCTTTATAGCGTTGGGTGCAAGAGTTTGATTGTTTGTGTAGGTGCATCCATTGGTAACTTTCTTGTTCCTCGTACTGGATTGATACATTGGTTCTCATCAACTGAGGGAATTACTTATCTACTTTTTTGCATCACCCTTTCCTCTTCAAGGGAAAACTAACGCACGCTCAAGAGGTAACGAATGCCATAGCATAATGGTGTGTCCGAGCGTCGTAATCATACTCTATTGGATATGGTGAGATATATGATGTCTCTCACTGATCTACCACTATCATTTTGGGGTTATGCATTAGAGACAGACGCATTCACTTTAAATATGGCACCATAAAAGTCCGTTGAGATGACACTGTATGAATTATGGTTTGGCAAGAAACCTAAGCTGGCATTTCTTAAAGTTTGGGGCTGTGATGCTTATGTGAAAAGGCTTCAACCTAATAAGCTCGAACGCAAAGCGGACAAGTTCATATTCATAGGATATTATAAGGAAACAATTGGGGTACCTTCTATCTTAGATGTGAGGGGAAAGTGTTTGTTGCTAAAAACGGGTCCTTTCTCGAGAAAGAATTTCTCTCGAAAGAATTGAGCGGGAGGAAAGTAGAACTTGATGAGGTTGATGAACTGTCACTTCAGTTAGATAGTAGTACAATGTAGAAAAATATTTCTGCGGTGCCTACACCAAGTGAAGAGGAAGCTAATGATGATGATCATGAAGCTTCAGATCAAGTTACTATCAAACCTCGTAGCTTGACCAAGACTCGTGCCGCCCCTGAGTGGTACGACAATCCTGTCTTGGAGGTCATGTTGTTGGACAACATTTAACCTACTAGCTATGAAGAAGAAATGGTGGGCCCAGATTCCAAAAAATGGCTAGATGCCATGAAATCCGAGATAGGACCCATGTATGAGAAAAAAGTGTGGACTTTGGAGGATTTACCATATGATCGTAAGGCCATACAGAATAAATGGATCTTTCAGAAAAAGATGGACGCGGACAATAATGTCACCGTCTATAAAGATCGACTTGTTGCAAAAGGGTTTTCACAAGTTCAAGGAGTTGACTACGATGAGAATTTCTCTCTCATAGCGATGCTTAAGTCCGTCAGGATCATCTTAGCAATAGCTGCATTTTTTGATTATGAGAACTAGCAGATGGATGTCAAAACAATGTTCCTTAATGATTTCCTTAAGGAAAAGTTGTATATGATGCAACTAGAAGGTTTTGTCGATCCTAAAAATTCTAACAAAGTGTGCAAGCTCCAGCGATCCATTTATGGACTAGTGCAGACATCTCGGAGTTGGAATCTTTGCTTTGATGAGGTGATCAAAGCGTTTGGGTTTATATAAGTTTATGGAGAAGCTTGTATTTATAAGAAAGTGAGTGGTAGCTCTATGGCATTTCTAATATTATATGTGGATGAGATATTGCTGATTGGAAACAATATAATTTTTTTAGAAAGCATGAAGATATATTTGAATAAGAGTTTTTCAATGAAAGGCCTCAGAGAAGCTGCTTACATATTGGGCATCAAGATCTATAGAGATAGATCAAGACGCTTAATAGGACTTTCACAAAGCACATATCTTTATAAGGTTTTGAAGAAGTTCAAAATGGACCAGTCCAAGAAGGATTCTTGCCTATCTTAGAAGGTGTGAAGTTGAGTAAGACTCAATGCTTGACGACTACAGAGGATAGAGAAAAGATTAGCGTCATCCCCTATGCTTCAGTCGTAGGCTCTATCATGTATGCGATGTTGTGCAGAAGACCAGATGTCAGCCTTGCCATAAGTATGGTAGGGAGGTTTCAAAGTGATCTAGGATTGGAACAGTGGACAACGATAAGGAATATCCTTAAGTACCTAAAAAAGGACTAAGGACATGTTTATCATCTATGGAGGTGATCAAGAGCTCGTCGTAAAGGGTTATCTTGACGCAAGCTTTGACATAGATCCGGAAGACTCTAAGTCTCAAATCAGATATGTATTTGTTCTGAATGGTGGAGCGGTAAGCTGGTGCAATTCCAAGGAAAGCATGGCAGCAGATTCTACATGTGAAGCAGAGTACATAACTGCTTCAGAAGGAGCAAAGGAGGGTGTCTGGATGAAGCAGTTCATGACGGATCTTGGAGCTATGCCCAGTGCACTAGAACCAATGACCCTTTTCTGTGAGAACACTAGCGCCATTGCTCTAGCCAAGCAGCCCAGGTTTCACAAAAGGACTAGACACATAAAGCTCTGTTTCAATTCCATCCGCGATTACATCAAATAGGAGGACATAAACATTTGCAAAGTACACACGGATGTGAATGTTGCAGACCCGTTGACTAAACCTCTTCCACGGGCAAAACATGATCAAAACCAGAACTCTATGGGTGTTAGATTCATTGCAATGTAAATCACATGGTGATGTGAACTAGATTATTGACTCTAGTGCAAGTGGGAGACTGTTGGAAATATGCCCTAGGGGCAATAATAAAGTGGTTATTATTATAATTCTTTTTTCATGATAATCGTTTATTATCCATGCTAGAATTTTACTGATCAGAAACTCAAATACATGTGTCGATATATAGACAAACACTGTGTCCCTAGTGAGCTTCTACTAGACTAGCTCGTTGATCAAAGATGGTCCAAGTTTCCTGACCATAGACATGAGTTGTCATTTGATAACCAGATCACATCATTAGGATAATGATGTGATGGACAAGACCCAACCATAAGCATAGCATGCGATAGTGTTAGTTTATTGCTACTGCTTTATCCATGTCAAGTATGTATTCCTATGACCATGAGATCACGCAATTCCCTGACACTTGAGGAATGCCTTGTGTGTATCAAACGTCACAACGTAACTGGGTGACTATAAAGGTGCTCTATAGGTATATCTGAGGGTGTCTGTTGGGTTGCCGTGTATCGAGACTGGGATTTGTCACTCCGTATGACAAAGAGGTATCTCTTGGCCCACTCGGTAATACATCATCACAAGACTCTTGTGAGAAATGTGACTAAGGAGTTAGTCACGTGATCTTGTCTTACAGAACGAGTAAAGAGACTTACCGGTAACGAGATTGAACTAGGTATGGAGATACCGACGATCGAATCTTGGGCAAGTAACGTACCAATGGACAAAGGGAACTACTTACGGTATTGTATGAATCCTTGACATCGTGGTTCGATTGATAAAGATCTTCATGGAATATGTGGGAACCAATATGGGCATCTAGGTACCGCTATTGGTTATTGGCCACAGAGTGTCTCGGTCATGTCTGCATCATTCTCGAACCCACAGGGTCTGCACACTTAACGTTTGGTGATGATATAGTATTGTTGAGTTAGGCATGTTGGTGACCTAAGGTTGCTCGAAGTCCCGTATGAGATCCCGGACATCACGAGGAGTTCCGGAATGGTCCATAGGTAAAGATTGATATATGGGAAGTTGGTATTCGAGTTCGAGAAAGGTTCTTGAACTTACCGGTTTTGTGATGGAGATGCCAGAAGTATTTCGGGGTTCCACCGGGAAGGTCCACCTGCTCTGAAGGGCCCCATGGGTTGTGAGAGAGGTCGCACCAGCCCCTGGTGGGCTAGACGCCCCTCCCACCTAGGCCCATGCGGCCAAGGGCTGGTGGAGGCAAGCCCAAGAGGGGGCCGACTACCAAACTTGGGTGGCCAAGCCACCCTATGGTCGTCGCCCCACCCTTAGGGGAAACCCTAGGGAGCCACCCCTCCTCCCTCCCCCATATATATACTAGAGGATAGGAAGGGCAGCCACACCCTAAGGCACGACGCAGCCCTCCCCCTCCCTCTAGATCAGTTTTCTCCTCTAGTTCGTCACGGTAGCACTTGGCGAAGCCCTGCCGGGACAACTCCTCCACCACCGCCACCACGTCATCATGCTGCCGGAGAACTCATCTACTACTCCGCCCTTGCTTGCTGGATCAAGGACGCAGAGACGTCGTCGATCTGTACGTGTGCTGAACGCGGAGGTGTTCTCCATTCAGCACTAGATCAGGATGGATCGTGATTGGATCGCGGGACGGATCGTGATTGGATCGCGAAGACGTTCGACTACATCAACCGCGTTTCTTAACACTTCCCGCTTAGCAATCTACAAGGGTACATAGATGCACTCCTCTTCTCGTAGTTGTTGATCTCCAAAGATAGATCTTGGGTGTTCGTAAGAAATATTTGTTTCCCGTGCAACGTTCCCCAACAATAACTCATTACATCAAGTTCATCACATTGCAACTCCAAAAGACACTTTAGATAGTTCAAGCATTAAAATTTGATACTAAACATGATCATAGTGAACTGCTAACTAATCAGTACTAAATGAGAGGATTGAGTCTTCAGTCTGATGAATTGCTTCAGTTCATTAGACGAGTAGAATGGCGAGGCACCAACCGTGCAGCACTTAGACGAGTAGAGGGGCGAAGAGGCTGCTTGTTCTCGTTCTTGTGCTTATTTTTCTTGTGCACCAAGGGCTCAACCTCCTCCGCCTGCTCCTGCTCTGACTCCTCTGTCTTCACCGGGATCTCCACGTCGAACAGCCACTCCACGTCGATTGGGTTCTGCCTCTCCGAGTCGATGGTTGCCTATGCGATGACCTGTGCCTCCAGCTCCTCACCATCGACAGGAATGACAGGATGTGCGGCAATGGGGGGGGGGTTGCGGATGAGCACTTCGTACTCTCTTTCGACACGGCCCAGCACGCCCACCTTGACCAGCATGTCTGCGTCCGTTGGATCTACCAAAAACCTGCTTTACATGGGTCGATACATGAACCTGTGGTTGCGCTGCCGGACATCGTTGGACATTTACTCTAGCATGCACCCGATGATGACACATACTGTTGGCATGGCCTTTCGGCCATCGCGGAAGACGGGTGCCCTCTCATCATCCCTGAACACTCACACGAGGCCTCTGGCGTGGTTGACGAGAATGGGTACGCTCTTGAACCGCTCGGCGTGGTCCCTGCCTATGTAATTCTTAGTTGGGTCATCACCGGTCCAGTCATCTACGTCCTCTCCCAACTGCACATCGGTTTTGACTTCGCCATCGGCGGGGCAACAACGGTGAGTGGTGGGTGGTGGGTGCTACCTCTTGAGCGTGCATTGGTTTTCCCTTGAAGAGGAAAGGGTGATGCAGCAAAGTAGATTAGTATTTCCCTCAGTTGTTGAGAACCAAGGTATCAATCCAGTAAGAGGAACAAGCAAGTCACCTATGGATGCACCTACACAAACAATCAAACTCTTGCACCCAATGCTATCAAGGGGTTGTCAATCCCTTCACGGTTATTTGCAAGGATTAGATCTGAGAGAGAGAGATGTAATAGATTGCGGAAACTAAAAAGTAAATAAATTGCAGCAAGGTATTTTTGATTTATAGATCTGAAAATATATTATGGAAAGTAGACCCGGGGGCCATATGTTTCACTGGAGGCTTCTCTCTTGAAGGGAATTATCACGGTGGGTGAACAAATTATTTTCGAGCAATTGATTGAAAAGCGAATAATTATGAACATATACAAGGCAATGATTATGCATATAGGCATCACGTCCGTAAGTCTCAAAACAAAAGCTTAATGTTGAGTGCTACCTAACATATTTATCCATGTAATATTCTCTATTGTGGCATGAATATTCAGATCCGTAAGTCTCAAAACAAAAGCTTAATGTTGACATAAAAACAATAATTTTTCGGGCATACTAGCAAAACAATTGTATCTCCTCAAAATATAATGGCAAAATAAAGTTATCCCTACAATATCATATAGTCTAGTTATGCTCCATCTTCCCCACACAAAGTATTTATATCATGCACAACCCCGACGAAAATTCAAGCAATCGTTTCACACTTTTATTTTCTCAAACTTTTTCAACTCTCATGCAATACATGAGCGTAAGCCATGGATATAGCGCTATAGGTGGAATAGAATATGGTGGGGGTTGTGATGGAAAAGGAGAAGATAGTCTCACATCAACTAGGCGTATCAATGGGCTATGGAGATGCCCATTAATAGATATCAATGTGAGTGAGTAGGGATTTCCATGAAACGGATGCACTAGAGATGCATGTGTATGAAAGCTCAAAAGGAAACTAAGTGGGTGTGCATCCTGTTGGGGAACGTTGCATGGGAAACAAAAAATTTACTACACACATGCAAGATCTATCCATGGTGATGAGCATCTACGAGAGGGAAGCGTTAAGAAATGCAGTGGATGTAGTCGAACGTATTTGCTATCCAAATCACTGAGCGTCCCGCAATCCAATCACGACCCGTCCCGATCTAGCACCGAACGGATGTCACCTCCGCGTTCAGCACATGTACAACTTGATGACAATCTCCGCCTTCTTGATCCAGCAAGAGGGAGAAGAGAGGTAGACGATTTCTCCGACAGCGTGACGGCGTTGCGATGATGGTGGTGGAGCTATTCCAGCAGGGCTTCGCCTAAGCACCGCTGAAACCGATCTAGAGGAGGAACTACAGACTAGAGGAGAGGGCAGCACGTGGCTAAATTTGTGTGTCAAACAACCCTCAAAACCTCTAGTATATATATAAGGAGGGGAGGGAGAATAATTGGCCCCCAAGGGGCCAAGCTTGGTTCGGCCGAAGTGGGAGGGACGAGTCCTCCTCCTCCACTCCTAGTAGGATTAGGACACCTCCTTTTCCCACTTGGGCCTCTTTTTCCACCTTGGGTTTCCTTCCCAGCCACATGGGCCTTCTATGGGACTTTGGACAGGCCAATCAGGGCTGGTATTCCTCCTCCCACAGCCCATGTAGCCTCATGGGTCGAAATACCCCTCTCGATGGTCCCCCAACACCATCCCAGCACTCCTGGTACACTACCGATGAGCCCAAAACTTTTCCGATGACCAAAACAGGACTTCCTATATATCAATATTTACCTTTGGACCATCCCGGAGCTCCCCGTGACGTCCAGGATCTCATTCGGGACTCAGAACAACCTTCGGTCACCACCATACATAACTCTATACTACCGAAACGTCATTGAACCTTAAGTGTGCAGACCCTACAGGTTCGAGAACTCTATAGACATGACCGAGACACCTCTATAGTCAATAACCAATAGCGGTACCTAGATGCTCATATTGATTCCTACATATTCTACGAAGATCTTTATCGGTCAAACCTCTATGTCAAGGATTTCGTTAATCTCGTATGATGTTCCCTTTGTTCTTTCGTTTGTTACTTGCCCGAGATTCGATCGTCGGTATCTCCATACCTAGTTCAATCTTGTTACCGGCAAGTCCCTTTACTCGTTCCGTAATACAAGATCCCGTGGCTAACACTTAGTCACATTGCTTGCAAGGATTAGTGTGATGTTGTATTACCGAGTGGGCCCTGAGATACCTCTCCGTCACACGGAGTAACAAATCACAGTGTTGATCCATGCCAACCCAGCAGACACCCTTGGAGATACCTGTAGAGCACCTTTGTAGTCACCTAGTTACGTTGCGATGTTTGATACACACAAGGCACTCCTCCGGTGTCAGTGATTTGCATGATCTCATGGTCATAGGAACATATACTTGACATGCAAAAAGCTGTAGCAATAAACTGACACGATCATATGCTACGTTTATTATTTGGGTGTTGTCCATCACATCATTCTCCTAATGATGTGATCCCGTTTATCAAATGACATCTTATGTCAATGGCTAGGAAACCTTGACCATCTTTTATCAACGAGATAGTTTACTAGAGGCACACTAGGGATAAAGTATTGTCTATATATACACACATGCAATGTGTTTCCAATCAATACAATTATAGCATGGATAATAAACAATTATCATGAACAAGGAAATATAATAATAACCATTTTATTATTGCCTCTAGGGCATATTTCCAACAGTCTCCGACTTGCACTAGAGTCGATAATCTAGCTCACATCACTCTGTGATTTACATTGTAATGAATCAAACACCCATGCAGTTCTAGTGTTGATCATGTTTTGCCCTTGCAAGAGGTTTAGTCAATAGATCTGCAACATTCAGATCCATGTGCACTTTGCAAATATTTATGTCCTCCTCCTTGATGTACTCATGGATGGAATTGAAGCGTCGCTTTATGTGTCTGGTCCTCTTGTGAAACCTTGGTTCCTTGGCCAGGGCAATGGCACCAGTGTTATCACACAACAGATCCACTGGATTTAGTGCACCGGGCACTACTCCAAGATATGTCATGAACTCCTTCATCCAGACACCTTCCTTTGCTGCCTCCGAGGCTGCGATGTACTCCGCTTCACATGTAGAATCAGCTACCATGCTTTGCTAGGAACTGCACCAGCTTACCGCTGCCCCATTGAGAATAAATACGTATCCGGTTTGCAACTTAGAGTCATCCGGATGAGTGTCAAAGCTTGCATCGACGTAACCCTTTACGACGAGCTCTTGATCACCTCCATAAACGAGAAACATTTCCTTAGTCCTTTTAGGTACTTAAGGATATTCTTGACCATCATTCAGTGCTCCATTCCATGATCACTTTGAAACCTTCTGGCCATACTTATGGCAAGGCTGACATCGGTTCTTGTGCACAACATCGCATACATGATAGATCCTATGGCTGAAGCATAGGGGATGACACTCATCTTCTCTCTATCTTCTGCAGTCATTGGGCATTGAGTCTTACTAAACTTCACACCTTGTAACATAGGCAAGAACCCCTTCTTGGACTGATCCATTTTGAACTTCTTCAAAACTTTATCAAGGTATGAGCTTTGTGAAAGTGCTATGAAGTGTCTCGATCTATCTCTATAGATCTTAATGCCTAATATGAAAGCAGCTTCTCCCAGGTCCTTCATTGAAAAACTCTTGTTCAAATATTCCTTCACGCTTTCCAGCATTTCTGTAATGTTTCCAATCAGCAATATGTCATCCACATATAATATTAGAAACTCTATAGAGCTCCCACTCACTTTCTTGTAAATACAAGCTTCTCCATAAACCTGTATAAACCCAGACGCTTTGATCACCTCATCAAAGTGCTTATTCCAACTCCAAGATGCTTGCACCAGTCCATAAATGGATCGCTGGAGTTTGCAAACTTTGTCAGCATTCTCTGGATGGACAAAACCTTCTGGTTGCATCATATACAACTCTTCCTCAAGGAAACCGTTGAGCAACGCTGTTTTGACATCCATCTGCCAGATTTCATAGTCGAAATATGGAACTATTGCTAACATGATTCTGACGGACTTAAGCATCGCTACAGGTGAGAAGGTCTCATCGTAGTCAACTCCTTGAACTTGTGAAAAACCCTTTGCCAAAAGTCGAGCTTTATAGATGGTGACATTACTGTCCGTGTCCGTCTTCTTCTTAAAGATCCATTTGTTCTGAATGGCCTTTCGCCCTTCAGGTAATACTTCCAAAGTCCCTACTTTGTTTTCATACATGGATCCCATCTCGTATTTCATGGCCTCTAACCATTTCTCGGAATCCAGGCCCATCATCGCTCCTCCATAGCTCGTAGGTTCATTGTTGTCAAACAACATGACCTCCAAGACAGGGTTGTCGTACCCCTCAGGAGCAGTACGCGCCCTTGTCGACCTACGAGGTTCAATAGTAACTTGATCCGAAGTTTCATGATCATCATCATTAACTTCCTCTTCAATCATCGTTGGCTACACAGAAACATCTTTATGCGCTACACTACTCTCTGGTGGAAGTAAAGGTTCAATAACCTCATCAAGTCCTATTTTCCTCCCACTCAATTCTTTCGAGAGAAACTCTTTCTCAAGAAATGTTCCGTTCTTAGTGACAATCACTTCGCCTTTAGATCTGAGATAGAAGGTATACCCAACTATCTCTTTTTGGTATCCTATGAAGATGCATTTCTCCGCTTTGGGTTCCAACTTTCCAGGCTAAAGCTTTTTGACATAAGCATCACATTCCCAAACTTTAAGAAACTACAATTTTGTCTTCTTGCCAAACCACAGTTCATATGGCGTCATCTCAATGAATTTCGATGGTGCCCTATTTAAAGTGAATGCAGCTGTCTCTAATGCATAACCCCAAAAGGATAGTGGCAAATCGGCAAGAAACATCATAGAACGCACCATATCTAATAAGGTTCGACTATGATGTTCGGACACACCATTATGTTGTGGTGTTCCAGGCAGTGTCAATTGTGAAACAATTCCACACTATCTTAAGTGACTCCAAACTCATCACTTAGATATTCACCTCCTCGATCAGATTGCAGGAATTTAATCTTCTTGTTATGATGATTCTCAACTTCACTCTAAAATTGCTTGAACTTTTCAAACGTTTCAGACTTGTGTTTCATTAAGTAAATATACCCATATCTACTTAAGTCATTAGTGAAGGTGAGAAAATAATGATATCCACAACGGACCGCACACATCAGTATGTATGATTTCCAACAAATCACTTGCCCGTTCCATTGTTCCAAAGAACGTCATTTTAGTCATCTTGCCCATGAGGCATGGTTCACATGTGTTAAGTGATTCAAAATCAAGTGACTCCAAAAGTCCATCAGAATGGAGCTTCCTCATGTGTTTTACACCAATATGACCCAAATGGCATCGCCACAAGAAAGTGGTACTATCATTATCAACTCTACATCTTTTGGCATCAATGTTATGAACATGTGTATCATCACTATCAAGATTCAACATGAATAAACCCCTCACATTGGGTGCATGACCATAAAAGATATTACTCGTACAAATAGAACAACTATTACTCTTTGATTTAAATGAGTAAATGTCTCGCAATAAACAGATATAGTGTTCATGCTTAACAGAGCCACTAAATAACAATTATCCAGGTTCATCACTAATCCCGATGGTAATCAAGGAGAGAGCGTGCCGACGGTGATCACATCAGCCTTGGAACCATTTTCCACGTGCCTCATCACTTTGTCCTTAGCCAGCCTCCATCTATTCCATAAGTCCTGCTTTGAGTTGCCAATGTGAGCAACCGAACCGGTATCAAATACCCAGGCACTACAACGAGAGCTAGTAAGGTACACATCAATAACATGTATATCATATATACCTTGTTTTTTGTTGGCCGCCTTCTTGTTAGCCAGATACTTGGGGTAGTTCCGCTTCTAGTGATCAGTTCCCTTGTAATAAAAGCACTCAGTTTTTGGCTTGGGTCCAGCCTTGGGTTTCTTCATGGGAGGAGCAACTAATTTGCCACCCTTCTTGGAGTTACCCTTCTTGCCCTTGCCATTCTTCTTGAAACTAGTGGTTTTATTGACCATCAACACTTGATGTTCTTTCTGGATTTCAGACTCAGCGACTTTCAGTATCGCAAATAGCTCAGCGACTGACTTGTTCATCCCGGGCATGTTATAGTTCATCACGAAGCTCTTGTAGCTAGCTGGCAATGATTGAAGAACTCTGTCAGTGATCGCCTCCGGTGGAAGGGGCATCCCTAACTCCGCCAGACGGGTCGAATACCCAGACATTCTGATAATATGTTCACTAATAGACCTGTTCTCCTCCATCTTGCAAGCATAGAACAAATCGGAGGTCTCATACCTCTCGATCCGAGCATTCTTCTTAAAGAAAAACTCCAACTCTTGGAACATCTCATAAGGTCCATGTCGTTCAAAACATCTTTGAAGTCCTGATTCTAAGCCATACAACATTGCACATTGAACTATTGGGTAATCACCAGAACGTGCCTCCCAAGCGTTCTTAACGTCTTCGGATGACACGGGAGCGGGTGGGTCACCAAGCGGTGCATCAAGGACATAAGACTTCTGGGAAGCCATGAGGATAATCCTCAGATTACGGGCCTAGTCCACAAAGTTAATTCCATCATATTTCAACGTAGCTTTCTCTAGGAACGCATTAAAATTCAGGGGTGCTACTGCGGGAGCCATTGATCTACAACATAAATAAGCAAAGGTCATTAAGACTATTGTTCAAGATAATGTGTTTAGTTAATCAAATTACTAAATCTCCCACTCAAATTGACATCCCTCAGGTCATCTGAGTGATACATGATCCAAATTCACTAACTCATGTCCGATCATCATGTGAGTTGAGGTTGTTTCAGTGGTGAACATCATCATGTTGATCATATCTACCATATGACTCATGTTCGACCTTTTAGTCTCTTGTGTTCCGAGGCCATGTCTCTCTATGCTCGGCTCGTCAAGTTTAACCCGAGTGTTCTACATGTGCAACACTGGCTTGCACCCATTGTATGTGAACGTAGAGTCTATCACACCCGATCATCACGTGGTGTCTTGACATGACAAACTTTGGTAACGGTGCACACTCGAGTATAACACAATTTATCTTGAAATTTAAGTGAGGGATCACCTTATAATGCTACCATCGTCCTAAGCAAAAACAAGGTGCATAAAGTATTAACATCACATGCAAATCATAAGTGACATGATATGGCCATGAACTTGTGCTTTTGATCTCCATCTTGAAAGCACCGGCATGATCTTCATCATCACCGGCATAACACCATGATCTCCATCATCATGATCTCCATCATTGTGTTGCCAACGGGGTTGTTGCGCCCACGATGCTCGTACTACTATTGTTACCCCTTAGCGATAAAGTAAAGGATTACATAGCGCTTAATGATTGACACGCAGGTCATACAATAATTAAAGACAATCCTATGGCTCCTGTCGGTTGCCGTACTCATCGACATGCAAGTTGTGTTATTCTATACAACACATGATCATCTCATACATCACATCTATATCATCATGTAATTGTCCATATCACATCACAACATACCCCGCAAAAACAGGTTAGACGTCCTTTAATTGTTGTTGCAAGTTTTACATGAATGCTACGGGTATCTAGCAAGAACAATTCTCACCTATGCAAAACCACAACGGCGAGACATAAGTTGCTTTTAAACCATCTCAAGGACTGCCTTTGTCGAATCCGATCCAACTAAAGTAGGAGAAACAGACACACGCCAGCCATCTTTGTGGAACGAAGTTACACGTCAGTCGACGGAACCGGTCTCTTGTAAGTGTACGAGTAAGGTTGGTCTGGGCCGCTTCATCCCACAATACCGCTGAACCAAAACATGACCAAGGGAGGAAGAAATATAATCATCAACGCCCACAAACTCCTTTGTATTCTACTCGAGATCTCATCTACATATAGACCTAGCTCATGATGCCACTGTTGGGGAATGTTGCATGGGAAACAAAAAAATTCCTACGCAAACGCAAGATCTATCCATGGTGATGAGAATCTACGAGAGGCAGAGTGGATCTACATACCCCTGTATATCTCTAAGAGGGAAGCTTTAAGAAACATGGTTGATGTAGTCGAACGTCTTTGCGTACCAAATCGCCGAGCGTCCCGCGATCCAATCATGATCCGTCCAGATCTAGCACCGAACGGACGGCACCTCCGTGTTCAGCACACGTACAGCTTAATGATGATCTCCGCCTTCTTGATCTAGAAAGAGGGAGCAAAGAGGTAGACGAGTTCTCTGACAGCGTGACGGCGTTGCGGCGATGGTTGTGGAGCTATTCTAGCAGGGCTTCGCCTAAGCACCGCTGAAACCGATCTAGAGGAGGAACTACGGACTAGAGGAGAGGGCAGCACGTGGCTAAATTTCGGTGTCAAAAAACCCTCAAAACCTCTAGTATATATAGGAGGAGGGGAGGGAGAAGACTTGTCCCCCAAGGGGCCAGCCTTGGTTCTGCCAAAGTGGGAGGGAGGAGTCCTCCTCCTCCACTCATGGTAGGATTAGGACTCCTCCTTTTCCCACTTGGGCCTCTTTTTGCACCTTGGGTTTCCTTCCCACCCACATGGGCCGTCTGTGGGATTTTGGCCAGCCCACTAAGGGCTGGTATTGCTCCTCCCACAGCCCATGTAGCCTCTTGGGTCGAAATACCCCTCCCGATGGTCCCCCGGCACCCTCCCAGAACTCCCGATACACTATCGATGAGCCCGAAACTTTTCCGGTGACCAAAATAGGACTTCCTATATATCAATCTTTACCTCCGGACCATTCCATAGCTCCTCATGAAGTCCGGTATCTCATCCGGGACTCCTAACAACCTTAGGTCACCACCATACATAACTCTATACTACCGAAATGTCACCGAACCTCAAGTGTGCAGACCCTGCGAGTTCGAGAACTATGTAGACATGATCGAGACACCTCTACGGTCAGTAACCAATAGGAGGACCTGGATGCCCATATTGATTCGTACATATGCTAAGAAGATCTTTATCGGTCGAACCTCTATGTCAAGGATTCAGTTAATCCTGTATGATGTTCCCTTTGTTCTTCGGTATGTTACTTGCCCGAGATTCGATCGTCGGTATCTCCATACCTAGTTCAATCTCATTACCGGCAAGTCTCTTTACTCATTCCGTAATACAAGATCTCATGGCTAACACTTATTCACATTGCTTGCAAGGCTTATTGTGATGTTGTATTGCCGAGTGGGCCTTGAGATACCTCTCCGTCACACGGAGTAGCAAATCCAAGTGTTGATCCATGTCAACCCAGCAGACACCCTCGAAGATACCTGTAGAGCACCTTTATAGTCACCCAGTTACGTTGCGATATTTGATACACACAAGGAACTCCTCCGGTGTCAGTGAGTTGCATGATCTCATGGTCATAGGAACATATCCTTGACATGCAGAAAACTATAGCGATAAACTAACACGATCATATGCTATGTTTATAGTTTGGGTCTTGTCCATCACATCATTGTCCTAATGATGTGATACCGTTTATCAAATGACATCTCATGTCAATGGCTAGGAAACCTTGACCATCTTTGATCAACGAGCTAGTTTACTAGAGGCACACTAGGGACAAAGTGTTGTCTATATATCCACACATGCAATGTGTTTCCAATCAATACAATTATAGCATGGATAACAAACAAATATCATGAACAAGGAAATATAATAATAACCATTTTATTATTGCCTCTAGGGCATATTTCCAACACATCCAACTTTCTTTCTCAGGAAGACCTAAGACAATTTGAGGAAGCCCATCATTGGAATATACAAGCCAAGTTATATAATGAAAAATTCCCACTAGTACATGAAAGTGACAAAATAGGAGACTCTCTATCATGAAGATCATGGTGATACTTTGGAGCACAAGTGTGGAAAAGAATAGTAACATTGTCCCTTCTCTCTTTTCTCTCATTTTATTCTATTTTATTTTGGTGGGCATATAAGGCCTCTTTTTTTATTTGGGCTTCGCTGGCCTCTTTTATTTTTCATAAAGTCTGGAGTCTCATCCCTACTTGTGAGGGAATAATCCCTTCCATCATCCTTTCCTCACATGATACAATGCTCTAATAATGATGGTCATCACACTTTTATTTACTTACAACTCAAGAATTACAAATGAAAATGATGGTGCGTGTCATAATGAATGGAATGGTGGAAGTTGCATGGTAATATATCTCGGAATGGCTATGGAGATGCCATAATAGGTAGGTATGGTGGCTGTTTTGAGGAAAGATATATGGTGGTTGTTTTGAGGAAGGTGGGTTTATCGCACCGGCGAAAGTCAAGCGGTACTAGAGAGGCTAGCAAAGGTGGAAGGGTGAGAGTGTGTATAATCCATGGACTCACATTAGTCATAAAGAACTCACATACTTATTGCAAAAGTCTATTAGTCATCGAAGCAAAGCATTAGACGCATGCCCCTAGGGGATAGGTTGGTAGGAGTAAACCATCGCATGCTCCCGACGCTCACAGAAAGGTCAACAATCTATAAACAAATCATGCTCCAACTTCCTTACATAACGGTTCACCATACGTGCATGCTACGGGAATCACAAACCTTTACACAAGTATTTTTACCAATTCACAATTACTTCCTAACATGACTCTTAACATTACCATCTTCATATCTCAAAACTTTATGCAAGGAATCAAACTTATCATCACCTGGATTGCCTCCCAACAAGCGCTATTGTTTAATGCCCCTAGCTAGGCAAACCATAATAGATCTAGGTATTGTCATCTTTGGTATGCAATCCATTCTCATCACCTGGATCATCACCGTAGATATCCTCATATAAAATGCGTATCTTATTTTTAACAGGTTCACCTATTTTTTCTTCTAACAAATCATCATTGAAGCCTACATAAATGCCCATAGTGATCCTACCAAATTCATCATAGGTTTCAAGGTAAATAGTTTGGCTAATTTTGGACTAGGTAACTCTTCTTCTAAGATTATCATGGTAAGATTGGTTATCCCCAGACTCAAAGCCACACTAGGTTTCTTTATCATGTAGGATTTCTTTAATCGGAGGGTGCTCAATATTCTTTTTATAGAAAGCAAAAATTTCCCCTAGGTTCTTGTATGATAAAATAAAATTCATGCAAAAGGATGATTGTGGCAATCTTTTTGGCCCTAGGATGATTAATTTTGGGAAGATCATAAAACACTTCTTGCAAAGCGGGATGAAGGCGCACAAATTTCCTTTCCAATTTTTCAACAAGCATGGCGATAGCATCAGCATAACAATTTGTGCTAAGAAGAATAGATTTCTTGTCCATAGGCATTACTCCAGTACAATCAAAGAACTTGGTAGGCTTGATGTGTATCCTCCCCGGCAACAGCGCCATAAATCCTTCTTGCTACCTCTTGAGCGTGAGTTGGTTTTCCCTTGAAGAGGAAAGGGTGATGCAGCAAAGTAGATAAGTATTTCCGTTAGTTGTTGAGAACCAAGGTATCAATCCAGTAGGAGGAACAAGCAAGTCACCAATGGATACACCTACACAAACAATCAAACCCTTGCACCCAAAGCTATAAAGGGGTTGTCAATCCCTTCATGGTTATTTGCAAGGATTAGATCTGATAGAGATAGATGTAATAGATTGCGGAAACTAAAAAGTAAATAAATTGCAGCAAGGTATTTTTTGTTTATAGATCTGGAAATATATTATGGAAAGTAGACCCGGGGGCCATAGGTTTCACTAGAGGCTTCTGTCTTGAAGGGAATTATCACGGTGGGTGAACAAATTATTTTTGAGCAATTGATTGAAAAGCGAATAATTATGAACATATACAAGGCAATGATTATGCATATAGGCATCACGTCTGTGTCAAGTAGACCGAAACGATTCTCCATCTACTACTATTACTCCACACATCGACCGACTCCTACCTGCATGAAGAGTATTAAGTTCATGAAGAACAGAGTTACGCATTAGGTAAGATGACATGATGTAGAGGTATTCAAGTAGTATGATGAAAACCCCATCTTGTTACCCTAGATGGCAACAATACAATACGTGCCTCGCTACCCTACTTTGTCACTGGGTGAGGACACGCAAGATTGAACCCAAAACTAAGCACTTCTCCCATTGCAAGAATTACCAATCTAGTTGGCCAAACCAACACAATAACTCGAAGAGACTTGCAAAGATATGAAACCATGCATATAAGAATTCAGAAAAGACTCAAATAATATTCATGGATAATCTGAACATAAAACCACAATTCATCGCATCTGGACAAACACATCGCAAAAGAGTATTACATCGAATAGATCTCCATGAAGATCATGAAGAACATGGTATTGAAGCACAAAGAGAGAGAATAAGCCATCTAGATACTAGGTATGGACCCGTCGGTCTGTGGTGGTCTACTCACGCATCATTAGAGGGGCAATGGAGTTGATGTAGATGCCCTCCGTGATCGAATCCCCCTTCGGCAGATTACCAGAAAAGGCTCCAAGATTGGATCTCCTAGGAACAGAGGCTTCTAGCAACGGGGAATTATTTGCTTGGCTCTTTTTGGTATTGGGGGAATATTTGAGTATTTTTAGGACAAAGATTAGGGATAGGAGACCTGTCATGAGGTGGCAAGCCTGCCAAGCGCGGCCAGGGGGTGGCCACGCCCCTGGATTGTGACCTCCTGGCAGAGTCTCTGCCTTGCACTCTAAGCGTGGTAGATCTTTTTCATTCTAGAAAAAATCATTCCGAAGATTTATTCCATTTGGACTCCATTTAATATTCCATATCTGCAATACTCAAAAACAAGGAAAAACAGAAACTGGCACTAGGCTCGAGATTAATAAGTTAGTCCCAAAAATAATATAAAATAGCATATTAATGCATATAAAACATCCAAAACAGATAATATAATAGCATGACACAATCAAAAATTATAGATACTTTGGAGACGTATCAGTGGGTGGTGAGAGGATAGGGGCGAGAGGATGGGTGAGAGCAGCAGTGGTGGTTTTCTATGCAGAAGAACTCACAGACACTCAATGCGGGAGAAGCAAGACAAGGGTTTCCGGTTTCAATGATAAATAGAACGGCCAAGGCTAAGCTGCGAAAGTTCGTGGTTTGCCTGAAAAACAGACTCACTTGCTATGTTTAGAAAGCTTCCGACCCGACCGAGCCGGACCAACGGCCATTAAACATCCGTCCTTCGGCCAGAACGCGATCTACCACATCAAAACAGTATCATTTTTGCGCTTGGTGTTTTTTCCCACTGTCAATTCTATCTGCGGTGCAAAGTGTCACATTTTGTAAAGTGGTGGTTTTCCAAGAGCTATGACGCTCTGTGGTGGTTTTGTGCATTTTACTCCTCTCTGCGATTAACTAGGGTACCTGATGCTCGTGGCTTGTTGACCTATCTACACTCTCTCCCAGCCCCCTCATGTCCCCCAAATTCAACTGCATATAGGGAAACACACACACACAACACATACCATAGAGATAAACCAAAAAGGGAAAATAGAGATTAAACAGACAGGATAAGTCATGCAAAAAATTGGAAACAGACAAAACTAACCATGCAACTTTTTTAATTGAAGCATAGGTGGGAATGACAGAGTTTGAAAAACGGATTAGGAGACGATGCGGCTAGATCCGGACAAAAGGACTTACGATCGCGATCTAGCATCGCCGTCGGACCCCTTCTTCACCGCCTCCTCATCCCGACGCCTCTTCCTCCTCTGCCGCACCTTCCTCCCCTCATCGTTGCATGAGGCACCCTCCGGCAAAGTCCAAATGGCTTCGAGGAAGGCAATGACGGGGCCCTTCTCTTGCCGCTTGTCCTCGATTCGGCGGCTGAAATACATGGATCAGGGACGATGGGCCCTTTGGAGAGGCTTCCCCGTCCGGTGGCCCAGCGGGCGGGTGGCCTGGTGGGGACCGGACCGGTGGCCGGCTGATAACCCACAAGTGTAGGGGATCGTTTGTAGACTTTTTAGATAAGTAAGAGTATCTAACACAAGGAGGAGCTAAAGGTAGAATTAATATTCTCTCAAGTTCTATCGACCAACGATACAACTCTACGCACGCTAATGCTTGCTTTACCTAGAACAAGTATGAAACTACTTTGCGGAATAAAAACTATAAGTACTTTGCAAGGAAATAAAGGACGTGGATATAAAAGTTATGTGCTGTTTTAATAAAAGAATAATAAAAATAAATAGTTTGGTAGCAAGGTTTTTGTGTAACGCAAGAGAAAGATTGCCCCTAGGAAATTGAATATGATACGATAGATACTTGTTATATGGCATGAGGGAGAGGCATGAGCTAACATACTTTCTCTACTTGGATCATATGCAATTATGATTGGAACTCTAGCAAGAATCCGCAACTACTAAATATCATTAAGGCAAAACCCAACCATAGCATTAGGTATCAAGTCCTCTTTACTCCCATATGCCACAACCCACCTACTCGGGTTTATGCTTCTATCACTCAAGCAACCCACCATAGGAAAATCATGAAAATATTGTAACACCCTACAGCGGGTATCGCTCACATTTGCGCAACATAGAGGGCACCATAGGACAGCTCCATATCAACATACAACTCACATCCATAATATCATACCACAATTATCCCATTGGACAGAAGAGATCTACTCAAACATCATATATGGAGTTGAGCACCGTGTTTAAGTAGAGATTACAATGAGGAAGAGAGGTATTACACCACTGCATAGAGGGCGAGAAAGTTGGTGTTGACGGTGGAAAGATTGTTGATGTAGATCGTTGTCACGATGCTTGCCCCGGCGACGTTCCGGCGCCACTAGGAGAGGGGGGAGAGAGCCCCACTCCTTCTTCTTCTTCCTTGTCCTCCCCCTAGATGCAAGGGGAGTTCCCTCTCTGGTCCATGGCCTCCATGGTGGTGGAGGGGCAAGAGCCCCTCCTAGATTGGATCTCCCTCTCTATTCTCTTCTGTTTCACGTTCGTGTTTTCTGGCCGAAAACCGTTTGTTATATTCTCGGAGATCCGTAACTCCGACCGGGTTGAAATTTTGAGGAGATTTTTATCCAAAATCAGCTTCCTTGCGGCCAAAGGATATCTCCAACCGATATACAAGGTGGGCACAACCCACCAGGGCGCGCTTGGCCCCCTGGTCGCGCCCTGGTGTCTTGTTGGGGTGGTGGGCCTCCGGTTGCGTTGATTCCACTTGTCAAAATTGATAAATATTCCAAAAAAGTCTCCGTAAATTATTGTCATGTTTGGACTTTGTTTTATATGGTAATTCTATGAAACAAAAAACATGCAACAAGTAGGAACTAGCACTGGGCACTAGATCAATAGGTTAGTCCAATAAATCATATAAAATGTTGCCAAAAATATGTGAAAGTTGTATAATATTGGCATAAAACAATCCAAAATTATAGATACGATGGAGACGTATCAGCAACCCCCAGCTTAATTGTTGCTCGTCCTTGAGTAGGTAAATGATAAAAAAGATAATTTTTGATGTGGAATGGTACCTACCATAATCTTGATCATATATCTAATCATGGCATGAATATTAAGACACAAGTGATTCAAACCAATAGTCTAGTTCTGACATAAAGACATTAATACTCAGTCATCCTAACAAACAATCATGTCTTCCAAAATATCAAGGCTAAAGAACTCCATGCCTACAAAATCATATAGCCTTGTCATGCTCTGTCTTCTTAACACAAAGTATAAATCATGTACTACCCCGGTGTCAGCCAAGCAATTGGTTCATACTTTTTAATGCGCTTCAGCATTTTCAACTCTCACGCAATACATGAGCGCAAGCCATGGATATAGGACTATGGGTGGAATAGAATATAGTGGTAGGTTTCAGAGGGGTAAAAGTGGAGAAGAAAGTCTCGCATCAACTCAGTGTATCAACGGGCTATGGATATGCCCATCAATAGATATCAATGCGAGGAGTAGGGATTTCCATGCAAGATGCACGAAGAGCTATAAGTGTATGAAAGCTCAATATGAAACTAAGTGGGTGTGCATGTAACTCTATAATGAAAAATCCCCACTAGTATATGAAAGTGACAACATAGGAGACTCTCTACATGAAAAACATGGTGCTACTTTGAAGCACAAGTGTGGAATTAGCATGCCCCTATTCCTTCTTCTTTCATTTTCTTTCTTTTTCGTTCTTTTTTTCTTTTTTTCTTTGTCCGGAGCCTCACCCCGACTTGTGGGGGTATCATAGTTTCCATCATCCTTTCATCACTGGCCCATGCTCTAATAACGAATAATGATGATCATCACACTTCTAATTACTTACAACTCAATATTACAATGATAGTAGTATGACTCTATATGAATGCAATGATCTAGCGTAGCGAAGATATCAAAAAACGGACAAGCCAGGGAAACATCATGCTAGCTATCTTACAATCATGTAATGCAATATGACAATGAATGCTCAAGGCATGAAAACGTAAGCGGTGGAGATTGCGTGGCAATATATCTCGGAATGGCTTTGGAAATGCCATAATAGGTAGGTATGGTGACTGTTTTGAGGAAGACATAATAAGGCTTATGTGCGATAGAGCATACCATATCACGGGGTTTGGATGAACCGGCGAAGTTTGCATCGATTCTTGAGGTGTGAAAGGGCAATGCACGGTACCACAGAGACTAGCAAATTGTGGAAAGGTAAGAGTGTGTATAATCTATGGACTCTCATTAGTCATAAAGAACTCACATATTATTGCAAAAAAATTATTAGCCCTTGAAGCAAAGTATTACTATGCATGCACCTAGGGGGAGGTTGGTAGGAGTTAACCATCGCACGCCCCCGACCTTCACACAAAGATAGGCAATCAAGGATAGATTGTGCTCCAACTTCCTAGCATAACGGGAGACTATACGTGCATGCTTTGGGAATCACAAACCTTAATACCAATATCTTACTCAAAACGATCATCCACTAGTACCTCTGACATATTATCATCTCTATATCGCAAAACAATTGCAAGGAATCAAATGTATCATATTCAGTGATCCCTAAGTTTTATGTAGGATTTTATGACTAACCATGCAAATGACCAATTCCTGTTGACTCTCTAAATATATATAATTGAATAAAGAGAGTTTAATTATTTCTACAAAATACCATGCTCTAATAAATATAAGTGAAGCAAAAGATCATTCTTCAAATAACAGTTTTCTATGTGAAGAGAAATAGGCAGTCCAAACTTCAAATGATATAAGTGAAGCACATGAAGCATTCTATAAAGCCATACTCAAAAGGTATAAGTGAAGTGCAATAAGCATTCTATAAATCAACCATGGACTGTCTCATACCAGCATGGTGCATAAAAGAAAATTGAAAACTAAACGCAAAAGACGCTCCAAGATTTGAACGTATCACATGAATGAAACGAATCCTAAAACATATCGATACTTGTTGAAGAAAGATGGAATGCCTTTCGGGGCATCCCCAATCTTAGACGCTTGAGTCTCCTTGGATATTTACTTGGAGTTCCTTGGGCATCCCCAAGCTTGAACTCTTGCCTCTCCTTCTTCTCCTCATATCGAGACCTCCTCGATCTTCGAACACTTCGTCCACAGAAAACTTAATAGAAGACTAGTAAGATCCATTGGTATAATAAAGCAAATTACTACTTTAGGTACTATTGAAAACTCATTCATATTTTATATTTGCATTATCCCTGTTATGTTATAACTTTTCCATGACTTATACCACCGATAAAATCGATAGTTTCATCAAAACAAGCAAAACACTGAATCAAAAACAGAATCTGTCTTAAACAGGAAAGATTGTAGTAATATGTACTTTGACCGGACTTATGTAACTCCAAAAATTTGGAAACAAATAGGACGAATTAAGCTTTTTTCTATAAATACTATGTAAAAAATTCAGAAATTTTTGACGTTCCAGTAAAAAAAATGTAAATTCACGCACTACAGCCAAAGTTTCTGTTTTTACACCGCATATACCAACAAGCAATCTAATCCTCCTAAAGGCAGATCTTGGCACATTATTTTTATAATACAATGGATTTTTACAAGGGGATAACTATTTTTTTTGGAAAGGTTTCCGTGATTCAAGATTCGCAAAGTTTCCATGGGCATGAACAAAAGTTCAAGGACATCCCCCACTTCAACGATGTTCATCATCTCTTCTCACTTTCACCCTTTCCTTTTATGAATTTTTAGGTTCCCCTCTATTTTTTTAAACTTTATAAAAGCACACAACATAAATAAATGACTCTCTAAAACTTCTGGGTTGTCTCCCTGGCAGCGCTTTCTTTAAAGCCATTAAGCTAGGCATAAAGTGCTCAAGTAATGGATCCACCCGGATCCCAAGGTATATCAAAACCAATTTTAATTAGAAATGATTTATAATTTAGTAGTGAGAACAAAGTGAAATATATCATGTGACAATAAAGTCTAATTCTCTTCCTATGCATCGGCATGTCATACAAGAACAATTCATGCACATTAAGTAAAGGTGGTTTCTTGCAGTTTCATAGTATTGGAAACATAGAGAGATGAAGATTTGGTTCCTCTCTCATAATAATTGCAAGTAGGAGCATCAAGGACATGCATATTATATTCATCAAAAACATCATGTGTAGTGGTAAAATGCAACCCATCAATATAATCTTTAACAAGAGCAAACTTCTCCAATATTGTGTAGTTGGGAGAATTCAAAAAGATAACAAGACTATCATGTGTGGGTGCAATAGCAACAATTTCATGCTTAACATAGAGAACTATAGCAAGTTCATATTCATAATCATCATTCATATTGGCACCATGGCCACAAGCATAGCAAGCATCAAGTTCATCAAAAAGGGATATTTCAAATGAATCTACAGGATCATAGCAATTATCATAGCATTCATCCTTCGGTATGTGTGAAGGGTAATTAAAAAATGTATGACTTGAAGAGTTACTCTCATTAGAAGGTGGGCACAGGTAGCTAATCCAATCTTCCTCCTTTTGTTCTTCGCTCTCCTCCTCATTTTTTCATCTAATGAGCTCACAATTTCAGCAACTTCCTCTTCCATAGATTCCTGCAAAATATTAATCTATTCCAAGGCAACAGTCACTCTTTCGATAAATTCTTTAACATAAGCATTAGAAGCAATATTTAAGTATGGCAAAATTTTCAGATTCGTAAAGAGTAGCATCATAGTTTTCAATGAAAGAAGCAATGCATAGGCACCCTTAAAAGCAACAAAATCTTCAATTTGCTCAACATTAAAATAACAATAGTCCTCCTTGGCATAAGAAGATATTATGTCATTATCATTAAACACACATTGGTACGTAAGGTGTTTTTTAGTTTCTTCAGAACAATAAGTAAAATCATAAATTTCACATAGATTCCAAGCACAACACATCAAACTATTAATATGATGCCGCAAAAGTTTCCTTTCTTGGGATATGCAATGTCGCACATAATAAGCATGCTCATTTAATGATTTTCCTCAACTAAGCTAGTTGGGTTTTCAACACGAAGATGAACCAAGTAAAATTCTTAGGTAGTACGGAACCCTAGTGGTTCCTCAACTTTGGAGCAGCACATACATCTATTTTTTTGGTATTTTGCATTTCCTACCCATATCTAAAGATAGAAAACCACTAAAAATAGGAAAAAATTATTTAGTGATAAAACAAACAAGCACACATGAGAATATTCACCCCACGCTATTGCTCCCTGACAACGGCGCTAGAAAAAGATCTTGATAACCCACAAGTGTAGGGGATCGTTTGTAGCCTTTTTCGATCAGTAAGAATGTTGAACACAACGAGGAGCTAAAGCTAGAATTAATATTCTCTCAAGTTCTATCGACCACCGATACAACTCTACGCACGCTAATGCTTGCTTTACCTAGAACAATTATGAAACTACTTTGCGGGAATAAAACTAGAAGTACTTTGCAAGGAAATAAAGGACGTGGACATAAAAGTTAGGTGCTATTTTAATAAAAGAACAATAAAAGTAAATAGTTTGGTAGCAAGCCTTTTGTGTAACGCAAGAGAAAGATTGTCCCTAGGCAATTGAATATGATATGATAGATACTTGTTATATGCAATATGGGAGAGGCATGAGCTAAGACAGTTTTTCTACTTGGATCATATGCACTTATGATTGGAACTCTAGCAAGCATCCGCAACTACTAAAGATCATTAAGGTAAAACCCAGCCATAGCATTAGGTATCAAGTCCTCTTTACTCACATACGCCATAATCCACCTACTCAGGTTTATGCTTCTATCACTCAAGCAACCCACCATAGGCAAATCATGAACATATTGCAACACCCTACAGCGGGTATCCCTCACGTTTGTGCGACATGGAGGGAACCATAGGACAACACCATATCAACATACAACTCACATCCATAACATCATACCACAAATAACCCGTTGGACAAAAGAGATCTACTCAAACATCATAGGATAGCCAAATATCATTGGCAATAATATATGGAGTTGAGCACCATGTTTAAGTAGAGATTACAGCGGGGAAGAGAGTGTTACACCTCTGCATAGAGGGGGGAGAGTTGGTGTTGACGGCGGCAAGATTGTTGATGTAGATCGCCGTTACGATGCTTGCCCCGGTGGCGTTCCATCACCATCGGAAGAGAGGGGGAGAGAGCTCCCCTCCTTCTTCCTCTTCTTCCTTGGCCTCCCACCTACATGGGAGGAGAGTTACCTCTCTGGTCCATGGCCTCCATGGAGGCGGAGGGGCAGGAGCCCTCCTAGATTGGATCTCCCTCTATGTTCTCTTCTGTTTCGCGTCCGTGTTTTCTGGACAAAAACTGTTTCTTATATTCCTAGAGATCCGTAACTCCGATCAGGCTGAAATTTCGAGGGGATTTTAATCCAAAAGTTAGCTAATCATTGTGGCCAAAGGATAGCTCCAACGGACATATGAGGTGGGGACAACCCACTAGGGTGCGTCTAGGCCCCCTGGCCGCGCCCTGGTGTCTTGTGGGGGCCGTGGGCCTCCGGTAGCGTTGATTCCACTTCTCAAAATTCATAAATATTTCAAAAAACAATCTCCATAAATTTTTATCATGTTTGGACTTTGTTTGATATGGTAATTCCACGAAACAAAAAACATGCAACAAACAGGAACTAACACTGGACACTAGATCAATAGGTTAGTCTAATAAATCATATAAAACGTTGCCAAAAATATGTGAAAGTTGTATATATTGGCATGAAACAATCAAAAATTATAAATACGACGGAGACGTATCACCGGCGATTCATGAATGGGTTGGTTCCGCGGCTTGCTGCCCTGGTGGCCAACGGTGCCCAGCTGCTCCTTCCTCCAACCCATGTTGCGTGCACTCTGTCTTACTAGACATGGTTGTGCTACTAGCCGATTACCGGGGTGGGCGGAGCTGGAGGTGGGGATCCGGATTGGGATAATTCCTAGGCCGTCTACTACCAACCGTGATGGCGTTGTGTAGGATCGAAAGTAGGTCTAGAGGGGGATGATTAGACTACTTGACCAAATAAAACTATGTTTTTCCCAATTTTAATTCTTGGCAAGTTTTAGCATTCATAGCATGTCAAGTACACCCTACACATGCATGTCTAAGAGTATAGCAGCGGAAAGTAAAGACATTTCACATGTAAGTAAAGAGAGGGTAAGGAAAGCAAACACAAGTGATGACACGAATATATTTCCCGTGGTTCCGATAGGTGGTGCTATCGTACGTCCACGTTCATGGAGTCTTCAACCCACGGAGGGTAACGGTCATGAGAGTCCACGGAGGGCTCTACCCATGGAGGGTTCCATGAAGAAGCAACCTTGACTATACCATGACGGCTTTCGTCCACGAAGGACTAGCCTCACTATGGGTAGATCTTCACGAAGTAGGCGATCTCCTTGCCCTTACAAACTTCTTGGTTCACTCCACAACATGAAGTAGGAGGCTCCCAAGCGACACCTAACCAATCTAGGAGGAACCACCCTCCAAAGGGTAATAGGCTCGGTAATGACGATGAACTCCTTGCTCTTGTGCTTCCAGATGATAGACTCCTCAACACACAATCACTCTCTCACAGATTTGGCTTGGTGGAAGAGCTAGGATTGGTGGAAAGCAACTTGGGGAGGCTAGAAATCAAGATCCATATGGTTGGAGTGGAAGATCTTGATCTCAACACAAGGGTAGGTGGTTCTCTCTCAGAAAATTTGATAGGATAGGTATGGAATAGTTCTGAGTGCTTCTATTTCGAGTAGGTGGTGGTGGAGGGGTATATATAGGCATCCCCAAAAATCCAACCATTGCACACAAAACGACCAACTCGGTGACACCGATGTGTTAATCTCGGTGGTACCGAAGTGAGCAAAAGGTGGCAACTTTTGTATCTCAGAGGGACCGATATAGGAATCTCGGTTGCACCGATAAGGTGACCGACAGTCAGATTTCCAATCTCGATGATGCCGACCCAACAAACTCGGTGGTACCTTAAATGTGAATCTTAACAGAAAGTTGGCAACCTAAACTCGGTGGCACCGGTATGGAATCTGTTGCACTGAAGTGGCTAGGGTTTGGCTGAGTCTGCCTAGGTTCTGGGATCGGTGGCACCGGGATAAGATTGTTGGTTGCACTGTCGGTGCACTAGAGTTTTGGGCCATCTAGTGCCCCTTTACTCGTGCGCGGGCAGTGGTAGCCGCCCAGGCGGCAAGACCTAGCAAAGAATTACCAAGGACCAACATAGTAGACTCAAGACTACCGGCAAGACCTTGCCAAGAGGGCCGTATAGCCTCCAGGCCCTTGGCAAGGCAAGGTCCTGGCAAGGCAAGGCCCCGGCAAGCACCACTAATGCACATGAGAGGTGTCAATCCACCTGTACGCGTGTCGCGGCGTCGACATTAGAGGGAGCTAAGAAGCACCGATGGGAAGTCCCCCATCCCATCCCATTGACGGACTGAGGCCCCTGACGGTGCATTTAATGTTGTTGTCCTACTCTGTCAGGGTTAGGTATGATAGCACTGTTGCAGCACTGTGCATCCCGTGTGCGCACTATCCGCCACTGTTGGGATTCCCTTAAGTATAAAAGGAGGCCCAGGGCATTACAGAAAAGGACTTTTGGACTCTTCGGCTTTTGGGCTTTCATGCAGTTAGACAACCGGACGGCCCGACGGTTAGAGAGGGAGAACCCACGTAGCAGCCGTTCATGGTGCTCCTATAGCTTGAACCCTAGAACAGGATCAATACAACCAAGTAGGAGTAGGATTTTAAGCATCCATGCGGCCTGAACCTAGGTAAAAACACCCCGTGCACAGCTCACCAGACCAGCTCTTTGTGCCAGCACGCCCCCTTGCCGAACCGAAAGGGCCCCCCGCGGTCCCATAGGTGTTCGTTCCCCATGACATATTTGGCATGCCAGGTAGGGGGACGCGTAAGAGGTTCTACGAACCCGTTCTGGTGATCTGCACCCCAGCTTCTTCATTGCCATGGCCCCCAAGAAGAAGGGCCTGACTGCAGTTGGTCCATCCGCGTCCACCATACATGTATCTGCACAGACAGGAGACGACGTGGACGCGGGTGGAGGAGGAGGAGGCAGAGGTTCGGAACTTCCGCGATGTTCCGGTGACTAAGGCCAAGCAAGCGGCGACACTCTCCGCGGAGATGGCCATGACGATGGTGGGAACCCCCATGCACCTGGGTCTCAGGATAGAGCAGTACCGCCTACGGGTGGTACGGCGAACTCCGGGGTTGGAATTGTATCTTCCAGGGCGCCCACGCCGGCGCCTACGCCGCGACCTTCTCAGGACGCACGCGGAGAGCCGCGCTATGATGCCCGTAATTCTCAGCGTCCCCACGGAAAGGCTCTTGTGCATCATTCCCAAGATGCGCGGGACCAGCACACGAGCAGGGGTGGCATGCCGACGCGGGACCGCTGAGGTGCTCCTTCTAACACGATTAGGAGTCCGAGCACCTCGCATTCCTCGCGCCGCTCGATGAAGTCCACAGTGGAGGAAGCTCGATGAATGAAGAGCCACCATTCAGAGCCTCCTCAGCCTCATAGACAAGCTTCGGCCCACAAGGCCGCCTCAGGCCAGCGGTGAGGTGCCTGGGGTCGGCGCGACCTCAACGCGCTCTCCTCCGTGACAGCATCATCGGTCGCCGACCCGACGGACCGACGCCCACGACAGTTACTGGACAGCATCGTTTGATCCGCGGACGCGCCGTGATCAGCATCATGTTCTTTGGGAACGTGGCAAGGAGGACGCTCGAACCACGATCAAGCGGCAACGGGAAGCATGCCTCCAGTCAGACAGGCGCGCGGGACCCACCATAGACAAGTCTGCGTCAGGGCACCCTGTCAGGCTACCTTACGAGGTGGGCTACCTAGCGTTTACCCCCGAGCTGTGGCAAGTCCAGTGTCCCAACACCCGCACGTTCAAACCAGAAGTCTCGGAGAAGTATGACGGCAAGACACATCTGTCAGAGTTCCTGAGCATCTACACCATTGCGGTGCAGGCTGCCGGGGGCCGCAACGACAAGATATTGGCTAACTACTTCCGTTTAGTGCTTAAGACCAATGTCAGATCATGGCTGATGCACTTGTTAGACAGATCCATCGCCTCCTAAGCGGACCTATGTCACTAATTCGTTGGCGCCTTCATCGGGGGTCATCAAGCTCCTGGCCAGGAGATCGACCTGCACATCATCCCCCAGAAGGAAGGCGAAACTCTATGCAAGTACATACAGAGGTTCAGTCGCGTGCACCACAACATCCCAGACGTTCACCCTGCTGCCGTTATCAGCATGCTCCATCAGAACGTGCACAGTCCCAGGATGCGGGAAGAGCTGGCGATGAACAGAGTCAGGGACGTCACCGAGCTTTATGCTTTGGCAGACAAATGCGCTCGTGCTGAAGAAGGGAGAAGTCGGCGAGAATGCCGGTGTGGAGGTCGACTCTGACGACGAAAACACCGCTTCCCCGGCAAAGATGGGCCGGTGGTGGAACAACAAGCACATGGGAAAGACCGTGTTAGCCGTTGAAGGCTCCGGCAACCCCGGCGCCACCAAGAAAGGCAAGATCGACGACCCCGGCAACGATGTTGCCGGGTGCGCCTCTTGCCATGCTCTAGCGGCTGCCGGCAAGCTAGGAGACTCCGGCAGGCTGTATTGCAAGATCCATCACACCAAAGGCCACGACCTCCAAGACTGCTGGCAAGTTGAGTAGCTTGCCGAGAAGCAGAGGGCTGAATATTAAAGGCGTGACAAGGAGAAGGGTTAGGATGGTGCTGAGGGGTCCGGCAAGAAGCGTGTTGGCCGAGGAGGTCACCGCAGCAAGCCCAAGCAACAGAAGGATCGGCCTGCCCGTGGCCACGACAAGCAAGAAGGAGATGATGATGACGTCGAAGAGGACAACGAGTCTAGTGAGCATGAGTTCCAGAGAGCTACGGAGGTGATGTGCATAGAAGGAGGAGCCTCGTCGCATTCCTCTCACCGCCAACTTAAACAGTGGGCGTGCGAGGTTAATGCAGCAGAGCCTTCTATCGGTGCACAGAAACCTCTGAAATGGTCCAACACTCCTATCATCTTCGACGCCAAGGATCACCCTGATCGCATAACCATGGTCGAATGCCTACCATTGTTTGTCCCGACGCCTGATGAAGAGATTCCAGAGTCAACTCTCCCCGGCAAGGAGATTGATCGAGAGTGGATCATGTATTTTGATGGAGCTTTCTCGTTGCGAGGCGCTGGCGCCGGGGTGCTACTTGTCGCACCCACCGGAGAGCACCTCAGATATGTGATCCAGATGCACTTTCCCTGGGAGAGATCAATGAACAACATTGTTGAGTATGAAGGCTGCTTTCCGGTCTCAGGATCACGGCGGACCTTGGGATCAAGAAACTTATTGTGAGGGGTGATTCTCAACTTGTCGTAAGGCAAGTAAACAAAGACTACCAGAGTCCGCTGATGGAAGCTTATGTAGATGAAGTGAGGGAAGTTGGAAGAATGTTTTGACGGCCTGCAAATGGAGCACGTTCCACGTGCGGAGAACAACGTTCCCGATGGCCTTTCAAAATGGGATGCCCTTAAGTTACCTATGGAACCAGGAACTTTCGTGCTCCGACTAACTCAACCCTCCGTGACACCATCAACTTGACAAGAGAAGAGAAGGAAGTTAAGTTCCGTCAAGTATTTCCCGGCAGAGCTCCCTAAAGACACCGGTGAGAAAATTGCCTAAGAGAACGGCGGGCTTGCCGGTGAGTACTACGCTCCGACAGGGCCGTCGGCTCTTGCCGTAGAAGCATGCGCTCCCGCCAGGCTTCCCGGGGCGCAGCAGACTCCGGCAGGCCCTCAGGACCTTGCTATCGAGGAAAATGCTCCCCCGGCAGCGGATACGCCTTTAGTCCTTGTTGTCAAGCCTCAGGATCTAGCATGGGCACAGCATCTTGTCCAATTCCTTCAGACAGGAGAGCTCCGCGAGGAACAAGAGGAAGCAAAGAAAGTAGCCCGCCAGTCTCATATGTACCAGTTTGTAGAAAACATCCTGTACAGAAAGAGATCGAACGGCGTGAAACTCAAGTGCATTTCTCAGGAGGATGGACTGGAACTGTTTGCAGAGATACACAAAGGTATATGTGGCTCCCACATAGGATCAAGAGCACTTGCCGGAAATGCATTCCAACAAGGTTTCTTTTGGCCCACTGCCCTCCAGGATGCAACTGCGTTAGTAACCAAGTGTGAAGCATGCCAGTTTCATTCAAAGAAACTACATCAACCAGCTCAAGCTCTTCACACAATCCCTCTCTCCTGGCCATTTTTGGTCTGGGGGCTCGACATCTTGGGCCCCTTTCCCCGAGCTGCCGGGGGCTTTGAGTACTTGTACGTGGCAATCGACAAGTTCACAAAGTGGCCGGAAGTGGAAGCAGTGACGAAGGTGACACCACAGTCAGCCATCAAATTCTTTAAGGGACTAGTTTGCCGCTTCGGTGTTCCCAATAGGATCAACACCAAGAATGGCACACAGTTCACGAACCGCACCTTCATGTAGTATTTCCAAGACCTTGGTTGCAAAATCTGTTTTGCTTCCGTTGCCCACCCAAGGAGCAACGGCCAAGCAGAGAGGGCTAATGCATAAGTCCTGTGAGGTCTCAAGACAAGAACTTTTGATAGGCTGCACAAGTGCGGAAGAAACTGGATTGATGAATTTTCGGTGGTCCTTTGGTCAATCAGGACGACACCAAATTGAGCTACCAGCCAGACCTCCTTCTCCGTGTCTATGGGGTGGAGGAGGTGCTCCCCACGGAACTCATATACGGGCCACCTCGAGTGCTCTCTTATGATGAGCTCGAGCAAGAGCATTTGTGGCAAGACAATGCGACGCTCGATGAGGAAAACCGTCTTCAGGTTGTTGTGAAAGTTGCATGCTACCAGCAATCCTTGTGCCGCTACAATAGCCGCAAGGTCAATGCTAGAAATCTTGGGGAAGGCGACCTTGTTCTGCGGCGAGTTCATTCCACCAAGAATCCAAACAAGTTGACACCAAAGTGGGATGGCCTTTATCGGGTAGTACAAGTCACTAGGCCCGGTGCAGTCCGCCTGGAGATCGAGGATGGCGTTTCAGTGAGCAACTCCTGGAATATCGAGCATCTTCAAAAGTTCTACCCATGAGGCGCGGTTGCTGGGCCGGCCCCGGCAACCACCTTTTGTACAAGTCTTGCTGCTGAAGCATGTAATCCTTGGTACAAAGCCAGGCTCGGACCGTGTGCGTAGATAAATAAAAATAAGTTTTCTGCAATCCTGTTCAGCTCTCATGTTTACTTATCTGCATGTTTATCTAGAGAGTTGCATTACGCTTAATTCCGGCAAGGACTAACGGACCGCCAAGGTTCCATACCCATATTTTCTCTTCTTTCTTTTTCTCAAAGGACAAAAGGATCCCTCGCGTGCAGCTTTGCCGGGGGGAAGGATGGTACGGATACCTATGAGTGTGACGTCCCAAAAAAAATTGTCGAAATGAGAAAGTCAACAAAAAGATAAGTTGCGAAAATCCCATGTGAATCCTTGTCGAAAGTTATTTTACTTGAGTTGTTTCGACTTCTATATGGTAAACCTGCACACGCGGGAACCTTGCCACGATTGAACGTGCCCTCACTGCATTCAGGACCGCTCAATGGCTTAAGTGGCTTTGCCCGCGCTCCTTGTTTCATTTCGAGTCCGCTCAACGATCCAAGTGACATCACTCGCGCCCTTATCCCATTTCGAGTAAGGCCGACGCCCTAAACGGACGCGTCAAGGATGCCAAGGTGTCTTGCTGGCAATGGCACCGCCAGCAGGCTGCTAAGGACCTGTTCCTCAAAGCGCTTGCGGTAGGACTACACACACCGGCAAGATTTTTTCCAGCAAGGGTGTAGGGAAAATTTCGTACATAGAATCAGCCTAACAAGGAAGATAACAGAGCAATCTTCCAAGACATTAGCAGATAGCATTACATCAGCCTTGCCGTGACTTTAACACAAAGTAAATTGTTTTGGATATGTGCAGCGACAAGGAATAAGGCGACTAATCTTGGCGATCGCCCTCGACCCGCTTGACCTGGCTCACCCGCTCGACAATGGGCACAACAAGTTCTTCGAGCGCCTGGACGTCCACACCCTTCAGAAAATGGTCGAGGGTGTTGTCGAGGTTGAGGTCGGGATTCCTATACGCCACCTTGATGAGCACCTTAAGGAGGACAGCCTGGCAGAGCCTACGCGATTCATCGGCCAGGCGGGCCGCCCGGTCGGAATGGAGCTGCGCCAGGGCCTCGAGTAGGTTGTCGAAGAACATGGTCACCTTGGCGCTCATAGGGACCCTGTCGTCAGGAGAATACGATGGGCCCTCTAGGCCCATGGCGGATAGTTCTTCGGCAAGCTTCCCCATGACGTCGACGAGCTTCTCAGTCTAGACTTCCACCCCATGCACAAAGTCGTTGTGGGAGACGGTGGCGCTCTCGAGAAGCTGCTTCTCATCGTGGAGCTCCTTGTCCAGAGCCTTCTCCCGAGTATTGGCGGCCTAGAGGGTCCCAGTCAGTGTGTCCAGCTTCAAGGTCAGGTCGTCGATGGACTCGTTGGCCACGGAGAGCTGCTTAGCCCTGTCGGAAGCGGCAACTTGTGCCTTCATCAGACTGGCAGGGGCCTTGTTCTGCTCGGCCTCGAGTAACGAGACCTTCACGCCATGATCTTCAAGGGCAACCTCCATTTCCTTCACCCTCTCCTCCAGTAAGCTTTGGCAGTCTCCGCAGCCACAGCTGCATCGATGGCCTCCCTCAGCTTGCCGGCATGTTCTGTCGCCAGGGCTCCGAGTGCTTCCATGTGCCCCCACTCCAACTCCTAGGTCCACCGCACAACGAGGTCCTCGAGCCCCACCTCGTTGCCGCGGAGCTTGTCAGCGAGTGCCCTCTCGCGAGCGACAAGGTCTTCCTCTTGGGCGTTAAGCAAGATGCGACGCTCCGTCAAGCGAGCATCCTCTGCGGTGGCCCGTTGCTTGGCCTCCTCATGTGCCTGTTTAGCATCAGACTACTGCATGTAGAGTTGGCTCCAGCCTTCGGTCAGTTGCAACTGGCCAGTTTGCAAATCCTCGGAGGCTTGGGCATACCAATCCTGGGTTTTCATGACGTGTTCCTAGAAACTGGCCTCGGCAGCTTCTATGACTGGATCCCTGGAGTCGAGTTTCTCCTTCCGGGCACGGTGAAGCGCCTGGAGCTTTCGGAAGCTGTCACCCATGGACTGGAGGAGCCGCTCCTCCTGGGAGTTGCCATCGATGTTTGGCTCGTCGAAGATGTCGAGCCCAGCAGCGATGATGGCTTCCTCGACAAGGACCCCCTCCTCAGGCGGCGTCCCAGCGCTTGTCGCACTAGGGATACTGATGAATAGGTTGTCGCCGGCCTTGAAGTACCTGCTCGATGAAGGGGCTTCGGACGAGGACGGCTGGCCCTTGATGGTCGTCTCCCCGCCGGCCTCCTCGCCAGCCCGCTCAGCGGACTTCTTGGTGGCCTCCTCCTCTTGCGCGGCTTTGGCCGCCTCGGCGCTCGCGGCCTCGGCAGCGGCACTCTTGGTGGCCTCGGCGGCAGCATTCTTGGTAGCCTCAACCTCGGCACTCTTGGCGGCTTCTTTGGTGGCAATCTTGTCAGCCCCGACGGCAGCATCCCTCGCTGCCTCCTCGGTGACGGAATCGACGTCCATTCCCCCTGCCATGGGAATGTCTGAGGATCAGACAGGCAAACCAAGAAAATGTAAGGGAGAAGTTCAAGAACACACCAAAAAGGAAAAAGGAAAGAAAGGGAAGGAGGGGAATACCCGAAATACCCTCACCTACAATGATTGTTGGCGGAGACCCACCAGTCCCTGGGCTTGCCAGCCCTCCCTTGTCGTGACAAAATGCGCTGGAGGAAGTCCTGGCCACAGAAAAGTCCCTGGGCAGGGAATCTGGGGCGGTCGCCGACGACTCCCTTTGTCGTCGTCCTCCCCACTACACGTCCGGTGATGTTAGCAGTATAGATGCACGTCCCAGCGTCTCCCTGCAGGAAAATGAGTAGTGAGCTAATGCTGGGGGCTCCACCGGGGACTGAATCGGGGACTGCGGCGCGGGCTAGTCTCCGGATTGGTGGTGATCGCTCTCGACGTGCCTAAGGCACTTGCCGGCGACCCCTCAACCGTCGAGGTCTTCGCCCTCTTCGCGAACCGCTGCGCCAGCGTTTCCGTATGCCTGTGGAGAAAAACCAAAACAGATTAGCAAGCAGGGAAGGAGACCCGAAGGCCGGGAAAGTGCGGTGGGATCCTTACTCTTCTTCTTCCTCCACCGAGCTAAGAGCACAAAGGTCGAATGCGACCTTTGCCATGGAGCCTCTGGAAGGGGGTGGAGGGGTGCCCCTAGACCGCTTGGCCATGGCAGGCGCGGGCTGCTGGTGGACTTCGTGCCACCATGCAACCTTTCGGTTGCCCCCTTGCCGGGGGCCGCCCAACTCGAAGAAGCTTGCCGAGCTAGGATCCCGGAGGCAGCGTTCCTAAGGATGCGCCTTTTCCTATGGATGAGAGACGGGACGTTCTCGAGCGGCTCCTCTTCGGACGCGCCTCCAGCAAGGTGGTCCGGGGAAGACGCGTCGCCTCACTCCTCGATGATGTCGTCCCACCCGACAAGATCTTCGCCCGGCGGTACCTCCCCTTTCCTGGCTTCATCTTCTAAAAAACCGACGCTGTCGGCCTCCTTGGCAAGCGCCGCTTCTTTCGCCTTGCTGGCAATGTATGCCAGCTCCTCCTCGGTGGTGTTGCGGATGAGGCCCTCCTCCTTGCGGACGACCGTCTCCGACAGGTTGTCAAAAAACTCTTGCACCACCTCCGTGGGCGGTTCCATCCAAGTGGCGTCAAGGTTGTGGGCGTCGATCATCGGCATCATGGCAATGATTCTTCCCAAGGCCGAATTATTACACAAGGGGATCATGCCCACCGGTAGCTCGATCGCCGAGATGCTCCTGAACAACTTCTGGCAAAGGGCCTTGTGCTGCATGGTGGTCAGATTGTGGTTCAGCCCGGGGCATAACCTCATGATGTTTGTCGCATTCCTGAAATCCCAGGCCGGCCTCCCCTTGTTTTGCAAGGGGGCGATGCGCCGGCGAAGAAAGTCAGCACCTATCATATCCATGGAGAGACCGGCAGCCCTAGGGTGATGGATCCTCGTGGTCGCGACCGTGAGACTCCCGTCCCAAGTCGAGGGCGCTCCTGTCATCGCCATGCACCATCTTGGTATCCCGCAGCATACAGAAGGGCTGGGGCTTCTCCTCCTAGAGCCAGCACCACTTGCCCCGCCACTCATCCCACCTATCGCAATAATCCCCTTAGGGGTAGGTCTCCTTGGCTCCTGGCCGAGGAATCCAAGTGACGACGCCGGAAAGTGCTCCGCCTTGCTGGATGCGGGGGATGAAATAATGGCGGAAGAGGGCGGTGCTGTGGGTTAGTCCGGCAAAGTTCTCATAGAGGTGTGCGAAAACCGACATGGAGGTTACGGTGTTCGGTGTAAAATCCAGGAGTTGGAACCTGTAAGTAAGCATAAGGTCGATGAAGAAGTTCGAGTAAGGGGCGCAGAGCCCGTAGTAAAAGTAATCGACGAAGAAAGGGTATTTGCCTGGACCTTTCACGGAAGGACCCGGGCTCACGATGGTGGCGGGGTGCTGTAACACCTCGGACACACCCGCCAGTGGTCATTATTCCTGGCGGGATCTAGACTAGCCTCACAGATCAATACTAGTCTTTTCTGCGCACTTTGTTCTCACTCATGCGCACCCGAGACCAGCACGCTTAACCTGGGAGTTCTGTTCGAACGGGCTTCCGAAAAAGAAGGAATTCCTTATTGTATGAGTAGTCTATCATCCCTAATATGTGAGGCTATCACAGGTGCCTCGCCGTCACAGTCGCCCATGCCCACCGGTACTGCCTCTTCAGGACGCTCAGGCTAAGCCCCGGTGGGAAGACGACATGCTCCCTCCGCATCTTCGCCGCCTTGTTCTCCGAGACGACCTCCGTGTCCTTGCCTTTGTTGGCTTTGGGCGGCATGGTGATGGTGGGGATGGAGGCCGAAGACGAGGAGTAGGCGGGAGCAGGGAGAGGTCCCGAATGGATGCAAAAGACTCTCCTTCGGGCTCGAGGAGGAAGACTACGGCGGTTCTCAGATTGGGAAAGACGAGAGGTAAATGGGCATTGACTCTGCAGTCTCCTCTTTATGGGGAAGGCGTAGAGCGGTCTCCTTTTACCAAAAACAAGATGACGCAAAAATGTTCCGCAAATGCACTATTGTAACGGCCGCGCCGCGCACATATCCTACTACCCGCATTCAATGGGCGTCGTGGGGAAGCACAACAAGCTCAATGATCACAACTGCAGGGCCCCTGCCACGCGTGCCCACGCACTATTTGGGCCTAGCCTAACAATGCCTCGCGACTTGTATGGCCCAGGCCCGGGGGCTCCTGTTGGTGCACTAGAGTTTTTGGGCCATCTAGTGTCCCTTCACTCGTGCGCGGGCAATGGTAGCCGCCTGGGCGGCAAGACCTAGCTAAGACTTACCAAGCACCAACACAGAAGACTCAAGAGTACCGTCAAGACCTTGCCGGGAGGTCCGTAGAGCCTCTAGGCCCTCGGCAAGGCAAGGTCCCGGCAAGGCGAGGCCCCGGCAAGCACCGCCAGCACACAGGACAGGTGTTGATCCACCTAGACGCGTGTCGCGGCGTCGACGTTGGAGGGAGTTAAGCGGCGCCGATAGGACGGACCCCGTCCCGTCCCACCGATGGCCTGAGGCCCCTGAGGGTGCATTTAATGCTCTTGTCCTACTCCGTCAGGGTTAGGTATGATAGCATTGTAGCCGCATTGTGTGTCCCGTGTGCGCACTGTACGCCACTATTGGGATTTTCTTAAGTATAAAAGGAGGCCCAAGGCGTTACAGAAAAGGGCTTTTGGACTCTTTGGGTTTGGGGCTTTCAGGTAGTTAGATAACCGGACAGCCTGACGGTTAGAGAGGGAGAACCCACGTAGCAGCCGTTCATGGCGCTCCTGTAGCTTGAACCCTAGAACAGGATCAATACAACCAAGAAGGAGTAGGGTTTTACGCATCCGTGTGGCCCGAACCAGGGTAAAACACCCCGTGCGTAGCTCACCAGACCGGCTCTTTGTGCCAGCACGCCCCCTCGCCGAACCGAAAGGGGCCCCCGCGGTCCCATAGGTGTTCGTTCCCCGAGGACATGCACCGATTTTGAATGTTTGGCTATCGAGAGATTTTGGTGGGACATCTTGTGGATGTTTTTGGTGACTATCACTTGTGCACGTATTAGCATTTTGTTCACCAACAAAACCTTACCCCCTTTTAATAGTATTGGCTTTCCTATGGACCAATGTTGAGGATATCGCTTATCGTTATCGTCTCGGTCAGCTGGGGATTAGAGATTTATCGGAAATCGTCTGATTAATCGGTTTTATCGGTCAACTATTAATCGGTCATTTTTTGCAAATCCCATGTTTCCAACACTGAAATATGCTATATTTAACACCAAAAATATATTGGACAGAAGTGTTACCTTGATTCCTAGCCTCTGAATCCTCGTATAATGACAAACAAAATAGTGAAATAGTACATATTGCATAACAAAGTCCGCAAAAACACAAATAAACATAATTTTTGCAAACATAGTGCTAGGAATATGTCTGATTTATTAGAAGATTCCCCATAAATCGCTTGTCAGAGCGATAAATCGGACCAAAAGATAAACGGTGAAGATAAGGCATAATCTTATCGGTCACCCCATGAGTAGCGATAAATCGGATGATAAATCGTTGAATCGGAAGATTTTTTTGAACAGTGCTATGGACTCAAAGTTATTTCTCACAAATGTAAAATGTAGAGTCTTCTTGCTTGAAGCTTGGCCAACCTATTTCCTTGCATCTTGGAGTAATTCCACAATCCTTTTGCCATCCCTATCATTGAACTTTTCATGAAATATACTTGGTGGAAACATTAGTTCAATGACTTATATATTGTTATTAATTACCAAAACCACCAAGGGAGCAAATGTGCTTTCAGTATCCCCCTTTTTGGTAATTGGTGACAACATATAGATCAAAGCTTCGACAAACATATAATCAATGAATATAATCATCGCTTTGAGAAGTATGTGATAAGCAAGAGCTCCCCCTAAATTTGTACATTATTTCAAATTTGCGTTTGAATGCAAATGCACAATCGATTAGGTACATGGGTCACTTCTTACATGTCACATACAACTTGGTGGTGTGCGAGAATAATTGGAATGAACATCATAGCACAACAGAATCAAGCAAAGATGAATGATCATCACATAAGCATTAAGATGATAGGAAATAGTAGCATCACACATTAAAGCGTATGATCAAACATCATCAAACGTGTATCACAAGCAACAAAAAGAGTATCACAGCAACCAAAAGCAATTGTTTTTGAAAAGCAACAAACACCAAACGCTCTCTCACTCGAAGCCTAAAGATCTATATACACTTCTCCCCCTTTGGCAACAAGTTACCAAAAAGTTCAAAGGCGTATATCTAAGCGTTCTTGGGCTGATCTCCTCCGGTTGTTGATGAAGGATTCGAGAGAACAGCTTTGGCGAAGATCTCTACAGATATCATGGATGGAGCTGGAGTGGATATTGGAGGAACTGGAGCTGATGGAGTAGGAGTTGAGGTGACATTAGTAGGAGCTGATGAAGAGGGCCTCAAGTCTAGAGCAGGCACTGTGGTTGATATATCCTGAGTAGTGAATTGTGTGCTCGGCCTGAGAGGTGATCCATCCTCATCCTAATCATCGTCATCTGAAGAAGTAGAAGAAACCCGAGGGATGTGCATTGAGTCAACTTCCTTCTGAAGCTCTATGATTGTCTTAGTCACGTTGTCCACCTTATCATTAAGAGTCTTGATCCTTGTTTCAAAGATCCTCACAAGACTGTTCTGATTGTCCAGAATACCCTTAATGTCCTTCTGCATGTTCTAAACTGATGAAATCAACAGATCCATTTGCTCATTTCTAGATCTAGGGACTTGAGCACTAGTGGCTCGAGCTGCCTCTGCCTTTGCCTGAGTTGTAGCTGAAGTGGGATGATCTGGGGCCATCACCATGATATTATCCTCAAGCTATGGCTGTAGGGGCAAATGGGGACTCTAAAGAGCAAATATGTGCTTCTCAATCTGAGAGTGTATAAGCATCTAGATATAGGGTGCATAGCAGCAAGAGCGCTTTTGATCAGCAGCAACCCTCTTGAGTGTCTCAACAATCAAGTCCATAACTCTAATCCTGGTGTGACTATCAAGGTGGAACAACATGTTGATGGAGTAGCCTCGGATCATCTTGTCATCTCCTGACTTGGGCATCAAAGTGTGCCTCAGAATGGTGTTCATGGTGCGGAGGCCAGTTTGAAGATAGTAGATGGATCCTAGCTTGTGAGATTGCACTTCGTTTGCAGGGATAGGAGTATACATATCCTTCATGGCATTGTGGCTTGCTTTGGATTCTGTGTAGACATCCAAATCACCATCCTGAACCTCTGGAACTCCTAGAAGTGCAGCCCATTCATCAATAGTGGACTCATATCTTGCTCCTTCTGTCATCCATACAATCCTACCGTCTCCATAAAAATGTGCAGTGGAGTAGAATTGCATGATCATTTCATCATTCCATGTAGTAAGCTCTCTTCCAACAAATTCATCCAGACCAATGCAGTGGAAATTGTCTTGGACACTTGGAAAATAGTCCTCATTCTCCTTAATGAATTTCCAATCAACATATCTCATATCACTGACTGTTGGGCTCTTGTCTAGCAGCATTGTCTCATATAAAGTCTTGCTGCTCCTTGCTATAGAATCTGTAATCAACAGCAGTCTTCTTCCTTTGGGAATATGGAGCAATAGCTCTCCATGCCCTCAAACCTAAGTCTTTCCTCTTCTTCATATCTTCAGCAACTGGGTGGCTGACATCATGTACTGGAAGATGTGGTTTGAGCTTCATCAAGGTTGTCAAGTCATCATCATCATGCTCAGCTTTGGAAGCAGTTCCCTTGTTCTTTTTAGAAGCTGGAATCTACCTAGATGTCCTCTTAGGCTTTTCAGCAGCAGCCTTCTTGGATTTGGTGCTCTTGGATGTACCAGACTTGGGCATAGCATCAGCTAGAAGTTTCTTTGCCTTCTTCTTTGGAGGAGCCTTTGCAGCTGGCTCATCCTGCTCTTCAGCAGCAACACCTACAGCCTCCTCTGGATCTTCAAACATAGATGTAGGCCTGCTAATAACATGAACTATCCTCTTTCTGACTCTCTTCTCCCCTGCCTTCTTAGGCATAGACTTCCTTGGGGGATCAATGGTCACTATAGCCCTAGCACTCTCATGTGTTCTCATAGCTTCAGAGCTAGCATAGACTTTGCTAACAACTCTCCTTGAAGAAGTGGCTTCAGTAGCAGACTTCTTAGCAGCCTTCTCTTGCTTCTTGACAAGAATCTCCTCAGGGACAAAGTCTGAATCCTCCTCATCTGAATTCAGCTTCCTCCTGGTCCTTGTGGCAGCTTTGGGCAACCCATGGGAGCTGGGGGTGCCTGGATCTGAAGATGTACTAGGCTTAGGGCTAGTGCCTGAACTCATGTCAACACCCTACTCTTGCAAATTCTGACTGTCCTCAGCATCTGAAATACTGATCCTGTGAATAGCGTATAGAAGAGCAGAAGAAGATGAGTCATCACAAAATGAGGCTAGTTTTTAAAAGATTGAACAATAGATTTTAAAAGTTTTGCATTCTGTCAAATGAATATCGGTACAGCCAAAGCAAAATTATCAGAGCTACCGAAACAGACTTCCTCCTTAGCCGAAACTTGGCACCCTTTCGGTGAGACCGAAAGGTGCACTCGGTTTCACCGAGAAAGTTCTCAGTACCCCTGATGTCCAAATCGGTAACACCGATTTGCCTGCTTCGATTCCACCGAGATTCATCGTGCGAACGACAAAACCCTAAAGTTCCATGATTCTCTAATCTACGGGATTCCTTTTGTGGATAGGAACATATGCAATAGGTGGCGCATAGAGACAAGAAAATCTAGTGCGCAAGAATCAGACAGGGAGCACAAAGGAGGTCGAATCCGTACCCTAACTTGGCAACAAATCCGCTATGGCGGCGACAATGGAGAAGATTTCGTCGACGGCGGCGATTCCCAGCGGCGGAGGAGCGCAGGGGACAAGGGCCATGACGAGGGGTCTTGAAAACTGCAGCTTAGGGTTCTGAGGTGCGATGGTTTGAGGATGAATTTCAAAGCGTCGGGGTCCATAGTATATATACCCACCACTATCGGTGACACCGATTCTATATTGTTGGTGTCACCGAGTTCCTCAACTGTTAGTTGACAGGGAAGCTCGGTGTAACCGAGAATATGGAATCAGTAGTACCGAGATTGAAAACCATATCAACCCTAGGCATTCGGTGCGACCGAGATTTTGGGGTTGGTTCCACCGAGATGCACTTGGGAGGTTTTAATGGTCAGTCCTTGTCGATACGGAACTCCGAGTGCTCCACACACAGAGGGATCGAAAAGCACTTGTTCAAATTTTGTGATGCAACATGAATAGAGTATGAGGTGAGAAAGCATAATAGCTAAAGAGTGGTCCTAGGCATTCTTGTTCATCCGATTGGCAAAAGATAAATCAAAGACCAAATAGCAACAATTGGATGTCCTCGAATGAGAAAATAAATGCAGACCAACATGCTCACACAATGAGATGTCAAATCAAATCATGACATGCACAAAACCTCTAGCATCTAACAAGCACTTGGGTGATGACGAAGTCATCTATATATGAGTATTTTACTTAGGAGCCAAGTAATAATACTTGATCATAGGTCATACTCATCGTTTAAGCACAAGTGGGGTTACCACTTTTACATAAAGCATTTAATGTTGTCACATACTAAGAGATGCTTTGACTCAAGTCTTAGAGTAAAGTTCCCCCTTGATGTGACATCCCCCCATAAGAGGGATAAACTAACCTTGGGTTTTGTCGATGAAGACTTCATGTTCGTGAGGAGTGATGGATGCTCAAAGTTGATGAGCATCACCAAGAGTTGGGAGCATCCTTGTTGTTTCATTACTCTTCTCACCTACATGGGTTAGTCCCAGCACACAAGAGACAAATACAAGGATATCTATGGACATGGAGTGAAAATCATGTGAGATGATGTCCATTGATTTGTTGATTACCTTGTTCCTTGCTTACCTCTGAGGGAATGTGTGACTCCTTGAACTATTGCATAGGGTTGATGTTGATTGCAAATAGATCTTGCCAATAATGAATGTGAGTGAATTTCATTGGCGGAGTCACCCCTCAAGAACTTTCTAGTTCTTCTTCTTGGTGACCCACATCAAGTTGATGGGGATCCTCGGTGTTGAAGTATCACTTGTAGAAGTTGAGCTTGTAGTAGCCTTGGGAACCCACTTCACCAAAGCTTGGGATTCATCTTCATAAGATTCAAAGTCTTCTTGAAGCTTGTTCTTGCCCTTGAGCTTGGTGTCTTGTGATGGAAGGTCATCTTGAGCTTTTGTTACCTTGGGATGAGTATTTTTATACTTCTCCTTTTGAGGAACAAACATGGGATTGGGGTGTTGACCTTCTTCTCACTCAACTCCGTTAGCGTTGACATAGCCAACACCACGATTCTTCCGGTATCCTCCATGCTTGCGTACAATCTCATCAAATTGTTTGCATCCTTCAAGACTCTTGTAGATACCTTTCTCTATAATCCCTTTCAATAAAGAATTTTCTTGCTCAAGTGTAACTTGGCTAAGAGAATCATCATTAGTGGAATCAATAGAACTACTAGGAGCAACATCACTGGGTTTAGCATTTTTATTGTTGCTACTAGTTGAAGAACCTTTCTTTCCTTTTTTACTAGCTTGCTTAGACTTAACTTGAGGCATGAATGTAGATAAGAGAAGTCGTTTGGCTAGATAATAGGAAGTCTTCTTTCGAAGATCATCATTGGTAGCTTTAAGGAACTCATGCTCTTGCTCTAAATTTAGCTTTTCGAAGCGTAGCTTCTCATGTGTCCTAACAAGCTCTCTATGATCTTGTAGAGTTTACTGATGAGCTAACTTAAGAGTTTTTAGTTCTTGAGTTAGTCGTTCTATTTCCAACTTATCTTCGTCAATCGACCTATCTTGACTAGCATGAGAAATATCAAGTTCATGTTTATCAACATCACTAGTTTTATCACATAGCAAGTCATCATCATAAAGCAAATCATCTTCATCACTATTAAAATCAATGTACTCGGGGTGTGATACCTTGGGGCCTTTAGCCATGAATCAACTTCCACTCCCTTCATTTGGTGAATCAAATAGATCATAGGAGTTGGTTGTCACTAGTGCAATCCCAGCAACACCTTCATCTTGACTATAGTCGGAGTTGGAGTGATAGCTTCTCTCAGAGTGATTGTCAGAGTCGGAGCCGGAAACCCATTCACCAACTTGAGCTTGATGTTTCCTTCTTGAGTAGCTCTTGGTGTACTTGTCCTTCTTCTCCGAGTCCCTACTTCTCTTGAGGGTCTTTGTTCATAACGATCATCTCTACTCCTTCTCTCTCTTCGAGGTGACTCGTCTCTTGAGCTTCGTCTTCTTGATGACTCTTCTCTTCATTTGTAAGAAGTCGTGCACTCATTGGAGTAGTGTCCGGGCTTCCCACAATTGTAGCAGTTTCGGTCACGACTTGACGAATGCTTCTCTTCATGTCTTGAGTTGGATCTACGATCTTTGCTTCTATTCTTGCAGAACTTGTTGAATTTCTTGACCATGAGGCTTCTCTCTTCATTTGTGACAAGGTTGTCGCTTGAGGTAGCGGGAGCATCGCTTGTAGCTTTGTAAGCACCGGTAGACCTGTGATGAAGCTCCTCCTTGTCTTTGAGTGTCATCTCATGAGCAACAATTCTACCAATCACTTCCGTTGGTTTGAGATCTTTGTAGTTGGGCATCATTTGGATCAATGTGCAAGCGGTGTCATATCGATCATCCAAAGCTCAAAGTATCTTCTTGATGATGAATTTGTCTGTCATTTCTTCACTTCCCAAGCCGCAATCTCATTGGTGATGAGAGCTAGCCTAGAGTACATCTCAGCGACTCCTTCACCATCCTTCATCTTGAACTTGTCCAGCTGACCTTGAAGAACATCTAACTTGGATTCTCTCATAGACTCAGTTCCTTCATGCATATCAACCAAAGTATCCCAAATCTCTTTTGCGTGTTCAAGACGGCTGATTTTGTTGAATTCTTCGGGGCATAGGCAGTTGAAGAGAATGTCACATGCTTGAACATTGAGTTGCAACGTCTTCAATTCATCCGCAGTCGCTTCACGGTCAGGTTCCTTTCCTTTCGCAAAGAATTCACCTTGCAAGTAAACACAAAAAATAGCCCAAACGGCAGGATTATGACCAAGCAAATGCATTTTCATTTTGTGCTTCCAAATAGCAAAATTTGTGCCATCAAAGTACGGACCTCTACGGTGATAGTTTCCCTCACTAGATGCCATAATTCTCCTAGGTTGTGAAACCAATGCAATAGATACCAAAGCTCTGATACCACTTGTAGGATCGAAAGTGGGTCTAGAGGGGGGTGATTAGACTACTTGACCAAATAAAACTATGCTTTTCCCCAATTTTAATTCTTGGCAAGTTTTAGCATTCATAGAATGTCAAGTACACCCTACACATGCATGTCTAAGAGTATAGCAGAGGAAAGTAAAGACATTGCACATGTAAGTAAAAAGAGGGTAAGGAAAGCAAACACAAGTGATGACACGAAGATTTTTCCCGTGGTTCCAATAGGTGGTGCTATCGTACGTCCATGTTCATGGAGTCTTAGATCCACGGAGGGTAACGGTCGTGAGAGTTCACGGAGGGCTCTACCCATGGAGGGTTCCACGAAGAAGCAACCTTGACTATACCATGACGACTTCCGTCCACGAAGGACTAGCCTCACTATGGGTAGATCTTCACGAAGTAGGAGATCTCGTCGCCCTTACAAACTTCTTGGTTCACTCCACACACGAAGTAGGAGGGTCCCAAGCGACACATAACCAATCTAGGAGGCACCACCCTTCAAAAGGTAATAGGCTCCGTAATGACGATGAACTCCTTGCTCTTGTACTTCAAGATGATAGACTCCTCAACACACAATCACTCTCTCACAGATTTGGCTTGGTGGAAAGCAACTTGGGGAGGCTTGAAATCAAGATCCATATGGTTGGAGTGGAAGATCTTGATATCAACACAATGGGTAGGTGGTTCTCTCTTAGAAAATCTGATAGGATAGGTATGGAATAGTTATGAGTGCTTCTATTTCGAGTAGGTGATGGTGGAGGGGTATATATAGGCATGCCCAACAGCCGCCGCTGAATGTGCCGCGCGCTAAACACTACTTTGCCGCGCACCCAGCGCCTGGTTTGGTGCGGCGGGCAGCGCTGGCTCCAGCAGCCGTGCTAAAATGCACAGCGCGCAAAAATGCAGCGCGCGCGACTCTCACACAAACAACATATTCATTCCAAACACAAGCAAAAAGATCAAACACAAACAAAATAAATCAACAATAAATAGTTCAATTTCGTTATTACAACTCAAACAAATAGTTTATCGTTCAATACAACAAATAGTTCAATAACACAACAAAGAGTTCAACAATACAACATCGAATGCACAAATCATGATGCTCTTTGTCGCCCATTCCATGCCCACCACTCCTTAATGTGATCCTTTTGAAGATCATTATGCGTTGCGGGACGTCGAATGGCATGATAGGAGGCAACAAAACGGGCCACCCTTTCAGCCCTCCGTCGCACTCGCACAGGATGTCCCAAGAGCTCATATTGAGAGTGATCTACATCTTGGCCACGCTCATTCTCAATGATCATGTTGTGCATGATCACACAAGCATGCATGATGTACCAAAGCATTTTTTGATCCCAAAATCTAGCCGGTCCTCTCACAATAGCAAATTGGGCTTGCAAAATCCCAAAAGCTCTTTCCACATCTTTTCTAGCCGCCCCTTGAGCATTGTAGAAATCAAGATTTTTCTTACCTTCCGGTTTTTTCAACGGCTTCACAAACGTTTGCCATTTTGGGTAGATGTCATCCGCAAGATAATAGCCATAGTTGTATGTACGGCCATTTGCTACAAACTGCACCGGTGGCAAATCACCATTTGCTATCTTATTCATCAGTGGTGACCGGTTGACAACATTGATGTTATTCAAAGATCCAGGCATTCCAAAGAAAGCATGCCAAATCCAAGTCTCTTAATCGGCCACCGCTTCAAGGATTATAGTGGAACCCTTTTTTGGCCATGAAATTGAGCATGCCATGCCTTTGGACAATTCATCCAAATACAATGCATGCAATCTATTGAGCCAAGCATACCAGGGAAGACGCGAGCTTTGTTCATCTCCAATAGCCTTGTGGCATCTTCGGCATTGGGACATCTCAAATACTCCTGGCCAAACACTTGAACAATTCCAACTGCGAAGCGCTTGACACACATGATGGCTTGGCTCTCACCCATAGCCAAGTGATCATCAACTAGATCAGCCGGGATACCGTATGCCAACATATACAAAGCGGCCGTCACCTTCTGAAAGGTGCTATGTCCGAGCTCTTCGGCGGCATTCCTCCTTTGCTGAAAAAAACGGCCATGGCTCACTAGTTTCTCTGCAATGCGCCTGAACAACTCGGTGCTCATCCTAAACCGGCGACAAAAGTACAACTCCGGGTATGTGGGATTCTCCACGAAATACTGCCTCATCAATCTGTTATGGGCATCGATCCTATCCCTCCAAATTTTCTGTCGACCCATAACCGAACCATCGTGCTTCGATTTTTTATTGATGTGCATAGCTAGAATCATTGCAAGATCCTCCTCCTCTTCCATATCAAATTCTTCTTTGGAAGAATCATACGACGAACTCATCTACAATGTTCAATACTAGGCTATAAACAACTACAATCAACATGCACCAAATTCATGAAGTTTGAGCAATACATACCTTGCAGGCGTTTTGTCGAACACCTTGCGGGCGCCGAGCGGCAGCGAGTGGCCGCGCGCTATTCGTCGGAGGAGCGCCGCGCACGAGGAGCGGCGGTGACTAGGGGAGGCGGAGGAAGCCGCCGCGGCACGGGGATAGGCCGAGGAAGCGCCGGAACGGTCGCCGGACGGTGCCGCGGATGGATGAGGTACGTGAAGTTGCGACCGAGCACTCGAGAATCCAGCATGCGAGAGCGGACACATCAAATAAGCGACGCGATAGCGTTTCGGCCTGCGTGCTGAACTAGATATGGCGCACGTGTGATTTTTACATTTCCGTTGAAACGCGAGTGATAGCACACACAAAAACCATTGATTTTTTAGCGCGACGATTATATAACGCTGTTTTTGGAGATGCTCTTACCAATGTTGAGCGGTTCGAATCTCACCAATGTTGAGCATATCACGTGTATATTACTAAGGACTAAGGAGTACGTACTAGTCTTTATTATTATTATTTTTTGCGAATAGGAAGTACTACTAATCTTATGATCCGCTGGTAGTAGTACTCTTTCCTCTTCAGGAACCGATCCGCTGGTAGTAGTACTAGAAATATTGATATTACCACTGCATGTGGCATGCCTGATTTATACTCAGCTAGCTTCACCCCGAAGGAAAGGGTGTATCGACCTGCAATTAATGTCTACTAGTAAGTAAGCATGTTCGTGCGTTGCAACAGAAAACAAATATGACTCAATACCCTGATAAATGAGGATCCTCTACTTTAGCATGATGGCCTGTTGTCATTTATCTTTCTTCCCACTCATGATGATCGTGATGTTCACATGATTACAATGCATTCGATAGGGTAAACCCCAAGGATATGAGCTTCCCACTACACGCCCCACTTGTTACCGTGCCGCGCAAGAAAATGTTAAAAACTCTAAACACAAATGCATCGAGCACGACCTACTACCAATGCCTATACATTTACATACTTTCTAAAATCTAATCAAATCCTAGACATAAAAGACTTCATGAAGGCCTACTACAAACGTTTGTTATGTTGAGACATTTTTTGAAATGCATGATTTTTTTGAATTCATGAACTATTTTTGACTCAACAAACATTTTTCAATCGACGAGCTTTAAATAAAATTATCGACCTAATTTTGAAATTCATGATACGTTTTTGAATTTTTGTGAACATCTTCTAAAATTTTATGGACATTTTTTTAGATTCACGGATATGTTTTGAATACATGGTCATTTTCTTTTCAAAATCATGAACATTATTGTATTCCCGACCATTTTTCTAAATCATTCAAGATGATATTTTTCAAATTTCATGTACATTTTTTTTCAAATTCCCCGATATTACTGGAATACATGACAATTTTTAAAATCACGAACATTTTAATTTCGCGAGAATTTTTTTGAAATAATGTATTTTTGAAAATCACAAACATTTTTTAATTCACAAACATAATATGATTTTGCAAAAAAAAACTCACAACTTTTTGAAATTTGGAATGTTTAAAAATCCCAAAATATTTTAAATAAGGAAAAATAAAAAAGAACTCAGAATAGAAAAAGAAAAATATAAATGGAAAAAACAGGGCGGCACGCGATGCACATGGGCCGGCACATGAGCTCATGCGGTGAGGAGAGAAAAGGGTGGGTAGTCCTTGGGATCGAAACCGGGTCTCGAGTGTGAAAGATTGAGTGCTAACTAAGTGGAACAATTATGTACCTTGTAGTTGTGTTTTCTAGAGCTCAAATGACAAGGGAACAACACATCTGACGTAAGAAGGAGGGGGCACGGATTTTAGTACATCTTACGCATTTGAACAGTCTTTGATGTAAATACCCAAGAGATTGGAATCTATAATGTTTAAAGATGGTAATTTCAAAAGGAGTAAGAATTAGCAGCACGACGCCTAAGCCAATGAACCTGGGAGATTTGAGGTCATACTTCCTGGAATACTCTGAAAAGCAATGAAAAATTAACATAGTTACCGAGTAAGATATTACAAGTATACAAATGGATCAACCGGAGAAGCTTAGCTTCACAAGGAAAGAGACATAAATCCCACAAGTTTTAATGCATCGCTTCCTGCAAATAACAATGAATTAATAGGGTACTTGAATAGTAACAATGGAATTAATAGGGTACTCGAATACGACATTTGACCGACAATGAATAATAAGAGGATCCAACTATGTGTTCAGCTACATATCTCTAGTTCGTGCATACAATATATAAGGATTTGGCAAGGACCAGCACGATAGTAAATTTGAGGGAGAACTTCATGCCAAAATTAGAAATCTAATTAGTAGGATCAATAAACCTATGATTTGAACGAATCTAAAGGGTTGGAATCATTACTCTCACCTTTTGATTGAGCTCCACAATGATCTAATTTTTAAATCCATGTAATTTTCATTCCTTTGTTTAATTGGTCTTTGCTATAGCTTTATCCACTTTTCCTTGAAACTAAGCTACATGAAACCAGACATGCCTCCAATGCTTACCTTTCTAGATGATGGCTTTCTATGTGGACTACACAAACCGAAGGAAGCAAAGAATAGAATGAAAACAAGGAAATAAAGGTAGCATAGGAAGATGAAGATCTTTTTTTTGACGGGGGAAGGTGAAGATCTCGCAAGCTATGAGCCAACCAAAACATAACTCCGACGAAACTGAAAAGTAAAACAACAGCACGTAAGGTTTAGAACAAGTGCATGTAGGAGCACTAATCTTCTTGGATTTTTCAACCATAACAGAATGAACAAATTGACAGAACACTTAGGAACCAGATTTACTGAGTAAAAGGAAGTAAACTGCAGGCACAATTAAAGTAAACAAAGATGATCAACAATACTAAGAACTGAAACAAAAGATGAGAAGTAAATGTTTAGATATAAATGCAGGGATTACAAGATTACAGAGACAGGCTGAGACCGCTCCAGAAGACAAAATTACTTTGGTACCTTGGTAAGTTGTCATGTCCATCGCAGAATCATGCTCTCGTGCACCCTGTTCATGGCAGACACGCTCCACTATATCCTTGTGCTTTTCAGCAATGAAATCAGACTGTGGTCACCATTGACACCGTAATTCAGAATTAAGGATAGACGAGCAGAGAGCAGCCACGGGTCTTTGTTGCCTAATTTGGACAGGAAGGATACGGGGAATGCGATTGTGAGATTTCTAACACCTCCACAAGCTTCTCCTCCAGTGCCTTTGGAGGCCCTGCGACCAACATCCTCCCCACGCTCGTAATCATCTTCCTTGAGCGAGACGCGAGGGGGCGGTGGCATGAAGACGACCACGACTTGTTGCAATCGAGGTAGAGGCCTCGTCGTCGCCGTTCACTGGCCTTTGGTGGACGCCGAAGAGGAGTAGCCTGGAGGGTAGGAGCGGCTACCAGAAAAATCAAGACCTGCCATGACCTTGGAGCTCTCCATGCCAGCCATGGAGGCCCGCCTCCACCAGCAAGGACTTCACGCCGCCGCATCGGATCCCTACTTCTCCCGCGTCTGCTGGATGCTTGGATCCCGCTATCACCGTTCTGCATCCAGCAGATGCGTCGTCCCCAACCGCTCGAGGCGTTGGCGTGTTGACCTGATCCCGAAACTGCGCTTAGGCATCGCGACGGGGGCGGCGAGCGGGCAGAGTTGCGGTCATGGCGGCGGGCGGGTTGAGGTCGGCCGCGGCGACGAGTGGTGTGGCGACGGCTAGGGGGATTTGGCTGGGCCTGGGCAGAAGCCAGGTTCGAGGCGAGGAGGCGATGCGTACAGGTATTTTTCTTCGAAAACGAACCCTTTTTTTCCTTTTGCGGCTGACTAAATAAGGATTGCGGGTTGAATATACATAATTACAGGGGCTTGTTTACAAAATGACTAACAACGTACGATCAGAAGTTATCAGCGCTTTACAATTACACTAGCAAAAATGCCCGTACGTTGCAACTGGATAATAAAATTGTGGTGTTCAAATCAAGTTTTAAATATTCGCACTCTATGTATATACATGTATCTGAATATTTGTACATCAACCGCACAAATATGAATGTAAAACACGTGCATTCTAACATGCTCACAATGTATTGATGTTGGACTTGATCCTTGATGTGTATTTTTTAGTATATCTCTGATGCGTGTATGAGAAGAAAAAGAAAAGGTAAGTCTCTCGATAGATGGAAACTGTAGGCCTTACGACGGACGAATATTTCAGAGGAACGCTCGTTCTTTTCATTTTTACAGATGGCGGGGTGTGTAATTTTTTTGACAAATGGCGGGGTGTGTAATTAGTTCAACTTCAGGGGCAGTTCGACGACAGACAAAACATCTAAAAAAAACAATTCGCAAAGAGTTTTTTTTTCACTTACGGGTGGCGGGGTGGGTAATTTACTTCAACTTTAAGGACAGTTTCAGTGACATACGAAAAAAATCAGAGAAACAATTAACGAAGAGTTTTTTTTTCACTTATGGGTGGCGTGGTGGATATTTTTTTTCACTTACGGGTGGCGAGGTCGGTAATTTACTTCAACTTTAAGGGCAGTTTCAGTGACATGCAAAAAAAACAGAGAAACAATTAACGAAGAGTTTTTTTCACTTATGGGTGGCGTGGTGGGTAATTTAGTTTAATTTTATGGGCTGATAGATGGATGTACGAAATAAACGGAAGGACGAAAAAAGTGAAGAAACGGTCCTCCCTTTAATATTAGGTATAGATATAGATATAGATAGTGAAAGAGCCCTTGTGTTGCAACGGGAGAACAAAATCCTCGTATGCACGAAGCGACTCATTCGTGTTGCCACTTTCATCTTCTCTCTTCGATCTTATAGAGGTTTGTGGTTTTTAGCCCCCCCCATATACACGCGTATAATCTTGCTATGCGGGCCACAACCAGTCATTGCCTCGAGTCATCCCTCTCTTTCGTTTCCCCATCAGATACATGCCTCATCCAGCTCACCCCTCTCTTTTGTTTGAAATATTCACTAAGACCAACTAAAGAATCTATCGCCATGATATGTAAATGTCTGTGTTTTGACACCAACTATGAGACAGTTTATTTTATATTTACTTTTAGTTTTCATATTCCTAGTAGCCTGTCAGTATGAATCGGACATAAACATAGTCAAATTCAACCTTAAAATAAAAAAGGTAACTTGTGCATAGTTTAGAGAAAAACATGTGTGCACGCTTTAATTAAGAAAAACATGTCCAGGCTAACACACATATAAAGGATCCAAACCGCACCTTTAATTAAGAAACCGAAAAACAACTGGCTGCGTGCCACGCTAGGTACCTAGCATGTTGGCTCGCTAGAAGAATCGTTGGCACCCCTAAAAAAAAAGAATCGCTAGCCATATTTCTCTGTATCCTCGGCTTTTTCTCGTGATATGGCTTCCTGCATATTATTGGATTCATGTGTCTATCTCCTGTTTGATTGCTCATATCTCTTCCTATTTTTGTTGGCTTGTTGATTCTTGCAATTTGGAGCGTATATAAGTTGTTAGAATTGGATATAATGTGGCGGTGTGGGACTATTAATTCAAATCCGAAATTTTAGCATAAATTCTGGTTGTTGCAGCCGGAAGTGAAGGGAGGGAAGGGGCAGGTCGTGACTCGTGCGGTCGAACTTTTAACGGTTCATAATAAAGTTTCTGGCCCATTAACTGCAAACAACGTTGGGAACTTGGGAACCGGACGAGCGCAGGAAAGAAAATTATAAAAACGACGGATTAGGACGACCAGACGACGGACGAGGGACGACCAGAAGCGCGCGCTTTATTATTAGGAGAGAGATAGAGAAATCGGCATTGAGTAAATACATAGTAGTACTTCACCCCGAAGGAAGGCTTCACCCGACTACTCCTACTATCCCAGTAGATCCGAACCGAGTAGAACTTCTGTTTCCTGGCGGAGTTCGACTAGAATCTGCAAGAGTTTATAGTACTATAAAATATACGGGGGTGGGGGTATATGTTCGCAAGGCAAAGCGACGGATATATGGAAGCAAGAAATTGATTCATTGCATCCTACCTGCGGGAGAATTCTTTGCCGACGATGACGAGTATGGCGGCGCCGTCGGAGGGGGCGGTGGAAGCGTTCAAGAAGGCCCTCGCGATGGCCGCCTCGGTGTCCGCGTACGCCATGCTTGCGCGCGGCATGACGCGGGAGCTCCTCCCCAATGAGTTGCGCGCGGCCGTGCACTGGGGTGCGGCGTTGGTGCGCTCCCGCTTCGGCGCCCGCGAGAAGGAGCGCCACACCATCATCATCCGCCGCTCCGTCGACAAGAACCAGTGCCACTACGACAACGCGTCCGGCCAGAACGACATCTTCGACGCGGCGCGCACGTACCTGGCCACCAAGATCAATCCGCGCACCATGTCCCGGCTCTGCCTCGAGCGCTCCCTCATCACGGAGCCTGACGGGAGCACCAGCTGGAGCACGCTCCTGTCTATGGAGGATGGGGGCTCCATCACAGATCACTTCGACGGCGTTTAGTTCCGGTGGATTTTCATGGAGGCCGGCGGCGATGACGGCAGTGAGGCCAAGGGTGGCGGCGAGACCCTTGAGCTCAGCTTCGACGCAGAGCACGCCGACACCGCGCTTGACAAGTACGTGCCCTTCATCGTGTCCACAGCGGAGGAGCTGCGACGCCAGGACCGCGCGCTCAGGATCTTCATGAACGACTACGGGTCGTGGCAAGGCATCAATCACCACCACCCGGCCTCGTTCGAAACGCTCGCCATGGATCCAGGGCTGAAGCAGGCCGTCCTGGACGACCTCGATCGGTTCCTCAAGAGGAAAGAGTACTACCAGCGGATCGGAAAGGCTTGGAAACGCGGCTACCTGTTCTACGGCCCTCCTGGCACCGGCAAGTCCAGCCTGGTGGCAGCCATGGCCAACTACCTTCGTTTCAACCTCTACAACCTCGATCTCTCCGGTGTGCAGGACAACTCATACCTGCAGAGGCTTCTCATCGACAGGTCCAACAAGTCCATCCTCGTCATCGAAGATGTTGACTGCAGTTTCGACACGATGTCGAGAGAAGATCGCAAGGGCCACTCCTTGGAGGACGAGGACGACGGCCGAGACTACCGTACGGGGGGTGAGCGCAAGATTACACTATCGGGGCTGCTCAACTTCATCGACGGGTTGTGGTCGACTAGCGGCGAGGAGCGCATCATGATCTTCACCACCAACTACAAGGATCGCCTCGATCCGGCGCTGCTGCGGCCGGGGCGCATGGACATGCACGTATACATGGGTTACTGCTGCTGGGAGGCATTCAAGAAGCTGGCCTGGAACTATCACCTCATGGACGCCCACCCTCTGTTCCCAGGGATACAGGAACTACTTGCGGTGGTGGAGGTAACGCCCGCCGAGGTGTCCGAGATGCTGCTACGGAGCGAGGACGCCGATGTTGCGCTACAGGTACTGATGGAATTCCTCCAAGAACGGAGAGGGGCAGTAAAAGAGCCAGAGGACAAGCACGATGCATAGCATGGTAGCAGAGAAGAGAAATGTCGTGTGTTCAGAAAAAAAACAAGGACAAATGTAGTGAGCCTACAACATTTTCAACAGATTAAGAAAAACGTAGTCATCATTTATTGGAGCACCCCAATAATGTTTTTCTGGTTATTGAGAATGAACGCTTCCACGGATTCTCACTGACCTCATCCTCACCTCTCTCCCTCCTTCGCGCTCTCGGTCTCACGCGCGCGTCGTGGAACGACGGATGATGGGAGGCGGACCCACAGCATGTTGAAGATGTTCCAAGCTTGTAATTGCTATATTCCTTTTTTAGACAAAATTTGAAGCTTTGAAGGCACCACAAAGCATGTGTTGCTAATACTCACGGTGGTGCAAGCGGTTTTTAAAACCATCTGCGCTATTCGCATAATGCAGATGATTCGTGTCTCACAACCGTTTTGCAATGGTTTTCTACAAAGACGGTTATTCTCTCTTCGTCTGGAAATACTTGTTCTAAAAATAAATAAAATGAATGTATTTATAACTAAAATAAGTCTAGACACATTCATTTTTAGGATAAATATTTTCGGACGAAAAGAGTACATGCTAAGTCTATGATGTGGAGGTGGTTTTTTTTCTTGCTCTTTTTTGAACCATGAAAACAGCAGGAGAGGCTCCTACCAAGTGTTGTACAAAGTATTTACATAGCCAAAGGGCCAAGTCTAAACAGGTTGAGAAAGATCAATTTGGTTTACAAAGCAAGGTTTGGTATATAGCTATCTAAGAAGGCAACAACTTTAGGGGTAACTCTAAATTTGAGAAGCCCTAGGGAGGTATCCCAATGCATATTGATGGAGTTCCAAAAGATCACACTGAAGCAACATTTAAAGAACAAGTGATTGTTCGTTTCCAAGGTGCAAATGAGGCAGGATTGGTCATCCCCAATGTCAAAATGTCTTCGGCAAAGCATGTCTCTGGTGTTTACTCTATCCATTGGTATTAGCCAGGCAAAGATCTTGTGTTTCATCATGCACTTAGATTTCCAAATACTGGTGATCTAGAGTGGCAGTTGCAGCTCTCTGAAGACGAACTTGTAGTATTTATTTGATTTGAAGTTCGCATAGTTGGAAAGTGACCAAGCGAGCCATCGATCCCAATGAAAGCACCAATGTCGGTACCAAAACCGGTAGATCTCGGGTAGGGGATCCCGAACCGTGGATCGTGGATCGATAGGTTACATGAGACAAGGAAGACGATGTTTACCCAGGTTCGGGCCCTCTCTATAGAGGTAATACCCTACGTGCTGCGTTTTTTATTGATGATGATGTGTCGAGTACAGAGTTGATCTACCTCGACATCGTACGTGATGGTCTAAACCCTAAGAGTTGCGATTGTGAATCTCCCCTACGAACTAAACCCCCTTGGCTTATATAGATGCCAGGGGTGCCTAGGGTCACATAATGCCGGTTACATCAAGGAACATACATGCCAAATCTATCATCCTGTCCTTAGAGTACATGCCACGGCCTGAGAAGTTTCCATCTTGAACACGGTGTCACTATAATCTTCAGTTCTTCACAGACGGTCATAGTTCGAGCCACTGTCTGACCCATAAAATAGGCCGGCAACCATAGGACCCCTTAGTCCTGATGGGAAACGTAGTAGTAAATCAAAAAAAATCCTATGTGTCACCAAGATCTATCTATGGAGAAACCGACAACGAGTGGGGAGAGATTGCATCTTCATACCTTTGAAGATCGCTAAGCGGAAGCGTTACAAGAAGGCGGTTGGTGGAGTCGTACTTGTAGCGATTCAGGTCGCGGTGGGCTCCAATCTCAGCATCGAACAACGGCGCCTCCGCATTCAACACACGTGCAGCCCGGTGACGTCTCCTACGCCTTGATCTAGCAAGGAGGAAGGAGAGGTTGGGGAAGAGCTCCGGCAGCACGACGGCATGATGAGGGTGGAGCTGCGTGGTCTCCGGCAGGGCTTCGCCAAGCGCTACGGAGAACGAGGAGAGGGAGGAGTAAGGCTGCGCCGAGAGAGGAAGAAAACCGTGTAGATGGCAGCCCCAAAACCCCCACTATATATAGGAGGAGGGGAGGGAGGGTTGCGCCCTAGGTTTTCCACCCTAGGGTGGTGCGGCAGCCACCAGATGGCAATCTGGGCGACGGCCAGAGTGGGAGAGGGGAGGGGTGGCGCCCTAGATGGGCCTAGGGCCCATCTGCCCTAGGGTTTGCCCCCCTCCACCTCTTGCTGCACCTTGGGACCCTTGTGGGGGCGCACCAGCCCACCTAGGGGCTGGTTCCCTCCCACTTGTGGCCAAGCAGCCCTCTGGTGCCGGTGGCCCCTCCCGGTGGACCCCCGGAACCCTTCCAGTGGTCCCGGTACACTACCGGTGACGCCTGAAACACTTCCGGTGACCGAAACCTCACTTCCTACATATGAATCTTTACCTACGGACCATTCCGGAGCTCCTCGTGACGTCCGGAATCTCATCTGGGACTCCGAACAACCTTCGGTAACCACGTACACTATTTCTCTATAACCCCAGCGTCATCGAACCTTAAGTGTGTAGACCCTACGGGTTCGGGAGACACGTAGACATGACCGAGACACCTCTCCGGTCAATAACCAACAACGGGATCTGGATACCCATGTTGGCTCCCACATGCTCCACGATGATCTCATCAGATGAACCACAATGTCGAGGATTCAATCAATCCCGTATTCAATTCCCTTTGTCTATCTGTATGATACTTGCCCGAGATTCGATCATCGGTATCTCTATACCTTGTTCAATCTCGTTACCGGCAAGTCTCTTTACTCGTTCCGTAATACATCATCTCATGGCTAACTCCTTAGTCACATTGAGCTCATTATGATGATGTCTTACCGAGTGGGCCCAAAGATACCTCTCCGTCACACGGAGTGACAAATCCCAGTCTCGATTCGTGCCAACCCAACAGATACTTTCGGAGATACCCGTAGTGCACCTTTATAGCCACCTAGTTACGTTGTGACGTTTGGCACACCCAAAGCATTCCTACAGTATTCGGGAGTTGCACAATCTCATTGTCTAAGGAAACAATACTTGACATTCAAAAGCTTTAGCATACGAACTACACGATCTTGTGCTATGCTTAGGATTGGGTCTTGTCCATCACATCATTCTCCTAATGATGTGATCCCGTTATCAATGACATCCAATATCCATGGTCATGAAACCGTGACCATCTATTGATCAACGAGGTAGCCAACTGGAGGCTCACTAGGGACATGTTGTGGTCTATGTATTCACACATGCATTACGGTTTCCTGTTAACACAATTGTAGCATGAACAATAGACAATTATCATGAACAAGGAAATACAATAATAACCATTTTATTATTGCCTCTAGGGCATATTTCCAACAGTCTCCCACTTGCACTAGAGTCAATAATCTAGTTACATTGTGATGAATCGAACACCCATAGCATTTTGGTGTTGATCATGTTTTGCTCGTGAGAGAGGTTTAGTCAACGGATCTGCGACATTCAGATATGTATGTACTTTACAAATATCTATATCTCCCTCCTGAATGTAATCACGGATGGAGTTGAAGCGGCGCTTGATGTGTCTTGTCTTCTTGTGAAACCTGGGCTCCTTCACAAGGGCAATAGCTCCAGTGTTGTCACAGAATAGATTCATCGGGCCCGACGCATTGGGAATCACTCCTAGGTCGGTGATGAACTCCTTCATCCAGACTCCTTCCTTTGCTGCTTCCGAAGCAGCTATGTACTCCGCTTCACATGTAGATGCCGCCACGACGCTTTGCTTGCTGCCGCACTAGCTGACTGCCCCTCCGTTCAAAATATACACATATCCGGTTTGTGACTTGGGGTCGTCTGGATCTGTGTCGAAGCTAGCATCGACGTAACCCTTTACGACGAGCTCTTCGGCACCTCCATACACGAGAAACATGTCCTTTGTCCTTTTCAGGTACTTCAGGATATTCTTGACCGCTGTCCAGTGTTTCGCTCCGAGATCACTTTGGTACCTCCCTACCAAACTTATGGCAAGGTTCACATCAGGTTTGGTACACAGCATGGCATACATAATAGAGCCTATGGCTGAAGCATAGGGGATGCCACTCATCTCTTTTCCATCTTTTGTCGTGGTCGGGCATTGAGTCGTACTCAATCTCACACCCTATAGCACAGGCAAGAACCCCTTCTTGGACTGATCCATATTGAACTTCTTCAATATCTTTTCAAGGTATATGCTTTGTGAAAGACCTATGAGACGTCTCGATCTATCTCTATAGATGTTAATACCTAATATGTAAGCAGCTTCTCCAAGGTCCTTCATTGAAAAACACTTATTCAAGTAGGCCTTTACACTTTCCAAGAGTTCTATATCATTTCCCATTTTCAGTATGTCATCCACATATAATATGAGAAATGCTATAGAGATTCCTTGAGGAAGCCATTAAGGAATGCCGTTTTGACGTCCATTTGCCAGATCTCATAATCATAAAATGCGGCAATTGCTAACATGATTCGGACGGACTTCAGTATCGCTACGGGTGAGAAAGTCTCATCGTAGTCAACTCCTTCAATTTATCGATAACCCTTAGCGACAAGCCGAGCCTTATAGACGGTTACATTACCATCTGCGTCAGTCTTCTTCTTAAAGATCCATTTATTCTCAATGGCTTGCTTATCATCAGGCAAGTCCACCAAAGTCCATACTTTGTTCTCATACATGGATTCTATCTCGGATTTCATGGCCTCAAGCCATTTGTTGGTATCCGGGCCCGCCATCGCTTCTTCATAGTTCGAAGGTTCACCGTTGTCCAACAACAAGATCTCCAGGATAGGGTTGTCATACCACTCTGGTGCGGAACGTGTCCTGGTGGACCTTCGACGTTCAATAGTAACTTGATCTGAAGTTTCATCATCATCATCATTAACTTCCTCTCCAGCCGGTGTAGGCTCCACGGAAACAACTTCCTGTGCTGTGCTACTCTCCGGTTCGAGTGGAGGTACAATTACCTCATCAAGTTCTATTTTCCTCCCACTTACTTCTTTCGAGAGAAACTCTTTCTCGAGAAAGGATCCATTCTTGGCAACAAAGACTTTGCCTTCAGATCTGAGGTAGAAGGTATACCCAATAGTCTCTTTGGGATATCCTATGAAGATGCACTTTTCCGCTTTGGGTTCGAGCTTCTCAGGTTGAAGTTTCTTCACGTAAGCATCGCATCCTCAAACTTTTAGAAACGACAGCTTAGGTTTCTTTCCAAACCATAATTCATACGGTGTCGTCTCCACGGACTTTTACGGTGCCCTATTTAAAGTGAATGCGGCAGTCTCTAATGCATATCCCCAAAATGATAGCGGTAAGTCGGTAAGAGACATCATAGATCGCACCATATCCAATAGAGTGCGATTATGACGTTCAGACATACCATTTTGCTGAGGTGTGCCAGGCGGCGTGAGTTGTGAAACAATTCCACATTTCCTTAGGTGCGTGCCAAACTCGTGACTTAAATATTCTCCACCACGATCAGATCGTAGGCACTTTATTTTCTTGTCACGTTGATTCTCTACCTCACTCTGAAATTCCATGAACCTTTCAAAGGTTTCAGACATATGTTTCATTAAGTAGACATACCCATATCTTCTCAAGTCATCAGTGATGGTGAGAACATAACGGTAGCCACCGCGAGCCTCGACGCTCATTGGATCGCATACATCGGTATGTATTATTTCCAACAAGTCAGTTGCTCGCTCCATTGTTCCGGAGAACGGAGTCTTGGTCATATTGCCCATGAGGCATGGTTCGCACGTGTCAAATGATTCAAAATCAAGAGACTCCAAAAGTCCATCAGCATGGAGCTTCTTCATGCGTTTGACACCAATATGACCAAGGCGGCAGTGTCACATGTAAGTGGGACTATTGTTATCAACCTTAAACTTTTTCGTACTCACACTATGGACATGTGTAACATCACGTTCGAGATTCATCAAAAATAAACCATTGACCAACGGGGCATGACCATAAAACATTTCTCTCATATAAATAGAACAACCATTATTCTCAGATTTAAATGAGTAGCCATCTCGCATCAAACGAGATCCAGATACAATGTTCATGCTCAAAGCTGGTACTAAATAACAATTATTGAGGTTTAACACTAATCCCGATGGTAGATGTAGAGGTAGCATGCCCATGGCGATCACATAGACCTTGGAACCATTCCCGACGCGCATCGTCACCTCGTCCTTTGCCAGCCTCCGCTTATTCCGCAACTCCTGCTTGGAGTTACAAATGTGAGCAACTGCACCGGTATCAAATACCCAGGAGCTACTACGAGCGCTGGTTAGGTACACATCAATAACAAGTATATCACATATACCTTTAACGTTGCCGGCCTTCTTATCCGCTAAGTACTTGGGGCTGTTCCGCTTCAAGTGACCGGTACCCTTGCAATAAAAGCACTCAGTCTCAGGCTTGGGTCCATTCTTGTTCTTATTCCCGGCAACTTGCTTACCGGGCGCGGCAACAACTTTGCCGTCCTTCTTGAAGTTCTTCTTACCCTTGCCTTTCTTGAAACTAGTGGTCTTATTCACCATCAACACTTGATGCTCCTTTTTGATCTCGACCTCTGCTGATTTTAGCATCGAGTACAACTCAGGAATGGACTTCTCCATACCCTGCATGTTGTAGTTCATCACAAAGCTCTTGTAGCTAGGTGGAAGCGACTGGAGGATTCTGTCAATGACCGAGTCATCCGAGAGATTAACTCCTAGCTGAGTCAAGCGGTTGTGCAACCCAGACATCTTGAGTATGTGCTCACTGACAAAACTATTCTCCTCCATCTTACAACTGAAGAATTTGTCGGAGACGTCATATCTTTGGACCTAGGCATGATCTTGGAAAACCAGTTTCAGCTCTTGGAACATCTCATATGCTCCGTGTTGCTCAAAATGCTTTTGGAGCCCCTGTTCTAAACTATAAAGCATGTCGCACTGAACAAGGGAGTAATCATCGCAGCACGACTTCCAAGCATTTGTAACGTCTTGGTCCACTGGGAAAATGGGTGGGTCACCTAGCGGTGCATCAAGGACATACAATCTCTTGGAAGCTATGAGGATGATCCTCAAGCTACGGACCGAGTCCGCATAGTTGCTTCCATCATCTTTCAACTTGGTTTTCTCTAGGAACGCGTTGAAGTTGAGGGTGACATTCGCGTTGGCCATTGGATATACAATATAGATTGTAAAGACAATTTTAGACTAAGTTCATGATAATTAAGTTCACATAATCAAATTATTTAATGAACTCCCACTTAGATAGACATCTCTCTAGTCATCCAAGTGACACATGATCCATGTCAACTAGCCCGTGTCCGATCATCACGTGAGACGGACTAGTCATCCATGGTGAACATCTCCATGTTGATCGTATCTTCTATACGACTCATGTTTGACCTTTCGGTTTTCCGTGTTCCGAGGCCATGTCTGTACATGCTAGGCTCATCAAGTCAACCGAAGTGTTTCGCATGTGTAAACCTGGCCTACACCCATTGTATGCGAAGGTTAGAACCTATCACACCCGATCATCACGTGGTGCTTCAGAACAATGATCCTTAGCAACGGTGCACAGTTAGGGTGAACACTTTTGTTGAAATTTTATTGAGAGATCATCTTATTCACTACCGTCGTTCTAAGCAAATAAGATGTAAACATGATAAACATCACATGCAATCAATATAGTGACATGATATGGCCAATATCATCTTGCTCCTTTGATCTCCATCTTCGGGGCACCATGATCATCACTATCACCGGCACGACACCATGATCTCCATCATCGTGTCTTCATGAAGTTGTCTAGCCAACTATTACTTCTACTACTATGGCTAACGTTTAGCAATAAAGTAAAGTAATTACATGGCGTTTATGATTGACACGCAAGTCATACAATAAAATAAGACAACTCCTATGGCTCCTGCCGGTTGTCATACTCATCGACATGCAAGTCGTGAATCCTATTACAAGAACATGATCAATATCATACATCACAATGCATCACATCACATTCTTTGGCCATATCACATCACAAGGCATATGCTGCAAAAACAAGTTAGACGTCCTCTAATTTGTAGTTGCAAGTTTTTACGTGGCTGCTATAGGTTTCTAGCAAGACCGTTTCTTACCTACGCCGAAACCACAACGTGATATGCCAATTGCTATTTACCCTTCATAAGGACCCTTTTCATCGAATCCGATCCGACTAAGGTGGGAGAGACACACACCCGCTAGCCACCTTATGCAACAAGTGCATGTCAGGCGATGGAACCAGTCTCACGTAAGCGTACGTGTAAAGTCGGTCCAGGCCGCTTCATCCCACAATACCGCCGAATCAAGATAAGACTAGTAGTGGTAAGCAAATTAACAAGATCGACGCCCACAACAACTTGTGTTCTACTCATACATAGATTCTACGCATAGACCTAGCTCATGATGCCACTGTCAAAAATTTTCCTACGTGTCACCAAGATCTATCTATGGAGAAACCAACAACGAGTGGGGAGAGATTGCATCTTCATACCTATGAAGATCGCTAAGCGGAAGTGTTACAAGAACCTGGTTAGTGGAGTCATACTTGTAGCGATTCAGATCGCGGTGGACTCCGATCTCAGCGTCGAACAACGGCGCCTCCGCGTTCAACACACATGCAGCCCGGTGACGTCTCCTACGCCTTGATCCAGCAAGGAGGAAGGAGAGGTTGGGGAAGAGCTCCGATAGCATGACGGCATGGTGACGGTGGAGCTGCGTGGTCTCTGGCAAGGCTTCGCCAAGCGCTACGGAGAACAAGGAGAGGGAGGAGTAGGGCTGCGCCGAGAGAGGAAGAAAACCGTGTAGATGGCAGCCCCAAAACCCCCACTATATATAGGAGGAGGGTAGGAAGGGCTGTGCCCTAGGGTTTCCACCCTAGGGTGGTGCGATAGCCACCATATGGCAATCTGGCCGACGGTGAGAGTGGGAGAGGGGAGGGGTGGCGCCCTAGATGGGCCTAGGTAGGCCCATCTGCCCTAGGGTTTGCCCCCCTCCACCTCTTCCTGTGCCTTGGGCTCCTTGTGGGGGGCGCACCAGCCTACCTAGGGGCTGGTTCCCTCCCACTTGTGGCCCAAGCAGCCCTCTGGTGCTGGTGGCCCCTCCCGGTGGACCCCCGAAACCCTTCCGGTGGTCCCGGTACACTACCGGTGACGCCCGAAACACTTTCGGTGACCGAAACCTCACTTCCTATATATGAATCTTTACCTCCGGACCATTATAGAGCTCCTCGTGACGTCCGGGATCTCATAGGGAACTCTGAGCAAACTTCGGTAACCACGTACACTATTTCCCTATAACCCTAGCGTCATCGAACCTTAAGTGTGTAGACCCTACGGGTTCGGGAGATACGTAGACATGACCGAGACACCTATCCGGTCAATAACCAACAGCGGGATCTGGATACCCATGTTGGCTCCCACATGCTCCACGATGATCTCATCGGATGAACCATGATGTCGAGGATTCAATCAATCATGTATTCAATTCCCTTTGTCTATCGGTATGATACTTTCCCGAGATTCGATCATTGGTATCTCTATACCTTGTTCAATCTCGTTACCGGCAAGTCTCTTTACTCGTTCCGTAATACATCATCCCGTGGCTAACTCCTTAATCACATTGAGCTCATTATGATGATGTCTTACCGAGTGGGCCCAGAGATACCTCTCCGTCACACGGAGTGACAAATCTCAGTCTCGATTCGTGCCAACCCAACAGACACTTTCAGAGATACCCGTAGTGCACCTTTATAGCCACCTAGTTACGTTGTGACGTTTGGCACACCCAAAGCATTCATACGGTATCCAGGAGTTGCACAATCTCATGGTCTAAGGAATCGATACTTGACATTGAAAAGCTTTAGCAGACGAACTACACGATCTTGTGCTATGCTTAGGATTGGGTCTTGTCTATCACACCATTCTCCTAATGATGTGATCCCGTTATCAATGACATTCAATGCCCATGGTAATGAAATCGTGACCATCTATTGATCAACGAGCTAGCCAACTAGAGGCTCACTAGAGACATGTTGTGGTCTATGTATTCACACATGCATTATGGTTTCCTGTTAACACAATTGTAGCATGAACAATAGAGAATTATCATGAACAAGGAAATACAATAATAACCATTTTATTATTGCCTCCAGGGCATATTTCCAGCAAGTCCATTACTTCCTCAGTATCCCCCGAACTGGCCTCCAACATCGTAGTCTCGACCTCAGCTGTTCCAAGCATCTGCTATCTTCAATTTGCGGGGCGAGTTCTTCTCTGTGTTCATAACTTAGCCGACAACAGTCCGGCACAAAGGACTTTCCTATTTCCGGTCCACGTATATGAATTAACCCCGAAGGCCAATCGTTCAAGCATGAACAATATTTTTTCCTAACAAATTTTTAACGAAAGGTCGCGATCGGTCACAACCTGTAACTGGTCCGCAGAAACCTCAACTCGTGGTTCAAGGTAGTTTCGGCACACCCCATTAATATAGAGATCGTGCCCCGCCCTTTAAGGGATATAGTTTATGTTTTGGGTTATCCCACGCATGCATAACTTCACATTTTATCGGGAAGTGGCGAAGTTTGCGCCGCAACAGAGGGACTCTTGGTATTCTGACAACTTATAAAAAGGAAACCGCCACCATAGCTCCCATACACACTCAGATCTCATATCGCCATTGCCTTTCCCAACTTCCTGAGCTCCAAGCCTCCTAGTTTCTTCTTCTCTCCCAAGCTCTTCCACTCCTCCGTTACTTCGTCCATGGCCGGAGCGAGCTCTAGGGGCAAGCAGAAGGTCTCCGGCGTCACCACCAAGGACAATCTGGAGCTCAAGCGCGTCGATTACTTATCGGTGAACATTGTCCACCACGCCTCGAAGAAGGACCAGATCATCCCCACACCCCAAGAAGTCAAGAGGGTAGTGTCCGTTCCCCATTTCCTCTGGGGCCTTGGATTCCCCCTCCACCCATTCGTGAGGGGTTTAATGTTTATTATGGTTTCAATTTCCATGACCTTCCCCCAATTTCTTTCATGCACATCTCCGCTTTCCTTCCTACGGGTCCACCCCGACTTTGGCTTGTGGCTGAAAGTGTTCAAGGCCAGCCGAAGGTAGTTAGCGACGAGTAGGCGGACTGTGGGGAGTGGTGAGCAAGATTTCCCGAGTCCAATGGTCGCACGGTTCTTTCATAGATACCATCAAGGCCTGGCAGAAGGAGTGATTCTACATAACTTAACCACACAACACAGGGTGGGCGGCTTCCCTCAAATTCAGACCTGGACCCCCACTAGACTGACGTCCTGGATAAAGAAGGGGCTTGATTAGGGAGAAGCTGCGGAAGTGAAGACACTCCAAAGGTGTATCTCCACCCTATTGACAAAGAACATCAAGCTGACCAATGTAGTGCAGGTCATGCTATGCCATCGTCTCCTCCCCTGCCAAGATCGGGCTGCCCCTATGTGGGGCTACAATCCGGATGACCCGATCACTGTGCAGTTCTTATTCCACACCGAACACGATAAGATGTGGAAGACGTTTTTCATGCCACAAAAGTCTTGGCCACCAAAGGAGGAAGACCTCGGCATAGCAGCCTCGAACCCTCCTGGACCGGTGAGATTTTACTACTTGTGTTCGGACCCCTTCTTTTTTCTCCTAATAAGATTCTTACACCTCTTTCTTCCGTATTTGCAGATCTGTACAGAGAAATCCCAACAGATCAACTGCCCGACGCAGCTACCTGAAGGCCCAAGGACGACCTTATTAATGGCCATGCTGGTCAAGAAGCCGTATGCGGTGCCGAAGTAGAAAAAAGAGAAGAAAGAAGAGAAGAAAGGGACCTAAGGCCTTCGTTCGAAAGGTCCTCCGGATACTGGCACACATGCTCCTTCTACTCTTCTAGGAGAGTAGCAGGAGGAGGATGGGGAGGAGAGTGACCCCTCCCTCACAAATAAGAGGGTGGCATCTATAGACGGTGAAGAAGATTTAGCTGCTTACGCCCTAGAAAGGCAATTTAGGGCTAAAATGGCCATGTTTGATGATTTTTCGGACTCTGATGGGGTGTCTGAGGTTGTTTAAAGGGTTCCCCGAAGGACCCTCAAAGTCAAGCCCCGGGTGCAAAGGTATGAATTTGGAAATTATATCGTCTTTCCGCTTTGAAGGTTTCATTACAAACCTTATGTGTTTTCCCATTGCATCCCACCACGTGACATTCCCACCGACCAGACCTCAAAAGGGGAGTCTCCCTCCGCCAGCTGAGCTAGAAGAGAGAGGGACCACCTCCTACAACTCCTTTCCTCCAGCCCTCGAGGAGGTGGTGGCCGAAAAGACCCTCCTCGAGCTGTACGCGAGGGGCGGGGATGAAATCATGGCCGAGGTTAACACCTTGGCTCCCGAAGACCAGAAGGGTGAATCCCTCCTAGCAAGCAAAGAAGGAGTACTTGGTTAACCCGAGCTTTCTTTGGAGGTGGTTCAGGAGGCGTCCAAGCCTCCAGAATCATCTACTCTGGCTTCTCCAAGGGGAGAAGCTGCAACGCCGCACCTGGAGCCGCGCATGACAGAGCGGCCCCAAATCGGGTGGATGGCCATGATGGATGAGGGCTCAAATGACCCCTCTGTCACCGAAGAGCACTACACTCTTCTGAGTGCTGTTTTAGAAGGTGTTCGATCCGTTGAGAACATATTGAAGGAAGCCTTCAGTGGCCTGCTGATAGGAATTCACAGGGTACTCTTTTTTACAAAGTAATTTTAATTTATGGGTTTATCTACAATCCCTATAGCCAGTAGCCCCCGAGCCCTATGTGAGCTTGAAAAACTTATGCGGGGGTCAATTTATGCAAGAAAAGTCACTTGAGACATCATAATGGAAAAATGAACCTTAGCCCCCAAGACTTTGGTGGGATGAAAGAAAAACCTTGTGGAGGTTTGAAATCCGACAATTTGGGAGTCTAATCATATAAATTGTCTATGTACGCCTCATCATCGGCAGCAACCCCTAGTAACATGGAGTGGGCGTAAATAAATCGGAAGCTAAAGAGCGCTAAGGACGGACTCGGTCGTCTCAATAGGCAGTTTGACGATGCACAAGGTAGGTCGGAATTAGACTATGTATCTATATTTCCTTTGTTTAGGTGAGGTATCGTGTACTTATGTGCATATTTGTTTATAACAACTATAGTTGTTGTCACGGACGTTGAGAAGCTCAAGGCCGAGCTAAGCGAGGCAAGGCAAGAGGCTGCCGATCAGAGAGCGGCATCCGAACAAGCAGCAGTCGATCTATTGTCGTCCAAATCCGCTAGAGACAAGCACGAGGCTAGAGTGGCGGAAGTGCAAAAAGAACTCAAAGACACATTCACTAAATGTGAGGCCCTTGAGAATAAAAAACAATTACCTAGCTTCCGAACTATCCTCATCCACGTCGTCTCTCCAGGAGGCGAGGAAGGAGACTCAAGGCCTCCAGCAGGAGCTGCACCAGATCAACCGTATTGTCGAGGGTAAGCGATATTTGCTGTAATGCTCCTTTGATGGAAAAAGGTTCTTGTTGCTTACCCGGATTTGGCATTCACGAGGCACGTTTGTGGACCTCCCGAAGAGTGCGGCGGATGTGGCATGACACTATGCGTCCCAGGAAGGAGACGCCGAGCTGAGGTGATTTTGGGAACAATTTCAGGCCCCCGAACAACCTCTCCTCGTCTCTGATCGGCTGATAATAGCTGATAGAGATGCATCGGTTGGCGGAGCCAGCCATGAAGGACCTCTGCATGAGGTTGTGGCCTGCAGAGCCATTGTCGAGAAATTACTTCGTCTTCGTGCAAAGGCTGATTGCTACTGCGCCCCGAATTGATGCCCTGGCACGTCCTGCATGCATAGAGGGGGCTCAGCTGGCGTTCTCGTAGACCATGGTTCATTGGCCAAAGCTAAAGCCACTTGAGATGGCCACCGATCCTCCGCCTCTTGGGAAAGAGCATAGGCGCCCTCAACTGTAGTTCCCCGCTGTTATGGATGGTGCTAGGGCAATAGAAGCCTTGTGTCCAAATGATGTAATTTTTGAGTTAAAATACTCTCTTGTGTTGATAGTGAAAAGTTTGGTGTAAGTTACTTTGCATGGTATATGCCTTATTTTTCTAATTTTGACTCGTGTGTGGTCGTTTGTAAATTGAAAGTTACCAGTCATCGGCTTCCGCCCCTTTATAGAAACTAGAATGGGTGTTTTCAATATCTGCGCTGTTACCATTAGCCAACGTCTTGGTGCCCGTAGGCGGTAGTGCTGAATAAAACAAGGCAATTAGACTATGCGGTTTTAATGCTTTCACTTAGCTGTAGGAGCTTATAATGCGGGGACTAAGTACTAGGCCCCTGTATTTTGTTATGTTCAGATAGTTAAAAGAAACTTTTATCACATGGTTTGGTTAACTTCAAACCCTTCGTGTGACACGGTGAACTCCTATCAGTTCGTAGTTTTAAGACTTGTCATCGGATTGCACACCAGTTCTCGCTTATTATGACAGCCATTTTTTGGCTTTCTCCGTTGAGATACTTAACCACACGAACTAGAAGTACAATCGCAGTGGTTCTCCCTTTACCTTTTAGCCGAACAAGTAGAACATAAAGGGGTAAACATAGGAGCCGGGCAACCTAACTTTTGACCCAAGACATAATTCGGAACTAATGCGAATGCAATATCCAAGACTCCGAACACATGAAGAAAAAATGTGGTGTCGGAATGATGCTTGGGGCGAGCCCTAATGGCCAAGCCCCCGGTCAAATACCCTATCGCATAAAAATAATATCAAACTGGCTCGTTGTTGATGTCGGAAAGTGACGAAGAAAAGAGGGGAGAAAAGCTTGCACAAAATGAATGCCGTGGGACCGTAGAATTGGTCTTTATTTCCAATAAACTTTTCATCCGTATACTCCGATCTGTCCAAGCAACTGTTAGAGATATGCAAAAATAAATTTTATAGAGAAAAAAGGTTTACACAGGATTTTTTACATCTGTGCCCCTGGTTCCTTAGTTGTACTCATTCATCCGCACACTCTTAACTTTTGCTCACTTTTCCCCACTCCCTTGTCTGAAACCCTTAGAAATGGTCACAACAGAGGATGCCGTCAGGTCAATGGTTTGATCGATAACTCTGATAAGTGGGGCCGTGTCAGAACGGCTACTCCTTTGACCATTCCAATGTGTGGGGACACATAAGGACATGTTGGATGGGCTTGTCTAAACCACGAGCTCGAGCCCTACAACAATGCTCCGCCCGCCACCATGCTCTGCCCCCTCCGTCGCCGTCGTGCCCACCAACCTCTAACCCCATTCCGCCTCTACCGCCGTCGTGCCCTCCGCTAGATATACCCCCACATATCCATCTGGATTAAGCAGCGATGTTGGGGAAGTAGGCCCTCAAGCTCGTCGACCGTGGAGAGGATTGGGTGGAATCGGCGGTGGATAATTCATGTACTACACCTGCATAAGCTTCGTTTTCCCCTCTAACAGATTTGCTAATACATAAAATGGGCCCTATTTGACCGCTAGTCGCTTGAATCGTTCAAATTTTGCTGAATTGTTCCCGGCCTAACAACACCCCTTATTTGAATCGAATAGGATTGATCCTGCGCTTGCTTTCTGGCTGTCGGATAGGATGGAAGTTAGTGTGCTGCACGGTAGAAAATCTCATATGCCTGCTGGATTTTTCTATCTAAAGGTGGTAGAAACCAGTATGTCGTTCAAATATTTGCTTGCGGTGCTCCGAAATTCTCCATATGGATGGAGCCTTGCTGATGTTGTTGAACTGAATTTTTTTAGTAGTACCGAGCAAAAATTTATACCACTAACTTGCGATGAGCATCTGGGATTGCTCTTTGCTTTGAATGCTGAAAGACGCTTCAGTAAAATCCAAATCAAGGTGCTTTGTAGGATCGAAAGTAGGTCTAGAGGTGGGGTGATTAGACTACTTGGCCAATTAAAAATCTATTTTTTCCCAGTTTTAAGTGTTGGCGGATTTTAGCATTCATAGCAAGTCAAGTACAACCTACACATGCATGTCTACGAGTATAGCAGCGGAAAGTAATGACGAGCATGAGTAGTAAAGGAAGGGTAGGAAGATCAAACACAATTTGAAGATGATGACCGACAAGTATAGGGGATCTATCCTAGTCCTTTCCATAAGTAAGAGTGTCGAACCCAATGAGGAGCAGAAGGAAATGACAAGAATTTTTTAGTAAGGTATTCTTTGCAAGCACTAAAATTATAGGTAATAGATAGTGTCATGGATTTGTCGCGGCAGCTGTCCTGGTGAACGGACTTAGGTTCGGGAAGAAACACAACTATGTGGCGGCTTGAAGGGGTTGATTAGAATCAAGAGACGCGGAGTTTTACCCAGGTTCGGCCCCACTGATGGAGGTAAAAGCCCACATCCTGCTTGTCTGGTATTGATCATGAAGGAGATCTCTCGGTTACAAGGGTGTTGTTTTGCTAGCTCTCATCACGAGAGTCTCTAATCTCTTGTCTATCTAAGACCTGTCTATTGAGACGTCTAAAAACTTCACCCTCTCGGGGTGACCCGCCCCTCCTTATATAAGCTGAAGGGGCGGCTTACATGTAGAGTCTAAGTCGGACTGAGACTTCCTATTGTGACTTCCCATCGTGGGCTTCTCTTCATGGGATTCTGAGTCACCGGGCGGCTTACGCCGGGCGGCTTACAACCGGAGACTCATCTTTAGGGACTTACAACCGGAGAGTCATCCGGGGACTCACAACCGAAGAGTCATCCAGGGAATCACAACCAGAGAGTCATCCGGGGACTCACCAGAGAGTCATCCGGGGACTCACAACCGGAGAGTCATCCGAGGACTCACCGGAGAGTCATCTGGGGACTCACAACCGGAGAGTCATCCAGGGACTCACAACCAGAGAGTCATCCGAGGACTCACTGGAGAGTCATCCGGGGACTCACAACTAAGGATGGCAATGGGCAGGGTATGGGCAGGGTAGAGCAATACCATACCCATACCTGTATAGTAAGTGGGTATAAAATTCTACCCATACCCGTACCCATGGGTATGAAACTTTACCCATACCCATACTCGACGGGTACCCATACCCATTGGGTACCCGGCAGGTAGAACAAATAGTACACAAGTTGTTCATAATTTTACACTCATTGATAACACATTTGAAAAAACAATCAATTATCTTAACTTGGTAACAGGTAGATGAGTACATGACAGTTATCAAAATTTAGAAATCATGACATACTCATAAGTTAATAGGAGTAGATGAGTCACATGACAAATTAGTGATTAATTGACGAAAACTTAACATTAGTTCACAAGAAGGCAGGGTATGGGTATACCCACGGGTACAAGGATATACCCGTACCCTACCCATGACTTAACGGGTAGGGTATGGGTACTACCCGTGGTTATGAAAGTGTGCCCATACCCTGCCCATGCAAGTACGGTACCCATGGGTACCCATACCCATGGGTAAAAATGCCATCCTTACTCACAACCGAAGAGTCATCCAGGGACTCACAACCGGAGAGTCATCCGGGGACTCACCGGAGAGTCATTCGGGGACTCACAACCGGAGAGTCATCTTCAAGCCGGGTCATAGCTATCTCCGGGTTATAACTGTCTCCCGGGTCATACCGCGGGGTATATCCCCGACATTAGCCCCTAGTTAGCTTGAATTTATTCATGGTAACCTCCTAAAATGAGAATAGTAAATATGTTAAGTGGCCAGCTTGCTCCTTTGGCCGGCTTATGAAATGGCTCCTCGGAATCTGGGTCTTTTCTGCATATGAATGAGTCATCTTGATAATCATCTTGCTTTTCAGTGTCCATTGAGAAATATTGAGAATAGAACACCCATATGCCATTGAGTCAGCTTCCAATACTCTTGGCGGGTCATTTCTGCTGTGTCATAATCATTGATGATGTCGGGTCATTATCGTCGGTGACGCCGGGTCAAATAACTAGAATCCAGCTGACTTGATAAAAATATTGGGATGAAAATCCATCTGATGTAAAATCGGACTTCCATTATTGTGAAGGAGGGCGGCTTATATAAAATCTGGCGGGTTATGATCTTTTGATAATGTCGGGTCATAAATGTTGGTGACGCCGGGTCTAACAACTGAACTCCATAATTAACATCTTCAAAATTCTCCTCAAAGTTTTTGATATGTCCATATTACCTGTAGCCCCCAAGATCCAAGATTATCCATGATAACTTGGTGCTTTGCAATAATATTTTGGACTGTGTAGCCCCCAAGTGTCGGGTTGTCCTTCCTGCAGCAACCTGGGACTTATAACTGTCTTATACCTTATGTAACTTCAGTAGGTGTAGCCCCCAAGGCCAGCTCATCATCATGTGATGGTCCGGGTCTTCAATTTGAACCATATAATCTGTTTAAACAGTTGAGTACTGTAGCCCCTAAGTGCCGGGTCAGTAAGAATTACTGGGCTGGGACTTAGAAAAATATAGAAAGGCCAGCTCACATCCTTGAGATAATATGGTCTTGCTGACAATGTAACGATTTGAAAACCGGCTTGCATTAGCCCCCAAGTGCCGTGGTGCATGCTTGCAGCGACATGGGACTTGTATATTTGATATAAACTGGACTTGAATAGTGTAGCCCCCAAGTGCCGGGTTGTCTGCCTGCGGCGACTCGGGACTACGCAAGAATAATATGACCCGCCATAGCTTGTTGAATGAATCCTTGACCGTGGTTGTAATATAACCCGAAATGAATATCCTTGAATAATTCCTTTGTCTTTGACATGAAATCTCTGCTTGTGGTTGCGGTGCAACCCGGCAAATATATGTTTGGAGAAATCCATGAGTATTGTAGATTACTACAGAGCACAATTAAAGAAATCCGAGAACCGATCAATTAGATGACACGACATTATATCTGACAGGGCGGCTCTTGAGAAATAATGAATTCTCTGAGCTAGCTTGAAAACCCCAATCATTTAGTACGGGTTATGATAAACCATGAAGATCCAGCCAGGTTGGCTATAAAAGATCCATTTGCTCTTTTCGAAGTTTTTCATCATACTTAACAGCGGCTCATCTTAAGAGAGAAAACCTGCAAATATAAACAAGACAAAATATATTCTGCATTGTTGTAAGGGCGGCTTGAGAGCCGACCGATAGAGTTTGATAAGCTACACCCGATGGGTGGGAAGCCCCCTAGACGATCATGTTGACGGAGTCAACTTTTTGGCTTAAGAGCGGACCGATAGGGTCTGATAAGCTACACTCGGAGGGTGGGAAGCCCCCTGGACGATCATGTTGACGGATTCAACTTTTTGCATCATCTTGTAAGTCACTATCTTGTAATGAAGAAAATGGCAGAAGCCTCCAAGTGACTTTATGATGATCCAACGAATCCGGGTACCCGTGTTTGAATGGTATATCTCAGCGGTTTGTCCTCTTGGGCAATTTTTTAATTCTTCCGCCAATTATATAATAGCCCCAAGGATTGAGTTTTCTCTTGAAAAATGACCAAATGTGTCTCGCCGTGACTGTAGCCCCTGAGTCTTAAGTTTGACTCGAAGAGGCGGCTTGAGAATCTCCACTGAAGGGTGATGTTGATATTGGTGGGTTATAGATGACCCCATATGAATTTCTTAAATAATGCGGTCGATGGTTCTTCTGGTTGATTGTTGAATTTAACCAAACTACAACGACGGCGATTTGTGCGCCTGTCCGTCGGGCGGCTCAATTCGACGAGCACCGCACCAATATGTTGATATAAATCATACTACGGGCGGAATCTTGCGCGCGTCCGTTGGGCGGCTTGTACTGGCGTATGCAGCCGCTGGCATGTTGATGTAAACGTAGAAACCATCCGCGACATTGTAAGCTGGCGCGGATGGGTGACTCAGCCGCGTGCGTTGTGAGCCGGTGCAGACGGGAGAGTTGGCTACGGCGTGTTGACGCTGGATCGGACCATGGGTGACTTTCGCGCGTCCGTTGGCCAACTCATATAGGCGGGCACTGTCATGAGCTTTGTATCCGCGAAATGATTGTCACCTTGGTAGTCCTACATAGAAGACATTGCAAACAAGAGTAATTGTTCTCGAAAAAATGCATAAAGAAAAATTAACTGGATGGACTTCATCTGATTTGTTCAGACGACGGATGATTGTAACGTTCATAAATTCCCTCGTAGTACTGTCGTTGAATTCTTTTTGATCCTTATCTGTATACAAAGGAGTTTTTTCAGCCTCCCACTTATCCTCTCACCGAACCGAACTCCCACCATGTTCTTATCTCCCGAAATGGCAGCTCACAGGGGAATCGCTCATGCACGAGGAGAAAGAGCCGGGGCGGCTCGGATGAACGCCGACAGGTGAGGAGGCGAGGCAGAGCTCATGGTGAGGTGAGGTGTAGCTGTGGCCGGCAGGTGTGGAGGCGCTCGGCGAGGCAGACCAAGCCGACCTAGGAGCGGTGGCTAGCACAAGCCCAAGGGGTAAGCCGGAGCAGAGGAGGCGGCCCACGGCGGCTGGGCGGAGATGGCGGCTCACAGCGCGGGAGCAGGGCGCTCAGCGGCCGCGACGGCTCATGGCGGAGGAGTGGGGTAAGCCGGAGCAGAGGAGGCGGCCCACGGCGGCTGGGCGGAGACGGCGGCTCACAACACGGGAGCAGGGCGCTCAGCGGTCGCGGCGGCTCATGGCAGAAGAGTGGGGTGAGCCAAAGCAGAGGAGGCGGCTCACGGTGGCTGGGCGGAGACAGTGGCTCACAGCGCGGGAGCAGCGCGCTCAGCGGCCGCGGCGGCTTATGGCGGAGGAGCGGGGTGAGCCTTGCTGGTGCCGGAGATGGAGGGAGTGATGAGGTAGAAAGCGGCAATGGTGGAGAGCATGCCGACAAGGGGAAAAGCAGGCGGTGCTCGGCCGCGGCATAGCAGGTGGCACGGGGTAACCATGAGGCGGCGGCTTGGGGCTGACGGGCTTTATGGACGAGGACTCGCCGGTGGCCCCGACGGTGCCCGCAGACGAGGATGCCCCGCCACCGCGGTGCGTGAGCTCAGCACCCATCTCCAGCGGGCCAGCAGAAGAGGTCAGCAACCCGGCGATACGATGCCAGGCAATGTGGTGGCCATAGCAACGGCCGGCTCGGCGAGCGGGCGAGGCGACGAAGGCAAGAGCAGAGGTGATGTGGGCGATCGGAGCAGTGGTTGCCGTGGCTATGGAAGCAGCTATGGGATGGAGCCGGCGAGGCAAACTACGGCTCTGGAGGCCCGGATACGGTGGGGTGGATCCACTTTTAACTTCTAGTTCCAGTCCGTGTCAACATCTCTTTCTAAATCGTGTCTGCCTTGGTTTGACCGGATCGCAAAGGCGAGTCACCTCGAAGAGGAGCCATGGTGGAGGGGATTGAATCCGGGTCGGACTGTTTAATCTTTCTGTCTTCACGTGGATGTAGTACTATGGTCTTGCTTTGGCCTTCTTGTCACGAAGTGGCGTAGCAGTAGCAATTCCGTAGCAAACAGTAGGGATCTTGTTGAATTGCACCGGTTTGCTACATCAGGGAAATTTGATCTGTCCTCGGATTTATGAACAGCCGGGAGGTGCATACGCGGTGACATGAAGTGCAGAAGCAGTAGCAGAAATCGGTTTCCAGTTGGAAACAATGGATCGACTGGGTGCGCGCAGCGGCGCACGATAACCCTAACTTCCTCATCTCAATCTCGGGCGCGACGACTCATGCGATGGAAATCATGTAGCGACTTGCGACGGCGCACCCCACGGAACCCTAATTTTTATCTTGATCTCGAATCTTCTTCTTCCGGTACATCGAATTTCTCGATCCCTAAAGGATCCCTCCAAGAAAACAATTCCACCGTGCGTCAGCCCCACGGTGGGCGCCAACTATCGTGGATTTGTCGCGGCAGATGTCTGGGTGAACGGACTTAGGTTCAGGGAGAAATGCAACTATGTGGCGGCTTGAAGGGGTTGATCGGAATCAAGAGACGCGGAGTTTTACCCAGGTTCGGCCCCTCTAATGGAGGTAAAAGCCTACATCCTGCTTTTCTGGTATTGATCATGAAGGAGATCTCTCGGTTAGAAGGGTGTTGTTTTGCTACCTCTCATCACAAGAGTCTCTAATCTCTTGTCTATCTAAGACATGTCTATTGAGACATCTAAAAACTTCACCCACTCGTGGTGACCAGCCCCTCCTTATATAAGCTGAAGGGGTGGCTTACATGTAGAGTCTAAGTCAGATTGAGACTTCCTATTGTGACTTCCCATCGTGGGCTTCTCTGCATGATCTTCTGGGTCACCGGGCGGCTTACGCCGGGCGGCTCACGCAGGGCGGCTTACAACCGGAGACTCATCTTTAGGGACTCATCTTTAGGGACTTACAACCGGAGAGTCATCCGGGGACTCACAACCGGAGAGTCATCCAAGGACTCACAACCGGAGAGTCATCTAGGGACTCACCAAAGAATCGTCCGGGGACTCAGAACCGGAGAGTCATCCAGGGACTAACAACCGGAGAGTCATCCGAGGACTCATCGGAGAGTCATCCGGGGACTCACAACCGGAGAGTCATCCAGGGACTCACAACCGGAGAATCATCCGGGGACTCACCGGAGAGTCATCCGGGGACTCACAACCGGAGAGTCATCCAGGGACTCACAACCGGAGAGTCATCTAGGGACTCACCGGAGAGTCATTCGGGGACTCACAACCAGAGAGTCATCTTCAAGACGGGTCATAGCTATCTCCGGATTATAACTGTCTCCCGGATCATACCGCGGGGTATATCCCCGACATATAGTTTTGTGATAAGATAATTTGTAACGAGTAACAAGTAACAAGTGTAGCAAGGGTGCATCAAGGTATCCCAATTCTTTTTGTAGCAAAGGACAGGCCTGGATAAACTCTTATATAAAGCAAAGCACTCCCGAGGACACATGGTAATTTCTGTCTAGCTAGTTTTCATCATACTCATTTGATTCACGTTCGTTACTTTCATAATTTATATGTGGGTGGACCGGTGCTTGGGTGCTGCCCTTACTTGGACAAACCTTTCACTTATGGTTAACCCCTCCTGCAAGCATCCGCAACTATGAAAGAAGAATTAAGATAAATCTAATCATAACATGAAAGACATGGATCCAAATCAGCCCGTTATGAAGCAACACATAAACTAGGGTTTAAGCTTCTGTCACTCTAGCAACCCATCATCTACTTATTACTTCCCAATGCCTCCCCCTGGGCCCAAATAGTGGTGAAGTGTTATTTAGTCGATGTTCAAATAACACCACTAGAGGAAATACAACATACATCTCATCAAAATATCGAACGAATACCAAATTCACATGATTACTTATAACAAGACTTCTCCCATGTCCTCAGGAAAAAACGTAACTACTCACAAAGCATGTTCATGTTCGTAATCATAGGAGTATTAATTATCATAAAGGATCTGAACATATGATCTTCCACCAAGTAAACCAACTTGCATCAATTACAAGGAGTAATCAACACTACTAGCAACCCATAGGTACCAATCTAAGGTTTGAGAAAAAGATGGGATACAAGAGATGAACTAGGGTTTGGAGAGGAGATGGTGCTGGTGAAGATGTTGATGGATATTCACCCCCTCTTGATGAGAGGATCGTTGGTGATGACGATGGCTTCGATTTCCCCCCTCCAAGAGGGAAGTTTACCCGGCAGAACAGCCCTTCCAGAGCTCTTGATTGGTTATGTCCAAGTTCTGCCTCGAGACAGCGGCGCTTCGTACTGAAAGCGTTCTTATGATTTTTTTCGAGGTCAAAACCCTCCATATAGCAGAAGATTGGCATCTAGGACCTGTCAGGTGGGTCACAAATCGGGTAGGCATGGCCAGGGGGTGGCCTCGCCTGGCAGGCTTGCCACCTCCTGGTGGGCCCCCTCTGGTATTTGTTTCACCCAATATTTTTTATATATTCCAAAACAATTCTTCGTAGATTTTCAGGACTTTTGGAGTTGTGCATAATAGGTATCTCAGATTTGCTCCTTTTCCATTCCAGAATTCCAGTTGTCGACATTCTCCCTCTTCATGTAAACCTTGTAAAATAATAGAGAAATGGCATAAATATTGTACCATACCGTGCAATGACAGCCCATAATGAAATAAATATCAATATAAAAGCATGATGCAAAATGGACGTATCAAGTCCCCGAAGCTTAGACCTCGCTTGCCCTCGAGCGAAAGCCGAGATAGATAAATATGTCCACATGTCTAGAGAAGGCGGTGTCGATAAAAAAAATATGGACATGAGGGCATCATGATGATCTTTAGAACAACAATACAAATTGTAATAAGATTTCTTATGCTAGAGTAATAATTCATTCACAAGATAAAGTATGAACCAAGAACTCCATTGACAACCAACAAACTATGCTCTCAGTCATTGAAGCAATTAGCAATTTATCATTACATCGGAAAGAGTCAATATAAGGGCTTGTAAAGAAAATCCACATACTCAATCATCTTTTAGTATTTCATAATTGCTAACACTCACATGGTACTCATGAGATCAAAGCTTCAATCGGACATAGAGAAAGATAGGGGCTTATAGTTTTGCCTCGAAACTATTCACCTCAAGGGTGATGTCAACAGTAATAACTTATGCTCACCCACATCCAAATGGGTATATGTGTCTAGAACATTCACCAAAACATAATGCTTGCCAAGATAGAGGCAAAATATAGGAAGTGGTGAAGATCACCATGACTCTTGCATAAAGGTTAGTACTTAAAAAGTAAAAGTAACAGACATGCCCTTCACAGAGGGAAGCAGAGGTTGTCATGCGCTTCTTGTTTTGGAATGCCCAAACCCTTCGTGCAAAGGAACACCGCGTTGTATTGCCCTTTGTTATAGCAACCTTTATTATGCAGTCCATGGCTTTTATTTATTTACTATCACAAGTTCGTACAATGCTAATTTCTCTTGCAATAAAAGATCACACATATTTAGGAGCAATTCTTATTCCTTTTTGCACCGATGACAACTTACTTGAAGGATCTTACTCAATCCATAGGTAGGTATGGTGGACTCTCATGGCAAAACTGGGTTGCGGTGTTTGGATGCACAAGTAGTATCTCTACTTGGTGCGGAAGTTTTGGCTAGTATGAGGTGGAAGCAAGCACTACATGTTAGAGGATCTAAAACCATATCACTTTATTCGGAAGCAAACAAACATAACCCATTATGTTGTCTTCCTTGTCCAACATCAACTTCTTAGCATGTAATATTTTAATGAGTGGTCACAATCACAAAAGATGTCCAAGATGATATATTTATATGTGAATCTCACTTTCTTTATCACTTCCTTTTTAATTGCACAAATGACCAATCACTGTGTTTGTCAACTACAAACAAATTTCAATCGACATAATTCTTATATGTGAAGTCATCACTCCCCATAGGATCATTATGTATACTCTTTGATTTTATTCTACTCTTATTTTATTTATTACTCTCAAGAGCATAGTGAGGGAGTCCTGGATTAGGGAGTCCTCGGATAGCCGACCTATTATTTATGGGCCGTACTATATAGGCCACTTACCTAACACTGGAATGTTGGATGGCCCAGTCTACAAGATGGAGGCTTCGGGAAGCACGACTTGCGCTCCACGTTTGATGTACTAAATAGGCATGTTTATCTCTTCGGCATGTAACCGACCATGTGTAAACCATAGGCATCCTCGGCACCTATATAAGCCGGAGGGTTTTAGGGTATAGGGATAGAACAACTCATCTAGGGTTTGCTATTCAATCTCGAGATAGATCAACTTTGTATCCCCCATATCATCAATACAACCAAGTGGGACGTAGGATATTACCTCCATAGGAGGGCTCGAACCTGGGTAAATCCGTATCCCCTTCGTCTCCTATTACCATCGATTCTAGTCTCATAGTTCGGGACCCCCTACCCGAGATCTGCCGGTTTTGACACCGACATTGGTGATTTCATTGAGAGTTCATCCGTGAGCGAGATGGAATCGACGCCTCGCCTTGTCATCAAAGAAGAGGTTCGGAATATAGATTTTTTTGTCCCCAGACAGATCTTCGCCTTCGGCAGCATTGTGCAGCACGCTGATTGCGCTGGCCATCTAAGCCGTGTTGAGAGCTTCGCCAGTGATCGAGAGGTCAGATTCGGAAACTTTTCTCCGTCGACTCTCGAGGTGAATTGACATTAATCAGGCTCGCAGCTTCGCATGTAGCCTCCAAGGGCTCTGGGGCTTTAACCTCAAGCCCCTTCTCCGGACATGCCCATGGGGTCACCCATGGCGACGAGCCGATCTATTATCCCGGTCCAGCCATTAAGCCAGATGACCAGACATATGTTCTTGCCAAACACTTCCCATGTCCGGACGTCTTGGAGGTTAACTCCACGAGTTCCGAACAACTGGATCCGATCGGGCCCTCAACAGTCGACGAGGTCCTGGATCAATTCTTGTCGATGAAGATCACTGATGACCCAGCCCCGATCTATGCTCGGTTCAGTTACGGTGGGGGCCAGGTCGAATTTGTCGACCCACCTACCACCCACTTAATAGCCACTGTCGAGGATTTAACCGACATGCTGGACTATGCCTCGAAGGAGGCAGAATACATGGATGAAGAGGACTATGCTCCCACCCCCGTTAACACCGGGAGTTGGACCGCCACGTCCACATACGACGTCTATATGGTAGATACTCCTGTCACCAATGACGATAACACGCCTCACAACAACGGTGACAAATGAGGCGATGCACCATCAAGGCGCCGAAAATCGCATAAGCGGTCCAAAAGCAAAAAAGGAAGAAAAGCTATTATCAATAATGGGGACGGTAATACCCCCGCCGATCATGGCAGTCCTGATATCCCCGAGCACCCGTTAGAGGATCCAGAAGGGCATGAGGATCAAAATGACCACGATAATGTCAACGACTCCGAAGGCAATGATTACCTTCCCCCTATCGAGGAGGAAGATATACCGGAAGACGATGACTTGTACATACCTGATAACCTTGAAGATCAGGAAGAAATCAGGCAATTGCTCATAGCAACGGCTCGCATCCTAAAGGCTAAAGAACGGCAACTCAAAGCCAAACAGACCGATCTCAATGATCGATGGACGAAAGTCCTCTCAACCGAGGAAGTATACGAGACCGGTCTGTCAAACCAGCCCAAAAGCTACCCTTAGAGAAGGCTGCTGCCGCAATTAGATGATGAACTTAGTGATACTCTGTCTCCAAACCATACTACGTATGACAAGCCGGACCGCCCCCTCGGGGTTGGGACAGGACGGCTGACGACGTCGGTTACATATCGGAAGTGCCCTGAAGACGAGGTAAGGAGACATTAGAGCCCAGTGGAAGGTTTGACCTGTGAGTTGACCTGGATCACAGAGCAGGCCGCACAAGATCTATCTATGGATCTAGAAAGTACTCACCCGATAGACGCGGTGGATATGGACCATGGTTTGACCAAAACAACAAAGTCCGGGAATGCAACCGGCCCCATACAGACGCCGAATACAGGCATGACATAGCACGGGTCAGAGGCGTCGCTCAACCATTGTGCTTCACAGATGAGGTAATGCGGCATTAGTTCCCCGAGGGGTTTAAACCATGAATATAGAACAATATGATGGGACCACTGACCCAACTGTATGGATTGAGGACTTCCTCCTCCATATCCACATGGCGCGAGGAGACGATCTCCATGCCACCAAATACCTCCCTCTTAAGCTTAAGGGACCAGCTCGGCACTGGCTAAACAGCCTCCCCGAAAACTCCATTGGATGCTGGGAGGACCTGAAAGATGTGTTCTGCTCTAACTTCGAGGGAACCTATGTCTGCCTGCTGGACTCTTCCGATCTTAGCAAGGTCATCCAGAAGCCCGACGAGTCTGCTCGGCAATGTTGGAATCGGTTCTTGACTAAGAAGAACCAAATAGTCGACTGTCTGGATGTTGAGGCCATAGCCTCCTTTTGGCACAATATTCGGGACGAATGGCTGGACCGTCAGCTAGGCCAGGACAAGCCTCGGACCATGTCCGCCCTTACCTCCCTCATGACCCGCTTTTGCGCGGGCGAGGACAAATGGCTGGCAAGACTCGGCCATAATTCTGAAGATCCCATGGCACCTGAGGCCCGGGATGTCAACTCAAAGCAAAAGTGCAATAAGAATAAGCGCCGACACAATAATAGTGATGCCAATGACACGACTATAAATGCCAGATTCCGCAACTCCCGACCTAGGCAGCGGAAGAAGCCTCCTAAAGGAAATCGTGACGGACCCACTCAGCTCGAGAAGTTCATGGAAAGGCCCCGCAAAATCCATGGGACTTCGGAATAGCCCGCCAACCACACACACCGCAACTGCTGGGTGTTTAAACAGGCCAGCAAGATACCACCCGAATACCAAGGCAAAAGCTCTCGCAGCAAGGACGAAGATGAGACTCGGGGTCCAATTGGTGGCGGACAGAAGAAATTCCCTCCCGAAGTCAAAATGGTGAACATGATATACGCCACCCATATACCCAAGAAGGAGAGGAAGCATGCCCTTCGGGAGGTCTACGCTGGGGAACCCGTAGCCCCGAAGTACAACCCATGGTCAGCATACCTGATCACCTTTGATCGACTCAATCATCCGACCAGTATCTGCCATGGGGGTTCGGCGGCCCTCGTCCTAGACTCCATCATAGATGGGTATCACCTCACAAAGGACCTAATGGATGGAGGAAGTAGTGTCAACCTGATTTACTCAGATACGGTGGAAAAGATGGGCATAGATCCGTCAAGGATCAAACCTAACAACACTACCTTTAAAGAAGTGATCCCGCGCATTGAGGCCCGATGCACGCGCGTGTTCGGCTCGGCCGATAACTTTCTCAATGAGGACTTGATCTTCAATATCGTGCCCTTATGCAGCGGCTATCACGCGCTGCATGGTCGGACATCATTCGCTCGTTTCAATGCGGTCCCACACTACGCATACCTCAAGCTCAAGATGCCGGGCCCCAAGGTGTCACTACTGTCAACGGCAATACTGAGCGCTCCCTTAGAACTAAGGAACATGCACTGGACCTAGCGGCCGAATTTATCTACAAAGAAGATCGGCAAGTTCCGACATCTGCCATAAAGGCAGAGAAGGCTGTGAAGCGAGTTTGCCTTCAGATCGAAAACTCAGATCCTTCCTCCTCCCCTCTATAGGGACTCGACCCCCACCGCACAACCCCAGGACCAACAAAGTATGTGCCCAGGAGGCACAACTTCGCACTTAAGATTCCCTGGGTAGCGGTGGGGAAATTAAGATGGGTGTTTGGCTGCCCCGAACTGTTACCATCGACACATCTTCGGACAAAACACAAATGCTCCTCAAAGAGCCTGCCTATGGCATAAATCTCACCTACAATTCGGCGGCCTCTCAAGATTTTGCTGGCAAAATCTGCCCGCCGAAAACTAACACCCATCAAGGGGCATCTAAGAGCAGGAGTCAACTAGCAAGGGGGCATATCGAGGACGTCAGGTTACCAACCGAAGACCCTTGGTACAACCACTCATGTATATTTTTATTTGTTATTTCCTTCACATACTTGTAAACAGTTGCTTCGGCAATCCGAGTTATAAGAGTTGTCGAGAAAATACAAAATTGCGTGGCGCAAGTTTGCCTCATCTATCCTTTTTTTCGGTACATATTTTTTCTCATTTCTCCCTCTTCTCGTGAACCTATTCGGTATGACGCGAGGTAACCGGCTAATAGACCGGGGGCTCGAGTTCAAACTCAAATCGACTTATCTATCATGTGTTCGACGTCTTGGTGTTCACATTATATGCGTCGGTTCTGAACTATGTCTTTGGTCAATAAGTTGGGTTGCCCGACTCTTGTGCTTGCCCCTTTATGTTCAGCTCGTTCGCCTAAAAGGGCAAAGGGAGCACCCCTGCAATTGTGCTTCCGGATAGTCTGGTCAAGCACCTCAGGGGAGAAAGTCAAAAATGGACTGTCATAGTATGCGTGATCCGATCTGTAAACCCCGAGCTAGAAGTATTATACTTCAATCCTCGTAAGCGGTTATTCTGTGTTATAAGAGGAACTTGCCCTTTGTGCAGACGTTGTGATATCGATTTCGGCCACGGTTCGTTCGAACATCACAACACTCCGGTGGCTAATCGTATGCTTCCCGTACTCCTTTTCGCGCCCCTCCGGCTAAGTGAAAGAAATAAAGCACTATAGTATGATTGCCTAGTCTACCGCACTATACCACCTTCGGGTTTCGATAATATGGCTAAGGGACACATTACATTGGCATAGACACCCCATGTAGTATCTACGTGGGGGCTGAAGCCGACGACTCGCTTCTTTCAGTATTAAACGGCCACATAGGAGTTATAAAGGAATGCAAAACTATATAAGAGCAAATACTAATATCATTAAAAGTTAACGCAAGTCTTCGGACACGTTACAAGCTCATTCAAACATTTTATCACCCAAACACTACGACGCTATCACCCATGCACTCTCCATCACTCCATCGAAGTATAGCTCGGGGCATCGATGCTCCTTCCAGAGTGGCTGCGGGTCGGTAGCTACCTTCATCGGATTTAGCCTCGGCTAGTGCACTTTGGCCTTGGCAAGGGCCATCCGGTCTCCTTCGATGCAGGAGGAGCACTTGACGGTGTCGAGGCGGGGCGAATCAGCGATCAACTTCTACACCAAGCCAAAGTAGCAGCTTGGTACCGGCTCACCGGGCCATAAGCGGATGCAGAGGTCCTTCATGGCCGGCTCCACCATCTGGTGCAGCTCCATCAGTTGTTTCAGCTGTTCCACCAGAAGAGAAGGACGCTCGGGGATCCAAACTGTGCCCAGAACAGCCGAGCTTCATCTCCTTCTCCCCCGGAGGCGAATAGCTAATTGGCGTCCGCCACGCTCTTCTGGAGATCGGAGGATGCGCCTAAGGATCGCCACACCTGGAACCGTCTGTCCATTCGCTCCTTCTAGAGTTTGGTTTTCATGGTGGACAGTTCGGCCAAGATCGGCTTATTCTTCTGCTCCAAGGCCTCGCATATTTCGCTGGCATCCGTGAGCTCCTCCTGGACCTGTGCCACACGAGCTTCATGCTTGCTACTAGTGGTCCGCATGGCGGAAAGGGCGACAACTGTTTCCTTAGCAGCCACCCTCTCGGTAGCCGTCTCATTCCTTCGCACGCTGGATCTCGGCCTTGGGCCTCTCCACCTCCTTCGCCGATGCTGCGCGTGCATTATACAATATGAAGTAGTTGCATTGACAATATTCAGACAATAAAGCTCAGACAAAGGCATTCGGATACTGTTTTGACATACCTTGAGCCTCCTCGAGCCTTCGGTTAGGGGCCTCAGCTTCATCTTTGGAGTGCTTCAGCTTCTGATTCAGCTCTTCCAGCTCGGCGCCATTTATGGGTTCTCAATTCCTGAGTTATAGACAATCCGATCATATGTCGAGTTATTCTCACATTTTATACACTTAAGCTGCACCTAGTTCATTATTGGATTCAGATGTGACCCCTAGGTGAGCTTTTTCACCTCACCTAGGGCTTGGGGCCTTCCATGTATACAATGCGAATAAATAAAATCTTTGCAAAATAAACACATCGGGTGACTTACTTGAAAACCCGGAAGGAGAACTTTGAAGGCCTCTTTCAGTCCGTTGTCAACGGACTGGACGCTCTGTAGTACCGCACCCATAAGGGTGCGGTGATCCTCGGCGATGGAGGTGCTCGATAGAGTTTCCTTCATGGCCGACCACCTATTGGTCGGTGGTGCCGGTGATGATCGGATTCCCCAATCACCCAACCGGGATTGGACCGGTGCCTCAGGAGGCATAGTGTGCTCCAGAGATGTTCTCGAAGGGGACTGAGCTCCAGCTCGTCCGGCCTCCTTGGTATCCAAGCGGGGTGTTGCCCCCCGGTCTTCAGTGGCCGAGGCATTAGCCTCGGCCATGATGTCATCTCCCTCGCCACCGGTGTCCGCCTCCATAGGACTGGGCTGGGACGACTGCTACTTCTCGAGCATGCGTTGGTTTCCCGTGAAGAGGAACAGTTTGATGCAGCAAAGTAGATAAGTATTTCCCTTAGTTTTTGAGAACCAAGGTATCAATCCAGTAGGAGATACAAGCGAATCACCAATAGATGTACCTGCACAAAGAATCAAACTCTTGCACCCAACGCTATAAAGGGGTTGTCAATCCCTTCACGGTTACTTGCAAGGATGAGATCTAATAGAGATAGATATAATAGGATGCTTGAACGGAAAGTAAAACTAAAAGTAAAAATAATGCAGGAAGTATTTTTGGTATTTTTGGTTTTAGATCTGAAAATACAATACGGAAAATAGACCCCGGGGCCATAGGTTTCGCTAGATGGCTTCTCTCATGATGGCAAGTATTACGGTGGGTGAACAAATTACTGTCGAGCAATTGATAGAAAAGCGAATAATTATGAAGATATCCCAGGCAATGATTATGCATATAGGCATCACTGCCGTGTCAAGTAGACCGGAATGATTCTTCATCTACTACTATTACTCCACACATCGACCGACTCCTGCCTGGATCTAGAGTATTAAGTTCATGAAGAACAGAGTAACGCATTAGGTAAAATGACATGATGTACAGGGATAAACTCAAGCAATATGATGAAACCCCCATCTTTTTACCCTTGATATCAACAATACAATATATGCCTCCCTACCCCTACTTTGTCACTGGGTGAGGACACCACAAGATTGAACCCAAAACTAAGCACTTCTCCCATTGCAAGAATTACCAATCTAGTTGTCCAAACCAAACCAATAACTCGAAGAGACTTGCAAAGATATGAAATCATGCATATAAGAATTCAGGAAATACTCAAATAATATTCATGGATAATCTGAACATAAACCCACAATTCATCGGATCTCGACAAACACACCACAAAAGAGTATTGCATCGGATAGATCTCCAAGAAGATCATGAAGAACATGGTATTGAGAAGCAAAGAGAGAGAGAGAGAGAGAGAGAGAGAGAGAGAGAAGAAGCCATCTAGCTACTAGATATGGACCCGTAGGTCTGTGGTGAACTACTCACGCATTATCGGAGGGCCAACGGAGTTGATGTAGATGCCCTCCATGATTGAATCCCCCTCCGGCAGATTACCGGAAAAGGCTCCAAGATTGGATCTCTCGAGAACGGACGCTTCTGGCGGCGGAAAAGTGTTTTTGTGATTCTCTTTGATAATGATGGAATATTTGTGAATTTATAGGCCAAAGATTAGGGTTAGGGGAGCAGCCATGGGCCCACAAGCTTGCTCGCCCCCCTAGACGCACCTCTAGGGCGTATGGCCCCACGGTGGCTCATTTGCCTTGGTTCTCAAGTCTCGCAGATTCCTTTTGTTCCAAAAAAATTCCTTCCGAAGGTTTTATCCCGTTTGGACTCCATTTCATATTCCTTATTTGTGAAACTCAAAAACAAGGAAAAAACAAAAACTGGCACTAGGCTCTAGATTAATAGGTTAGTCCAAAAATAATATAAAATAGCATATTAATGCATATAAAACATCCAAAATAGATAATATAATAGCATGGAACAATCAAAAATTATAGATACATTGGAGACGTATCAACGACGCCTCCACGACATCCTTCGTGGAGCCTGGAGTGGTGGGATGCGATGCATCCCCGCTCTGCGCCAGTTCGGCGGGCGGGGTCTCCCCGTCCGATATCACCTCGGTGGGAATAACATGCGGGGGGCTGTAAGGCCAATAACCTGTCTATTAGAAAACTCTAAATCTATTCGTAATGAACAAGAGGGTCTTCGGATCCTAACCTTGATGGGGGGCTTGACCCATAGGCTCCTTCAGGTCTTCGGACGGGGTGCCCGAGTTCGAGCTATCATCGAACAGAACCACCCGCATCTGCCGTGCTCTCTTGTGGGTGGGAGAAGGGACCTGCTCTGGGGTCTCCGAAGATGCCGCTCTCTTCCTGACATGCGGGGAATCGCCTTCCCCCTCGCCCTCGACCTCGGCCTCCTCCTCCTCCTCTGCTTCCTCCTCCTCAGCCTCCTCCCGATTTGAGGAGGCGGGGGTATCCTTGGATGCGGCATCAGGCTGGTTCCTGTTGCAGATGCCAGCCTGGCGTGGCTTCTTCTTATCTTTATTCGTGGGTGCCTCGTAAGGCTTTACCACGAGCATTTTGGCTAACAACCTGGTCCTCTCGTCTTCGGGATGAGGCGCCGAACTGTTGATGGTGATAGGCTTTCTTTAGCCATTTCTGCAAGGGAGTGATCCGAAGAGAACATTATGAATCCTCTTTGAGGAAAGTAAAATGCAATTCAAGCAGAAGTGTATCGTACCTCGATAGTAGGCTTGGAGGCCTGTAGGCCTCTGTCTTCTTCCTCGGATGGCCAGTTCTCCTACAACTTGAAGATCGCCTTCAATAGCTTGTCCCCCATAGTGTGGAAGAGGTTCTGGGCTGTGGGTGCATCGTCAGTCTTGCGAGCCCACAGGGGAGTGTCCCAGCACTGGCAGGGGAGGATGTGTCTCCGGAGCATCACCTGGACCACATCAGTCAGCATGATGTCCTTCTCGACCATGGATCCGATGCATTTCTATAGGTCACCAAATTCTTTGCTCGATCCCCACTCAAGGCCTTTGTTGAGCCATGACGCTAGCCTGGTGGGGGGACCGGATCTGAATTCGGCGGGAGGAAATTGACCTTCTTCTTCTGGTTTTGTGATGTAGAACCACTCCTTCTGCCATACCTTGATGGTATCGATTAAGGTACCCGATGGCCACACGACGCAAGTGAGCTTGCCAATAACAGCCCCGCCATAGTATGCATGCTTCCCGCCAACGCACTTCAGCTTGATGTTGAATATTTCTAGCCAGAGCCTGAAGTGCGGATCGACCCGAAGAAATGCCTTGCAGACGAGGACGAATGTCGAGAGGTGCATGATGGAGTTTGGCGGGAGGTCGTGGAAGTCGAGGCCATAGAAGAACATCAGCCCCCTAATGAAGGGGTGGAATGGGAAGCTCAACTCCCTAATGAAGTGGGGGATGAACACCACCCTTTTGCTTGGCTTGGGGGTGGGGATCACTTTGCCCTCCTTTGCTGCGCGGTAAGGGATGTTGGCAGGGAGGTAGCCGACCTTATTGAGGTCGAGTATGTCCCAGTCGGTGACCATGGAAGCTTCCCACTGGCCGTTGGAGCCCGCCATTGCTGAGGTCGGAGGTGGGGTCATAGAAACCTAGATCTGTGCTTTGGAGGCGCAAGGGAATGGGAGGTGGAGAAATCGAATGGAGAGCGTGAATAGCCTTTGAGGTTTTCTTCCTCTTTTTATGAGGCCTATTGATTTTGAACCCCCTGCTGCGCCGTGAATCCCTCCACTTCCTGAGACGTGTAATCCATTGCGTGCGCATGATTAAGTATATCCCGTATAAAACGGGACACGATCGGTATATTGATAGATCATGAAGATTAAAACGGCCTCGAACCGCGAATCGAGTCTACGCGACTAGCCTAGCGGTCGTGGTGGGCCGTAGCCTTTTGTTAAAGATTTCATCAAAGGAACGTTGCTTACCCCCTGACGTTTGTCCTTCAAAGCCTATTAATTTGTAGTATTCGGATGTGCTACTATGAGGGAAACTACTTGTGATCGGAGGCCAAACTATGGTTCGGCAGGAAGGAATTCACCTCACAAGTCGAATACTCTGTTCACGAAGCAATGGGAACTAATGACCCTTGGCATTGGAGGCAAGTTTGGGGGCTACTAAGGGAGTCCTGGATTAGGGGGTCCTCAGATAGCCGACCTATTGTTTATGGGCCGGACTATATGGGCCACTTACCGAACAGTGGAAGGTTGGAAGGCCCAGTCTCCAAGATGGAAGCTTTGGGAAGCCCGGCTTGCGCTCCACGTTTTATCTAGTAAATAGGCATGTTTATCTCTTTGGCATGTAACCGACCATGTGTAAACCCTAGGCATCCTTGGCACCTAGATAAGCCAGCGGGTTTTAAGGTATAGGGATAGAACAACTCATCTACGGTTAGCTATTCGATCTCGAGGTAGATCAACTCTGTAACCCCCATATCACCAATACAACCAAGCAGAACGTAGGGTATTAGATCCATAGGAGGGCCCGAACCTGGGTAAATATGTGTCCCCTTCGTCTCCTGTTACCATCGATTCTAGTCTCACAGTTCGGGACCCCCTACCCGAGATCTGCCGGTTTTGACACCGACACATAACAAGCTAGCAAGGCCCTCACATCAAAACTACTTTTTATTATATAACTCCCAGACTTGCTTACATAAGGGGAGAAAAAAGCAAAAAACTCAAAGCTAGATCATACTAAACTTTATTCTACGGGATCAAGATAAAGGCAAAAGGATCAAACTAAGAAAAACAAGAAAAAGGAAAAAGGTTTGATGGTGATACGATACCGATGCACCTCCCTCAAGCTTGGCACAAGCCAAGGGGAGTGCCCATACCCATGTGCTTAGATGTCATTCTTTGAAGGCAATGGTGGTGGAGTTGTTGATGAGGTTGGAAACTTCCCTCCATATTCCAAGGCATAGGCTCGCCATCATAAAAGGATGAACAAGTCTGAGGAATCCTCAAATCTGCAGCCAAACTCATTCCCTTAAATTTGTAGTCATACTTACAGTTTTGGTTTTGCAGATCATAGATCTAGGCTTGAAGATGCTCAATTTTCTCATAAAGCTTCAAGATGTGTTCCCTGATGTCCTTGGTGTCCAACTTATGTTTATGGGTGAACTATGAGAACATCATGTGATTGGCATTGAGCCCACGTTCCACCATCCCTTGGCACTTGAAGACTTGTTGCTCCACTACTTCGAGCCTTGTTTCCATGCCTCCGGTCTTCTTTGGCCCCTCAATGTCATGGATGTGCAGAACCCCCTCATGCATCTCAATGGTTTGAGGGTGTCGCAACACCTCTACAAGATAAGGGTTGATGACCTTCTCGAAGAACTTGTCCTTCGGGAAAATTGGGGATGCCATGGCAATCTAAATCTGTACCAAAAACAACTCGAAACGGAAATAGGAGGTATTGTCGTGATACGAAAGTCCAAACCTTCGGGAGATTATATAATGAATTTTTGCCGACCCAAAGGAATGTACCACAAGAAAAATGGAGTCCGAAAGGTGCACGGGGTGGTGGCAAGCCCTCTCGGCATGGCCAGGGGGTGGCCGCACCTAGCAGGCTTGTCACCTCCTCGTGCGTCTTTCAGATTACTTTTGATTTTCTAATTTTTTAAATATTCCATAATGGAGAAAATAGCTATTGGGAAAGTTTTGGAGTCAGTTGACTTACGGTACCACATACCTATTCCCATTTGGAGTCTGAAATGTTCCGGTAGGTCTCCCTAATATACTCCTCCGGAGTTATCGTATTAATAATATTGGTTTCAATATTTATGGGAGTACCTGAGATATAATGTTTGATTCTTTGCCAGTTTATCACCTTCGGATTTGTGCCTTCGATGTTGTTGATCTTGATGGTACCAGAACGATATACTTCCTCGACAACGTAAGGACCTTCCCATTTAGAGAGATGTTTTCCTGCAAAAAATCTTAAACGAGAATTGTATAGCCAGACATGGTCACCTACATTGATTCACGCTTTTGTATCCTTTTATCATACCATCTCTTAAATTTCTCTTTAAAAAACTTGGCATTCTCATAGGCCTGGGTCCTCCATTCATCAAGTGAGCTAATGTCAAACAACCTCTTCTCACCAGCAAGACTTAAATCATAGTTGATCTCTTTGATTACCCAATAAGCTTTATGCTCTAACTCTAGAGGTAAGTGACCTGCCATACCATAAAGCATTTTATACGGAGACATACCCATAGGGTTCTTGTAAGCAGTTCTATAAGCCCATAATGCATAGTCAAGTTTCTTAGACCAATTCTTTCTAGATCTGCTAAAAGTCTTCTGCAAGATCAATTTAATTTCTCTATTGCTTAATTCTGCTTGACCACTAGACTTAGGATGATAAGGAGATGCAATTCTATGATTAACATCGTACTTCGCAAGCAACTTATAGAATGCACCATAAATAAAGTGTGAACCACCATCACTCATTAAATATATAGGGACTCCAAATCAAGGGAAAATAACTTCCTTCAGCATCTTAATAGAGGTGTTATGATCATCACTACTAGTTGGAATAGCTTCTACCCACTTAGTAACATAATCAACAGCAACTAGAATATGAGTATACCCGTTGGACGTTGGAAAAGGTCCCATATAATCAAAACACCAAACATCAAATGGTTCAATAACAAGAGAGTAATTCATAGGCATTTCCTGATGTCTACTAATATTGCCAATTCTTTGACATTCATCACATGTCAAGACAAACTTATGAGCATCCTTGAAGAGAGTAGGCCCATAAAACCTAGATTGTAATACCTTATGTGCAGTTCTATCTCCAGCGTGGTGTCCTCCGTTGGCCTCGGGATGACACTTGTGTAGGATCTGTTCCTGTTCACGCTCAGGTACACAACGCCTAATAACGCCACCTACTCCTTCCTTATAAAGATGTTTGTCATCCCAAAAGTAATGTCTTAAATCATAGAATAACTTTTTCTTTTGTTGGTATGTGAAACTAGGCGGTATAAATTTAGCGACAATGTAATTAGCATAATCAACATACCAAAGAGCATTGCATGAAGCATTTATGACAACTAATTGTTCATCAGGAAAGCTATCATCAATAGGTAGTGGGTCATCAAGGACATTCTCTAACCTAGACAAGTTATCTGCTACGGGGTTATCAACACCCTTTCTATCAGCAATATGCAAATCAAATTCTTGTGGTAGAAGAACCTACCTGATAATTCTATGTTTAACATCTTTCTTTCCCATAAGATATTTAATAGCAGCATGATCAGTGTGAATAGTTACTTTAGAATCAACAATATAAGGTCTGAACTTATCACAAGCAAGAACAACTGCTAAAAATTCCTTTTCAATGGTAGCATAGTTTGTTTGAGCACTATCTAGAGTTTTGCTAGCATAATGAATAATATTGAATTTCTTATCAACTCTTTGTCCTAGAACAGCACCCACAACATAATCACTAGCATCACACATGATTTCAAAGGGTAGGTTCCAATTAGGTGGTTGAACAATAGGTGCAGAAATCAAGGCATTCTTAAGAATTTCAAATGCTTCTACACAATCATCATCAAAAACAAATGGAACATCCTTTTGCAAAAGATTAGTGAGAGGCCTAGAAATCTTAGATAAGTCTTTAATAAATCTCCTATAAAAACCAACATGACCAAGGAAACTTCTTATACCTCTAATATCCGTAGGACATGACATTTTTCAATAGCATTAACATTGGCCTTGTCAACTTTAATACCTCTTTCGGAGATTTTATGTCCCAAGACAATACCTTCATTCACCATAAAGTGGCACTTCTCCCAATTCAAGACAATATTAGTTTCTTCACATCTCTACAAAACACGATCAAGTTTGCTTAAACAATCATCAAAAGAAGTTTCGTAAACGGAAAAATCATCCACGAAAACCTCGACAACCCTCTCACAAAAATCAGAGAACGTAGCATTCATACATCTTTGAAAGGTAGCAGGTGCATTGCATAAACCAAAAGGCATACATCTATAAGCAAAGGTACCGAAAGGGAAGGTAAAAGCGGTCTTCTCTTGGTCCTCTTTTGACATAGGTATTTGAGAGAAACCAGAATAACCATCTAGAAAGAAAAAATGTATGTGTTTGGATAGTCTTTCTAGCATTTGATCAATAAAAGGTAGATGGTAATGATCTTTTCTAGTAGCTTTATTTAATTTCCTAAAATAAATTACCATTCTATATCCTATAACAATTCTTCGCGAGATCAATTCATTTTTATCATTAGGAATTACGGTAATACCTCCTTTCTTAGGGACGCAATGAAGGGGACTAACCCATCTACTATCAGCAATAGGATAAATGATACCTGCCTCTAGGAGCTTTAATATTTCATTTCTTACCACTTATTTCATTTTGTGGTTCAACCGTCATTGGTGATCAACAACTGGTTTAACATCGGGATCCATATTAATTTTATGCTCACATAGAGTGGGACTAATTCCCTTAAGATCATCAAGAGTATATCCAATAGCAGCACGGTGCTTCCTCAGAGTTTTCAATAATCCCTGTTCTTCATGCTCTAAAAGGTTAGCACTAATAATAACAAGATATATCTTCTTTTCATCAAGATAAGCATATTTTAGAGTATCCGATAATTGTTTAAGCTCAAACACGGGATCACCCTTGGGTGGAGAAGGATCCCCAAGTATTTCAACACGCAAGTTGTGTTTCAAAATAGGATGCTGATCAAATAAAATCTCATCTATTTCATTCCTTTCATTCATATGCATATCATTTTTATGGTCTAGCAAATATTGTTCTAAGAGATTAGTAGGAGGCACAACAATAGAAGCAAGACCAATAATTTCATCCTTACTAGACAATTCTTTATCATGGGGTTGTCTACGAAATTTGGAGAAATTAAACTCATGAGACATATCCCCAAAACTTATAGTAACAGTTTCCTTCTCACAATCTATCGTGGCATTAATGGTATTCAAGAAGGGTCTACCAAATATAATGGGACAAAAATCATCTTCTGTGGAGCCAAGGACAAGAAAATCAGTAGGATATTTTATTTACCACACAATAGTTCAACATCTCTAATAATCCCAACTGGTGCTATAGTGTCTCTATTAGCAAGCTTAATTGTAACATCAATTTCCTCTAAATGAACCGGTGCAATATGATTCATAATTTCTTTATATAAGGTAAAGGGAATTACACTCACACTAGCACTCATATCACATAAGCGATGATAAAAATGATCTCCTATTTTAACAGAAACAACATGCGTGCCAACAATAGGTCTATGTTTATCCCTAGCATCAGGTTTAGCAATTCTAGCAGCTTCATCACAAAATAGAATAACATGCCCATCAATATTCTCAACCAAGATATCTTTAACCATAGCAATACTAGGATCAACTTTAACTTGCTCAAGGGGTGTAAGTGTTCTAGCACAACTGTTACGAACCGCAGTTGAAGCTTTAGCATGTTCCTTTATTCTAATAAGGAAACGTGGTTTCTCAATATAAGCAACATGAATAACAAGATCAACATTATAAGTAATAGTTTCCTCTTCAATTTTAATAGGTTCAATTACTTTCAGTTCAATGGGAGGATGATATTTAAACCACTTCTCCTTAGGGAGATCAACATGAGCAGCAAAATATTCACAAAAAGAAGCTACTATCTCAGAGTCAAGTCCATATTTAGTGCTAAATTCACGAAAATCATCGGTGTCTACGAAGGATTTAACACAATCAAACTTAAGGTTCATACCTGACTCGTTACCTTAGTCGAGTTCCCAATCTTCAGAGTTGCATTTAATTCTTTCAAATAAATCCCATTTGAACTCAATATCTTTCTTCATATAGGAACCAACACAAGAAGTATCAAGCATGGCTTGATCATTACGAGAAAGCCGAGCATAAATTTTTTGACTAATAATTTATCTCGAGAGCTCATGATTGGGGAATGAATATAACATTGACATAAGCCTCCCCCAAGCTTGATCGATTCTTTCTCCTTCACAAGGCCAAAAATTATAGATATAATTCCGATCATGCTGAACTAGATGCATAGGATAGAACTTCTGATGAAAATCCATTTTCAATCGATTGTAGCTCCATGATCCAATATCATCATGTAGCCTGTACCATGTCAATGCCTTATCCTTCAAAGATAAAGGAAAGAACCTCTTCTTGACGTGATCCTCAGGCAAACCTGCAAGCTTAAATAATCCACAAACTTCATCCACATAGATTAGATGCAAATCAGGATGTAGTGTTCCATCTACCACGTAAGGATTAGCCAACAGTTTCTATATCATACCCGAAGGAGTTTCATAATAAATATTTTCAGTAGGTTCAGTAGGTTGAGCGACAACTCTTTGTGTTTCCGGTCGAGGTGAAGATACCCCGAACAAACCCCTCAAAGGACTACCTTCCATAGTAACAATTGACAGTAAATTTTAGCACACTATATAAAATTTTCCTTACCAGATTCCACTTACCAAAGGTGCTTCACTCCCTAGTAACTGCGCCAGAAAAGAGTCTTGATGACCCACAAGTATAGGGTATCTATCATAGTCCTTTCCATAAGAGTGTCGAACCCAGCGAGGAGCAGAAGGAAACGACAAGCGGTTTTAAGTAAGGTATTCTCTGCCAGCACTGAAATTATCGGTAATAGATAGTTTTGTGATAAGATAATTCGTAACGACTAACAAGTAACAAGTGTAGCAAGGGTGCAGCAAGGTATCCCAATCCTTTTTGTAGCAAAGGACAGGCCTGGACAAACTCTTATATGAAGCAAAGCGCTCCCGAGGACACATCGGAATTTCTGTCTAGCTAGTTTTCATCATACTCATTTGATTCGCGTTCGTTACTTTGATAATTTAATATGTGGGTAGACCGGTGCTTGGGTGCTGCCCTTACATGGAAAAAACCTCCCACTTATGATTAAACCCTCTCGCAAGCATCCGCAACTACGAAAGAAGAATTAAGATAAATCTAACCATAACATGAAACATATGGATCCAAATCAGCCCCTTATGAAGCAACACATAGACTAGGGTTTAAGCTTCTGTCACTCTAGAAACCCATCATCTACTTATTACTTCCCAATGCCTTCCCCTAGTCCCCAATAGTGGTGAAGTGTTATGTAGTCGATGTTCACATAACACCACTAGAGGAAAGACAACATACATCTCATCCAAATATCAAACAAATACCAAGTTCACATGATTACTTATAACAAGACTTATCCCATGTACTCAGGAACAAACGTAACTACTCACAAAGCATGTTCATGTTCATAATCATAGGAGTATTAATTATCATAAAGGATCTGGACATATGATCTTCTACCAAGTAAACCAACTAGCATCAACTACGAGGAGTAATCAACACTACTAGCAACCCACAGGTACCAATATGAGGTTTTAGACAAAGATCGGATACAAGAGATGCACTAGGGTTTGGAGAGGAGATGGCGCTAGTGAAGATTTTGATGGAGATTGACCCCCTCTCGATGAGAGGGTCATTGGTGATTTCCCCCTCCGAGAGGGAAGTTTCCCCAGCAAAACAGCCCTGCCGGAGCTCTAGATTGGTTCTGTCCAAGTTCCGCCTCAAGATGGCGGTGCTTCGTCCCGAAACATTTCTTATGATTTTTTTCCTGTCAAAACCCTACATATAGCAGAAGATGGGCATCTGGGACCTGCCAAGCGGGTCACAAGCCTAATAGGCGCATCAGGGGTGTGGCCGCGCCTGGCAGGCTTGCCACCTCCTGGTGGGCCCCCTCTAGTATTTTTTTCGCCCAATATTTTTTATATATTCCAAAACAATTCTTCATAGATTTTCAGGACTTTTGTAGTTGTGTAGAATAGGTATCTCAGATTTGCTCCTTTCCAGTCCAGAATTCCAGTTGCCGGCATTCTCCCTCTTCATGTAAACCTTGTAAGATAAGAGAGAAAAGGCATAAATATTGTACCATAACGTGCAATAACATCCCGTAATGCAATAACTATCAGTATAAAAGCATGATACAAAATTGACGTATCAACTCCCCCAAGCTTAGACCTCGCTTGCCCTCAAGCGAAAGCCGAGATTGATAAATATGTCCACATGTTTAGAGATAGCGGTGTCGATAAAATAAAATACAGACATGAGGGCATCATGATCATATTTAGAACAACAATACTTATTCTAATAAGATTTCTTATGCTAGAGTAACAAATCATTCACAAGATAAAGTATGAACCAAGAACTCCATTGACAACCAACAAACTATGCTCTCAGTCATTGAAGCAATTATCAATTTATCATAACATCGGAAAGAGTCAATATAAGGGATTGTAAAGAAAATCCACATACTCAATCATCTTTTAGTCTTTCATAATTTCTAACACTCATGCGGTACTCATGAGATCAAAGCTTCAATCCGACATAGAGAAATATAGGGGCTTATAGTTTTGCCTCCAAACTATTCACCTCAAGGGCGTTGTTAACAGTAATAACTCATTCTCACCCACATCCGAATGGGTATATGTGTCTAGATCGTTCCCCAACACATAATACTTGCGAAGAGAGAGGAAAAATATAAGAAGTTGTGAAGATCACCATGACTCTTGCATAAAGGTAAGTACTTAAAAAGTAAAAGTAATAGAAAAGCCCTTCGCAGAGGGAAGCTGAGGTTGCCATGTGCCTTTTGTTTTGGAATGCCCAAACCGTTAGTGCAAAGGAACGCTGCATTGTATTGCCCTTTGTGATAGCAAACTTTATTATGCAGTCCGTCGCTTTTATTTGTTTACAATCACAAGTTCGTACAATGCTTATTTCCCTTACAATAAAAGATCACTCATATTTAGGAGCAATTATTATTGCTTTTTGCACTGATGACAACATACTTGAAGGATCTTACTCAATCCATAGGTATGTATGGTGGACTCTCACGGCAAAACTGGGTTGAGGTGTTTGGATGCACAAGTAGTATCTCTACATGGTGCGGAATTTTTGGCTAGTATGAGGTGGAAGCAAGCACTACATGTTAGAGGATCTAAAACCATATCACTTTACTTGGAAGCAAGCAAACATAACCCATTATGTCGTCTTCCTTGTCCAACATCAACTTCTTAGCATGTAATATTTTAATTAGTGGTCACAATCACAAAATATGTCCAAGATGATATATTTATATGTGAATATCTCTTTCTTTATCAATTCCTTTTTAATTGCACCAATGACCAATCACTCTGTTTGTCAACTCCCAACAAATTTCAATCGACATACTTCTTATATGTGAAGTCATAACTCCCCATAGGATCATTATGTATACTCTTTGCTAATATTATATTCTTCTTTTATTTATTACTCTCAAGAGCATAGCAAGCTAGCAAAGCACTCACATCAAAACTAATTTTTATTATATAACTCTCGGACTTGCTTACATAAGGGGAGCAAAAAGCAAAAACTCAAAGGTAGATCATACTAAACTTTATTCTAGTGGATCAAGATAAAGCCAAAAGGATCTAACTAAGAAAAACAAGAAAAAAGAAAAAAGGTGTGATGGTGATACGATAAAGGGGAACCTCCCCCAAGCTTGGCATAAGCCAAGGGGAGTGACTATACCCCTGTGCTTAGATGTCCTTCTTCGAAGGCGATGGTGGTGGAGTTGTTGATGAGGTTGGAAACTTGTCCACAGGTACCAATTTGAGGTTTGAGACAAAGATCGGATACAAGAGATGAGCTAGGGTTTGGAGAGGAGATGGTGCTGGTGAATATGTTAATGGAGATTGACCCCCTCTCGATCAGAGGTCATTGGTGATGACAATGGCTTCGATTTCTCCCTCCGGGGGGGAAGTTTCCCCGGCAGAACATCCCTGCCGGAGCTCTAGATTGGTTCTGTCCAAGTTCCGCCTCAAGATGGCGGCGCTTCATCCCGAAAGCTTTCGTATGATTTTTTCCAGGTCAAAACCCTCCATATAGCAGAAGATGGGCATCGGGGACCTGTCAGGTGGGTCACAAGCCTAGTAGGCGCGGCAAGAGGACTGGCCGCGCGTGGCAGGCTTGCCACCTCCTGGTGGGCCCCCTTTGGTATTTGTTTCGCCCAATATTTTTTTATATATTCCAAAACAATTCTCCATAGATTTTCAGGACTTTTGGAGTTGTGCAGAATAGGTATCTCAGATTTGCTCCTTTTCCTGTCCAGAATTCCAGCTGTGGGCATTTGATAACCCATAAGTATAGGGTAGAGTATTCAACCCAAATTTATTGATTCGACACAAGGGGAGCCCAAGAATATTCTCGAGTATTAGAAGCTGATTTGTCAATTCAACCACACCTGAAAGACTTAATATCTGTAGCAAAGTATTCAGTAGCAAAGTAATATGGTACTAACGGTAACTATGGCAACGTGATAGTAGCAGTTTGTAGTGATTGTGACCGTAGCAACAGGAAAGTAACTTAGAGAATATCAATATATGAAAAGCTCGTAGCCAATGGATCAGTGATGCATAATTATGTCGGATGGCATTCATCATGCAACAGTTATAACATAGGGTGGCACAGAACTAGCTCCAATTCATCAATGTATTGTAGGCATGTATTCGGTATATAGTCATACGTGCTTATGGAAAAGAACTTGCATCACATCTTTTGTCCTACCCTCCCATGGCAACAGGGTCCTATTGGAAACTAAGGGATATTAAGGCCTCCTTTTAATAGAGAACCGGACCAAAGCATTAGCACTTAGTGAATACATGAACTCCTCAAACAACGGTAATCACCGGAAAGAATCCCAATTATTTTCACCCTGGGCGATGCGTATCATAACTCGTAATAGGTGTCTACAACTTGCAATACAGGATCAAGAACACACACACACACACACATATATATATATATATATTCATGAAAACATAATAGGTTCAGATCTGAAATCATGGCACTCAGGCCCTAGTGAAAAGCATTAAGCATAGCAAAGTCATAGCAACATCAATCTCAGAACATAGTGGATACTAGGGATCAAACCCTAACAAAACTAACTCGATTACATGATAAATCTCATCTAACCCATCACCGTCTAGCAAGCCTATGATGAGATTACTCACGAACGGTGGAGAGCATCATGGAATTGGTGATGAAGGATGGTTGGCGATGACGAAGGCGTCGAATTCCCCTCTCCAGAGCCCAAAATGGACTCCAGATCTGGTCTCCCCAGGAAGAACAGGAGGTGGCGGTGGCACCGTATCGTGAAGCACGATGAACTCTTCTCTCTGATTTTTTTCTCCTCAGATAGGAATATATAGGAGTAGAAACGAGGTCGGAGGAGCAGCAGGGGGCCCATAAGCCTGCTCGGTGCGGCCTAGGGGGTGGCCGTGCCCACCAGGCTTTTGGCCAGGTGGTGGGCCCCTACAGTTAATTCTTTTGCAAGTATTTTATATTAATTCCAAAAATATTAACCGTAAATTTTTAGGACGATCCGAGAACTTTTATTTCTACACAAAAATAACACCAAGGCAATTTTGCTGAAAACATCGTCAGTCCGGGTTAGTTCCATTCAAATCATGCAAATTAGAGTCCAAACAAGGGCAAAAGAGTTTGGAAAAGTAGATACGTTGGGGACGTATCGGCATTCTTCGAATTCATGTAAACCTTGTAAAATAAGAGAGAAAAGGCATAAATATTGTACCATAACATGCAATAACAGCCCATAATGCAAAAAATATCAATATAAAAGCATGATGCAAAATGGACGTACCAGAAGACACATTGATTTTTTTCCTGTGGTTCCGATAGGTGGTGCTATCGTAAGTCCACGTTTATGGAGTCTTCAACCCATAAAGGGTAACGGTCATGAGAGTCCATGGAGGGCTCTACCCAGGGAGGGTTCCACGAAGAAGCATCCTTGACTATACCATGATGGCCTACGTCCATGGAGGACTAGCCTAACTCGAGGTAGATCTTCACGAAGTAGGCGATCTCCTTGCCCTTACAAACTTCTTCGTTCACTCCACAAAACGAAGTAGGAGGCTCCAAAGTGACACCTAACAAATCATGGAGGTACCACCCTCCAAAGGGTAATAGGCTTGATAATGTCGATGAACTCCTTGCTCTTGTGCTTCAAGATGATAGACTCCTCAACACACAATCACTCTCTCACATATTTGGCTTTGGTGGAAGGTATTGATTGGGTGCAAAGCAACTTGGGGAGGCTAGAGATAAAGATTCATATGGTTGGAATGGAATGGCATGATCTCAACACATGAGTAGGTGGCTCTCTCTCAGAAAATCGGTTGGTATGAGTGGGGATCTGTTCTGAGTGCTTCTCTTACGAGTGAGTGGTGGTGGAGGAGTATATATAGGCATCTCCAAAAATCTAACCTTACACCTAATAAGTCAGAGTCGGTGACACCGATATGTTAATCTCGGTGGTAACGAGTTGCCTCAAAGGTAGCAACCTTTGAATCTCGATGAGACCGATACATAAAACTCGGTTGCACCGATAAGGTGACCAACGGTCAAATTGCAAACTCGGTGATGCATATTCAACAAACTCGGTGGTACTGATTTTGTGAATTTGCGTAACAGGAAGTTGGCAACCCAAACTCGGTGGCACCAAAGCAGACTCGATTGCACCGAATGGCTAGGGTTTGGCTAAGTCCATCCGAGGCTAGGAATCGGTGGCACCGAGTGGAAGGTGTGGGTTGCACCGATTTTGCATATTAGGTTTTGGACGGACTTTTGTGGAAGAGCCTGTGGGTGTATGTGGTGACTATCACTTGTGCATGCATGATCATTTTGTTCACCAACAGTACCTTACCCCATTTTAATAGTATTGGCTTTCCTATGGACTCAAAGTGATTTCTCACAAAGTAAAATGTAGAGTCATCTTGCTTGAAGCTTTGCCAATCTATTTCCTTGCACCTTGGGGTATTCCACAATCCTTTTGCCAACCCATCATTGAACTTTTCCTGAAACATGCTTAGTGGAAACATTAGTTCAATGACATATATGTTGTTAGTAATTAGCAAAACCACCAAAGGAGAAAATGTGCTTTCATGCTTTAGCCACACAATGAACGTGAGAAGGGGAAAGGTGTTCAGGAATCTTATGCCTCTATTAACGGAGAGCGCCTCGACACTCCTTGTAGGTCAAAACCAAGCAGACCTAGTGGGTCTAAAAGTCACAATATATCTACTGTCATTTCTTGTGCCGCTTCTCCTATCGCTGTTGCAGTCGATGTAGTATAGGATGGAGAGCCAGACGAAGAGGTGCCTCGACATGATGACGAGGATGAAAATATGTTCCCTGACCTTCTAGATATTGCTAGTAAACAAGCAATGGAAGATGAATTTCAGGAGCAACCTATCAGCCGTGCTAAATTTGATGACACTGACGATGAAGAGAGGGAGAAGAACATCGACAACTTGGTTTTAGATGAATATGATGGTGAGGACATGGCAACAATTGAGTGGAACAGGGAAGATCCTTAGCTTGCTGTCGGCACCATATTCTAGTCAATGGTGGACTGTCATAATGTAGGACTACATACTGCATTCTCGCACAAAATACATATGTGATTGAAAGGAGTGATCCATCAAGATTCACTGTTCGTTGCCCATATGATAGGTGTAGATGGAGGTTGCATGCATCACGTATGTTTAGGAGCAAGTTCATTCAGGTTTGTGTATTTTCAGTTTATACCGATTCTATTTTTAGATCATTGTGTAATGTTTTCAGATCATATTTTTTTAGATTAAAAGGAACCCACACTAGCACACTTGTCCACCTGGAGGGGGGAATGCTAAAACAAAGCTAGCAAGGACTAGGTGGGTGGCAGATGTAATTTTGGATTGGTTGAAAGAAAAAGAAAACTTGGTCCAACAAAACTCCAAGGGAAGCTACTTGAGAAGTACAAGATTTTTATACCTTACATGAGGATTTTTTATGCTAAGGAAATAGCTCTTGACAGGATTAATGGCCCTTGGAATGAGAGCTTTCAGTTGCTCTACACATTTAAAGCTGAAGTGGAAGCTGCTAGTCCAGCGAGTATTGTAGAGATTGAGAAGCATATAATTCCATACAAAATAAAAGGGAAGTCATTTGAGAAGGATTGCTTCAGGAGGGATTTTGTTTGTTTCAAGGCTTGTTGGCAGGGATTTCTGGATGGTTGTTGGCCCTATTTGGGTGTTGATGCAACTGCTTTGAATGGAAGGTGGAGAGAACAACTAGTGACAGCTTCTATAGTTGATGGACACAACTGGCTATTCCCAGTTGCATTTGTTGTGGTGGAGGCAGACTCCGAGGAAAGTTGGGTCTGGTTTCTGCAACAGATGCGCAACCTTATAGGTACAGCCCCAGGTTTAGCTATACACACAGATGCTCGCAAGGGTTTGGAGAGTGTAGTGGAAATTGTATTCCCTGGAGTGGAGCATAGGGAATGTATGTGACACCTAGCGCATAATTTCAGAACCAAAGTCAACGGTAAAGTTTATGATGAGAACTTGTGGTCAGTATCATACACATGCAGTGAGAGGAAGCATGTGCATAATTTGAGAGTGTTGTATTCTCACAATCCTCTGATGAAGGAGTACTGATACGTCTCCAATGTATCTATAATTTTGGATTGTTCCATGCTATTATATTTATTCTTTTGTATCTTTTCTATGCATTAATATGTTAGTTTACATTATTTTTGGGATTAACCTATTAATCACGAGCCTAGTGCCAGTTTCTGTTTTTTCCTTGATTTTGAGTATTGCAGATATGAAATATTAAACGGAGTCCAAACGGAATAAAATCTTCACGATGATTTTTTCTAGAACAGAAGAGATCTACCAGGCTTGGAGTGCAAGGCAAGGCACTTGCTAGGAGGTCACAAGCCAGGGGGCGCGGCCCCCCTAGCCGCGCCTGACAGGCTTGTGACTCCCTGGTAGGAGTCCAAGCCCTATTCTCCATCCTATAAATACCCAAATATTACCCCAATTCCGAAAAGAGCCACGCAAATACTTTTCTGTTGCTAGAAGCCTCCATTCCCGAGAGATCATTTCTTGGAGCCTTTTCCGGTAATCTGCCGGAGGGGGATTCGATCATGGAGGGCATCTACATCAGCTCCATTGCCCCTCCGATGATGCGTGAGTATTTCACCACAGACCTACGGGTCCATATCTAGTAGCTAGAAGGCTTCTTGTCTCTCCTTGTGCTTCAATACCTTGTTCTTCACGATCTTCATGGAGATCTATCCGATGTAATACTCTTTTGCGGTGTGTTTATCGAGATCCGACGAATTGTGGGTTTATGTTCAGATTATCCATGGATATTAGTTGAGTCTTTTCTGAAGTCTTATATGCATGATTTCATATCTTTGCAAGTCTCTTCGAGTTATTGGTTTGGTTCGGCCAACTAGATTGGTAACTCTTGCAATGGGAGAAGTGCTTAGTTTTGGGTTCAATCTTGTGGTGTCCTCACCCAGTGACATAGTAGGGTAGGGAGACACGTATTGTATTGTTGCCATCAAGGGTAAAAGGATGGTGTTCATCATATTGCTTGAGTTTATCCCTTTACATCATGTCATCTTACCTAATGCGTTACTCTGTTCTTCATGAACTTAATACTCTAGATGCAGGCAGGAGTCGGTCGATGTGCGGAGTAATAGTAGTAGATGCAGAATGGTCAACTTGACACGGACGTGATGCCTATATGCATAATCATTGCCTTAGATATCTTCATAATTATTCGCTTTTCTATCACTTGCTCGACAGTAATTTGTTCACTCATTGTGATATTTTCCTTCAAGAGAGAAGCCTCTAGTGAAACCTATGGCCCCCCGGGTCTACTTTCCATATTATATTTTTAGATCTATAAACCAAAAATACCAAAAATACCTTGCTGCAATTTATTTACTTTTCACTTTCCGCAATCTTTTATATCTATCTCTATCATATCTAATCCTTGCAAATAACCGTGAAGGGATTGACAACCCCTTTGTAGCGTTGGGTGCAAGAGTTTGATTGTTTGCGTAGGTGCATCCATTGGTGACTTGCTTGTTCCTCCTACTGGATTGATACCTTAGTTCTCATCAACCGATGGAAATACTTATCTACTTCGCTGCATTACCCTTTCCTCTTCAAGGGAAAACCAACACACGCTCAAGAGGTAGCAAGTACCTAGATGCAGATCATGGGAAGTTGTGGTCAAGAAGCAAATTCAATGTAATATGCAAAGTAGACTATGTGACTAGTAACCCGATAGAGTGTTTCAATGCAAAGATGAAGTCATTGAAAGGGCTTTTGATATGGCAAATATTTGATAAGATTCGGCAGATTATTATGATAAAGATGGCTCTTCGCAAAAGTATTGTAGAAACAGAATATGTTGGCCATCTTATGCTCCCATCTCTTATTAAGGCATTACATGTCAAGGCAAGAGGACTGAACATAATGAAACACATTCGAAGAGTGACACATGAGGTTGAGGTAACATATACTGATAGTAAAAATAGGGAAAGGAGATATCCAGTTAACCTGGCAACTAGGGAATGCAGTTGTAGGCAATGGCAGCTCCGTGGGAAGCCATGCATACATGCCCTACATCTGATGTCTATTCTGAGTGGTGAAGATGGTGAAGTTGATCAATACATCTTTGTATCTTTTTCTGTTGCCAAATTTAGGGCTGCTTATGCTTCCACTGTGCCTGCACTCTTGGGAAAAGACCAATGGAACATAGTAGATCCAGGGTTCAAACTACATTATCTTGTACTGATTAGACCACCAAGAAAACCAAGGATGATCAGGTACATAAGAGGTGAACAGATTCGTGTAAAAAGACAGCGTCAGTGCAAAAATGTGGAACCCTAGGGCACATTGCTAGGAAATGTACCAATATAGTGGATGCCTCATTTGGAGAAGAGGAATGATGGGCAGCAACAAATGTAGAGGGGAGTGCAGGATTAGAGCAGATTGCATCTATTGCATCCCCTATACCAGATGATACCTACCATGCGGTAGTATCGTATTGGCGCATGATAGTACTGCTCCGGCGGTTCTACCACTCGTTGCCCTGTGCAATAGGTCTTCGTCTGGTCAATAGGGATCCTTGAATTTATTTCTCCCCCTTTTTTTGAATAAAAGGGATCATAGAAGAATTGAAAATATCACAGAAGGATTACAAAGATTTATAGATACAAACACAGACTGAAATATGATAGTAAGTCGGTGGCTCCAAGACAAATTTGTCGGTGGAACTGATATGATGTTATGCAGCTCATTTGTTGAATCAGTGTAACCGAGTCCTTTGTGTCGGAGGCTCCGAGGCTAAAACTGAAACTTGGCAAAGTTTGAGAAACTTGCAAATTTTTGAAAATTTGTAACAAAGTGTTAAAATGATTTTGTAAAGGAATGCATGGAATTTACAAAATGATATCAGCTAGAGAAGATGTGAATGGTTCCAAGAAATCTTTCTATATAGAGAATGAACCAAACAAGATTCTTAACTAGATGATGGGCGGTGACTAGGTTACCTATATTAGAGTATATTAACTTAGGAGCCAAGCAAGAATACTTGATCATAGGTCATACTCATCGTTAAGCTCAAAATGGGGTTACCTTTTTTCGATTAAGCATTTAATGTCTTCATATCACTTGAGTTGCTTTATCTCATGTCTTGGAGTAAAGCTATACCAAGGATATGAGTACATACCTTTGAGTGATGTTGTTGACGTAGCTTGTAGGTGAACTTGATGAGGATGCTCGAAGTTGATGAAGTTCATCTTGATTTGGGAGCAATCCTTGTGTTTTCGTTCACTTTTCACCTACATAGGTTAGTCATGCAAGGAAGAACATGATATATCCAAATGACTAGATACCAATTGTGAAATATATGTCAAGGATATGTTTTGTTGGCTTCTTCCTTTCATCATCAAAGCGAGGTGTGGATACTTGTTCATGACAAGATTACTTAAGATATGAGTTGGTTGCAATCTTGTGGAGTGTTGTTCTTCCAAGTACCTACAAAAGGGTTAGATGCAAGACAAGGGAGCATCGAATTCCAAGATATATGATATTCAAGATAATAGCATGAAATAAACAATGAATCTCATCCCCTTGCATGCATCCGAGAGAGCTTAGCTCAAATTTGAAGAATCAATGATGTTCAACTCACTCCTCAAATGACAAAACACTTTTTCATCAAGTGGCTTAGTAAAGATATTGGCCAATTGCTTGTTAGTATGGACATGCTTAAGTTTAATAACTCCTTTGGCAACTTGATCACGAATGAAATGATGTCAAACTTGAATATGCTTGGTTCAAGAATGTTGCACAGGATTATGACCAATCTTAATAGCACTCTCATTGTCACATAGTAATGAGCATTTTGTTCAGCAATAGTACCTTAGGCTCTTTTGATAGTATTGCTTTCCTATGGACTCAAAGTGATTTCTCACAAAGTAAAATGTAGAGTCCTCTCGATTGAAGCTTTGCCAACGCTATTCCTCATCCTTTTTCTTCATGGGGATACTCTCCACACTCCTTTTTGGAAACCCATCTCTGTATGGACTTTATCTGAAATACACTAGGTGAAAGTATTAGTCCAAGAGACAATGTATGTTGTCATGAATTGTCAAAACCACCAAGGGAGCACCTTGTGCTTTCACACTTAGAATCGACGGAGAGATGTTGATTTTAGTGGGAGTAATGTTCTTATTAAAAAGTTTACTTTGAATTACTATTTATGAATAAATGTCTTAGTGTTTTGCATATTTCTATTGTAGATCAATGGCACCACCTGCTCAACCCTGTTTTTGGTTGAAATCAATCCTAGAAAAGGATAAACTGAATGTAACAAACTTTACCACCTGGTATAGAAATCTGAGAATTGTTCTTAGGCATGATAAAATGGAACACGTTCTAGAGGAACCCCTTCCAGAGGAACCTGCCGAGAATGCTAATGGCACAACCAAGAATACCCACCAGAAACTCTTTGATGTGTCAAACGAGATCAGTTGTCTCATGTTGGCTTCTATGGAGCCCGATCTATAACAGCATTTCGAAAACATTAAGGCTTTCGATATGATCGAGAACCTCAATAGCATGTTTCACATGCAGGCGAGGACCAAAAGGTTCAACGTCTCGTGATCCTTGATGGATTGTCAGCTGAAAGAGGGTGATCCGCTGAGCCTGCATGTGATGAAGATGATTGGATACATGCAAGATTTGGATCGGTTAGGCTTCCCACTTGGGGACGAATTGTCCACAGATACAATTTTGTCTTCTCTTCCGACTAGATATGGGGCGTTCATCTCGAACTTCCATATACACGGCATGGAAAATAAGCTCACTGAATTGCATGGGATGCTAAAAGTGGCAGAGCAGGATATCAAGAAAGGCACGCATGAAGTGTTGATGGTGCAGAACACGACAAAGTTCAAGAAGAGCTGGTCCAAGAAAAAGACTAGGGCAAGGAAGCAAGGAGGCAACTCCTACTATCGCCCCCGTGCCCAAGTCGGGACCAGATATGGGGACCGTTTTCTTTCACTACAAGGAAGCCGGTCACTTGAAGAGGAACTGCAACAAGTGGCTTGCCCAGATAGGCAAGAAGACTGGAAGTGTGACTTATTCTTCAGGTGCACTTGTTGTATATATTAGAGACATTTTTCTTGGTGATATTTCTAGTAGCTCTTGGGTATATGATACCGGATCAATTGTTCACATATGCAACTCGATGCAGGGGCTAAGAAGGACTAGGAATGTTGCAAGAGGACAAGTTGATATACGCGTCAGGAATAAAGCAAGAGTCGCTGCATTAGCCGCGGGCACCATGCAACTTAATTTACCTTCAAGATTTGGAATGGAACTTGATAATTGTTATTATGTTCCTGCATTAAGTTGAAACATTATTTCGGCCTCATGTTTGATGAGGCAAGGTTATGAATTCAGTATTAAGGACAATGGTTGTTCTATTTACTTGAATAAAATGTTTTATGGCTTTGCACCTGTTGTGAATGGTTATTTATATTAGATCTTGAAGGTGAATGAGTCTATAACATAAATGTCAAGATGCATAAGCCTAACGAGATAAATCCGACTTCCATCTGGCATTGTCGACTAGGACACATTAGTCAAAAGCGCATAAAGAAGCTCCATGATGATGGAATTCTGACTTCATTTGATTTTGAATCATTTGAGACATGTGAGTCCTTCCTGCTTGGAAAGTTGCCTAAGACTCCTTTTGAGAAGAGTTGTGAGAGGGCGTCTGAGCTATTGGAACGTATACATAGTGATGTATGTGGACCAATGAGAACGATAGCTAGAGGTGGTTTCCAATACTTCATAACTTTTCCGATGACTTTAGTAGATATGGATATGTCTACTTGATGAGGCACAAGTTAGAAACTTTTGAAAAGTGCAAGGAGTTTCAGAACAAAGTGGAATATCAACTTGGTAAGACAATCAAGCTTCTACGAAATGATCGTGGCGGTGAGTATATGAGCCAGGAGTTTGATGATCATCTAAAGAGCCATGGAATAGTTCCACAACTCACTCCTCCAGGTACGCCACAGAGAAATGGTGTGCTGGAACGGAGGAATCGGACTTTGTTTGACATGGTCCAATAGATGATGAGCCAATCGGATTTACCGTTGTCATTTTTGGGATACACTCTAGAAACTGTAGCTTTTACACTAAACAGGGTACCATCAAAGTCCGTAGATAAGACACCGTATGAGATATGGACAGCAGAGAGTCATAGCTTGTCTTTTCTAAAGATTTGGGGTTGTGAAGCATATGTCAAGTGACTCCAGTCAGATGAGCTAACACCCAAGTCAGACAAGTGCATATTCGTGGGATATCCTAGGGAAACCTTGGGATATTACTTCTACAACCGTGAAGAGGGAAAAGTGTTTGTCGCTCGACATGAAGTTTTCCTTGAGAGAGAGTTTCTCAATCGTAAGGCCAGTGGGAGGTCGGTCCGACTCGAAGAAATTCGAGAGCCACACGGGTACGTTCCGACAGGTGATTAATCACACCGGAGTTACTCAAAGAACTCGTAGAAGAATCGGCACGGTTCCATGTAGGTCGAAAAGGTTGCGTAGTGTGCACGACCGTAATGTGTTGTTCTTGAGAACAACAAACCGAGCACATATGCGGAAGCGATGGTGAGCCCTAATTCCGAGTTATGGCTTGAGGCCATGAGATCTGAATGGAAGTCCATGGATGACAATCAGGTTTGGAACTTGGTTGATCCACGAGATGGCATTCGAGCCATTGAGTGCAAATGGGTCTTTAAGAAGAAAAATGATATGGATGGAAATATTACAGTCCATAAGGCTCGACTTGTCACTAAGGTTATCGACAAGTTCAAGGAGTTAACTACTATGAGACTTATTCACTGGTAGTGAAGTCTAAATCAATTCAGATCATTCTTGCTATAGTTGCATATTTCGACTATGAGATATGGCAGAAGGATGTCAAAACGGCTTTCCTTAATGGAAATTTAACTCAGGACGTGTATATCACACAGCCCAAGGGTTTTATCCATCCAAAGAATGTGGGCATGGTATGTTGGGGAACGTTGCATGGGAAAAAAAATCCTACGCACACGCGGATCTATCCATGGTGATGAGCATCTACGAGAGGGAGAGTGGATATACGTACCCTTGTAGATCGCTAAGCGGGAAGCGTTAAGAAACACGGTTGGTGTAGTCGAACATCTTCGCGATCCAAATCGCCGAGCGTCCCGAGAATTCATCATGATCCCTCCCGCGGTCCAATCACAATCCGTCCCGTGAACTCATCAAGATCCGTCCTGCAAACTCATCACAATTTGTCTCGCTATATTGATCACGATCCGTCCCGTGAACTCATCACGATCCATCCCACAAACTCATCACGATCCATCTCGCGATCTTGAGGACGGTCCTTCTGATCTAGCGCTGAACGGACGGCACCTCCGCGTTCAGCACACGTACAGCTTGATGACGATCTCTGCCATCTTGATCCAGCAAGAGGGAGCGGATAGGAAGAAGAGTTCTCCGGCAGCGTGACGGCGCTCCGGCGATGGTGGTGGAGCTATTCCGGCAGGGCTTCGCCTAAGCACTGAATAAATCCGATCTAGAGGAGAAACTATGCACTGGAGGAACGGGCAACACAGTTTGCAAAGACACTACTGACTATGTTCATGAAAATGAGTTCAATTTATCATATTACTTAAGAACTCCCACTCAAATTGACATCCCTCCAGTCATTCGAGTGATCCATGATCCAAATTCCCCAACTCAAGTCCGATCATCACGTGAGTTGACATGGTTACAATGGTGAACATCATTATGTTGATCATATCTACTATATGACTCATGTTTGACCTTTTGGTCTTTTGTGTTCCGAGGCCATGTCTGTACATGCTAGTCTCTTCATGTTTAACCCGAGTGTTCTGCGTGTGCAACACTGGCTTGCACCCATTGTATGTGAACGTAGAGTCTATCACACCCGATCATCACGTGGTGTCTCAACACGACGAACTTTCGCAACGGTGCATACTCGGGGAGAACACAATTTATCTTGAAATTAAGTGAGGGATCACCTTATAGTGCCACCATCGTCCTAAGAAAAAGAAGGTGCATAAAAGGATTAACATCACATGTAAATCATAAGTGACATGATATGGCCATGAACTTGTGCTTTTGATCTCAATCTTGAAAGTACCGACATGATCTCCATCATCACCGGCAAGACACCATGATCTCCATCATCCCGATCTCCATCAACGTGTCGCCATCGGGGTTGTCTCACGCAACATGATTCTACTACTATTGCTACCGTTTAGCGATAAAGTAAAGCATTACATAGTGCTTAATGATTGACACGCAGGTCATAGAATAATTAAATACAATCCTATGGCTCCTGCCGGTTGTCGTACTCATCGACATGCAAGTCGTGATAATCTATACATCACATGATCATCTCATGCATCACATATATCTCATCATGTAATTGGCCATATCACATCACAACATACCCTACAAAAACAAGTTAGACGTCCTCTAATTGTTGTTGCATGTTTTACGTGGCTGCTACGGGTATCTAGCAAGAACAATTCTCATCTATGCAAAAACCACAACGGTGATACACTAGTTGCTTTTCAACCTTCTCACGGACCGCCTTTGTCGAATCCGATCCAACTAAAGTGAGAGAAACTAGCACCCGCAAGCCATCTATGCAACAAGTTGCGATCGAGGGAACCGGTCTATCGTAAGCATACGAGTAATGTTTGTACGGGCTGCTTCATCTCACAATACCGCTGAACCAAAATCCGACCAAGGGAGGAAGCAATCTAAGCATCAACGCCCACAAACCTTTTGCATTCTACTCGAGATCTCATCTACACATAGACCAAGCTCATGATGCCACTGTTGGGGAACGTTGCATGGGAAAAAATCCTACACACACGTAGATCTATCCATGGTGATGAGCATCTACGAGAGGGAGAGTGGATCTACGTACCCTTGTAGATCGCTAAGCAGGAAGCGTTAAGAAACGCGGTTGGTGTAGTCGAACGTCTTCGCGATCCAAATCGCCGAGCGTCCCGCGATCTCATCACGATCCGTCCTGCGATACAATCACAATCCGTCCCGTGAATTCATCACGATCCGTCCCGCGAACTCATCACGATCTGTCTCGCGATCTTGATCACGATCCGTCCCGCGAACTCATCACGATCTGTCCCGCGAACTCATCACGATCCATCTCGCAATCCTGATCACGGTCCTTCCGATCTAGCGGCGAACGGACGGCACCTCCGCGTTCAGCACACGTACAGCTTGATGACGATCTCCGCTGTCTTGATCCAGCAAGAGGGAGCGGAGAGGAAGAAGAGTTCTCCGGAAGCGTGACGGCGCTCCGGTGATGGTGGTGGAGCTATTCCGGCAGGGCTTCGCCTAAGCACTGCAGATATCCGATCTAGAGGAGAAACTATGCACTAGAGGAACATGCAGCAGGTGGCTAAAAATTTTGTGCCAAAACCCTAAAATCCTCTAGCATATATAGGAGGAGAGGACGAGGAGGCTTTGCTGCCAAAGAGGCATCCCTTGGGTCGGCCGAACCTAGTGGGATTGGAGGATTCCTCCTCCAATCCTAGTAGGACTAGGACTCCTCCTTATTTTTGCCTTTTTTCCTTTTTCCACCCTTTTCTCTTTGGGCTTTTCTTGCCAGCCGCATGGGCCTTTTATGGGACTTCCACCAGACCACAAAGGGCTGGTATTTACTCTCCCACAGCCCATGAAGCCTCTTGGGTCGAAATACCCCTCCCGGTGCTCTCCCGGTACACTACCGGCACTCCCGGTACACTACCGATAAGCCCGAAATTTTTCCGGCGACCAAAATAGGACTTCCTATATATATCAATATTTACCTCCGGACCATTCCGGAGCTCCTCGTGACGTCCGGAATCTCATCCGAGACTCCGAACAACCTTCGGTCACCACCATACATAACTTTATACAACCGAAACGTCACCAAACCTTAAGTGTGCAGACCCTGCGGGTTCGAGAACTATGTAGACATGACCGAGACACCTCTACGGTCAATAACCAATAGCGGGACCTGGATGCCCATATTGCTTCCTACATAATATACAAAGATCTTTATCGGTCGAACCTCTATGTCAAGGATTCAGTTAATTCCGTATGATGTTCCCTTTATCCTTCGGTATGTTACTTGCCCGAGATTCGATCGTCGGTATCTCCATACCTAGTTCAACCTCGTTACCGGCAAGTCTCTTTACTCATTCCGTAATACAAGATCCCATGACTAACACTTAGACACATTGCTTGCAAGTCTTGTTGTGATGTTGTATTACCGAGTGGGCCCTGAGATACCTCTCCGTCACATGGAGTAACAAATCCCAATCTTTATCCATGCCAACTCAATAGACACCCTCGGAGATACCTGTAGAGTACCTTTATAGTCACCCAGTTACGTTGCAACGTTTGATACACACAAGGCACTCCTCCAGTTTCAGTGAGTTGCATGATCTCATGGTCATAGGAACATATACCTGACATGCAGAAAACAGTAGCAATAAACTGACACGATGATATGCTACGTTTGTAGTTTGGGTCTTGTCCATCACACCATTCTCCTAATGATGTGATCCCGTTATCAAATGACATCTCATATCCATGGCTAGGAAACCTTAACCATCTTTTATCAAGGAGCTAGTCTATTAGAGGCATACTAGGGACATAGTTTTTTCTATGTATCCACACATGCATCTAAGTCTCCCATCAATACAATTACAGCATGGATAATAAACGATTATCATGAACAAGGAAATATGATAATAACTAATTTATTATTGCCTCTAGGGCATATTTCCAACATGGTATGCAAGCTTTGGAGATCCATTTATGGATTGGGGCAAGCATCTCGGAATTGGAACATTCGTTTTAATGAAACGGTCAAAGAGTTTGGCTTCATCAAGAACGACTATGATCATTGTGTATTCAAGAAGGTCGGTGGGAGCTCAGTTGCGTTTTTGATCATGTATGTGGATGACATATTGTTGATTAGAAATGATGTTCAGTGATATGTCTCCAACGTATCTATAACTTTTAATGATGTCATGCTATTATATTATCTGTTTTGGATGTTTTATATGCATTAATATGCTATTTTATCATATTTTTGGGACTAACCTATTAATCTAGAGCCTAGTGCAAGTTTTTGTATTTTTCCTTGTTTTTGAGTTTTGGAGATATGGAATATTAAACGGTGTCCAAACAAAATAAAATCTTTCGAATGATTTTTTCTAGAAGGAAAGAGATCTACCAAACTTGGAGTGAACGCCCGGGGATCTACCAGGAGATCACAAGCCCGGTAGGTGCAGCCACCCCCTGGCCGCGCCTGGCAGGCTTGTCGTCTCCTGGAAGGTCTCCTAACCCTATTATTTGTCCTATATATACACAAATATTCCCCCAACACCAAAGGGAGCCACGCAAATACTTTTCCGCTGATAGAAGCCTCCGTTCCCAAGAGATCCAATCTTGGAGCCTTTTCTGGTAATCTGTCGGAGGGGGTTTCGATCATGGAGGGCATCTACATCAACTCCATTTCCCCTTCAATGATGCGTGAGTAGTCCACCACAGACCTATGGGTCCATAGCTGGTAGCTAGATGGCTTCTTCTCTCCCTATTTCATCTTCAATACCATGTTCTTCATGATCTTCATGGAGATCTGTTCGATGTAATACTCTTTTGTGGTGTGTTTGTCAAGATCCGATGAATTGTGAGTTTATGTTCAGATTATCCATGAATCTTATTTGAATCTTCTCTGAATTCTTATATGAATGATTTCTTATCCTTGCAAGTCTCTTCGAGTTATTGGTTTGGTTTGGCCAACTAGATTGGTAATTCTTGCAATGGGAGAAGTGCTTGGTTTTAGGTTCAATCTTGCGGTGTCCTCACCCAGTGAAAAAGTAGGGGTAACAATATGGGGTTTTCATCATATTTCTTGAGTTTATCCCTCTACATCATGCCATCTTACTTACTGCGTTACTCTGTTCTTCATGAACTTAATACTCTTGATGCAGGCAGGAGTCGGTCGATGTGTGGAGTAATAGTAGTAGATGCAGAATCGTTTCGGTCTACTTGACACGGACGTGATGCCTATATGCATTATCATTGCCTTGGATATACATGATTACTTGCTTTTCTATCAATTGCTTGACAGTAATTTGTTTACCCACCATCATATTTTCCTTCAAGAGAGAAGCCTCTAGTGAAATCTATGGCCCCCGGGTCTACTTTCCATAATATATTTTCAGATCTATAAACAAAAAATACCAAAAATACATTGCCGCAATTTACTTATCTTTTATTTTCCATTTTCGTTTACATCTATCTCTATCAGATATAATCCTTGCAAGTGAAGGGATTGACAACCCCTTTATAGCATTGGGTGCAAGAGTTCGATTGTTTGTGTAGGTGCATCCATTGGTGACTTGCTTGTTGCTCCTACTGGATTGATACCTTGGTTATCATCAACTGAGGGAAATACTTATCTACTTTGCTGCATCCCCCTTTCCTCTTCAAGGGAAAACCAACGCAATCTCAAGAGGCAACAAGAAGGATTTCTGGCGCCGTTGCCAGGGAGCATACATAGCAAGTCAAGACAAGAACTTTCCCGTCAACTTGCCGATTCTGGTAGCTTTGCAGGGGAGATTTACATTAAGCCTACCAAGTACCCATCACAAACTCATCTCTTGCATTTACATTATTTGCCATTTGCCTCTCGTTTTCCTCTCCCCCACTTCTAAACCGATTTTAAGAAATACCAAAAAGATTTGCCTTTTTATTCGCCCTTCCTTCGTTTGTCTTTCGTTTGCTTGGGCACTTGATTTCTTACTTTCTCATGATGTCTGAGAATACCAAGTTGTGTGAATTTTCCAATACTAAGAATAATGATTTTATTAGTACTCCGATTGCTCCCACCACTAGAGTGGAATCTTATGAAATCAATGCTGCTTTGCTTTGTTATGAAAGAACAATTTTCTGGCTTTCCTAGTGAAGATGTTGCATCCCATCTAAATACTTTCATAAAAGTACTTAGTGGTTTGAGTTTATGGATGATTATACAATTTTTTTATGCGGGGTTGAATTTTGCTTCTAGGATTCTTTTAGATTTAGCCGTGGGTGGTACTTTGACGGAAATCACATTAGGAGAAGCTACTAAACTCCTAAATAATATCATGACAAACTACTCTCAATGGCATACCGAAAGATCTCCTACTAGTAAAAAAGTGCATGCTATTGAAGAAATAAATACCTTGAGTGAAAAGATGGATGCATTGATGAAATTGTTTGCTAGTAAGAATGCTCCTATTGATCTCAATGATATGCCTTTGTCTTCTTTGATTGGAAATAATAATGAATATATGGATGTGAATTTTGTTGGTAGGAACAATTTTGCTAATAACACGTATAGAGGTAATTTTAACCCTAGGCCGTTTCCTAGTAATTCCGCTAATAATTATGGTAATTCCCAGAATAATTCTTATGGAAATTATAATAAGATGACCTTTGTTATTGATAATATTGTTAAAGAATTTATTGGTTCACAAAAAGTATTTAATGCTACAATTGAAGAAAAAAGTCCTCAAGATTGATGATTTGGCTAGGAGTGTTGATAAAATTTCGCTTGAGATTGATTCTTTGAAATTAAGATCTACTCCACCCAAGCATGTATTAATGAGTCTCTAAAATATATGATAATTTCTATTGATGAAAGTAAGGAAAGAACCACTAGAATTCGTGCTAAGCGTGAATGGCTTGTAAAAGTGTGTTCTCGTGATAATAATGATGAAGATCTCAAAGTGATTGATGTGGATCCTATTGAATCTTTGTTTTCTAATGTGAATCTTGATAAAGATGGGAGTGGAGATAAGTCAACTTTATTTAAAAGGCGTTCCATTAACGAAGCCTCGCCCGCAGTCGAAGCATGAGATGCACATGAGGTCCATGGGCATACGGTTCCTAGATGATTGACTCAAGTGCAAGTGGGAGACTGTTGGAGATATGCCCTAGAGGCAATCATGTGATGATCTCGTTTCCCATGTATTCATGAGTATTTTGTATTGTCCTTGAACATCATGAGTGATAAGTGTAAATAAGTATGTGACTTATTTGTGGGACTATATATAGTATGATGATTGTTCTAATAGTCCCTAGTTGTTAAGGTTATGCGGACATATATCATTTACTAGTATATGATTCAGTTCATGACTACGTTTCACAAGTCATGTGCATAGAGATGCTAAACTGATAGTATGGACTCGGGGATTGAGATCACCGAGTCGGACAAAAGCACTTTGAGACACGGCGAGATAATGTCATTTGTTATTCTCAAGTAAAATGTATATACCATGTCCTAGACCCGAGGTCATCGCATGTTCTCGGCATGAGGATCGACTTACTTAGGGTCTACCAAAGGCTACTCCATAATTGGCTAGTTATAAAGGTAGCTTTTGGATGAGTCGTGAGACATGCCGCGAGACATGGTTAACCAAGATGGGATTTGCCCCTCCATGAGGAGAGATATTCTCTGGGCCCTCCCGTGTGATCAGATTCAAAATCATGGCCATGTGACATGGGTTAAGTGTTAACCCAGTTCCGGTATCTACATCACTGTTTCGAGAAGAGATGCCGAGCTGCCACAAGGGTGACAAGTACTCGCCTTGATCTCTACAACCTATATCATGAGTCAAAAGGAATGTTGTATATGACACATTGTCGAGGTTCGTCTAACTACTTTGCGCACACATGGGAGTTGGCACGTTCTTCTAGGAGCCGCTACCGACTATCGACTCGGGTCGTGGCCATGTGTACGCGAACCTGTAGGGTCGCACACTTAAGGGATTGCGGCGCATTCGATCCGAATGGAAAATAGGACTAGAATCATCCTGAGCCTCAAGTGTTGAGCCCACCTCGGAGGTCTATACAAAGGGGAGTGAGCACATCTTTCAGGGTTGATCCTTTTGACCCCGTCGACAGCCACCACCACTCCCCACGCCACCATGCCGTGCGATCGGACCTAGCAGTCTACCGCCCGACGCTGCCCCTGTACGTGTGGATCCCTTGGAGGCATCGCATTTGTGGTGCTTGGACGAACCGTTCGAGGGATCCACGAGGAGCTGATCGTGGGAGACCACTACTCGTTCGAGATTGACTAAGGAGGATACAAATCGGTTGATCGACTACACGCATCACCAACTCTACTTCCACTGCGGTGATTGCGCGTCTACTCGTAAAACTAATCCCGTGATCTATTTCCAGCAGCTTGTTCTTGGGTGCGCGGTAGAAAATTTTCATTTGGCATTGGCATAGAGTACCGCGTGTCCCAACAGACATGGGGCAAGACAAAGATATGACCAATCGACAAGAAGATGATGGCGCCCGACATGGCGGCGGGGAAGAGTCCAGACATGGCGGTGGAGAATATTCCTGACACGTCAAAGAATAGTCCGGATATGGCGGAGAAGAGGCGGCGGACACGCCGCTGTCTTCAACACTACTAAGTTCAGTCATGCATGACCCTCATGTTCGAGACCTCCTCCGCAAGAGTACGACTATCGACAAAGCAGCTTCTAGAGAGGAGTCCAAGCTGGCACAACTTGAAATAGACTCGAAGACTCCATTGTATGACGGGTGCGATCCCGAGGTGACCCGCTTCAGTTTCACGCTCGAACTTCTAAAGACGAAGGCCAAAATCAAATGGACAGACAAAAGCCTCGATGAGCATTTCAAATATCTACATAATAAAGTTCTTCCCATGGGGAACCTGTGTCCTACTAGTGTCGAGGAGGCCAAGAAAATCATTTGCCCTCTTGATCTTGCACAGATTAGATACCACGCATGCATCAACAATTGCATCATTTATCAGGGGGAGCATGCGGAAAAAAACCAGTTGTCCAGTGTGCAATGCTTCTCGATACAAGAAGGCGGGAAAGAAAGCTCCTTAGAAAGTTTTATGTACTTTCTGATCACTCCCCGTCTACGACGGTATTTCGTAGATCCTAAGGAAGCAAAGCTCATGCGCTGGCTCTCGGAGAGGAAGAAGACCGACGATGTAGATGGTCCGAAGCCGAGACACCTCGCACATGCTAGCCAATGGAGAGCATTCAACACCGAATATAGATTTTTTACAGAAGATGAAAGGAACATTGTGCTTGGTGCAAGTACCGATGGCATGAATCCGTTTGGAAACCAAAACACCAACCACATCACATGGCACGTCTTTGTATGGATGTACAACCCCCCCATGGAAGTGCATGAAGACAACGTACATACACATGAGCATCTGATTCAAGGGCCGAAACAATCAGGAAATAATATTAACCTATATATGGGGATTCTGAAAGAGGATCTAGACACGTTATGGAAATCGCCGGTCAATACATGGGACGCCAGCACAGGAGATTATTTCTATATGAGAGCCACGCTGATGACGACGGTGCACGACTATCTCGGTTACGGGTACACCTCGGGCCAGGTGTGCCATGTATACCGCGGATGCAAGAGGTGCATGGATGATACAATGTCTCAACGGCTTACGTCAACGAAAGATGGTGGGTCTAGGAAAATCTTATACATGAGGCATCGTAGATGGCTCGAGAAGGATGACCCATGGCGAAAACATGGAGATCTATTCAATGGTTTGGCTGAGCATCGAGGACGTCCACGTAAGAGGAGTAGCGCCAAAATCAACGAGATGTTGAAAAACTGGGAACCGTGCCCCATGTCGGGAAAGATGAAAAAGGTGTCGGAGCCGCTGCTGAAGGTATGGAAAACGAGGTCTGTTTTGTGGAACTTGGAGTACTGGCCCAATCACGACACTCCTCATTGCCTTGATCAAATGCATATCACAAAGAATGTCCTCGAGAGCTTGCTTGGAACACTGATGAAAATGCCGGAGAAGGCTAAGGATGGGCGGAAGGCAAGGAAAGACTTGGAAGATTTGGAGATCAGGAGAGATCTCCACATGCCGCAATGTAAAAAGTCGACGAGGGAGACGAAGATGGAGACGGAGGCGGGGGAAAGGGGAAGAAAAGTCAACAAGAAGGAGGAGAATTTTTGCCCCCCTTCTTGCTTCATATTAAGTGTGAAGGAGATCGATCAATTCATCAAGTGCCTTACGGGAATCAAAGTCAGTTCCGGTTACTATGGGAAGATAAGCCAATTTATAGACACCAAGAAGAAAAGGTTCAGCGGGATGAAGTCTCATGACTGTCGCGTGATGATGACGCAGATACTCCCAGTTGCCATTAGAGGGATAATGGACAAGCATGTTTGGGACATGGTTAATGGTCTCTGCAACTTCTTCGACATTATCTCTCGAAAGTCCATCAATGTGAAGTAGCTCCGAAGGCTACAGGAAGAGATTGTTGTCATACAATGTGAGCTTGATATGTACTTCCCACCCGCATTCTTTGACGTCATGGTGCATCTGTGTGTCCACATCATGGACGACATCATCGACCTTAGACCGACATTCCCTCACAGCATGATGTTGTTCGAGAGGATGGATGGGGTCATCAAAGGATTCGTTCATAACATGTCCCATCTCGATGGGAGCATCGTTCAGGGGCATCTGACCCAAGAGTGCATCTTCTTTTGCGAGAATTATATAGGCATAGGTGAACCTGTTGTTGGTTTGCCCGTCAAGAAGCACCATGGGAGACTCGAAGGAGAAGGTCACAATAACGGCCAGAGGGAATTACACATGGACTACTCGAATCGACGGGACGACTTTGATAGGGCTAACTTAGTAGTGCTACAACACCTAGATGTGGTAGATGATTATGTGACACTGCACAAAGAAACCATCACAAAGAAGTACCGTGACCAGGGGATGCGCAAGATAGATGACCAAGTTACTATAGAGCACAACGTCACTTTCTTGCATTGGTTCAAAGAGCAAGTTCTTGCTAATCCCCGAAAGAGGGCAGTTCGGATGGATTGCTCATACACGCCTTAGCACATGGCCCCGCACCCAAACTCGCAACCTATCAGACATACAATATCAATGGGTACACGTTCTACACGGAGGCCAAAGACATGGACAATGATTACCAGAACTCAAGGGTGATGATTGAATGTGTGACCGATGCCAACGGCCAACTGAAAGATTCTACGGAAGGGCCGAAGAGATCTGGGAGCTTGACTACACTGGAATGCATGATGTGACGGTGTTTCGTGTGAGATAAACTAAGGCCGTCGTAAGAGAAAACAATTATTTCACTACCATGTCTATACCCGACGCGAAGAGCACTATCGTGAATGTTAACATCATCGCCAAAACTGAGCCATAGATACACGCTAAGCACGTGACACAATGCTTCTTCATAACCGACCAGACCAATCCCAGCCGTGTTGTCATGAGGAGAGGCAAAAGGAGCATCGTTGAAATGGATGGAGTCGCCAACAAGGAAGACTACGACCAAAACGGCAACCCGATGAGGGACGATGACAACGATGATGCAGAATACATGAAAAGAAGAATCAAGACTACATTACCCAAGAAAGATCGTACTCCAAGGTATCAGAAAAGTCACAACAAGGGGCTCAATTATTCGACAACGAACAAGAAAGGGAAGAAGAACAATGTAAAACGTCTTTGACGCAGCCAAGAAACCATCATTTATATATATGTATGTATTTTGTGTACGCACTTAAGTAATTGTTATCGGTCAAATGATGTATACATTGTATCACCTTCAATTACCACCACATGGTTCTGGTGACATTCACGCAGTGTGGGAGGGATATGTTCTCGTCGCCTGCGTGCGAGGCCATTGGGAGAAAAACAAAAAACATAAACAAAAGGATAAAAGAAATACAACAAAAAAGGAAAGTAATAGGAAAGGAAAATAATAAAAATAAAAGAAAACTAAAAACTAGAAAAGGAAAATAATAAAAAGAAAATAATAAGAGTTAGTATTAGTGCTGGATTAGGACACAACGCTATAGCTAACTTAGCTATAACGCTGGTCCTAATCTAGTGCTACTGCTATGTGCATTCTAGAATTAAATAACTAAAAATTGGAATGGTTAGCAGTAGTGCTGGGTACAGACCAACGCTATAGATAATTTAGCTATAGCGCTTGTTCATACCGAGCGCTAGTACTATTTGGAGTTAACCCCCGCAGACTCAAAATTTTGCTAAGTTCCTCTCCCCCTCCCCCCCCCGCTCCCCCACTCCTGTGTCACCCTCTACCTCTCCGTTGTCGCTTGAGCTGCGCCCTCGACCGCTGCCGCCCGAGCCCGCCCTCGTCGCCGCCGACCGTAAGCCCTCCCTCTCCTCTCCCCTGCCCTCCTCTCTATCTCTCTCCAGCTAGGGCATTAGCTAGGGCATTTTTAAGAAATTAGCTAGGGCACTTAGGAAAAAACTAGCTAGGGCATTAACTAGGATTTTTTTAGGAAATTAGCTAGGGAATTTTTAGGAAATTAGCTAGGGCATTTAGTAAAAAAATTAGCAATTTTTTAGCATTTTTTAATGTTTTTAGCATATTCCATTATTTTCTATTTGCATATTCCATTGATGTCATTGATGTTCATTTGCATATTCCATTATTGTCGTTTAGGAAATTAGTTGCTTATTCCATTGATGTCATTGATGTTCATTTGCATATTCCATTATTGTTGATTATATTTTTATTTACAATTGTTGAATATGATATGATTAATGTTGGTTGAATGTATAATCGTCAAAAAATATCCGAGTGGCCTATGTTTCAGGCACTCCATATGTCCACTTTTTAGCAAAGGTCATGCCGAAAATTTACGTGGATTTCGACATGACTTGTGCTAGAAACTAGGACATATCAACTGCCTGAGATTTGCCAAAAGGGGAATGAATCAACATTTCGACCAAATATAAGCACCTTTTTTCTCTTCATTATTCATTTTATTTGCCCTAGAATTAAACTAGCACACTTAATTAATCGTAGGACACATGTCTAGCCACAAGGAAGCCAGGGGTTCTGGTCGCCTCGAAGAAGACCCCGTCGAGGCAGCAAATCATTATTTTGATTACTTGGACGAACACCAGTTGCGGGTGTAAGGTGGCAGTGGCACCAACCACGACATTGACACCGACATTGGCACTGGCACCGACACCACACCCGAGATCGGAAATGATGTTGACGTAGCCGGTAAAGGCCCGAAGCCGGAGAGGACACGAAAACCAAACGAGCTCGGCATCGGAAAAAATGTGGTCATGGCGATGCACCCCAAGAAATTAGAGCCAACGGCGCCGGAGGTCAGTCAACTAGGATGCATCCTTAGGGAAACCACCAACGTCAACAACGAAAGGTTAAGGAATATACCACATATTGAGCACATGATCCTAACGAAGTTTCACAATAGGTTCTTGTTCCCTAGGCAGACTGAAAGCGAACTTCCGTGCAAGGACGAACCCATGATAAACATAAATAGCAAGGCAATGGTGACATTCACCAATGCCTTGTTTGCCTAGAAAGTAAGGGTGAAAAAAGCGATTGCGAAGAATAAACTCTGGTCCAAGATTTTTGTTGACAATCCATCACTAAAGGAAGAGGACTTCGAAAAATTCAAGGAGACTTGCACTAAAGAAGAAGTCAATAAAAAGTCGAAGAAAATGAAGATGCTCCAGGCCAGGAACATGCCTGCCCGCTACCTCGGAAGTTGTGGTTACGAGGGGAAGAGGCACGTATGGGCCAAGGAGGACGCCGAACGTGAAAGTCATGGAATCCCAGACCCCTTGGCGGAGTTCATCGACCCGTAGGAGCATGAGTGGATTAGGGCCCGCTACAAGTGGGACCCTGTCAATAAGATCTTTTACACGGACCTGAACATGAGGGAGTTCATGAGACTACTGGTAATTGTTATGTTACCACCTTATATTAGCTTCCAATCAATTTGACAACAAGTTTTATCACATTTGTAAACCATCCACGTTCATTTTGCAGAAAGAGAAGCACCAAAAGGTAGCCGAAAGCGACGAGTCTTCTCCATCGTTGGTGAGGCCCAAGTGAGACACCCCTTTCTATCGGTCCCTAAACATAGTGAAAAAGGTCTCGAAGGACAAACTGTCGTCATATGGACATGTGCACAGCGTCGGAGATGGCGCCTCGTGGAAGAAGTGCTACCACGAGAAGCCGAAGGAAATAAGGCAGAGACGGTCGCTTACTCAACAGACCATCAACAAGAAGGTCTCGCTTGCGGTGATTAAGACCAAAGCTAAGACCAAAGAAGAGCTGGTCAAGGTAGTCGATGCAAGGGTCAGTGCAGCGGTAGCTGGCGTCATGGTTGACTTCACATCTTCCATTACCAGCTTGATTCCGGCAATTATCGAATGGACGAAGAACAATCCAGATAAAGGGCCAGCGAACTTTCCCCTTCCCAGCTACGTCGGTAGCAATTCAGTGAACATTTCACCACCAGCACCTGCTCACGCCACCACACATGCTCCCGCTCCTCTTCATAGCAGACTGTCCTCTGTCTCGGTCATGCTCGACGGGGCTTCATCTTTGGCTGAGCTCGACGCCCTCACGGCAATTACGCGTCATACTCTCTTGACCAGCATATCTATAGTCTTCCATTTTAGTTGCCTTTCGGATGTTTGACGTCGCAGACATGTCTTTGTAGGACGACAAAACCCCGTGCACCATACTGTACGACATCAACGGCCAGAAGGTGGACATGGGAAAGGCAACGATTATGAAGTCAAAGGACCACATGTTCCAAAACCGACATATGTCCCATAGCGTCTTCAAGGTTTGTGTGACCAATGTCAAAGCATTCTTCGAGGATTTACCTCCCTCGGTACCAGTCGATGACGACGAGACCCCTACACGGATTGGCGCATGCAAGAGTTGGTTCTTGCCTTGGCCGAAGACTCTTCTTCGTGTCGAGGCACCCGGTAGCACACCAATGACAACTCCTCAACAAGGTATGAACACCACCCCACCTACCCAATTACATGCACCTGTCTTAGTAGGTGATAACAGATGATGCGATGGAGACCCTCCACTAGTGCCAGATGATGTCGCCCCCATCGAAGAAGCAAATACTGATGATGTCATGGAGGACGAGGAGGATGACCTTAACCAGTATATCAATACAACCTATGACGATGGAGGATTGATGGCACGGGACGACTATGACTCAGGCTGTGAGCATGGAGATGACTTGATGCTACCTGATTAACCGGAGCCGAAACGTCCTAAGGCTGATTGCAAAAAGTCTCTATTCATGCAATCCACGCAGGAGACGCCTCCAGATGCCGCATGTACCCAAGAAGAACAACACAAGGGCCGTCCAATGATTATCCCAACAACAATGGGGTGGTGGTTACGAAATGTTTGATGGGCTCGGTACTGCCACCTGCCAAGAAGCAAACGAGTATACTAGACAAGAAAGTCCCTAAAGGCACCCGAGCTGCTTCAAGCAGCTAGCCACCTTTGAAGCCTCAGGAGGTAGACAGAATACCTATCGTAGGTCTGGAGCGTTTCCATGTCACTGGCCACCTAATCCTACCCCAAAAAGTGTTAGAGGACATACTGAACAATGATCTAAGGAGACTTCATGAAGATGTGTTGGCCAGAGAGAAAATCCTTCCCATCTCGGAAAATCAAGGATACCCGCTTTACGCGGCTCGAGTGTCGGGTGGGAACTTGTATGTCGAGAGATGGTCCGTGGATAAGTTCGTCCTGTGATTTGACTACGTCTACGACATGTTCCACATGACCAAGCTGGATTTTTAGTTCATTTGCTTGTATGCGTTGTTTCTCAACTACATCATCATGCGCGAGAACTTAAAAATATATCTGCGTAGCGGACCCATACTATATGTACGGGAGCTTCTTGGCAGTCTGCAAAGAGCACCATGACTATGCGAGCAAGTACATCGGCGAGTTCATGATCGCTAATAAGTACAAGGAAATGATTCTCCTGACTTATCATCCCACATAATTCATCCACGGATATCCTTTCGTAAGTTTTAATCATTCCTTTGCAGGAGGCTAATTAATTTGAGGTGTACTTATTTTGCAAAGCGGGGGCGCGTCCTCATCTATCTGTACCCATAATACTCCCATGCTCTGTACTTGGACTCAGCGAAGAACATCAAGAAAAGGGATTACACGCACATAAAGAGTGTTCTCGATAGTGCCTTTTTAACCTTCAGCCTATTTGGTGGATATATCAAGGTGAAAAAGTATAGGAACAGGTCGAGTTTCTCCCATAAGAACGACTTCTACTGCATCTAGCAACCAAAGGACACTAAAGCTGATGGATTCTACCTCATGCATCACATGATCAAGTATAGAAGGGACAATCAACGCCTTCGCACGTCTCCTACTTCCAACGATGCCGAGATTATCAACTGGGCCACAAGCATAGTAAAGACACCGGATCATCAAATCTGAGATGAGTTTTATCACGTATAGTGTGAACTTGCCCAAGTGATCATCAAGGAGGTCCTCAAAAAAATAGGGATGTTCTACCATGGGCCAATGACGCGGGATGATGTCCGAGCACTGCTACCCGCTCAACATCTGGACCTGAAGCAAGCTCGGGTGCTTCCTCCCTCACTATGAAGATTTAAGCGTCGACATGGAGGTGGGATTGACAATGCCGATGTGTGTGTTAATTAATCACTATTGTATTTTTATAAACTAGCCTATATCGCTCTAGTTAATTAGTTTGGGTATGAAGAAATTCGTTATTTATGTTTACTATAGGTTGCTTGTATTTTTCTAACTATGCCTCTTTGTGTTTCTCAAGTACGTTATGTTGCATATTATCGTTGAATTCATCAACTGATGATGTAGGTACATAGATCGGAGATGGCAAAGGACTGCTATGCCGTATTCATTGGGAGGGTTCCAAGAGCGTACGATGACGTGGCTTGAGACTGCGTCGGTAGTTCCCCAAAGAGGAAGTGATGATGCAGCACAATGATGGTAAGTATTTCCCTCAGTTATGAAACCAAGGTATCAATCCATAGAGAATTAACATGCACCCACGTAAACAACACATGCACACAAATAACAAACACTTGCAACCCGACGCGAAATGGAGGTTGTCACGCTCTCTATGGTAATAAGATAGATTAGGTAATGCTAGTTTTGGCAAATAGATCTCGCAAAAACACAAAATAAAATAAGTAAACAAAAAGTGCAGCAAGGTATTTTTTTGGATTAATAGATCTGAAAAGAAAAGATGCAAATAGTAGAGTGGAAAGCAATATGTTGGAAAAGTAGGCCCAGGGGCCGCAGGTTTCACTAGTGGCTTTTCTCATGAGTATAGTGCACAGTGGGTGGACAAATTACTGTTTGGCACTTGATAGAAGATCAAATAATCACGACGATATACATGCAATGATCATTATATAGGCATCACGTCCAAGATAAGTAGACCGAAACGATTCTGCATCTACTTCTATTACTCCACACAACGACCGCTATCCAACATGCATCTAGTGTATTAAGTTCATGGGAAAATGGAGTAATGCAATAAGAACGGTGACATGATGTAGACAAGATCTATTCATATAGGAATAGATCCCATCTTGTTATCCTTAATGGAAAGGATACATGTGTGTCTTGCTGCCCCTTCTGTCAGTGGGAAAGAACATCGCAAGATCAAACCCATCACAAAGCACCTCTTCCCATGGCAAATTTTTTGATCTAGTTGGCCTAACTAAACCAAAGATTTGAAGAACAAATATGAGGCTATAAGTAATCATGCAAATAAGAGATCAAAGAAGACTCAAATCATATTCATGGATAGAAACTCATCATGAACTCAAAATTCATTAGATCCCAACAAACACACCGCAAAAGTCATTACATCGAATAGATCTCCAAGAGACCATTATATTGAGAAACATAGAGAGAGGAAGCCATCTAGCTACTGCCTACGGACCCATAGGTCTATGGTGGACTATCCACTCATCATCGGAGGCACCTATGAAGAAGATGAACCCCTCTGTGATGGTGTTAGATTGGATCTTGAGGTTTTGGAACTTGCCGCAGCTGGAATTGTGTTTCGTCGACTCCCTTAGCGTTTTTTGAATATTTGGGAATTTATAGGGTCGATAGTCGGTTGGGGGGGTCCCGAGGTTCCCACCCTCTATCGGGCCGTGCCAAGGGCCTCTAGCACGATCTAGTGGAGGGTGGCCACCCTGAGCCCCCTCTTATGGTGATCTTGTTGGGGAACGTTGCATGGGAAACAAAAACTTTCCTACGCACACGCAGATGTATCCATGGTGATGAGAATCTACAAGAGGGAGAGTGGATCTACGTACCCTTATAGATCACTAAGCGGGAAGCATTAAGAAACGTGGTTGGTGTAGTCGAACGTCTTCGCGATCCAAATCACCGAGCATCCCGCGAACTCATCACGATCCGTCTCGCGAACTCATCACGATCCGTCTCGCGAACTCATCATGATCCGTCCCGCGATCTTGATCATGGTCCTTCCGATCTAGCGCCGAACGGATGGCACCTCCGCGTTCAGCACACGTACAGCTCGATGACGATCTCCGCCTTCTTGATCCAACAAGAGGGAGTGGAGAGGTAGAAGAGTTCTCCAGCAGCGTGACGGCGCCACGGCGATGGTGGTGGAACAATTCCGGCAGGGCTTCGCCTAAGCACTGCAGAAATCCGATCTAGAGGAGAAACTATGCACTGGAGGAACGGGCAGCACGTGGCAAAAATTCTGTGCAAAAACCCTAAAACCTCCAGTATATATAAGAGGGAGGGAGTATAGGACTTGAATCCAGGTCCAAGCCTCCTTGGGTCGGCCAAAGTGGGGAGGAGAGGAGGACTCCTCCTCCAATCCTAGAAGGACTAGGATTCCTCCCTTTTTGGCCTTTTTCCACCTTTTTCCCTTTGGTATTTTCTTCCCAGCCGCATGGGCCTTGTGTGGGACTTCCACCATCCCACAAAGGGCTAGTATTTACTCTCCCACAGCCCATGTAGACTTTTGGGTCGAAATACCCCTCCCGATGGTCTCCCGGTACACTACCGGCACCCCCGGTACACTACCGATGAGCGCGAAACTTTTCCGGCGACCAAAACAGGACTTCCTATATATCAATCTTTACCTCCGGACCATTCTGGAGCTCCTCGTGACGTCCGGGGTCTCATCCGGGACTCCGAACAACCTTTGGTCACCACCATACATAACTCTATACTACCAAAACGTCACCAAACCTTAAGTGTGCAGACCCTGCGGGTTCGAGAACTATGTAGACATGATCGAGAAACCTCTATGGTCAATAACCAATAGCAGGAACTGGATGCCCATATTGGTTCCTACATATTCTATGAAGATCTTTATCGGTCGAACCTCTATGTCAAGGATTCAGTTAATCCCGTATGATATTCCCTTTGTTCTTCGGTATGTTACTTGCCCGAGATTCGATCGTCGGTATCTCCATTCCTAGCTCAACCTCGTTACCGGCAAGTCTCTTTACTCATTACGTAATACAAGATCCCGTGACTAACACTTACTCACATTGCTTGCAAGGCTTATTGTGATGTTGTATTACCGAGTGGGCCCTAAGATACCTCTCCGTCACACGGAGTAACAAATCCCAGTCTTGATCCATGCCAACCCAACAGACACCCTCGGAGATACCTGTAGAGCACCTTTATAGTCACCCAGTTACGTTGTGACGTTTGATACACATAAGTTACTCCTCTGGTGTCAGTGAGTTGCATGATCTCATGGTCATAGGAACATATACTTGACATGCAGAAAACAGTAGCAATAAACTGACACGATCATATGCTACGTTTGTAGTTTGGGTCTTGTCCATCACATCATTCTCCTAATGATGTTATCCTGCTACCAAATGACATCTCATGTCCATGACTAGGAAACCATAGTTATCTTTGATCAACGAGCTAGTCTATTAGAGCCATACTAGGGACATGGTGTTGTCTATGTATCCACACATGTATCTGAGTTTCCGATCAACACAATTATAGCATGGATAATAAACAATTATCATGAACAAGGAAATATGATAATAACTAATTTATTATTGCCTCTAGGGCATATTTCCAACAGTCTCCCACTTGTACTAGAGTCAATAATCTAGTTCACATCACCCTGTGTTTCGCATTGTTATGAATCTAACACCCACTGAGTTCTGGGGCTCAATCATGCTTTGCATGTAAGAGAGGTCTTATAGTCAACGGGTCTGCGACATTCAGATCCGTATGTACTTTGCAAATCTCTATGTCAAACTGTAAACACTGCTTCCACACTCCACTTGGTACTATTCCAAATGGCTGCTCCACTATATGTATCCGGATTGCTACTAAGAGTCATCCGGATTAGTGTTAAAGCTTGTATCGACGTAACTCTTTACGACGAACCCTTTATCACCTCCATAATCGAGAAATGTTTCCTTAGTCTTTTAGTCACTAAGGATAATATTGACCGTTGTCCAGTGATCCACTTTTGGATCACTCTTGTACCCCTTGATGGACTCATGGCAAGGCATACACAGGTGCGGTACACATCATGGAGTACTATACAGAGCCTATGGCTAAGGCATAGGGGACGACATTTGTCCTTTCTCTTTCTTGTACCGTTGTCGAGCTTTGAGTCTCACTCAACTTCACACCTCGCAAATCAGGCGAGAACTCTTTCTTTGACTGATCCATTTTGAACTCTTTCAAAATCTTGTCAAGGTATGTACTCATTGAAAGTCTCATCAAGCATCTTGATCTATCTATATAGATCTTGATGCTCAACAATTAGGTAGCTTTATCCAGGTCTTCCTTTGAAAAAATCTTTTCAAACAACCGTTTATGCTTTCTAGAAACTCTACATCATTACCGATCAACAATATGTCATCCACATATACTTATCAGAAATTCTATAGTGCTCCCACTCACTTTATTGTAAATACAAGTTTCTCGTAAACTTTGTATAGACTCAAAAACTTTGATCACCTCATCAAAGTGTATATTCCAACTCCGAGATGCTTGCTTCAGTTCATACAAGAATCACTGAAGCTTGCACACCTTTTAGCATCCTTAGGACTAACAAAACCTTCTGGTTGTATCACATACAACCTTTCCTCGAGTAAACCGTTAAGGAAACGATGTTTTGATATCCATCTGCCAGATTTCATAATTGAAAAATGCAGCAACTGCTAACATAATTCCAACAGACTTTAGCATCGCTACGAGTGAGAAAGTCTCATCGCAGTCAACTCCTTGAACTTGTCGTAAACTTCTTTGCAACAAGTCGAGCTTTACAAATGGTCACATTTACCATGAGCGTCTGTCTTCATTTTAAACATCCATTTGTACTCAACGACCTGCCGTCCAATGAGCAAGTCTACCAAAGTCTATACTTGGTTTTCATACATGGATCCTTTCTCGGATTTCATGGCCTCTAACCATTTGTCGGAATCTGGGCCCATCATCGCTTTTCCACAGCTCGTAGGTTCATCGTTGTCCAACAACATGACCTCCAAGACAGGGTTGTCGTACCACTCAGGAGCAGTACACATCCTTGTCGACCTACGGGGTTCGATAGTAACTTGATCCGAAGCTTCATGATCATCATCATTAACTTCCTCTTCAACTAACGTATGCTTCACAGAAACAAATTCCCGCACTGCGCTACTCTCTGGTTGAACAAAGGTTCAACAACCTCATCAAGTTCTATCTTCCTCCCACTCAATTCTTTCGAGAGAAACTCTTTCTCGAGGAAGGACCCAGTTTTAGCAACAAACACTTAATGCTTGGATTTGAGATAGAAGGCTTACCCAACTGTCTTTAGGGTATTCTATGAAAATGCATTTGTCCGCTTTGGGTTCGATCTTATTAGGTGAAAACCTTTTTCACATAAGTGTTGCAGCCCCAAACATTGAGAAATGACAGCTTAGGTTTCCATCAAACAATAATTCACACGGTGTCATCTCAACGGATTTAGATGGTGCCCTGTCTAAAGTGAATGTAGCTGTCTCTAATGCATAACCCCAAACTTATAGTAGCAAAATGATAAGAGACATCATAGCAAGCACCATTTTCAATAGAGCACGACTATGACGTTCGAACACACCATCACACTATGGTGTTCCAGGTGGCGTGAGTTGTGAAACAACTTTCACATTGTCTAAAGTTGTATGCCAAACTCGTAACTCAAATATTTACCTCCACGATCATATCGCAGACATTTTTATCTTCTTGTCATGATGATCTTAAACTTCACTCTAAATTTCCTTGAACGTTTCAAACGATTCATACTTGTGTTTCATTAAGTAAATATACACTATATCTACTCAAATCATTAGTGAAGGTTAGGAAATAACGATATCCACCGCACGCTGCAAGACTCATTGGATTGCATACATCAACATGTATCATGTCCAATAAATCACTTGCCCGCTCCATCCATCTGTAAACGGGGTCCTTAGTCATCTTGCCCAAGAGGCATGGTTCGCATGTCTCAATCGATTCGAAATCAAATGAGTCCAAAGATCCATCAGCATGGAGTTTCTTCATGCGCTTTATACCATTATGACATTTAGCGGCAGTGCCACAAGTATGTGGTACTATCATTATTAACTTTGTATCTTTTGACATCAATGTTATGAACATGTGTTTTACTACGATCAAGATTCAACAAACCATTCTCACTGGGTGCATGACCATTGAAGGTATTATTCATGTAAACAGAATAACCATTATTCTCTAAATTAAATGAATAACCATGTTGCAATAAACATGATCTAATCACATTCATGCTCAATGCAAAAGACCAAATAACATTTATTTAGGTTTGTCACTAATCCGGAAGGTAGAGAGAGCATGTGATGTTGATCACATCAACCTTGGAAACATTTCCAACACACATCGTCACCTCACCCTTAGCTAGTTCTCTATTTATTCCGTAGCTTTTATTTCGAGTTACTAACATTCAGCAACTGAATCGGTATCCAATACCCAGGTGCTACTAGGAGTACTAGCAAGGTACACATCAATAACTCGTATATCAAATATACTTCTGTCGACCTTGCCAGCCTTCTTATCTACCAAGTATCTAGTGTTGTTCAGCTTTAGCAACCGCTCTCCTCATAATCGAGGCACTTAGTCTTGGGTCTGGGTTCAACTTTGGGTTGCTTCACTGGAGCAGCAACTCACATGCTATCCATCAAGTTTCCCTCCTTGCTCTTGCCCTTCTCGAAACTAGTGGTTTGACTAACCATCAACACTTGACGCTCCTTGATTTCTACCTTCGCGGTGTCAAACATCACGAATAGCTTAGGGATCATTAATTCTATCCTTGGCATTTTGTAGTTCATCACCAAGTTCTTGTAGCTTTAGTGACAGTGACTTAGAGAACTATATCAATCACTATCTTATCTGGAAGATCAACTCCCACTCGATTCAAGCGATTGTAGCACCTAGACAATCTGAGCACATGCTCAACGACTGAGCTATTCTCTTTCATCTTGCAGGCAAAGAATCTTGTTGGAGATCTCATATCTCGCAAAACGGGCATGAGCCTGAGATCCTAATTTTAGCTCTTAGAACATCTCATATGTTCCGTGACGTTCAAAACGTTTCGGAGCCTCAATTCTAAGCCTTAATGCATGACGCACTAAACTATCAAGTAGTCATTAGAATGTGCCTGTCAGATGTTCACAATATCTACAGACGATGCTAGAGGGGTTGGCGCACCGAGAGGTGCATTAAGGACATAAGCCTTCTATGCAGCAATGAGGACAATCCACAGATCACGGACCCAGTCCGCAATATTGCTACCATCATCTTTCAACTCTATTTCTCTAGGAACATATAAAAATTCAAGGGAGCTACAGCATGAGCTAGTAATCTACAACATAATTTTGCAAAGACACTACTGACTGTGTTCATGATAATGAGTTCAATTAATCATATTACTTAAGAACTCTCACTCGAATTGACATCCCTCCGGTCATTCGAGTGATACATGATCCAAATTCACCAACTCAAGTCCGATAATCACGTGAGTAGAGGTGGTTTCAATGGTGAACATCATCATGCTGATCATATCTACTATATGACTCATGTTCGACCTTTCGGTCTCTTGTGTTCCGAGGCCATGTCTGTACATGCAAGGCTCGTCAAGTTTAACCGGAGTGTTCTGCATGTGCAACACTGGCTTGCACCCGTTGTATGTGAACGTAGAGTCTATCACACCCGATCATCACGTGGTGTCTCAACACGACAAACTCTCGCAACGTTGCACACTCGGGGAGAACACAATTCATCTTGAAACTTGAGTGAGGGATCACCTTATAATGCTACCGTCGTCCTAAGCAAAACAAGGTGCATAAAAGGATTAACATCACATGCAAATCATAAGTGACATGAAATGGCCATGAACTTGTGCTTTTGATCTCCATCTTGAAAGCACCGACATGATCTGTAACATCCCAAATCTTGGAATGTTACAATAAATATTATAATGAGTGTTTGTTTGCTTGCGTGATTAAATTGAGTGAAATTTGAAACTTTTTGAGAACTTTTGAATGAGAGGGAATAAAATGACTTTCCCCTTTCTGTTTGATTTCAAATTCAATTCCATTTCAAATCAGTGAGAGAAGATAACATGACTTCTTCATAAACAAGGAATTTGAAAAGTTGATTTGAAAATCTCTGAATTATTCTTTTTGGATTTCATTTCATATTTGGTTCCATTTTAAATTTTGAAAGAATTCAAATATCCTTGACAAGATTTTGAGAGGAGTAACATGACACTCCACACCAGGGTTATTTTTGTGAAGGGGGTTATTTGAAAATTACTTGCAAAAGGAATTAAAAAGCCATTTAGGCATTTTCTGAAAATAATTTTTTTAAGTATTTATTTTGGCCGTAGAAAAATGTCCACCTTTTCGCATTTATTCTCCTGGCCATTTTGGTATATAAAACTTTATTTTTTGGAAAATTTTTGATTGCCAAAACTGTAGTTTCCTTCTCTGTTATTTTATAAAAGGAAAATATTGTTATATTAGGAAACCCACCGTGGCCCACCTACCAAATCTGGCCTGATCTGGATCCAGATCGGATCCGAATCTCCTTCGGATCGGCCACCGACGCCACTCACCGTCTCCCTCTCTCTCTGATGCGTGGGCCCCACCGCCTGACCGAATCGCCCTGTGGTCACCTTCCTTCTTTCCTCCCTCCCTCTTTCCTTCCTCGCCGGTGAGATCAAATCCGCCCCGGATCTCCCTCCCTTTCCTTTCCCCGAGCCCCTAGAGGCCCTATATAAAGTCCCCTGCCCCTTCGCACCCCGTTTCCCCCCGACACCACGATCCTCCCTCACAAGAACGCCCCACCGCCACCTAGCCAGAGTTTTGCTTGGAGCCGAAGCTCCACGAGCTCCTGGAGCTCACCCCCGGCGCTCCCTCGCCTCGCCGTCACCACCAACGGACGCCGGATGTCCACCGCCGTCAACTAGACCCCGTACTCGTCCCCGACCCCCTCATCACCGTCCGAGCCCACCAACCACCCTACCACCCTTGCCCGCATCTCCCCGTGCACTCGCTCGTGCTGCGGACCCACCGGAGCCCCCTTCCCCGTCGACACCCGAGCGCCATCGCCGCCTCGAAGCTTGACGTCGTCGCCATCGTCATCCCTGATCTCCTCCACGGCTATTAGAAGCTTTGCTGCGCTCGTCCGCATCACCTGGTGCCTTCGCCATCGCTGGAGAACCATCGGAGACGTCTCCCCAATGACCTCGCCGTCCCTGCCTCGCCGTCGACATCGCCGGAGACCTACTCCACCGCGGTGTGCTCCCCTTTCCTCCTCCCCCGTCCGATCTAGATGAACGGCCAGGATTAGAATGTAGGTTTAATTATAAAACGCCGAAACATTTTCTGTTAGGAGTCGGCCATCCGCCCGAAACGTTGGAACACTCACACCTCTAAACCAATCACAGAGCGCCACGTAGCCCCCCGATTCGCTAGCTAGGATTTTTTCTTTTTCTGTTTTCTGTTTTAAAAAACAGAATAGTTCTATTTTTTTTCTGTATATCTTTTATGTTTTTAATTTTTCAATATGATTCTATTTGCACGCTGTCACAAATTTTTTGTATTTTATGTAGATATAAAGTTTGACCATATTTGAATAATTTAAAATTGAATTCAAATAGATTTGATTCAAATCTTATTTTCTGAATATCTTGAGTTTAAAAATAGATTTTAAGTTGATTCTTTGTGCTACTTGTCACTAGTGACTTTATTTAACACTAGGTAGAATTTGAGAATTTTTCGAATATTTGAGTTAGTATTTTTAACAAAACAGATTCTGTTTTAGTTCTTTTTAGGTTTATTTCTATTTCCTTTGTTCTAAATTGTTTTAATTTATTTTCTTTTATATTAGTTGACAGATTATATAAAGTTTTCTGTTAGATAACAGTAGCCCTTCAAACAAATATTATTTTATTAGTTGATTGCATGAAAATCAATTCTAGTTCAATTATAACTTGCAATTTGATTTTCATTGCTAGTTTGATCTACTATTTGAAAATAGTTTCCACAAATCGTTTTATAAGTTTGATTTCCTGTTAATCTAAGTTTAGACCAAAAACAATGTGTATTATAGTTGAGATTGTTTGTGGTTTAAGCCAAGGATGACCTTGTTTTATATCAAAAGAAGAATTTTATTAAAAGCTTTTCAATTAGTTCTTTTTGCAAAATAAAGATTTATGAGAAAATACTTTCTGTTAATTATTTGTTTTTAAAAAAAATTCTTTTATTATCTTAGTGTTTTCTTGCTGGTATGTTCTAGTAGTTAAAAACTTATGTTGTTAGTGAGTTGTGTCATAGTTCTAGCTGTTCTTCAAAAGTGATTCTTTATAATAGTAAAAATAGTTTCCCAAAACACTTTTGTTGGATTTTACTTTGTTAGTGTTTTGTTGCCTTTTGAAAATAAAATCATTTGTAGGGGAAAACCACTTTTGGTTGATTTGATGAAATTTTGTTGATTTTAACTTTTGTCTTAAGTATTTCCTTCATCACAACCCTTTGGTGTTTACTCTTGTGTTATTCTTGTGTGTTAGAATTGATTGCTAGTATGATTTCTTCTATGAATGCAATGTTTGACTATATAGATTTCCCTCGGAGAGTGACAAATAGTTCTATCAAGTAACTTTCTGAGAGCGATTCTATCTTCATCAACCTTACCAGGCAAGTTCACATTGACCATGTTATTACCTATGTTTTTCAAGTTGCGTTAGTTCAAACTTCCACCCATTGCATGCAAAGTAGGTACTTGGAAATTTGGTTACTTGATGTAGTATCATGTGGTAGGCACCCCTCAACCCCTTTGACACTTTGGCCCCGAGTAAGGTTGATTTAATTTTGCTATGCTATTAGTAGAAGGGGTTGGTTGTGTGATTCATGAGAGTTGTGAGATAATAATTACAATACCTACATGATGATCAAGACTTCAAGACTCCAAGTTCTCAACATACCTCTGGGTGGATGATGGTTGAACGGCGCCCTGGAGAAGCCAGTGGTTAGCCTAGGTGTTGCTGGAGAAGTGCGAGTATTCACGCGGAAAGGTCCACCCAGGAACAAAGAGATGGATGGATGCTTCAAGACCCAAGGCTTACCTGCATAGCCACAAGCCATTTTGGGCTCTGGCTTGGTTGGATATTGTGGTGACCCTGGACAGGCGGTGCTACGAGATGTAGAAGAACGGTAGGAAAGGATGGGCACCGATAGAGTCTCAGAGGAACCCCTTAGAAGACCATGTTTTGATCATCCGTTCCTCAAACACCCTGAAGTGCGAGGAATCCAACGGAGGTGATCAAATCTTGTGGGGAACGTGTGCAAAACTCTGCAGAGTACTCAAACCTAATCAATTAGTCGTGTCCACGGTCATGGACAACTTGAGCCAAAGGAACTGAAACTATCTGGAATTCTCAACACAAAGAATTATAATGACGTGGGTATTAATGACAACTTGGGTATGAGAATTGGTTGGTGGAACCATCTAATTAATCAACCAACATTATAGTAATAGCTTCTGTTTTGCCCTCTCTTGTTGTAGGAAAAATTTGCTTTACGCAAAACTTGAACTTATAGCCCCACTTGCCATATATGCATATAGTATAGATGATTATTTTTCACCCCCTCTTTTGTGACTTGCCGGCATATTCAAAATGCTGACCTACACGGCTGCAACGTCTCATGTTGCAGATACTCTTCTTCGACGAGTAAGAGTACGATTCAGGGTTACGGTCTACACTCAACCTGCCGTTGGTGTTTATTGGGACTCCACTCCCGTTGACTGTTTCTGCTGAGATTTTAAGGTATATATCAGTTTTACGTTAATTACATGTGATTGCACTTTGATATATACATTGATGTACTGTGTGTGCCAGCATACTGATCCAGGGATGGCACAGAACACAAAGAGGCTTGACCTTTCCAGGTCGGGTCGCTACAGAATTGGTATTAGAGGACATGTTGACTGTAGGACGTGACCCTAGGAAATGGATTAGAAATAGGAAGACCTTGATAGGAAAAACTTTTGTTTTCACTACTCTCATAACTTCTAAATTCTTTTACTGAACCCTCCCTGTTTCAAACTATGGATGGAGAACTACACCCTAAACAAAAGAGAGGACTACGAAGATATCCTCGGAGGCTCATTCCTCATGGAGCTAGTGCAGATGGTGAAGCTGTCGATACCTGAGATCAAGGCGACTAAGAGGAAGTCTAGATTCTGGGGCATCAAAACTAAAGTTTTTGGACGTGAAGAAGACCCCAGGACTGAAGACATCAACTATGGCACATTGAGCCATGAATGTGAGATGGGCATGAACACCACCGTCCATGATGACATCGCACGTTTGAGCTATCGTCATCGTGCTGAGTTGTGCGACCACAACTTTGGAAGGCTTGGATGGCAGAAGCCTGATGGAGCACTCATCGACCTGACCAACGAACAGAAGATGAAGTTTTCACCCATACTTGTGTACAATCAACAACTGGAGCACTACATCAAGAAACTTCAAATGTACCTTCTCTAAGAGTTATTTGAGAAAGAAGCATTTCGTGAGAACCTCAAGGCTGAGAAGCTGAAGGTAGCCAATCTGAAGAAACATGATCCCGAGATTCAGAAGCTTCGTTAAGACTTGAAGAATAGTCAGGCCATGGCACATGTTGGAGATGTTGAAATTCAGAAGCTCAAGAACCAACTCCTAGAACTACAAGGACGACACCGGAAACTCTGCATCAACAGGGAAAATCTGGTAGAAGAACTTGAGAATATCAAGCATGACCAGAAGAAGCGCACTGAAGACGAAGACATGATATAGACTAGCTTAGTAGTAGCCCCACCATGAGAGAATAAAGGATAAACGTTTTTACGATTTGAGTGATCGACCACACCAACCTTATGTGGGTGGCGATACTATAGTTTGATTGTAATTTATGAATGTGTGGACTTGAGTTTGATGTTTTGTGTCTTTGAGTTGTTTGTATCCCTTCTCTCTTTGTGTCTCTCTCTCTTATCCATCTCATCCCCAAAACCTTGAACCCAATAGATGACGAATGAAGCCGAACTCATGTATTCTGGATCGATGACTCGGTTAGAGACAAAAGAATGGATTCAGAACATGGAGGATCATCTAAGGAGTAACCATGTTGCAAGGAACAAGTGGTCCAGTATGCGCTTCGGTACTTTGCAAAAGGTGTTGCAAATTGGTGGAAGATGCATGAAGCTACCCATGATAGGCAAGCATCCATCACCTGGAAAGAATTCAAGAGGTCTTTGCAAAAGTCTCATGTTGTCACCAACACCCAAAATCCCCATTGCAAAGATGTGAAGAAGATTTGTGCATGCAAGATATGTGGGGAGATAGGACACACCCAGGAAGAACACAAGGAAGGATGCCCTCATTGTGAAAAAAAATCACCGAGCTAAGGAATACCCAATTGGGCAGGTGACATGTTTCTTGTGTGAAGGAACCACGCACTATCCGACAATGTCAAATATACCCCAAGGTACAAGAAGTCATGAAGCAACAGAAGGAAGCAATGAAAGAAGCCCTCGGGAATAAGTTAGAAGAACCCATGATGATGGGAGATATACACGACCCAAACATAAGTACCAAGTCATGTTATTCATGTGGAGAGGAAGGACATATCTCTCAGGATTGTCCGAATGAGTATTTGGGAGACTTCCCGACAGAAGAAGTGCAATATGACCCTCAGGAGATAGAAGAAATGATCAACCTAGACAAGAAGAAAGGCCAAGTAAGCGGAGGCATCAGATGTTTGCATTGTAGCTTAGAGAGGCCACACTATTTTTGCAAGAGGTATGAGCCGAGCATGAGGAAAGGAACCCAACCCAAGAAGAAGAAGAAGACTCCATGGTTTTCTACATGGAAGGATCTGAGCCACATCACTTGTTATCGGTGTAACAAGACAGGATACTACTCCTATACTTGCCCGGAGAAGAAGAAGGCTAAACATGAGTAGTTTGAGTTTTGGATTTTGGATGTAATAAATGTAATAGGTAGCCCTCTTATCATTTTGAAGTTATGTAACGGAAGTCTCAAAGTTTGTAATAAATTCATGAGTCAATGGAATTTATGGTGTCATGATTCTCCTATGTTGAATTATATGAGTTGTTTCTCTATGAACAAAGATCTTTGACCATTTTCGAGGATATGAGAAAATATGGTCTATGAAGGCATGTGTACATTTCATTTTAAGTGTGGTAGTAACCACATCGACGAATGAATAAAGAAAGTACCATTCCTGTTAAGGAGTTTGGATAACTGAATACTAGTGAAGAGAATGTGGAGCCATATCTAGCTATGTGGATGGCAACACCTGAAATAATATGCCTTGGATTTGAATAGGATGAACCAAAACTTCTAATGGTAAACAGACCAATGGAAAGGAAAAACATATTCAAGGAATAGAATGTGTATCAAGTATGGATCTCATGGTTTCATGAAGGTTACCCCAAGATCATGAAGCAAGAAGTTGTGATTGGATCAGCAAACGTTTTCCTTAGGAGTATCCGAAACCTTGAGAGTGTGAAGAAACAATAAATGTTTTTGCTTGGCTTGCAGAATAAATGGATTTATCCAAACTTCGGTTGTTGACAAGAAAAAAATTCTGCAACGCTTGTGAGGAAGCCCAAGTGCTAGAATACGAGATTCACTAAACCTTATACAAGGTAATGATTTCAGTGCGACATGGCTTGGCCACCATGACGACTTACTCTTATCATTCTCTTGCTATTCGGAATGGTAAATCTGAGTGACTTACCCATAGTAAAGATGACGACGTTCTTTGAAGCTTTTGTTTAAGCCTTAGAATGGTATGATGAAAACCCCTTGTACATGACAGTTGCTATCACACGTAGGAATTTTACGGGGAGGAATAATGCCAAGACCCAGTTCACGGCAGGATAACCACAAATGGTAGACCACCATGAGATCATCGATAGGTTACTTAGAATGAACGCGAGACTTATCGGTTAAGAAGACCCAGTATCGGAGGAAATACAATTTGTTATGAGAACACAAGATTTTTTTGATTTAAATGGAAGAGCATCACAGAAGGAGCTATCATGAAGAATGTGAACAGACAGATGCACCCACAGGATCGCCAGGACTTTTGAGGGACCAATAACTCTCATTTTAAGTGTGGTAGACCCCGCACCTTCTTGGTCAATGGATTTGTTAGAAGACCCCCAAACCCTAACCTTTTCTTTCTAGCCTCTTCGAATCTTGAGGACGAGATTGATTTTAAGTGTGGTAGGTTTGTAACATCCCAAATCTTGGAATGTTATAATAAATATTAGAATGAGTGTTTGTTTGCTTGAGTGATTGAATTGAGTGAAATTTGAATTTTTTTGAAAACTTTTGAATGAGAGGGAATAAAAATGTCTTTCCCCTTTGTGTTTGATTTGCAATTAAATTCCATTTCAAATCAGTAAGAGAAGATAACATGACTTCTTCATAAACAAGGAATTTGAAAAGTAGATTTCAAAATCTCTGAACTATTCTTTTTGGAATTCATTTCATATTTGGTTCCATTTTAAAGTTTGAAAGAATTCAAATACCCTTGACAATCTTTTGAGAGGAGTAACATGACACTCCACACCAGGGTTATTTTTGTGAAGGGGGTTATTTGAAAATTATTTACAAAACGAATTAAAAAGCCATTTAGGCATTTTTTGAAAACAATGTTTTTTTAAGTATTTATTTTGGCGGTAGAAAAATGTCCATCTTTTTGAATTTATTCTCCTGATTATTTTTATATATAAAACTTTATTTTTTGGTAATTTTTGATTGCCAAAACTGTAGTTTCCTTCTCTGTTATTTTATAAAAGGAAAATATTGTTATATTAGAAACCCACCGTGGCCCACCTACCGAATCTGGCCCGATCCGGATCCAGATCGGATCCGAATCTCCTTCGGATCGGCCATCGATGCCGCTCACCCTCTCCCTCTCACTCTGACGCGTGGGCCCCACCGCCCGACCGAATCGCCCTGCGGTCACCTTCCTTCTTTCCTCCCTCCCTCTTTCCTTCCTCGCCGGTGAGATCAAATCCGCCCCGGATCTCCCTCCCTTTCCTTTCCCCGAGCCCCTAGAGGCCCTATATAAAGTCCCCTACCCCTCCGCACCCCGTTTCCCCGCAACACCCTGATCCTCCCTCACCAGAACGCCCCACCGCCACCTCGTTGGTGTTTTGCTTGGAGCTGAAGCTCCAAGAGCTCCTGCAGCTCACCCCCGATGCTCCCTCGCCTCACCGTCACCCCCAAAGGACGCCGGATGTCCACCGCTGTCGACTGGACCCCGTGCTCGTCCCCGGCCCCCTCATCGCCGTCCGAGCCCACCAACCACCCTGTCACCCTTGCCCACATCTCCCCGTGCACTCGCCCGTGCTCCAGACCCACCGGAGCTCCCTTCCCTGTCGACACCCGAGTGCCATCGTCGCCTCGAAGCTCGCCATCGTCACCACCGTCATCCCCGAGCTCCTCCACGGCCATCAGAAGCTTCGCCGCGCTCGTCCGCATCACCTGGTGCCTTCACCATCGCCAGAGAACCACCAGAGATGTCTCCCCAGCGACCTCGTCGTCCCTACCTCGCTGTCGACCTCGCCGGAGACCTCCACCGCGGTGAGCTCCCCTTTCCTCCTCCCCCGTCCGATCTAGATGAACGACCAGGATTAGAATGTATGTTTTATTATAAAACGCCGAAACGTTTTCTGTTAGGAGTCGGCCATCCGCCCGAAACGTTGGAACACTCACACCTTTAAACCAATCACAGAGCGCCACGTAGCCCCCCTGTTCGCTAGCAAGGATTTTTTCTTTTTCTGTTTTTTGTTTTAAAAAACAGAATAGTTCTATTTTTCTTTTCTATATATCTTTTATGTTTTTAATTGTTTTAATATGATTCTTTCTGCATGTTGTCACAAATTTTATGTAGTTTCTATATATATAAAGTTTGACCATATTTGAATAATTTAAAATTGAATTCAAACAGATTTGATTCAAATCTTATTTTCTGAATATCTTGAGTTTAAAATAGATTTTAAGTTGATTCTTTTTGCTACTTGTCACTAGTGACTTTATTTAACAGTAGGTAGAATTTGAGAATTTTTAGAATATTTTGAGTTAGTATTTTTAACAAAACAGATTCTGTTTTAGTTCTTTTTAGGTTTATTTTTATTTCCTTTGTTTTAATTCATTTTCTTTTATATTAGTTGATAGATTTTATAAAGTTTTCTGTTAGATAACAGTAGCTAGTGTAATTATAACTTGCAATTTGATTTTCATTGCTAGTTTGATCTACTGTTTGAAAATAGTTTCCACAAATCGTTTTATAAGTTTGATTTTCTGTTAATCTAAGTTTAGACCAGAAACAATTTGTATTATAGTTGAGTTTGTTTGTGGTTTAAGCCAAGGATGACCTTGTTTTATATCAAAAGAAGAATTTTATTAAAAGCTTTTCAATTAGTTCTTTTTGAAAAATAAAGATTTATGAGAAAATACTTTTTGTTAATTATTTGTTTTAAAATTTCTTTCTTTTATTATCTTATTTTTTTCCTGCTGGTATGTTCTAGTAGTTAAAAACTTATGTTGTTAGTGAGTTATGTCATAGTTCTAGTTGTTCTTCAAAAGAGATTCTTGTTAATCGTAAAAATACTTTCCCAAAACACTTTTGTTGGATTTTACTTTGTTAGTGTTTTGTTGCCTTTTGAAAATAAAATCATTTGTAGGGGAAAACCACTTTTGGTTGATTTGATGAAATTTTGTTGATTTTAACTTTTGTGTTAAGTATTTGCTTCATCACAACCCTTTGGTGTTTACTCTTGTGTTATTCTTGTGTGTTAGAATTGATTGCTAGTATGATTGCTTATATGAATGCAATGTTTGACTATATAGATTTCCCTCAGAGAGTGACGAACAGTTCTATCAAGTAAATTTCTGAGAGCGATTCTATCTTCATCAACCTTACCAGGCAAGTTCACATTGACCATGTTATTACCTATGTTTTTCAAGTTGCATTAGTTCAACCTTCCACCCATTGCATGCAAAGTAGGTACTTGGAAATTTGGTTACTTGATGTAGTATTATGTGGTAGGCACCCCTCAACCCTTTGACACTTTGGCCCCGGGAAACGTTGATTTAATTTTGCTATGCTATTAGTAGACGGGGTTGGTTGTGTGATTCATGAGAGTTGTGAGATAATAATTACAAGACCTACATGATGATCAAGACTTCAAGACTCCAAGTTTTCAACATACGTCTGGGTGGATGATTGTTGAACGGCGCCCTGGAGAAGCCAGTGGTTAGCCTAGGTGTTGCTGGAGAAGTGTGAGTATTCACGCGGAAAGGTCCACCCAGGAACAAAGAGATGGATGGATGCTTCAAGACCCAAGGGTTAACTGCACAGCCACAAGCCATTATGTGCTCTAGCTTGGTTGGATATTGTGTTGACCTTGGACAGGCGGTGCTACGAGATGTAGAAGAACGGTAGGACAGGATGGGCACCGACAGAGTCTCAGAGGAACCCCTTAGAAGACCATGTTTTGATCATCCGTTCCTCAAACACCCTGAAGTGCGAGGAATCCAACGGAGGCGATCAAATCTTGTGGGGAACGTGTGCAAAACTCTACAGAGTACTCAAACCTAATCGATGAGCCGTGTCCACAGTCATGGACAACTTGAGCCAAAGGAGCTGAAACTATCTGGAATTCTCAACACAAAGAATTATAATGATGTGGGTATTAATGACATCTTGGGTATGAGAATTGGTTGGTGGAACCATCTCATTAATCAACCAACATCGTAGTAATAGCTTATATTTTGCCCTCTCTTGTTGTAGGAAAAATTTGCTTTAGCAAAACTTGAACTTATAGCCCCACCTGCCATATATGCATATAGTATAAATGTTTATTTTTCACCCCCTCTTTTGTGACTTGCTAGCATATTCGAAATGCTGACCTATAGGGCTGCAACGTCTCATGTTGCAGATACTCTTCTTTGACGAGTAAGTGTACGATTCAGGGTTACGGTCTACACTCAACCTGTCGTTGGTGTTTATTGGGACTCCACTCCCGTTGACTGTTTCCGCTGAGATTTTAAGGTATATATCAGTTTTACGTTAATTACATGTGATTGCACTTTGATATACACATTGATGTATTGTGTGTGCCAGCATACTAATCCAGGGATGGCACAGAACACACAAAGGCTTGACCTTTCCAGGTCGGGTCGCTACATGATCTCCATCGTCACCGGCACGACACCATGATCTCCATCATCTTGATCTCCATCAACGTGTCTCCATCGGGGTTGTCATGCCCATCATGCTTGTACTACTATTGCTACCATTTAGCGATAATGTAAATCATTACATAGCGCTTAATGATTGACATGCAGGTCATACAATAATTAAAGGCAACCCTATGGCTCCTGTCGGTTGTCGTATTCATCGACATGTAAGTCGTGATATTCTATACAACACATGATCATCTCATACATCACATATATCACATCATGTAATAGTCCATATCACATCACAACATACCCTGCAAAAACAAGTTAGACGTCCTCTAATTGTTGTTGCATGTTTTACGTGGCTGCTATGGGTATCTAGCAAGAACAATTCTCATCTACGCAAAAACCACAACGGTGATACACTAGTTGCTTTTCAACCTTCTCAAGGACCGCGTTTGTCGAATCTGATCCAACTAAAGTGAGAGAAACTGGCACCCGCAAGCCATCTATGCAACAAGTTGCGGTTGAGGGATCCGGTCTCTCGTAAGCATACGAGTAATATTGGTCCGGGCCGCTTCATCTCACAATACCGCTGAACCAAAACACGACCAAGGGAGGAAGCAATCTAAGCATCAACGCCCACAAACTCTTTGTGTTCTACTCGATATCTCATCGACACATAGACCTAGCTCATGATGCCACTGTTGGGGAACGTTGCATGGGAAACAAAAAAATCCTACGCACACGCAGATCTATCCATGGTGATGAGCATCTACAGGAGGGAGAGTGGATCTACATACCCTTGTAGATCGCTAAGCGGGAAGCATTAAGAAACACGGCTGGTGTAGTCGAATGTCTTTGCGTCCAAATCGCCGAGCGTCTCGTGAACTCATCATGATCTTTCACGCGAACTCATCATGATCCGCCTCGCGATCTTGATCATGGTCCTTCCGATCTAGCGCCGAACGGACGACACCTCCGCATTTAGCACACGTACAGCTCGATGACGATCTCTGCCTTCTTGATACAGCAAGAGGGAGTGGAGATTTAGAAGATTTCTCCGGTATCGTGACGGCACCGCGGCGATGGTGGTGGAACAATTCCGACAGGGCTTCGCCTAAGCACTGCAGAAATCCGATCTAGAGGAGAAACTGTGCATTGGAGGAACGGGCAGCACGTGGCAAAAATTCTGTGCAAAAACCCTAAAACCTCCAGTATATATAAGAGGGAGGGAGGATAGGACTTGGCGCAAGGGCCAAGCCTCCTTGGGTCAGCCGAAGTGGGGAGGAGAGGAGGACTCCTCGTCCAATCCTAGTAGGACTAGGATTCCTCCCTTTCTGGCCTTTTTCCACCTTTTTCCCTTTGGGCTTTTCTTCCCAGCCGCATGGGCCTTGTGTGGGACTTCCACCATCCCACAAAGGGCTGGTATTTACTCTTCCACAGCCCATGTAGCCTCTTGGGTCGAAATACCCCTCCCGATGGTCTCCCGGTACACTACCGGCACTCCCGCTACACTACCGATGACCCCGAAACTTTTCCGGCGACCAAAATAGGACTTCCTATATATCAATCTTTACCTCCGGACCATTTCAGAGCTCCTCGTGACGTCCGAGATCTCATCCGGGACTCCGAACAACCTTCGGTCACCACCATACATAACTCTATACTACCGAAACGTCACCAAACCTTAAGTGTGCAGACCCTGCGGGTTCGAGAACTATGCAGACATGATTGAGACACCTCTATGGTCTATAACCAATAGTGGGACCTGGATGCCCATATTGGTTCCTACATATTCTATGAAGATCTTTATCGCTCGAACCTCTATGTCAAGGATTCAGTTAATCCCTTATGATATTCCCTTTGTTCTTCGGTATGTTACTTGCCCGAGATTCGATCGTCGGTATCTCCATACCTAGCTCAACCACATTACCGGCAAGTCTCTTTACTCATTACGTAATACAAGATCCCGTGACTAACACTTACTCACATTGTTTGCAAGGCTTATTGTGATGTTGTATTACCGAGTCGGCCCTGAGATACCTCTCCGTCACACGGAGTAACAAATCCCAGTCTTGATCCATGCCAACCCAACAGACACCCTCGGAGATACCTGTAGAGCACCTTTATAGTCACCCAGTTACGTTGCGACGTTTGATACACATAAGGTACTCCTCCGGTGTCAGTGAGTTGCATGATCTCATGGTCATAGGAACATATACTTGACATGCAGAAAACAGTAGCAATAAACTGACACGATCATATGCTATGTTTGTAGTTTGGGTCTTGTCCATCACATCATTCTCCTAATGATGTGATCCCGTTACCAAATGACATCTCATGTCCATGACTAGGAAACCATAGTTATCTTTGATCAACGAGCTAGTCTATTAGAGGCATACTAGGGACATGGTGTTGTCTATGTGTCCACACATGTATCTGAGTTTCCGATCAACACAATTATAGCATGGATAATAAACGATTATCATGAACAAGGAACTATGATAATAACTAACTTATTATTGCCTCTAGGGCATATTTCCAACAGATCTTTGGTCCATCTTCTTCCTTTTGGTCCATAAAATTCTACAAAAATCCCTGCATCATTTGGATAGGTACCCAGGCGTTAGCCCAGAGGGTTTGACAGCAGAGCCGAAGCGGTAAATAGTTACTTGAGGTGGACGCTCCGGCAAGAGAGGGAGCGAAACCGGTGCCTCAAGAAGTACTACATAGTCGCGTTCTTGCTCATACAGATCGCACTTCTCTTCTACATCATGGTTTAGATAGAGATGATGAAACTTTTGTGTGTGCCATGACCATGCAGTTGCATTTATTCGAGACATGACTTGTGTATCGCTATTTTTGAGATGTGATGATATTTGTGTTGGATGATGATGATGATGATGATGATGATGATGATGATGATGATGATGGTATGACGAGAATATTGTATGTCTATGATATGATGAGAATAATGTATGTTTATTATGATATGATGAAACTACTATATATAGCATGCACAAATACGTAGAGGGGGCATAAATCTATGAAAGCAGGAATATTAGTAGTAGCGCTGGTAGGCGTCTAGCGGCAGCGCTGCATTAACCGCATTGTTTGTTGGGGAGAGACGCTACAGATAGATAGTACTAGTGCTAGTTGAAGCAGCGCTACTACTAACCATACTTACTAGTAGCACTGGTTGAAGCAGCGCTACTGCTAAAACTTAGCTATAACGCCTTAGCAGTAGCGCTCCCACCAGTGCTACTGATATGGGTATTTCCAGCGCTACTAGTAGGCTTTCTCCTGGTAGTGGTTGTAAACTTTGAACTTTAGGGATTTGTAATAATCCAAAATTGGGGGCGAAATTTGAATTTGAACCAACCTTTGAATTTTAAGGATTTGTAACAATTCGAAATTGGAGACAACATTTGAAGCCCATTTCTCTATGATGTGATGTTTGCAAAATTTTATTTATTGTTTGGGCCTAAAGGCTTGTTGTTTTGGTTGATGATGATGTTGGGAAAATTTGAATTATTACACAAGGAAAATTTTGAATAATGAAAAAATAAGTTCAGATCCTTCTTATTGACACTAAAACAAAGCTTTGGAGATTTTCTTGATTTTTTTAGAAAAATCGTAAACCTAAACCCGCTATCACTCTCTTCTCGAACTCTATACAACCTCGTACATGATAACTCATTTTTATAAAGGAGTTTTCATGAAAATGTCCATAAACCAATATTATTATTTCTTTGTCATAACCATGTCACATACAATGGCATTGTCCGCAAGTCTTCCATTTTTTGAATTAGTTCTGCTCATTTGAACTTGGAAATGGTAGCTCACATGAAAAAAAGGTTTTTCATAGAAATGTCCCTAAACCAAGTTTATAATTTTTATGGTAACTATGTCTTATAAAATTACGAACCGTGAAGGTTTATATTTTTTTGGTTTTTTTGAATTACTTAAGGTCATTTGAAAGTTGGTAAAACCTAAGATAGCCCTACTGACCGGCTCAAAACCTCGTAGCTTCTCTCCAAACCCTAGTTTCAAATTGTAGTCGTCCGATCATACCCTAACGCCAAGCGACAACCCTTAGATATGGTCTTTTAGAAGGAATTTCGAGGATAGGCTATGCGTTGTTGGATCACATGGAGTGCTCATTATCATTGGATCGTTGGGTAATCCACGAGACGGCGAGAGGTTGGTTTTGCTTGCCCAGCATTGCGGCATTGCCTCCCCTTTCCTCTGCTTCTTCTTTTGCGGCAACGACAGGAGACCCGTCTGCTTCATCTTTCCCAGCGGCGAGATATGTCGAGCTCCACCTTAGCCTCTCACCTCTCGTGGACCCAATATGGCGCACTGCCCATGTAGCCATGTCCTGACTACCCACACACCGCGCCACTGAAACGCTTGACTTCGAAGGAGGACAGGAATGGCAACTTTGAGCACGAGTTCGTGAAATGCGAGAGCAAGCCAGAGGGGCAGGTTTGATCTCATGATTTTCCTCTCATTTATTTTTCTCTTTGATTTTAATTATTTTTTGTCGGATCTAGGATTTAGGGCTCATGATTTCATTTCAGATCGTGAAGAAGTGCACACATTTTGAATGGCTGGATGACTACGTTATAAGGCTTCAAGGGGAGGGCTTGATTCAATTCAATGGGGTTGCAACCCGGGAGCTCAATCTGCGATCAGCCGTGCAGAATTTGGTCTCTGAAAGTGTTGCTCCGATAGTTGGAATGCGGATCTGAAGGGAGAATTAAAGAAGATGAACAAGAACTTGAGGCAGATGATTCAATTGAACAAGCAGGAGAATTTGATAGCTTTAGGATTTTATTTTTGTATAGTTGCCCAAGGATTTTCTTACTTGTTGGTCATCACTCGTTAGAGATGTTATTAGTGTGGTGTAAGCTTAATTTGTGTATCATGTGCTCTTTGGGTTGCTTAAACTATGTCCTTGACTCTAGTTGTAAGAGCACATTTCTCCATGTGTGTTTTTGGGTAATTGATGACAATCCCTATGGACTAATGGTTGCCTTGAGTTATATTCAAAGGATTTGTCCATAGGTACTTATTGAAGTCCATGTGTTGGTTTCAAGGAGTTTATATGGTGACCAAGGTGGTATTCAAGGTTTATCCAAAGAGTGGTCATGTGGGAGTTGAGCTTATTGCTAGCATGTCTTGAAGAAGAAGATTGTGTAAGCATTCATGTTTATCTTCAAGACATCATATTTATGAAGTGAGAAGACAATATACAAGGTTGATCAAGACTAAGTCAAAAAGTGAATCAAGTTGATCAACCCACAAGTGTAAAAGATGTACCGAGAGGGATCAAGTGATCCCATGGTGTGGTAAGCATTGTCCATTATGCTTTGTGTACTCACCCATGGTCTACGTGAGAGTTCTTTGTGGGGTTAGGTATATTTACATGGGCTTGCATCAAGAGGCAGATCCCATACATCCCATGGAAGATGACATCAAGTGGAGATCGTCATCAAGGGTGCGACGTGCAATCTCAAGTGAAGCATCATGGAGAGATCATGCTTGAGGCTTTTCGTTCATTGTGGTGACAATGGACTTGTGAAGATGTCCTGAAGAGTGGCTTGCCCATAGCATGGGGGAGTAATCAACGAGTCTTCATCAAGCCGGCGCAATCAAGAAAGGTGGTCCATCTTGAGGAAGTCAAGATCTTCAAAATCTATCTCAAGTGGACTATGCACAAGACAAAGGTTTGACATTGATAGGGTTTTCTATTTTACCGGTCTCATGGTGGTAGTTGGGAGACCGGATTATAGGACCGATTGTCGTACTATCAAGGGGGGCTCTCAAGTGAGTAGCTTGATTGTATCATTCGTTGAGAGCTCAACCCATTGCATTCTTGGCATCATCATATTTCTTGGTTCTTGGTTGGCTTTTATCTATGTGGGTTCTTGGTTGGCTTTTATCTATGTGGGTTCTTGATCATGTGGTTATATTCTTCACAAGCTCTATTACATCGAAATCGGATTTCACATGCTTCTTCTATTGCATTTTCAGTGTTGGAGGTTTTACCGGTCGTATTCGAGGAAGGGTTCTTACCATTTTCTTATTGTCATTGTATAATTTGCTTATTATTGATATTTCTATAAATATTGTGTTACCCCATGTCGTTATCTTTCCAACAAACTTGGTTTCATTGAATTCGGAATCCGTTTGCAAAAGTTGTGGCAGTTTTGGTGTTCTTAAAAGGCTACAAAAGTACTACCGCGGCTACTACCGCTTGGAGCGGATGTAATTTTTTACTACCACTCCAGAGCGGTATTACCGTAGCTACTACCATGGCTACTTCCGCTGCGGACCAAAATCTCGTGTTTAGTCCAGCGGTGGTTGGCACAGATATATTTTTTTAAGTACCGCTCGCAAGCAGTAGTACCGCTACCCTTAGCGACAGTACTGCTATCCCTAGCGGTAGTACCGTGAGGACGAGCGGTAGCACTGCTCCAGCAGCTCTACTGGCCTTTTCGCTCCTCGCTCTTGTTTTTCGAAGGGCTTCCACCTCCCTAGTGGTAGTACCTCTCCCATGAGTGGTAGTACCGCTCTGTGCGGGCTGTGAGCATAACGGTTGGATTTTCCCCACCTATAAAAGGGGGTCTTCTTCCCCATTGAACCTGATCTCTTTAGCTCGAGTTTGCCCCCCATTGTTGACCTTCTTCAAGCTTTCTAACTCTCAATCCCTCCAATGATTCTTGCTAGTTCTTGAGGGAAAACAGAGAGGACATCTAGATCCACATTTCCACCAATCACTTTATCCTTTAAGTGAGGGGAACCCCATGGATCTAGATCTTGGAGTTCTTCGTGTTCTTGTTCGTTCTTCCTCTCATTTTCTTCCATAGCATTAGTTGTTGTGGAGGGGTTTGGGAAAGAAGGACTTGGGCACTCCGTGTGCCCTTGCCATTGCATTTAGTGCATAGGTTTGAGTTCTCCACGGTGATACGTGGAAGTGAAGTTTGAGAAGCTTATTCCTCTTGGGTGTTTGAGCACCCTAGAGCTTATTCCTCTTGGGTGCATTGGCACCCTAGACGGCTTCTGTTGCCTCGAAGCTCAATCATTGTGGTGCAAAGCTCCGGGCAAGCGTCGAGGTCTCCAATTAGGTTGTGGAGATTGCCCCGAGCATTTGAGGTCACCTCGGAGCCACAATCCGTTGTGGTGAAACTTCATGGTGTCGTTGGGAGCCTCCAATTAAGTTGTGGAGATTGCCCCAACCTACTTTGTACGGGTTCGGTGACCGCCCTCAAGGGTCCCTTGGTGGAATCACGACATCTTGCATTGTGCGAGGGTGTGAGGAGATTACTATGGCCTTAGTGGCATCTTGGGGAGCATTGTGCCTCCACACCGCTCCGAACGGAGATTAGCATCCGCAAGGGTGTGAACTTCGGGATACATCGTCCTCTCCGCATGCCTCGGTTATCCCTTACCCGGGCCCTTTACTTATGCACTTTACTTTGTGATAGGCATATTGTTTCTTGCTTAGCATAAGTTGTTGGGTGCAAATAGGTGAGCCTAGTTTTTTGACTAATTAAATGATAGTTCTATTCCGCATTTGTTCAAGCCTAAACCGCAATTATTTAAAGGGCATATTCACCCCCCCCCCCTCTCTGGTTGGGCCGTCGCATGGCATTAACTGTCAAAGGCCCAAAGATAAAAGAGGCCTACAGAATAGTGCACGTGCTGGTTCCACTTTTTTGGCTGATTGATTTGCACGTGCTTCCTCCTCATCCGCCTCGGGGGCACGTGGCGGCCTTCCAACTACCCCCATAGCCCGAATTAAATGTGCACGCATGCATGGCCCCGGTAGTCATTCACCCTTGTTCAGGTCATCATTCTTCTTTAAGTGGAAACCCGTGGAGAGTACTCCCTCCGTCCAGGTGCATAGGGTGTCCAAGAAGCTGCATCAAGACCTAGGCGTGTATGGACTGTACTAAAAACATTAATTAGCATGTGTATTTGGGACAATGCACTTAGGCAGACAACCACCAACCGTTGTTGTTTGCATACACATGCGTTAACTCGGTGTTGTCGTTCGCATGCACATGTTGTATGCAACGACTGGACAGAGGGAGTAGCTTCCAACTTTGCAAAGCCAAGCCTGCAGATGTCCCCTCCACCCCCGGCAGGATCTAAAAACCCTATTCCGCCGGTGACAAACCCTTGCCCGTCGGCGACAATTCAAAAAAATAAGCTAATTTTTCTTCTTCTTGTTTTCCACATCGACATGCCTCATTTTTCTCCCTTTTCACACTTCAATTAGCCCATTAGCCGCGCATGCCAAAAGGCCTAAAACTTTCGAACCCATAAAATATAGGGCCAAAATACTATTATGACCGAATGGGCTACAAAATAACAAAGAAAAGTAGCAAGCATAACATAAATATAAAAATAGGGTAGCAAGCAAAACATAGTTCTTACATAAAACACTATATAACACGACATACATAAACAGATAGTTCACGTTACAACCAATGACATATAACATAGAAATATACAAAAAAAGCCCTAGGGTCTAACACCCTAGGGCAAGACAAGCTTCTTCGCGCCTCCTCTTCACTGCTTTGTGCCCTCTTCACTGCTCTGCACCTCCTCTTGTAACATACCGATGTTCGGAATGTTTAAGAAAATGTTTTCCAAAAAGTAGGGCCAGAAAATTTCGTTGTTTGATTTGTTAACAAAATCTTAAATTGATTTTTTTGCAATAACATGGATTTATTTTGAACTAATGTCACCCTTATAAAATATGAGTTTACTTCTTTTCTCTTAGTCGGGCTTTATTTTTCGGTACATTAAAAATACGCGTCTTTGAAATTTCTTTGATTGTTTTCGTTTTGGAATTTCTTTGAGCCATTTTATTCTTTTCTAGGTTTTCCCAAGAGAAAATAAATATCTTTTTCTTCATTCGGATTCTGGACATCTGTCTCTTCTCTCCATCTCAATTTTACCCTAGTGGATCTAGCCCATCTTGTTTTTTTTATCTTGCTCCCTTGGACACAGCCGAACCACATTTTTTCCTGGTCTCTATTTTCCTCATGGGCTGGCCGAACAAGAACACCTGAGTCGAGCGAGCCCCTCGTCTTTTTCCTCCTGCGAAGGACACATAAGGCCTTGTACAATACTAGGTGCTTAGAGAAATAAACCGGTTTTTGTTGAAGCACCGGTGCCTATTTCTACACGAAAGACGCTTAACTAAACAGTCTATCATGTACAAATAAGCATCAGTGCTTAAAAGATCCTGATTTGTTTCTCTAAACATCTCTCATAAACACCTTGCATTGTAAAAAGAGAAACAGCCACCAGGGCTTCACCTACACGTACCAACATGAAACGCTTGTGTCTCCTTTAATTCCCTCTCCACCCTTGGTCTATTACTTTCCACTTAGTGCATCTTCCGTAGAAACAGACCCAAATGCTTCATCTCACGTACACACTCATCAGTACATCAAAGAGAAACGTACAGAGTAAACCTACAGTCACCCCACAATTACCGAAAGGAAACTACTGTACCTTCCTTTAATTCCGTCTCCATTTGGCCCATCTTCCACCGCTAGGCCCGACCGTTTCTTCTTCTCCTCCTCACGCACAGTACACGCACATAAGAAGAAACCGTTGATGTTAACCTTGATGTTTTCTGAAAGTTTTCTTCAGTGTCGCTTATTTCTTCAGTAGATACAAAAGCAGTCACATTTGTCTTTGATCTGAATGTTGACTGCATGGGCTAGAAGCTTGCTGTGTTCCTGCTGCGGCCCAACCTAGTTTATTTTTTAGCTTGTTTTGTTGGCTTTAGACCCGGCACGATCTGAGCTCGTGGGATGGCACGCGCAACTATTGGATCGTGGCGTATTTCCCGTTGATTCAGTTAGGTGATGGAATAAAAAGGAAAGACCGAAAATGACGCAAGTTAGCGCGTCGAAAAAAATCTCTCTCTCGTGACTGCGTCTCTGTTCTCAGCTTCCTTCCACCTCTTGTGTGTGTGTCGTGTTGTGTTTCAGAGTGAAAATTCAGGGAAAGAGAGAGAGGAGATCACTGCTTGATAACCAACAATTGGTATTCAGAGCTTTAGGTTTTGGACCTTGGGCGTTTGGCGGCGGTGATCTGAGGTGTTTTGGCGGCGGCGATGAGTGATACGTCTCCCAAGAAAGTCGACGGGAAGGGCGGCGGCGACGGCGGAAAGTACACGCCGCCGGCGGCAAGGAAGCCCAGCGCAGGCGATGAAACTGCCGTGGTGCTGGCTGCATCGTCGAGAGCCACCAACGTGCCCGTGCAGTACCCCATGCTCACGGACACGAACTACTCTCTGTGGGCCATCAAGATGAAGGTGCTGATGAAGGCGCTCCGCGTCTGGTCGGCAATTGACGGCTCCGGCGAGTATGACCAAGCGGCGGACGAGGGGGCCTTCGCGGCGCTGTCCCAGTCCGTCCCGGATCATGTTATGCTGCAGGTTGCAGATTGTGACACCGCGCAGGAGGCGTGGGAGATGATCCGATGTGCGCGTGTCGGGGAGGATCGTGTGGAGAAGGCACGCGCGCGGCAACTGAAGAAGCAGTTCGATCGCCTCGACATGGCGGATGGGGAAACTATCCCCGAATTTGCAAGGAAACTCACCACGCTGGTGAGCGAGATCCGCTCCCACGACGTAACCCTTGGGGAAGAGGCCGTGGTGGAGCGTTTGTTCAGCGCTGTGCCGGATCGCTTCACTGACATCGTCAACACCATCGAGCAGTGGGGCGACGTCACGACGATGACAGTGCAGGAGGCTGTCGGGCGCCTCACGGCGTTCGAGGAAAACCAGCGGGGGCGTCGCCAGAGCCATGGTGACAATAGCGAGCAGCTGATGCTTGTGACCCGTGCGCTGGAAACCCTCATGAAGGGGAAGAAGATCGTCGACAACAACGGGCTCTCCGGCTCTGGTGCGAAAAGAGGAGGCGGCCAGAGCGGCGGCGGGCAGGACAAAGGCCGTGGTGACCGCGGCCAGAACAATGGAAAGGGCAAACAGAAAAAGCATCGTAAGTTTGACATCTCAAACGTAAAGTGTTTTAACTGTGATGTTAATGGGCATTTTGCTTCGGATTGCCCGGAACCGAAGCGCGAAAGAGCTAATCTTACGCAGAAACAAACTGATGAAGACCCTGCACTGCTGAGGCTGAGGTGTGTGAATTGGTTCAGAACACAGAACTAACAGGGGAAAGGGTAATGTTGCGTGAAGAGAAGGTAATGCCCAAGCTGTCAGGCACAGCAAACATGTCCTGGTACTTGGACACTGGTGCGAGCAACCATATGACCGGGGCTGTTGAGAAGTTTGCCGAGTTGGATCGAAGCATCACTGGTTCAGTTCACTTCGGGGATGGTTCAGTGGTCAGCATCGAGGGGCGTGGCTCAGTCCTCTTTGTTGCACACAATGGAGAACACAGACTCCTGACAGAAGTATACTACATACCGAAGTTAAAAAGCAATATTATCAGCCTGGGACAGCTTGATGAATTTGGTTGCAAGTACTCAGCGGACGAAGGACTGATGACAGTGCTGGATAAAGAACACAAGGTGTTAGCAAAAGTTAGAAGAACTTCAAACAGACTGTACATTCTGAACATTAAACAATCTGAGCCGATGTGCCTACTGTCTAATTTGTCAGAAACACCCTGGTTGTGGCATGAACGTTTTGGTCACATAAGCTTTCATGCATTACGCCTGTTAGCAAGAGAAAATATGGTGCAAGGACTGCCGATGATTGAACAAGTCGATCGCTTGTGTGAGAGTTGCTTAGTTGGGAAACAAAGAACAGCTCCACTCCCTGCCCAAGCCTCATATCGAGCAGATCGGGCACTTCAATTGCTGAATGGGGACCTTTGTGGTCCTATCTCCCCTGCAACATTTGCCGGGAAGAATTATTTTCTGCTGCTAGTTGATGACCACACAAGGTACATGTGGGTCGTGTTGATAAGAAACAAAGATGATGCACTTGAGGCAGTTAACAAGATAAGAGCAGCAGTGGAGGTGGAACTGAATCTGAAGGTAATGGCACTCAGGACAGATCGTGGAGGGGAATTCATGTCAAAGAATTTTGCTAAATTCTGTGAAGGCCTTGGGATCAAGCACTACTTGACGGCGCCGTACTCTCCACAACAGAACGGCGTTGTTGAGAGAAGAAATCAGACTGTGGTTGGAATGGCTCGAAGCCTTTTTGAAAGCCAAGGGAATGCCTGGACAATTTTGGGTTGAGGCAATAGCTACAGCAGTCTATCTACTCAATCGCGCACCAACAAAAAGCGTGTGCAGGATGACACCTTATGAGGCCCTGTACAAACGAAAACCCAGTGTCGAGCACCTTCGTACATTTGGGTGTATAGGGCACGTGAAGAAAGTTGGAGGGCACCTCCCCAAGTTGGCTGAGCGGAGCACTGAAATGGTGTTGATTGGATATGAACCAAATAGTAAAGCATATAGATTGTTCGATCCACTCACAAAGAAACTGTGTGTGTCTCGAGATGTTGTGTTCGAGGAGGACAGGTGTTGGGAATGGACCACCGGCGACGCTGAAGGGGTCGCGGAGACTCTCTCAGTGCAGCAGAGTGTACACCTTGATGATGCATGTCATGTAGCCCAGCCAAAGCATACTGTTCACCGTCCGACGACAACAAGTCTGAAGGAGAACAAGCTCACACATGAAGAAATAGCAGCAGGGCTCAGACCAGAGGAAATGAAGCACCTACTGGACCTCGGTTTGTATCACCTCCAACCGGCGCCTCGACGCCGACGAGCACCGAGGGACCACGCAGGTACCGCCTCTTGGAAGAAGTCATCGAGGAAGCACCATTTGAAGTTGTGCCGGACACATGCCTGCTTGGTATAGAGGAACCTGAATCTGTGGGAGAGGCAACGAAGGAAGAGGCATGGAGAGAAGCCATGGACTCGGAACTTAGGTCAATCGAGAGCAATGAAACCTGGGAACTCACTGACTTGCCAAAGGGACACAAGGCAATTGGTTTGAAATGGGTTTACAAATTGAAGAAAGATCCTGATGGCAAGGTCATCAAACATAAAGCAAGGCTGGTTGCGAAGGGCTATGTTCAGCGTCATGGAGTAGACTTCGAGGAGGTGTTTGCCCCTGTTGCACGACTCGAGTCAATCCGGCTCCTCATCGCAGTTGCAGCTCAGCAGGAATGGGAAATACATCATATGGATGTTAAGACCGCGTTTCTGAATGGTGACCTGAAAGAGGAGGTTTATGTTGCCCAACCCCCTGGATTTGAGATCAAAGGGCAAGAGCAAAAGGTTCTGAAACTGCACAAAGCTCTTTACGGTTTAAGGCAAGCACCTAGAGCGTGGAATGAGAAGCTGGACAAAACCTTGACTGATTTGGGGTTTGAGAAGTGTCCACTTGAACATGCAATGTACAGAAGAGAAAAACTTGCTGTTGGAGTATATGTGGATGACCTGATAATAACAGGGCCAAGCTCAACTGAAATAGAAAAGTTTAAGGAGCAAATGAAGAACATGTTCAGTATGAGTGACTTGGGGCTACTAAGTTATTATCTCGGCATAGAAGTGAAGCAACTCTCAAATGGGATTTTCTTGAATCAGTCCAGTTATGCAAGCAGAATCTTAGAGAAGAGTGGGATGAGTGACTGTCACATAGCTCAAACTCCCATGGAAGCCCGTCTGCACTTGAGCAAGTCCAGCACCTGCAAGCCAGTCGATCCAACAGAGTATCGCAGCATTATTGGGAGCTTGAGGTACTTGACACATACTCGTCCTGATATAACATATGAAGTGGGCATAGTTAGCAGGTATATGGAGAAGGCTGCATCAGATCATCTAGCTGCTGTTAAGCACATCCTGCGGTATATAAAAGGTACTCTGAACCTTGGTTGTTTCTTTGGAAGAGAAGAGGGAATGACCATGCAGCTGTGTGGATACAGTGATAGTGACCTTGGTGGTGATGTGGACGATCGGAAGAGCACCTCTGGAGTCATCTTCTACCTCAACTCGTGTCCGGTTAGCTGGACATCTCAAAAGCAGAAAGTAGTGGCAGTGTCATCTTGTGAGGCTGAGTATGTTGCAACAGCAGCAGCTGCAAGTCAGGGAGTGTGGCTGAGCAGATTACTCACAAGTCTGACCGGAGTTGATGCTAATAGAGTGACTTTGAAGGTGGACAACCTATCTGCCATCGCTCTGATCAAGAACCCGGTACATCACGAAAGAAGCAAACATATTGACATAAAGTATCACTATGTTCGTGAGTGCGTTGAGAATGGAGGCATGGCAGTGGAGCATGTACGCACGGGAGATCAGCTCGCTGATATCTTGACGAAGCCATTGGGAAGATTGAAGTTTCTGGAGCTGAGGGACAGAATTGGAGTGCGTACAGCAGATGCATCAAGCTTAAGGAGGCGAATGTTGATGTTAACCTTGATGTTTTCTGAAAGTTTTCTTCAGTGTCGCTTATTTCTACAGTAGATACATAAGCAGTCACATTTGTCTTTGATCTGAATGTTGACTGCATGGGCTAGAAGCTTGCTGTGTTCCTGCTGCGGCCCAACCTAGTTTTTTTTAGCTTGTTTTGTTGGCTTTAGACCCGGCACGATCTGAGCTCGTGGAATGGCACGCGCAACTATTGGATCGTGGCGTATTTCCCGTTGATTCAGTTAGGTGATGGAATAAAAAGGAAAGACCGAAAATGACGCAAGTTAGCGCGTCGAAAAAAATCTCTCTCTCGTGACTGCGTCTCTGTTCTCAGCTTCCTTCCACCTCCTATGCGTGTGTTGTGTTGTGTTTCAGAGAGAAAATTCAGGGAAAGGGAGAGAGGAGATCACTGCTTGATAACCAACAGAAATGACTGTACTGCTACCTTAATTCTTTTAACTCTTGATCGTTTTCAATTCCGCGAGTATATATAGGTGCACACCAGTCTCCTCTCCCATTCCACTCAGCACCCCTGCCCTCTCCCTTCCTCATTCTCCCATCATCTCTCCTCCAAATACTGCTGCTTCATGGATGCGTGTGCTCGTTCCTACTACTCCAAGTGCCTTCATCCAAATCCTTGCGCCAGGAACTCCACCTCTATGCCGCAACTCCATTCAGAGAGGATAGAACGTGATCCATCGACCACACAAGAAGAATTTCACATGTCCGTGTACACTGTTCGGCAAGTTCATCGCACCGATTCATCACGGTCGGTGAGTTTATTCCCAATTTCTTTTGCGGGTGTACTCAACCCTGTTCAGCTTATATCCTAGACATCTTAATTCAGCCTATATCTCTAGTTGTCCGTGTGCATCGAAATCGATGGCCATCCCATGGCATCATTAGGTTTCTTAAGTCTATACTCATTATATGACTTCGTGTCCAACATATGGAATTCTTCCTACAACCATAGAAACTCAGTGGCGGAGTTAGATTGTTGGTTATATCTTGTGAATGGTAGAATAGATATGATCATTGTCGTTTTTTAATAGAATTCAAGGGTCTTTTGAGTATGATTAAAATTATGTTAGTATGTTATTTTGATGTGTTCTTGATATGCTTAAGAGTGTATGCTATTTATCTAATAATTGGTTGTGACATGTGATTTGTTAAATTTATTTGTTTCATCGATTACGGTTTCAAAATTGCTAACATGTTGCATGTCGATTTATGATGCATCAAGTAGCCCCCTCATGTGTACGTGTACAAAATTTGATGAATATTTGCCATGCTTATAATTCTTTAGATGTCTTAGGAGTTGCATATGATGTACTAGATTTGTTTTACTCTTGTTTTAGATTGTTAAAAGTTGTACGTATTGCTTCAACATGATAAGTGTGGCACTCTCTGTAGTCCTATTTTATGCGTGCGTATTGATTTTTGAGAAGTATTTTCATGTGTAGAATCTTGGTGTTTATTTTAATCTTAGTTTAATTTATGTAAGTACATAGTATGTGTTGCTTGGTTGATGTATTTTTATTTTTGAATATATTAGAATGGCTATATGAATGATTACAATCCTGCAGTAGTATGATGTTTATGTGTAGCAATTTTTGAGATGCGTAGATTTATGGTGAATTACTATAAGTGCTGCTTGGTGTATTTAATTATGAATTGTTTCATGTTTTGATTATTTTCAGTAGCATGACGATATTTTACATATGTTTATATATACGTTCTCACTCATGCATGTTACATGGGTATTATATATATTTTAAGTCATGCCGTGTTCTATGTGTTGTTTACTTAAATTAATCATGTTACCTAGTTTTATCAGTAGTGGTCATGAATTGGTATGTTAGGTTAGAGCATAGTCATTGTTGTCGTGAATTGCTTATTCTAGGCATGCCATAAGTATTTAGATTATTTGTCGCATCATGGTTTAATATTAGTTTCTTATTTTCCTAAGTGGTGTGACATGGCATGTTTTGTGTGATGATCTGGTAACACCTTTTGTGTACTCGCTAGTCTTATTTTGAGGATATTATTTATTATCCAAGATTACATGAAGGATGCTTTTATGTCATGGTTTTATTTGTATGGTTTTATAGAGTTTACTCCTGTGGCATATAATTTAGTTTATTACCTCATGGTAATTATCATATGTGTTTTATTTACCCATGGAATTATCTATGCATGCTTAGTTAGTTGCCATGACGTTATGTCATTTGATCAAGTCAAATGCATGATTTGGTTGTACATTTCAATGTGTTTTAAATTGCTACTACATACATACTTATGGTTAGCCTTACTTTGTAGATTTACGTGATAGTAGTGTGTTCATCTCTTACATTATTTTCTTGAATACTTTGTGCTTTATGAACACTATGCCATGTTGTTGTGATTGTATAACTAGAATATATGTGTATCAAATCACGTCTTATATGATCCCTAGTTATTTATCTATTTATTTATTAAGTGTAGGTCATACTAGATAGAAACGCATGCCATCATGTTATTCTCGTTGGTATAATACTTGTTGATTAGTTGATTACATGATCTAGTTGTGTAGGTCATACTAGATAGAAACGCATGCCATCATGTTATTCTCGTTGGTATAATACTTGTTGATTAGTTGATTACATGATCTAGTTGTTTACTTTCCTACATGCACATTACTCTTTATCAGTGTGCTTACATGTATTAACTAGCATGATAGGGTTGTGTGATAATCCCATGATTTTGTGTTCTTACATGTCATGACTAGTATGTAAAATTGCATGCTAGAGCCATGCTTGATCTTCATGATACTAAGTTATCTCATAGTTACGAGTTGTATTCTATTGGTGGCTTAGTGTGGTATCTCATGTGATGACCATCCTTGTTTAGATGTTATATTTGTTTACCTTGCTACTGCGCTATTCTATGCTTAGACATCTTTAATGCCTCATGACGTTTTGTGTGTTATAGTTGCCTAGTTCCGTTCCTCCTTATAGATGTTTAACTTTGTATCATTTTAGTATTATGAGTGTTTAAAAACTTGTTTCATTAGTTCATAACATGATTTGGATAGTTTACCTTTCGTTAGTTGACTTGTGTCTTAGTTCATAACATGTTGCTAGTAGTTAATTGGATATTTGTTATTTAATTTTATAAAGAGCATCTCCTAGTTTAGTTATTTCTCCTGATCACTAGTATGTTTGATGCTTGTGTTATTAGTTAATACATCTTTATAATCCTATACTAACATGGCTTGTGTTAGATGTGTCTTATTATTAAGTTACCTAAATTGTTTTCTACCGTAGTATTGGCTTCTCTTTAGTTCTAGAAAACCTTGATTGTTATGGTTGATGTTTGATTTTGCTTGTGGTTAACCATTGTAAATATTTGGATCATATATAAATATTTATTTGTGGTTAACCTTTAAATCTACCATGTCATGTTGTGATTGTGTAGTTAAAATGCATACATTAGTTCCTTTTCATGTGTGTTGATCCCATTTGTGATGTGACATAGTAGTTTCCTATATAGTTAGTTGAGGTGTGTAGTGGTCACTACTAGCGATTAGTAGCATAGTTCGAATTGGAACATTAGTCTTGAGCCCAAGCCTTCCTTAGTCATGTCAACCTAACTGTGTCACCTCGTTGAATCATCTCTCTTACATCCCTATCATGCTATCTCATTTCAGAATCTCCATTTTGATCAATATCTTGTTATCCATCCACCCTCAATTTTTTTGGATGTTATTTGGATTTACTATTGCTTTGGTATTTATTTATTCTTCCTTTGGTATCGTTACGACGAGTAGGGAGTGACGATGTTGGACATGGAGATACCCAGGTTACCGAAGGACTAAAAAAATGAAGGCATGGCTCCTTCTTTTATCATACTTATCCTATTGTTTTGCAAAATTTCATTGAGTTTTATGGTTTCACCTTGCATGATTTTAACCTTGTAGTTATCATGTCGATTGACACATTACCTTGATCTGCTTGTCGCCTATTCATTTGAGACCTGAGTAGAAGTATACAATATTCAGGTAGAGTAGAATTGCTTAGCCATGCTTATTACCCTATAGGTGCTTTGATGAATGACCCTTGAGTCATTGACACTTGAAACTTATCGCTGAGCTAGGCCGATTGGCCTTGTTGACCTTCTCTATCCTCTTCTACTTTGAGTGAAACTTACAATTTGAATACTGGCACGGGCGACAGCTTAATCAAGGATTGAAGGAGCGATTGGCCGCCCTTCATAAGCTGAAAGGGGTAATTGGTCATTTGTGCCGCATGAGGCCTAATAAGTCTTGGATTTGAAGATTGTGATATAGTACGACCACATGCTATATGGGCACTGGCTTCGTCAAGTAAGCTAGTCAGCCTTAGGTGTCGATATCGCCGTACCGTAGATGGGATAAGCTTCCATGCGGGAAGTATCGTCGGCACGGATGGGGGGCGGTTTGAGGATGTACTCTTAGTTCCATGCACCAAACCTAGCAGGCATGTCATATCTTTGGGAGATCTAGTCCAAAGACCTCGTCACAATCTCCCTGCCAGTATACCAAATGGTGTATTACGCTAGCGACGGCTAGTGGTAACAAGACGAGATTGTGTCGTGTGGGTAAAGTGTACAACCTTTTCAGAGTGTAAAACTATTCGAATAGTCGTGTCCACGGTCATGGATGACACATGAATCTTTCTTGACATAGAGGACATGTCTTGCTTATTCCCTCTTTGCCCCTAGTCTTGGAATCTATGATGAGTGTGAGTTGATCGAGGATCCTCACTTTGTTGGAAGATATTCTGGATATAAACATGTTTTCATGAAAAACTATTGTTTTCAAACAAAATTAGCTTTTATGCAAATAAGCCATATAGCCTTCCTTTGGAGCCACATGTAGCTATTAGGACCTTCTATGAAGGAGGAATGTTGAGTACATAATGTACTCATGGCAACAATTTTGTTGAACAACAGAGATTCCATGAAGACGAAGTTGATGACTATGCCTACTATAGCGATCCATAGGAGTGAGGTCACGTGGACTACATCGACTGCTTGTGGCTGAGATGGTGTCTACGCATTGTTACTTTCTGCTGTTTTATGATTGTAATAAATGCCATGAGACATTTCTCTATGCATGCCTTGTGGCAAGCTTTACTAAACTTCTAATACTTTAAATTGTGCAATGATACCATTTCATTGTGTTGTCAACAATGATCATGGAGTTGACAAATATACATAGGATAGTCTGGAA